>OX493403.1:25309968-25909968 GCA_950371165.1 Lacanobia oleracea
CGTCTCGGTCTATATCGCCATCTCCCTGGACAAGCGACCCGAGATACCGAAAGTCGGAACAAATCGGTATAGGCGTTCCGGTGAGAGCTATAGGTATCGGACTGGAGAGACCGCCGAAATCGCAGAACAGGTACTCTGTTTTGGTTCTGCTCAATTTCAGGCCAACACTCTCCAGTCTTTGCCACCACGTCTCCAATTTACTATGGACCTCTAGGCCGCTTTCTGCAACCAGCACAATGTCATCAGCAAACAGCATGCACCAGGGAGCCTCTACCTGGATGTCCGACGTCAGAGCGTCTATTATCATCAGGAAGAGATAAGGGCTGAGGGCCGAGCCCTGGTGTAAACCGACTGCTACACTGAAGCTGTCAGTGGTGCCCACTGTAGACCGGACTTGAGTACTGCTTCGACTGTACATCGCTCGGATCAACTGTACATACTTCCCAGGCACACCTTTCTCCTTAAGGGCCCACCACAAAACCTCACGAGGCACCCGGTCATATGCCTTTTTGAGGTCAACAAATACCATATGCAGGTTTTTATGCACAGCTCTATATTTCTCGCACAGCTGGCGGATAGCGAAAATGGCATCCGTTGTACCCCGACCAGGCATAAAACCGAACTGGTTCTGTGAGATTTCACTCTCTTCTCTCAACCGCCTTTCAATAACTTTTCCCAGGCATTCATACTATGTGAGATAAGCTTTATTCCTCTATAGTTGTTGCACTCCAGCACATCACCTTTGTTCATGAAGATGGGCATCAACGAACTGTTGCACCATTCATCAGGTAGGGCTCCTTCCAGCAACAACTTATTGAAGAATAAAGCTAACCACGTCCATCCATCTACTCTTAATGACTGCCATGCTTCAATTGGAATTCCGTCTGGACCAATTGCCTTACCATTCTTCATTTCATTCACTGCTATTCTCACTTCATCCACACTGATCATTCTCACTAACCCCTCATTCACTTGTTTATTCTTTAAAACACCACTCCAGATATTTTCCTCATTCATGAGTCTTTCAAAATAGCCCTTCCATCTATCCTTAATCTTTCATCCTCCGATAGAAGCATTCCAGCTTCATCCCTTACACATCTTATCTGACTAACATCCTTCGCCTTCCTCTCTCTGGCTCTAGCAAGTCGGTATAGGTCTTTTGGCCAGCTGGACTGTCCAGTGTGTCGTACAATTGGTCCAGAGCTTTTGCTATTGCCACGGCTTTCTTAGCTTTTTTCTTTAAAGCATCATACTCATTCTTTTTTTCAGCTTTTAAACTAACGCTTTCCAATCCCACATTCTGCCATTCCTTGAATATCTTCTTTTTTTCTTTCAACACTTTCTGTATTTCTGTCAACCACCACCATGTATCCCTCTCTATTGTGCCTCTTCCTTTTGTCTCTCCCAAAATATCCTTCGCTGCTTGCCATATACATCCAGCATCTCATTCCAGCTTTCTTTCACACTTCTATCTTTCATGTCTGCCATTTGTATCATTTTGTCTACCACTCGCTCTCTAAATTCTTTCGCGCAATCATTCTTCTCTAGCATATGCCATTTTATTTTTGGGGGAGGACGCTCTTTGCTTTTCTTAAATTGTGTTTTTATCGCCAATACCATAACCAGGAGTCTGTGTTGTGAGACCAAGTCTTCTCCTGGCAGCACTTGGCACAATGGTATATATCTAATTAATATGGTTTAGTCACAATGGCTGCTTTTTGTTCAAATTATTCAATCAAAACCTGGGTGAAATGGAATAGTGGTGATTTTCGTATCTTGATGTTTAATCCTTATCTATTTAAATTGGTTAATAGTTAAGGTTGGTTATGTGCATGTAAATTACACTTTCATCTACATCTACACTATAATATTATAAAGAGGAAAGATTTGTTTGTTTGAATTGAATAGGCTCCGAAACTACTGGACCGAATTGAAAAATTCTTTCACCATTAGAATCCTACATTATTCCTGATGAAAATGGGCTATAGAATATTTTCAAAAAGTTAGGGATCCGTATGAAAACTTCGATAATGTAACCCAACGTATAACACAAATACCAAAAAAGATCCTTATATCGCGTACGCTGTGGAAACTATTGACAATAGAGCAAAGTGATGTACTACAGTTATATATAGGACATAAATATATAAAAAAAAAATCCGCGATTGGTTAATAGTTAAGGTTGGTTATGTGCATGTAAATTACACTTTCAATTATCCAAATAGGACCTTTCGTTTAAAAGTCACGACGGTTTTAAAAATACTCTAAGAAAAATGTTGCGAGTGAACGAACTGCCCTACATTTAGTATATAAATAAGTAATTTACACATACCCTATGAAGGTGGGAGATAAAGTTCGTGGAGTACCAACAAAACCCGCGCGAACGAAGTCGCGGGCGAACTGCTAGTATACTAGAAACCCGCCCCGCCCATGTTTCCGTAAGCCGTATAAAATCTGTTCAGTAGATTTTGAGTTTCTTGCGTACAGAACTACAGACAAACAAACAGATGCGGCGGAGGAATTTGCTTTTATAAAATGTAATATTGTACTGATAGCGACACTGGACGCCTTCATTAATATAGAGGTTGACAAAACAACTTTCGTCAGCTGTACTAGCCGTGCGGGTGTGGCGCCGACGCTTATAGAATGGATACACAACATTTTAAAACAACGTACTATTCAATTCACTGTGTACACCACCACGCGAGGTATCGTAAGTAGAGGATGCCCACAGGGTGGGGCCGTCACCGCTACTGTGGAACCTAGTAGTTAACGAGCTCATCACAGAGCTCAACGCCTGTACTCGGTGGGTTATGCAGATGACATAGCAATTTTAATCAAGGAGAAATTTGAAGGCGTCTTATGTGATCTCATTAAGAAAACCTTCAGAATATTTTGAATTGGTGTGCAAAACACGAACTATCGGTCAATCCCACCAAAACAGAATTAATAATGACTACCAACAAAAGAGTCCCTGGACCTCATAAACTTCCTGAACTATTCAACACTGAATTACCACTTAAAGAAGAAGTCAAGTACTTAGGAGTGATTCTTGATAGCAAATTGCTCTGCAACAAGCATATTGAATACAAACTTAACAAAAGCACAATCGCACTTTACCAATACAAAAAAATGTTAGGGAATAATGGGGGCTGTCTCCGAAGATATGGCTTTACACAGCTGTGATCAGACCAATGCTACCTATGGCGCCTTGGTTTGGTGGCCGAGAGCTGAACTCTCGACCACCGTGTCCAGCTCCAGGGGTCCCAAAGAACTAGCCTGTTCTGCTATATGAGGACAACCCCAACAGCAGAATAGAATAGAATTGAATTTTATTTTGCAAATATGGGTAATACACAGTTGTTGTTGATACTAGGCATGCCTTTTAAGTTCGGTCGTTTCCATATTTCCCGGCAATTTTGAATTTGGAACTGTTCTATATTCGAATGTGTTTAAATTTGGAATCTCAAAACAGCTGAAAGTATTAGGATTAATGCTATTGTTTAGTCACAGCGTCGATTAGAATCTGTCAGGACGAAAATGAATCTTTCTAAGGAAAATGTTCGTGCAATAATGTTCTACAACTTTAGAAGAGGCCTGAAACGGCTTCAGTGTTTTGAAGAGCTAACGTCTGTGTTCAGTGATGAAGCCCCATGTCTGCGGACTGTCGAACGCTGGTATTTAGAATTCCAGCGTGGACATACTAGTGTTAGTGACAAATCTCGCGAAGGACGCCCAAAATCTGCCTTCACTGAAGATAACATTATTGCCGTGAGCTAGGACGCCGAACAAACCTATGTTTTACAAAAGAGAAACAACAGAGGAAGAAAGGAATCAGTCAGGAGTCAATTAAGTACGCATCCATACAGATGTCTCAAAAACTCAAAACGGTTCAGGAGCTGGCGTACTCCCTAGACTACTAGAAAGTTAATGTTGAGACATTACCTTTCACCTACCACTGGGCAAACACAGCTCGATTTTCCAATGCGAGTGTGTCGCCATAACACAAGCCGCAACAGCAGTAAGGCGTCTAGGGACACACAACTACGCAATAAGATTCGTATCTGACAGCCTAGCTGCGCTCAAAGCCCTAGAAAACAAACAAACCAACAGTAAATTAATCTTGGAATGTTACCTCGCCCTGGAGAGCATATCACTGTCTAACAAAGTCGCCCTCCACTGTGCCCCTCGATCCACATCAAGGGGCACAGTGGCTCCTTGGGCAACGAAGCCTCGTGCGGGCAGTGCTCGGCCCGTACGTACTTCTCCCCCTACCGTTCTCGCAGTTTCGTTCATGAATCCGCCAGAGATCCACTGAACTTCACAATAACAAATGGTCACAGGCTACAGGCTGGAGCCAAAAATGGCAGTGCCAAGTCTACATCCGCGACTAACAAAAGGACTACTCAGCCTAAGTAGAAATAAGCTCAGAACAATAATAGGATCTGTTGTAACAGTTACTTACTATAAAGACGCACACCAGTGTTGATATTTTTTAGTCGCATTAAAGTTGTTGTCAAGCACACACGCATTTTATTAGAAAAAATCCAGTCACGCAATTTGCAACCTTAATACATACACCATATGGTCGAAATCGAGCCGGATTGTAGTGCAACGTAGTGATCGTGTTCGGGTGTCGAGAACAAAGGACTGCCGCATTCCTTAGATAAGAAGTGAGCCCGAACCGTCATTAGTTAACGAGTTTTAAGGATTTTTGTGCAAGTTTTACAATATTATAAACGAAGACATTTGCGCATCGTTCAAAACATCACTTTGTTTTTGAAGATTATTGAGTTATTTGTGTTTATCAACGATGTCTACGCCTGAACAATTACTGGGACTATTAGAAGAAACAGCCAAGTTGTTACAAAAGACACAAATAAACTTGAAGAAATGTCCTAAACAAAGATTGACGCGAGGATATATTGAAACACGATTAAAATGCTTAGAAGAATATTGGAACAAATTTACTACCACCCACCAAGAATTGATAATAAATACGACACGGGAAAATCGAAATACAATGAGCTATTTTGTGAACGAAGATTATTATGTATGCGAAGATCTTTATTTATCCATGCAGGCGGACCTTAAAGACTTATGTTTGCAACATACGTACGGCAGCCCGACATGCAGTTCAGGTGCACATGAATCGTCAGGGACGTTTACATCACAACTTAGATTGCCGAAAATTGAACTACCGAAATTTACGGGACGATACGGAGAATGGTCCTCTTTTCACGATTTATTTATTTCATTAGTTCACAAAAATACTTCAATTAGTGACGTACAAAAACTACACTACTTAAAATCTAGCATTGATGGTGAAGCAGAGGTGCTACTGAGACATACTACTCTGTCAAGAAAGTACCGGGAAAAGATCAATAATACACAAAATGTCTGTTATTCATCCAAATTTATTTTATCACCTTCAAAGTATGCTCCTTTAGAAACGATACACTTGCGCCAACGAATAATCCATTCATCAAAACATTTTTTAAACGCTGCTTCCGGAATTGAGTTCAGTTCTCGCCGCGAATTCTCCTTTATGTCTTCAATCGATTGAAAACGGGTGCCACGAAGTGGTAATTTGAGTTTAGGAAAAAGAAAAAAGTCAGCAGGAGCCATATCTGGTGAATATGGTGGTTGCTGGATGGTATTTGTTGAGTGTTTGGTTAAAAATTCGTTCACAATGATAGCCTTGTGCGAAGGCGCATTGTCGTGGTGCAAAATCCAAGAATTTTCTTTCCACAAATCTGGCCATTTTCATCGAATTTGCTCTCTTAAACGCCGCATAACGCTCAAATAATATTCTTTATTTACCGTTAGACCTTCCGGTAAGAATTCAGAGTGCACAACACCGCGATAGTCAAAGAAACAGTCAACATGACTTTGACTTTGATCGACTTTGGCGTGGTTTTTTCGGTTTCGGTTCAGTTGGAAGGCGCCACTCCGAAGCTTGTTGACTAGTTTGCATGTCAAACTCGTAAACCCACGTCTCGTCACCAGTAACAATGCGTTTCATGAATGTTGGGTCCGAACTGACTCGTTCTAGCATGTCCTCAGCGACTTTCATGCGATTGAGTTTTTGGAGAAAATTCAGATCTTTTGGGACTAGCCAAGCAGCAACATGTTTCATACCCAAATGATTAGTTAAAATGGTACGGATCGACTCGTGAGATACAGAAAGTTCGGCGGCTATCTCTCTCAGAGTTGAATGGGGATTTTCAGTCACTATTTCCTTCACTTTTGCGATGTTAACTTCAGTTGCAGACGTTGACGGCCTACCAGAGCGAGGCAAATCTTCCATCACATCTCGACCGCTTTTGAACGCTTTGAACCACTCATAAGCACGAGTTTTTGATAAAGTCGATTCACCGTAAGCCTTCTGTAACATTTTCAGTGACTCCGAACACGAAATTCCATTGGCGATGCAAAATTTAAGACAAACTCTTTGTTCGATATTTTTGTCCATTATGAAATTCGCAATACACTATATAAAATATGATATTACTAAAACCAGCACTGTATTTAATATAAATAACAGATGCAACTCAAACTCCGCGCCAAAATGGAAAACAGTTGTGCCAATCTAACAACTACAAAAAAACAAAAATTTGAATTTGGAACCATAAACAAATCATCCATTCCCGATACTTTTTTGACTGAATGTATTCAGATAACGGAAAGCAATTATTCGCAAGCCTGGACCGCACTGAAACAAAGATATGGCAACAAACGAATTATAGTGAACGCAGTGATTAAACGTTTGGTTAATCAAAGGAAAATAAATACGCAGAGTGCCAGTCAAATTAAATCGTTGTTAGACACAACTCACGAGTGCATTAATAACCTCAATAACATGTCAGTTTCCACGGAGTCTTGGGATCCTATGATAATATTTCTTGTTGTACATTAATTGGACCAAGAAACTCACAAAGACTGGGAGGAATATTCCTATCAAGAAGATTTAGAAGACTTACCTACATGGCACAGCTTGAAGAAGTTTCTAGAATCGAAGTTCCGTACACTTGAGATGGTATCACCAGCTGCACCTGCAAGAGAAAAACCTAAGGAAAAACCATTTGCTGCCACGGCTACTACGTCAACTGAAAAAACATGTATTAAGTGCGAAGAACAACATACATTGTGTCATTGTAAACAGTTTACGGACATGAACATCAAAGACAGGAACGAGTATGTGAAGAAAAATAGATTGTGCTATAATTGCTTGTTACCAGGGCACGCAGTGTTAAGATGCCGAGTTCCTATGAACTGCCGTATCTGCAACAAACGACATCATTCTCTCCTTCACGAGAAAAAGGAAGACGTTTCAAAGACAGAGAATGAGACAGCTACCACATCCACTTCAACTTCAAATGTTTCTGTGAATCACACAATAGAAGACAACACAACAACAACAATGACGGCACAACACAGCAATACAAAGATGACGGCGCTGCTAGCAACTGCAATGGTGAAATGTAAGAGTGAAGAAGGACACACTATCGTACTAAGAGCGCTTATTGACCAAGGATCGCAAGCATGCTTCATTAGTGAGAAGGCGGCTCATCTTCTGAAACTCAAAAGGCAGTCAGCGAGAGGCAGTGTGATCGGAGTGGGATCTACTAAAACAGATGTCAAGCAAGTGGTTCAGCTACAGGTTTTATCAAGAGTAGAAGACAATTTCTGTCTTAACATACAAGCCTATGTGATGACTAAACAGTTGACCACTAAGTTACCAAAACTCGCTGTATACACTGATGTTCAGCACCTAAAATGTCTAAAATTGGCAGATCCGACTTACCATATACCAGGGTCGGTCGATCTTCTGCTAGGAGTGAGAGAATATGCAGACATTTTAAAATCGGAGCTAATCAAAGGCCCAGCAGGCACACCATGCGCACAACGAACCAGCCTGGGTTGGATCTTATTTGGAGAGATACAAAACAAAGACGAAGACAACTCTTTTCTTGTCATGCACCATCAAGTAGAGATGGATAATATGTTAAAAGCACTGTGGGAAATAGACACTGAAACGAAAAGAAAATACACACAAGAAGAGCAGTTATGTGAAGACATTTACAAAAAAAACATATACAAGAAATGAAGATGGTAGATACGTCGTTACCTTACCTTTCAAAACACAAAACCCTAAATCACCAGACGGTAATACACGTGAAATAGCAATGCGTCGATTATTACAATTAGAAAGAAAATTTACAAAACAACCTGACTTAAAAGAAGAATATGTAAAGGTGATAGAAGAATACTCAATGCTAAATCATCTGGAAGAAGTACCTGCAGAAGAAATTAACACTAAGAAAGCTGTATACTTACCTCACCATGCAGTTGTCCGATGTGATAAAGAGACCACCAAAACAAGAGTGGTCTACGATGCTTCCTGTAAGGGTTCAAACAACATCTCACTTAATGACGAATTGCTAGTTGGACCTTTAGTACAAGACGACCTTCGCAGTATCATAGTGAGATGGAGGATGCGTGGAGTTTGCTTTGTTGCCGACATTGAAAAAATGTACAGAATGGTACGGCTGTCCAGAGCTCATACGGATTTCCAACGTATCCTGTGGAGAAGAGACATATCTGAACCTGTTAAAGATTACCGTCTACTTACCGTAACGTTTGGCACAGCACCAGCACCCTACTTGGCATGCAGAACCTTACTCCAGCTGGCTAATGATGAGGGTCAAAATTATCCTGTCGCTAAACAGATGATGTCAGATTTTTACGTCGACGATCTCTTGTCTGGAACGGACAATGTAGAAACGGCTATTGAAGCCAGACACCAGCTGAAGGAGATGATGAAAAGAGGCGGTTTCGTGTTAAAGAAATGGTCATCAAACAATGTGGACTTCATGAAATCCATACCACCAGACGAAAGATCTCAAAATGCACTTCTTGATTTAAACATCGCTGGAAAGGTGAAGACGCTGGGAATCCTGTGGAACCTGAATACAGACAAATTTGAATACAAGTTTACTTTGAAACCTACAGAAGGTGCTGCAACCAAACGAAGCATTTTCTCAGATGTGCAAAAATTATACGACCCTTTGGGCTGGTTGTCACCAAGCGTAATCACAGCGAAGTTGTTTATGCAAAAACTCTGGCTAGAACAAGTGAGCTGGGATGATAAGATTAGTCAAGACTTAGAAGATGAATGGATACACATTCGATCTGATTTTGAACACATTAAGGTGGATGCTCCAGGGTAGCCCGCGAAATTCAAATATTTTTTATTTTTTCAAAAGAACGAATATTTCAGAAATAATCATTCTTTCGAACTACATGAACTTAGAGGGCTATATTGATGATTAAAATGGTTATAATTCTTTAGATAAATACGCGTTACGGTCGCAGATCGCATTTGGTCCACATACAGCTTCACACTGACCGGCAAATTGCAAAAAACATAAAAATATTTGAATTTCGCGGGCTACCCTGGAGCATCCACCTTAACGACATAAACGTAGATAGATGGATACACACAACAACCGAAAACCAGGAATGTATTCAGTTGCATGGATTTAGCGATTCATCGTCACGTGCTTATGCAGCAGCTGTTTACGTGAGAGTAACTTGCCCCAATGGTGAAATTCATACCAATCTGATGGCAGCAAGAACACGAGTTGCTCCTCTAAAAACTATTTCCATTCCCCGACTGGAATTGTGTGGAGCACTGCTGTTGTCACAATTATTAAAGCATGTTGGCAGGGCAATGAAAATACAAAAATCACAAATATTTGCTTGGACAGATTCGTCAATTGTCCTAGCGTGGTTGTCTGGCGAGCCCTCCAGGTGGAAGACATTTGTGGCAAACCGGGTGGTGGAAATACTAGACCACGTCAGCTGCAATCAATGGTATCACGTACTATCTAATGAAAATCCCGCCGATATTGCTTCTCGAGGGTTACCTATAGAAGAATTGAAAGAATGTCATTTGTGGTGGAAGGGGCCAAGCTGGCTTAGCACGGAAGAAATCAAATTCAGTCGGCTGGAAAACACACACACTGATGAAGAAAAGAAAACAATTAATGAGTTACAAACAAATTTAAAAATAAATAACACTGAAAATGATAACACAACAATGATAGATCAATTTGAAACATTTAGCAATTTAAAGGAACTACTTACAACCATATGCTATTGTCGAAGATTTCTACATTATAAACGCAACGTAGTTATGTCTGAAGCTGAGACATATATCACGACAAAGGAACTTGAAGAGGCACTACATAGATGTATACAGATAGCACAACAAAACGATTTTGAAGACGAAATTAAAACATTAACGAACGGAAATGAAGTAAGAAAAGAAGCTCTTTAAAATCTTTGAACCCCTATATAGATGTCAAAAAGGTCATTGAGAGTGGGAGGAAGACTACGAAATGCAGACATTGCATTAGAAAGTAAACACCCAATCATACTTGCCAAGAAAAGTGAATTGACTCGATTGATCGTGAAGAATGCACATGCAGAAACGCTTCATGGAGGAGTGCAATTGATGTTGGCCTACATCAGATCCAGATACTGGATACTAAGAGCCAAAGATGTCGTGAAGGCATGCATCCGACAATGCCTAGTATGTGCTAAACATAGTGCCACATCAAAACAACAATTAATGGGCGATCTACCGAAGGAGCGCGTTACTCCAGCCAGACCATTCCTTCATAGTGGAGTCGATTTTGCAGGGCCATTTCAAGTATTGATGTCAAGAGGGAGAGGCGCTAGAACCAGCAAAGCATATATAGCCATTTTTATCTGCATGGCAGTCAAAGCAGTGCACCTCGAATTGGTCGGAAATTTAACAGCAGAAGCATTTATTGGTGCATTTCGAAGATTTACATCTAGACGAGGCAAATGCGCCCACTTATGGAGCGATCAAGGCAGGAACTTTGTCGGCAGTAGTAAAGAACTCATAGCTGCATTATGAGCTGCGCAATGTGAGCTCCCAAGAGACATAGCAGACACACTAGCAAAGGACGGAACCCAATGGCATTTCATACCTGCATACAGTCCAAACTTCGGCGGTCTCTGGGAGGCAGTTGTAAAATCAATTAAACATCACTTGAAGAGAGTTCTTACAACAAACCTGACGTTTGAAGAGCTGACAACCTTATTGTGTCAGATTGAAGCCTGTTTAAATTCCCGCCCTCTTACCCCTGCAGATGATTCAGATATAGACGCAAC
This sequence comes from Lacanobia oleracea, assembly GCA_950371165.1. Taxonomy (NCBI): domain Eukaryota; kingdom Metazoa; phylum Arthropoda; class Insecta; order Lepidoptera; family Noctuidae; genus Lacanobia; species Lacanobia oleracea. The sequence goes on from OX493403.1 coordinate 25,321,177, forward strand.
AGAAATGCTAACCCCAGGTCATTTTCTCATTGGAGAATCTCCAATTGTTGTGCCACATCCAAACTTAGAAAATATAAAAACCACTTACCTTTCACGCTGGCAACACATGCAGAAGCTTCTAGGTGATTTCTGGAAAAAATGGCAAACAGAATATTTAACAAGTCTGCAGCAAAGACCTAAATGGATAAAACAAGAAAGAGAATTAGAAAAGGGACAAATAGTACTTATAAAAACAGAGAACTTACCACCTGGGAAATGGCAATTAGGAAGAATAATTGAAAAACACCCTGGACCAGATGGTCTGACTAGGGTCTATAGTGTAAAAAGTGGAGATAGTGTCATTAAACGATGCATTACTAAATTATGTCACTTACCTATAGACTGTAATGATGATTCTTAACTTTTCCAAAAATTTACTTACCTTACTTTCACTGTTCTTGTATCACATTCGCACCTGTAAAATCAACTTAATGAAATCTAATGTATACATGTTTGTAAAGAAACTTAATCAAAGCATATAAACCTACCTGTACTGAATTGTGAACTAATCTAACTACTTGGCTTAAAATGTAATGTTTAATAATCGATAAAATTGTACTTACCCTTTAAACTTGAATTAGAAATCACAGTACCAGCCTTTGTTAATTATACAATGTTGCATGTTATGTTCTTTTTGTTAAAAGGACTTGATAGTCCTTTGGGGGCCGGTATGTTGTAACAGTTACTTACTATAAAGACGCACACCAGTGTTGATATTTTTTAGTCGCATTAAAGTTGTTGTCAAGCACACACGCATTTTATTAGCAAAAATCCAGTCACGCAATTTGCAACCTTAATACATACACCAGGATTAATTACGGGTTATTGCCCCCTAAACAAATATCTTTTTAACATCGGCGCCACGGACAGCCCACTCTACAGGGGCTGCTTTGACGCCGAAGGATCAGTCGCCCATGTTAGATACGGACCCCTAATGGATACCGCCGACTTCGCACATTCCTACATGTTTACGCCAACCGCATAAAAACTGCAGCGATGACGTCCGTTCAGCCACGAGCCGCCGACACAGCAGAAACTCACCAGTAGCAATAAGTTATTTTTAAGTATTATTTTGTCATTACATATTCTAGCATCGAATAGGTTTCATCAATATAATTATAATAATTTCTTTTAATTAAATTAGTTTTAAAATCACTTTGGTTTTTTTTATTCGATCCATCGTCTGCAGTCTACGTAATTCCCACGTCATGCTGGAATGCGAGGCCGTGGCTACCCAACGTCAACAAATCCTTGGAAAGGTGAGGCCGCTCCGCGAAGCCTGTGAAGCTCCCAGGAAACTTCTGTGCTTCTGGGCGGAGCTAGGCTGGCTAACTTAGCTACAACGGACCGAATGAGAGTAAAGTGCGGAGAATGGAGTCCCTACTCTACTGTACTACTACTGATAGCGACATTTATATTATTAACACAAAACGGTAATCGTTAGAGTGATGTAGTGTGGCGGTACGCACCGTGCGTGTCGGCGTACGACCAGAAGGGGGTGAAGTCCTGGTCGGGCACGAAGTGGGCGGCGGGCGCGGGAGGGGGCGGCGCGGGCGCGGGAGGGGCGGCGCGCGGCGCGAAGGGGTCAAGCGGCGCCAGCGACGCGTCGCCGAACTGCGCCAGCGACGCGTCGCCGAACTGCGCCAGCGACGCGTCGCCGAACTGCGCCAGCGACGCGTCGCCAAACTGCGCCCAGCCCTCGCCGCTGCCGCCGGAGCCGCCGGAGCCGCCGCCGCTCGCGTTCTCCCACGCTGCACAGTTACACACATGACTTTAATATAAGCTATGCTAAATTTACCTTATTTCGGAAAACATTTCCTTTGGTTGACTACTTTTGTTAATTACTAGTTAAAATAATTTTACCCATCCACGCAAGTAAAAACATCGTAATAAGTTCCTTAAAGCAGTTAGTGAAGTGACAGTCAGTATATGATACGTACGCGAGTGCTGTTCGAGCACGTCGAGCACGTCGCGCGCGGCGTCGTGTGCGTCGCGCGCGTGGTGCACGTCGCGCGCGTGGTGCACGTCGCGCGCGTGGTGCACGTCGTGCGCATGGTGCGCGTCGTGCGGGTCGTGCTCGGAGTCGCGCGCGTCGTCCGCGTCGCCGCCGTCGTCGCCGGCGTCGTCCCACATGCTGCAAACAAGTCAGTGGCGGATCAACAATACGTGCCTAGAAGCCCGGCTTCATACTTCAAACGCGAGCCTTACAATAACTGACACGGCAACTTTAAAGGAAATCATACACATTGATAAGAACATTAACTTTAAACTTCACGCGTATTCTACAGCGCATTACTGGTCTTAATCTTAAGGTTGGTAGATCAGAATTTTATTCATTTCTAACTTCGCGCGTATACCACAAACAGCGCATTACTATTCTTCATCTTAAGGTTGGCAGAACTGCATTTAATTTCGACAGCCGCGTCGCTGCCTTGATGCCGATGCGATCTCGCTCTAACACGGTACAAAGAAAGAGCGAAGAACGTTATGACGTGATACTGACTCTTACTCGCTCAGACCCGTTGCTTCTAGAAAGTACCTACGGACCTCTCATTTGACTGGCCTGTTGGTCTAGTGGTTAGTGACCCTGACTGCTATGCCAGAGGTTGTGGGTTCGATTCCCACCCAGGACAAATGTTTGTGTGATGAGCATGATCATTTGTTCTGTGTCTGGGTGTAGTTTATCTATAATATGTATGTATTTAGAAATATATAAGTATGTTTATCAGTTGTCTAGTACCCATAACACAAGCTCTGCTTAGCTTGGGACTAGATGGCGTTGTGTGATAGTTGTGTGGAATATATATATTATATTATATTATTATTTTTCTGTACTAAACTATTGAATTATTAGTAATATTAGGTATTTACTTCTTATTCCCGAAACTTTTCCTACATTTAAGCTGAGCATTAGAATAATGCAAATGTGTGTGTGACGTATGTAAGTTTACGAGTGTAGGAGATGCGCTAGAAAGCGGCGCAGAACACGAAATAGCAGATACAAATATTGCTATCTCAAATTAGTTCAAATTTGTTTTTGAGTGGATAGATACTGTTGCATGTTTTTGCTGACAAATTTTTAAGTATTCAGTGATTTAAAGTTTTCTTATTACTTTTTGCTATATTAACGTGGTTCTTGAGTGTTTAAAAATTGTTTTATCATTAATTAACATAAATTCGGAAGCGTATGCAATTGTTCCTTGTGATTGATTAAAGTGTGTGCAATCGTTAATTGAAAAGGTAAATACTTTGAGTTTTACAAATAAATATAATCTCATAACTTCACCTAAACCTACCCCTGATTTGGATATTTCCCAGAAAACTAAATCACATAATAGAAATAATCATCGCATATTTTACAAAACTTCTTGGATTACTGGCTGCTCTCATTCAAACAAATTATTCTGTTGGTGATGCATATTTATCTCAAATGACAAGAACGCTTGGAATACATCAGGTTATAATGATTTAAATAACTTCGCTGGTGCCCTGAAAAGACATCAGAATACTAAAAAACACTTGAATGCAGTTATTTCATTTTTTAGTTTTGGTAAAAATCGAATAGAAACTTCTATTTCTCGTCAGTTACCTAAGTGACGAAATTACACTGGAGGTATGTCATTGCTGATATGTATTTGCAATCTATCTAGTAATACCATGCCTTCCGTGTGCATTGATAGTATTTGTCATCTGTTTGTGGTAAAGAAGTGAAGAATGAATATTTAAGACTGTTCACATTGTGAGTACCTACTGAATAAATATTATCATTATCGTAAACAATGCGTAGTTAGAAAATAATCAATTGTTTTAGCGCCATCTACTAGGCGACTAGATTGTTATATTCAAACAATCTACTCTACAATCTATTTTGTTGTTGTTGCTAGGAAGCGACTGTAGCGACCCTAGCAAGCGAATGATGAATTATCAAGTTCAATTGCCTTAATGATGTCATTAGATGGCTCTATTATCATTTACGTTATAAAATACTAATAGGATGAATAAAGTTTTGATATTGCACAGCTGTTTTAGTTATTTTCACTATGTTATATTTCGATGTTATTAATGATATAAGAAATAAACACGTAGCAATTTTAATATCACTATAGCACAAAACTTAATACAGAAACAGCACGGTGCAGCGGGTTCTCGCGATAGCGATGAGTTATATGGTGTTTTAAACAGTTATTACCTATGCTGCCCATTGCTGGCCTATGCTGGATTGCACCTTATGAGAACCTACGGTTCGCCACTGCAAACAACGCGCTCCTAGCTCAACCGCCCACTCATTCGGAGCTACACTCGAATAAGCTTATTCACACTTATACAAGGAGATAACTTCCAACTTCAATGTTGTGAGCGTTAGGGCTTGCCAAACTCTTGCAGTTTTCAAAAGAAGAGTGAAAGATCACTATCTTTCCTTCTCGTCATAGTTGCAAATAGGTATGTATTATTATTTATCTTTTATATCATATAGTATGTATTAGTATGTTAATTATGTATTGTATGTTATATTTAATATGTATAGTTTTTATTTTAGCTTCTTACTGTTACACACTATGTCTACATCTCTTTTTACTCTACTCTCCTTTCGCAGGTATGCTGGAAGAGATTTCTTTTGAAATAAGCATCACCTTTGTACTTATTTTTCTGTTTCTTTCTTCTTATCCTATAAAATGTGTGTAGGTACATAAATTGTTAAAATAAATAAATAAAAAAATAAATAGAATCACAAAGAAACGAGACATAATTATTTAAAACAAATATATCTGTCCCTCTCGCAAAAACGCTGTTTTCTGTGGCATCTGTGTAAGCTTCATGGCGTGTGACGTCAAAGACGTCAAAGTTCATATTGGACTTCTCTTTCAATAGGGAAGATGCAGATTTAATATTTATACATATTTTGTGACTATAGTGTAAGAAAAGCATAAGAGAAGGGCCAGTGCAACGTTTTAATTCCAGTTAATATCGATTTTGAACAATAATTACAAATTTCAAGTAACGTGAAACGGAACGTGTTTTAATACACCAATCAGCGTCTAGTGACGTCACTCGTGTTAGTTTATAGTCCAAGATCCCAGGGCTCCCAGACGTCACTTATTTCGCAGTATCAAAATATTGGAAAACAGTAGTGCCAGTGTAATTTAAACGTACCTACGCATAATAAGTATCTGCTAGCTCCATCCAATGGGCATTCTTTTTTAGTGATGTATGTAGGTATGACATATCTCAAAAGTAGATACTAGTGGTAGTTTTGCAGTTTTCTTTTTATACTAAGTAAATACACTATGTCCAAAAGATACTTGTGAATAGGATCTCAATTATCAGTGGAGATAGCGATCAGATCTTACACTATTACAATGACTAATTACTTATTTAAGAATAATTATGTATTTTGTAAAAATCCAGAAAATGATCTAGTCGTTTTATAGATAGCATCTGATGATGATACTTACAAACTGGCGGTCGCGTCAACTCAAACTAGCCGGTAAGCGAATGTTCAAGGTACCTACATACTAACACTATTCTATTCCACACATTTTGTTACTGAGAAAATAAGTAAGTTCTGGAAGTACTGGGATCTTGGTCTATGACTTTGAATTTATGACACTCCTTGACCAGTGACAGACATGAGTGACGTCATCGCCCGTTTTGGCGCGTAAATTTAAACGTTTCATTTTTTATTAACGTGGCGGTCTATTCTAGAAGTTCTTTAAAATGAAAGCAAAAATAGAAATATCGCATTTTACCTATTGTAATCTTTGAAGCTTAATAGCTTCAACACTGATGAAGGTATTTAAAAAATAATTCTTGATTGTTTACTAGAGTTAATGATGATTTCATTTTGCAATAAAAAAAATTGCATGCATTTTCCCTATTGATAATATAAAACTGTTTTCATTTTGCCATTTCGGTCAAAAAGCGATTCAGAGTGAAGTCGAGCAGTGGATGTCGGATCATCAAGCACAGCCCGACTTGGCCGCTGCTGAATCTTTCCATAAACTTCTCTTTTGCTGTGCCAATATTTGCGCAAACATTAAAAAATACTGTAACATGCAGAGCATAAATGAAAATGTATGTATGTCTGCATACCAAATAACTTGTTCGACTGTACACCGTAAGAAAGAAAAATGCTCAATAAGTAAAAGGACTGAATCTTTTTTACACTTTTGTGTTTATCGAAACACAAGCACGAACGTCAACTGTGATGCAGAAATTAAACTGTATTTTAATAACTGTCAAATGCATAAAATTCACAATCAGTGGTTCAGCTAAATAAGAAACACATAAAAAGAAAAACTTACTCGTCATCAAATCTTTGACTGGCTAACTCTAAGAAATTGCTCTTAGCTGCTCTCATCTGCAAGTAAGACAATGTGTGTTACGTCATCTCCGCAAAACATACATATTATAACCGATTGTACTATTAAAGTACGTCCTTACGTTGTCCGCGTCCTCGATGCCCAGCCCGTCTGCTATGAAGTCCGGAGACTCTCCCGACGAGCCCATCGCGCCACACATCTGCAGCAAACATCTCATCATCATCATCAGCCTAGCCTTTTCCCAACTATATTGGGGTCGGCTTCCAGTCAAGACGGATTTAGCTGAATATCAGTATTTTACGAGGAGCGGCTGCCTACCAGACCTCCACAACCCATTAACTGGGTAACACGGTACTTCATGGCAAGACTGGAGTCAGATTTACTGGCTTCTGACAATCCGTAATAACTGCCAAAGGTCTACAAATGACAGTCGGGACCAACGGCTTAACGTGTTTTCCGAGGCACGGAGGAAACTCGGTATGTTAAGATGGTCACCCATTCACAGACCAACCTTGGCAAGCGTTGCTTAACCTTGAAGATCGACCCGTGCGGCTGTTATTATCTAGCCACGAGCTCCTCAATCTGCAGCAAACATGTAACAACAACATAATATAGCGTATGATGATGTGGCACCCTCAGACTTCCTTCTGTTTCCAAGCTTGTTTCTGGGAACTGATTCACATCCAATTGAGAGCTTGAGAGCCATAGATGAATATTTTCACAGTCTTGCAGACTTTCATTTTCAGGAAGGAACATTGATGTTGGACCAAATACATTGAAGTCAAGTGAAATATTGGAGAATAAAATTATTTACAACTGAAAATCGTAGTCATTCTTATCACCTTACCCTAATTTTATCTTTATTCTTTATTCAAGTTTCAAAACTCAAAAAAACTTAGTAAAACTTACGACTATGTTAGTATACAGTGATAAAACAAGCAACGCAACAAATAACGGTGGATCACTGCTGCGACAAACCATGAGTGATTCCACAACAGCGATGCACATACACACAGTCCAGGCGACTTGCAATCATGCTTAGCATACTGTTGGTGCTGCCCCACACCTGCGCACCATCTGTACAAATATCTAACTCTTCTGCAGAACAGTTTTATTAACCTTTGCCTAGCCGGCTTTCAGCTGAAATAATGAGGAATGTGTACCAACCTCATTGGCATCCTCTGCATTCACGTCGTCCGCTAGTTCGTCCATGGTCGCTGTGGCCGCCATGTCGTTGAACTGACGGACCATATACAATATACAAGTTAGTATCAGAGAAGTTACGCAGGGATCGTGAAAGTATTTCGTTTTAGGAAGTCGGATTTGACAGCTGGATACAACATTGGTTTACTAAAAGGTAAGTATGAAAGAAAATAAATCTCTTTCGCACTCAGTGGTAAAGCGATCAATCAATTAATCATTTATTTATTTGCAAAGATGGGTTTTGGTACATACATGTTCTTTTTTACATGGTAAAGTCCCCTATATTTTACTGTCGCAAGGGCATGTAAATATGTATTATTGAATATCAAAATTAATATCTTTTAAATCGGTCCAATATTAGAGGAGAAAACAGTCGAAAACCAAACCTCGAATTATGACTTTTTACCTACAAGTCTCACCGCCCTTGTTTCGTCTTAAGGAAGTCGTCAATTGTGTAATATTTTTTCTCGATTAATGTCATTTAGTGCCCTTTTAAATTTATTTTGTTATCGATCACTATACCTAAGAACTTAGATTCATTTGCTTCCTCAATATTACAGCCTTGGTAATCAATAGGAACATTTGTGTATTCACTACTAAATTATTATTATGGAAGCAATTTATTACACTATGTAAAGTAGTATTTATGTATTGCACGTAACTTTTGGGAGATCATTGATATAAATTAAAAAAGTGGCGGTCCAGGTACACTACCTTGAGGAACACCATATTTTATATTCCTTGATTTAAATACATAATATTAGCTCTAACTTACTCTTTGGACAAATTTTAGAAACTTCTACGCATTGCAGTCTATCTGTCAAGTACGATTCTAACAACCTAAGAATGTTCCCTCTTACACCAAAACTATGTAGCTTGTGTAACAGAAGGGTATGGCCCACTTAATCAAAAGTCTTGGTCATATCAGTATACATTGCACATAGTGGATTTCTCCTATCTACAGATGACATGATGTTAGTTAATAGGTCAAAGAGCACCATATTCTTACGGAAATCCTTTTGTTCTTTTCAAAAGCAATCTTCTATCCCTCTCTAATCTCTACTCAGCTGTCAAATCAGACTTCTTAAATAGTCACGAATATATACAGTTACTAAGTTAAACTCACGTCATAGTTAGCTGTTAGTGTGTCCGCCATGACTTCCACCTGAAAACCAAATACAGTGTGTGTTTTAAAAAGCTGACTGGACGAGATAGCATGTACTTGATTCTCAATTCGTTTTATGATTTGAAAAAAGAAGTGTTCTTTAACTGATACTAACCTCGTATATGTTTTCTGAAGGATAGTAACCACCCTGAAACATTAATTAAAAATACATTAATCACATTAGTTTGTAAGTTAGGTAAAACTTTTAAAATAACACTTCCTAAGAAAGGTGTGTATCTGGTTGTTTATATAATTCACAAAAACGCATAAAATGTTGAGCCTACGCATGGAAGGATTTCAGTCATGGCAGTCCGCTCAGGTGTCTCCTTCGGAATATGACTGTTGGACGAGGCACAAACAAGATGGTTACAGTAGTACTCACTAGCGGCGTGTCGTGCTGCTGCAGCAGCGGGCGCAGCGTGTCGTCGAGGAAGCTCTGCCAGCGCTGCGTGAGCGGCGCCGGCAGCGCTAGCGCGTGCGCCAGCAGCTCGGGCGGGCACAGCGCGCGCGCGATGCGCGACAGCATGAGCACCACGTGCCCCATGTACGCCGCGCGCACGCCGCTCCTATACGCGAAACGGTACACTTTACAACAGGGAACGTGCATGGCGTACACTGTGCCACCTAGAGTTGCAAATTTGAAAGTTTTACATTAGAAATACTTGTCATTGACACTTGTGTGCTGCCAACGAGGCTGCATGCAGATTGAAGGCTTTAGTGCGGTGGCGGCCGCGTACGCTAGTTATTGAACAAAAGAAACTGACAGCCCTTCTCTTGTTGTATTCAAGAGGAAAGTTAAAGAACATTTCCGAATATCTAACGTTTGTATCCGCTCGTTGTGGCCACAGCGCCGACCTCGCGACCAAGCATACACACGCGGGGATAACACAAACAAGTATCCATCGCACATAAAACTGATTTCGTGTGATTAGTTTTTTTTCTTGGATTTACTAAGTATCATTTTATTTACTACTCTGTCAAGAAAGTACCGGGAAAAGATCAATAATACACAAAATGTCTGTTATTCATCCAAATTTATTTTATCACCTTCAAAGTATGCTCCTTTAGAAACGATACACTTGCGCCAACGAATAATCCATTCATCAAAACATTTTTTAAACGCTGCTTCCGGAATTGAGTTCAGTTCTCGCCGCGAATTCTCCTTTATGTCTTCTATCGATTGAAAACGGGTGCCACGAAGTGGTAATTTGAGTTTAGGAAAAAGAAAAAAGTCAGCAGGAGCCATATCTGGTGAATATGGTGGTTGCTGGATGGTATTTGTTGAGTGTTTGGTTAAAAATTCGTTCACAATGATAGCCTTGTGCGAAGGCGCATTGTCGTGGTGCAAAATCCAAGAATTTTCTTTCCACAAATCTGGCCTTTTTCGTCGAATTTGCTCTCTTAAACGCCGCATAACACTCAAATAATATTCTTTATTTACCGTTAGACCTTCCGGTAAGAATTCAGAGTGCACAACACCGCGATAGTCCAAGAAAACAGTCAACATGACTTTGACTTTTGATCGACTTTGGCGTGGTTTTTTAGGTTTCGGCTCAGTTGGAAGGCGCCACTCCGAAGCTTGTTGACTAGTTTGCATGTCAAACTCGTAAACCCACGTCTCGTCACCCATAACAATGCGTTTCATGAATGTTGGGTCCGAACTGACTCGTTCTAGCATGTCCTCAGCGACTTTCATGCGATTGAGTTTTTGGAGAGAAAATTCAGATCTTTTGGGACTAGCCGAGCAGCAACATGTTTCATACCCAAATGATTAGTTAAAATGGTACGGATCGACTCGTGAGATACAGAAAGTTCGGCGGCTATCTCTCTCAGAGTTGAATGGGGATTTTCAGTCACTATTTCCTTCACTTTTGCGATGTTTTCTTTTCTTTTTCCTAAACTCAAATTACCACTTCGTGGCACCCGTTTTCAATCGATAGAAGACATAAAGGAGAATTCGCGGCGAGAACTGAACTCAATTCCGGAAGCAGCGTTTAAAAAATGTTTTGATGAATGGATTATTCGTTGGCGCAAGTGTATCGTTTCTAAAGGAGCATACTTTGAAGGTGATAAAATAAATTAAGATGAATAACAGACATTTTGTGTATTATTGATCTTTTCCCGGTACTTTCTTGACAGAGTAGTATATCATCACACTAAGACCAATAAGAGTAGAGCAGACGAAGTTGCGCGGGTCAACTAGTGTTACTGGAAGCTAATACCTAGCTGCTACTTTTTGATACTTTTGCTTAAATAACACTAGGCAACACTCCAAATTTCTCTAGAAAAATTCCTGTTGTTTCGTAGATAATTATGTCCCTATTATCATTTTATTAAGCATCATAATCTTTCACTTCCTTCCTTGTACATATTGGAAGCAGTACTATTTGTTAAAAATAATCCCCAACTCTTCCCGAGGTCTTCAGATGGTTATAATAGGAGACTTCGCTCACATAGTGCTAAAACGGCTCTCATGCGTAAGAGTATATTCTGCATGGTCCCAAATTCATACAATAAGGTACCAAAGGCATACAAAGATTTAAATATTAATAGTTTTAATAAGAGCATGAAAACTTTTAATAAATAAGTGTTACTATAGTGTTGAAGACTATTTAAATGATGTACTGTAGACATTTTTATTATTTATTTTATTGATTTGACATAACTATGATTTTTTATTGATTAGAAATAATTATGATTTTTGTATTTCTAATTTATTATGATTTTTTGGATTACCTATTGTATTTGTACGCCTCTCTAGGCAAAACATGTTAAACTTTTTTTTTGTAACCATTAACTTACACATGTTTTTGAAAAATAAATTTATCTTGTCTTCTATCACGTGTTGAAAACATGACTAAGAACCAATTTTGATAAAACATGACTAAGAACCAATTTTGATAAAACATGACTAAGAACCAATTTTGATAAAACATGACTAAGAACCAATTTTGATAAAACATGACTAAGAACCAATTTTGATAAAACATGACTAAGAACCAATTTTGATAAAACATGACTAAGAACCAATTTTGATAAAACATGACTAAGAACCATCGCTACAAAACCTGCGTTGAAATAAAAAGAAAAACTGCATCCAAATCAGGTCACCCGTTTCTGTACTTTTAATGTACGGTTGAACACAGTTAATGGTTTTCTTTTTGTATTTTTTTTTCGTGTATGTTCAAAACATTAACATTAACAATTACAAACTGCATAAACAAACATAACTCTTGTCTGAAACCAATTTGTGCTTGGTATATTGTCTTTATTATCTGTATGTCGGATCTGTTATGACTCGAGATGAGAAACAAACGCTTTTGTATATTGAGTTGAGCGGAGTCTGAGTTATTAGTGTCAACAGGACAGTGTTCGTTCGGACGTGGTAGACACATACTGGCGCGAACTGCATTAAACCTCCTTTTAAGTTCAGAGTTTTAGTTAGTACTTAGAGATAGTAAATGACTGGGTACCAATTAAACTGTGTAGAGGTTGAGGAGTTATTTCCATGTTGCCAGTCTCCCAGATGCCCACAATTGTAATCTCACACGTCCTGTAAACTCTGATATCTTACATTTATTAGATCTTCTGACTATAAGAGTGAATAACTTACTTGTTGTTCTTATTCTCTTCAAACACGTCCATGAGTCGCGTTAACAGGTCACATTCCACAAATAACTGCAAAAATGTTTAGGTCAAAATAAACCTCGCGAACTATCTCTTATATTCGTAACAATCTAAGTTGGATTTGACAGCTGAGTAGAGAGGGATAGAAGATCGTTCGAAAGACATCGATTTACCACTTAGTTCGAAAGACATTTATTTTTATCTCATACTTACTAAAAAATAATAATAATTTTAATAATTTATTTATTTATTCAGACTACAAATACGATCCACTGTTAGTAACTAAAGCAATGTTTTATCCTGCTGTCAAATCCAACTTCTTAGAGTGTCACAAATATAGTTTTGTTTTAAAACAAAATAGCTGTCATTCGCTTTTATATCGTAGTAAAAGCCGCATGCATAAACAAGATGATGAATATTTTGTAAAACAATTCTAAAACCTTCCACCTAAACTTCTACAAGTCGCGCTCACGTTCTAGGACCGATCCTGGTGCAAATGTTACTATTAGTATATTATTTATTGTGCGGCTATATTGTGGATCCAACCCATACATGTAACCCTATTTATGTATTTCCTTTACAAAACAGTATTAGTCGCATTCATAAAATATACGCATACAGTTCGATTTTTTTATTATTTTATGAATAAATCTGTTTATGTCTCATATCATGTAGGTGTTTAGAGTTACGGGGAACAAGGAATAAAGTCTCATAAACGTCAATTTAAAAGGGAGTGTGCTCCAACCAGACGACAGGTCGAGCATCCTCAATCGATCTATGTTCATATCGCAAGGACAACTTTGATACCGCGACGCATTGATCTGTGTGATGTCAAGTCTTTATTTCGAATCTGGCGGTTTAGATTTAGATGTCACTACAACGTCAGTTTTTTACGTGGCGGGCATCTATGCCGCCACGTAAAAATGTGTAAAGTTTCTGTAATCTGTTTGTTTAGTTAGTAGGTGGCGCGGCAGGTGTCGCGCGGTACTCACGTGTCTGGCGTACTGCGTGCGGTACACGCGGTTGGTGAGCGCGTGCTTCACCAGCGTGTACACCTGCGCGTGCAGGAAGTTGTTGTTGGGGTAGCGGAAGAACATGTCCACCAGCACGCCCGGGGTGCCTGCGCAACGCAAACAAAACCAAATCTATACTAATACTAGTCCCGTGCAACTTCGTCTGCTCCGCTCCTATTAGTCTTAGCGTGATGATATAAATTGTACCAGTATTTCCTAAGATTAGCGCGTTCAAACAAATAAACAAACTCTTCAGCTTTATATATTAGTCTAGATTACAAACCAGAAAAGTTTGTTTCGAATTGAAATATTATTTTATGTTGGATAGCCCATTTATCGAGGAAGAATGCAGGCTACATAACATCACGCTACGACCAATAGGAGCTGAGCATTAATGAAAAATGTGACGTATTTCAGTTGCGCGGGTCAGCTAATATTAACATTAAGTTGAGAACGTCAAAGTCACAACTTTTAAAACGCCTTTTACTACCCCAAGGAACCCCAGCTGTATGACTTACAATAAGGGAAGTTTCACACTGAAAAGCGCCTCGGAAGACAAGGTGAGGCGCTGCATAGTAGCAAATTTATTTGAGGTACTGTGCAGTGAAAAGCGAGAGTTAAATTAATAATCGTTTATTTGTACATTTACAATTGAGCATCCAGAACAAACTTACAAAGAAAATGTTGTACATTGAGACACAAACAGAAGCGAACCGCTGCCTCCTAAACTAGGCCAACAGCCTTTGTTTTAGGAGCCAATATTCCTCCAGAAACAGTTAATTACGGACTAGGTATTTAATATCTGGAACCAGGGACAGAGATGGACAGTTAGAATTTAAAAAGTCATCTGAGCAAATATGGGCTTTAATTTGTTCTGACCCCACCATACAACCACAGGGGTCAGTAAGTTATCTCCACTGGAGATATAGTGATAGGCAAGGAAAATCTTATGACTCCGGTTTTTGCCACGTTCTAGGTTAGTAATTTTTCTGAGAGCCACTCCATCACAAAACGCAGTGATTGTTCCGCTCTCTCCTTTGCTCTATCCCAGTGAGTGGCATAAACCACTACCGCCGTGTAGTCAGCGTAGGTAAATATGTCACAGTTGGGAATGTGTCCTCGACACAGATCATTGATACAGAGCAGGAAGAGGAGGCCTAAAGATGCTACCCTGCGGAACTCCAAAACGAATATATTGTTCACCACTCGTTGTGCAGTCAATTTTAATACGTTGGGTTCGATTCGAGAGATAATCCCTGAACATGTCCAATGCCAGGCCGCGAATTCCAACGCTTTCCATTTTTGTGATTAGGGTGGGAACAGAAACCGTGTCAAACACCTTGGATAAGTCTAGAAAGATACCGGTTGTCCGCAATTATTTTGTGTTTGGAGAGATATGCAGTGACCTTTCAAGAATCTTCGAGAGAGAGCTAAGTACGGAGATCGGACGATAGTTAGCTACATCGGTTCTATATACTCCCTTGAAATCGGACGAACAACAGCTTTTTTAAAGTAGTTTGAATAGGTTCCGGAATCAATAGCATGATTGAAAATGTGCGTGATGGGAGATGCCAAAACGGACCTAGATCATATAAGCAGCTTTGCTGGTATGTTATCATAGCCAGTGGCGCAATCAGAACGCACCTCCTCCACCTCGGACAGCGCCAGGTGGCCGCCAGCCCCACGGCGCCCGGAACTGCCTCCTCCCCGTGCCTCCACAGCACACATGAGTACGTACCGAGGGTCAGCATGGTGGTGGGCACCTCGGACAGCGCCAGGTGCGCTAGCAGCGCGGCCACCTGCACGCGCGCCAGCCCCACGGCGCCCGGACCTGCCTCCTCCCCGTGCCTCCACAGCACACATGAGTACGTACCGAGGGTCAGCATGGTGGTGGGCACCTCCTCCACCTCGGACAGCGCCAGGTGCGCTAGCAGCGCGGCCACCTGCACGCGCGCCAGCCCCACGGCGCCCGGACCTGCCTCCTCCCCGTGCCTCCACAGCACACATGAGTACGTACCGAGGGTCAGCATGGTGGTGGGCACCTCCTCCACCTCGGACAGCGCCAGGTGCGCTAGCAGCGCGGCCACCTGCACGCGCGCCAGCCCCACGGCGCCCGGACCTGCCTCCTCCCCGTGCCTCCACAGCACACATGAGTACGTACCGAGGGTCAGCATGGTGGTGGGCACCTCCTCCACCTCGGACAGCGCCAGGTGCGCTAGCAGCGCGGCCACCTGCACGCGCGCCAGCCCCACGGCGCCCGGACCTGCCTCCTCCCCGTGCCTCCACAGCACACATGAGTACGTACCGAGGGTCAGCATGGTGGTGGGCACCTCCTCCACCTCGGACAGCGCCAGGTGCGCTAGCAGCGCGGCCACCTGCACGCGCGCCAGCCCCACGGCGCCCGGACCTGCCTCCTCCCCGTGCCTCCACAGCACACATGAGTACGTACCGAGGGTCAGCATGGTGGTGGGCACCTCCTCCACCTCGGACAGCGCCAGGTGCGCTAGCAGCGCGGCCACCTGCACGCGCGCCAGCCCCACGGCGCCCGGACCTGCCTCCTCCCCGTGCCTCCACAGCACACATGAGTACGTACCGAGGGTCAGCATGGTGGTGGGCACCTCCTCCACCTCGGACAGCGCCAGGTGCGCTAGCAGCGCGGCCACCTGCACGCGCGCCAGCCCCACGGCGCCCGGACCTGCCTCCTCCCCTTGCCCCGGCGCCTCCTGTGCGCACAGAAACAGTTATGTACACCTAATTTAAGCGCCAATCCAACTATTTTGAACCGATTATTAAGC
Source organism: Lacanobia oleracea (assembly GCA_950371165.1). Lineage (NCBI taxonomy): Eukaryota > Metazoa > Arthropoda > Insecta > Lepidoptera > Noctuidae > Lacanobia > Lacanobia oleracea. The sequence goes on from OX493403.1 coordinate 25,337,339, forward strand.
TGGAAAGATCTCGACTGATGAGGTCTACTCTCCGTCCAGCACAGATCCAGATCCAAAACTCCGAGAGCTTTCAACTCAAACTTCAGAACTCTTTCGAGTGCCTAGGGAGCTCCGTAGACGAATACAACGATAGGTTCGTGGAAAATGTAGTGTAATGTGTAGGCATGGAGCAGAGGTGTGGTGGTACTCTTCTTTAAGAAGGGCAACAGTGCCCTGCTTAAGAACTATAGGCCCATCTCACTCCTGAGCCATGACTACAAGCTGTTTTCCAGAGTCATCACGAACCGTCTCGCGCGCAGGTTTGACGATATTCAGCCTTCCGAACTAGCCGGATTCCGAAAAGGCTTCAACACTGTAGACCACATACTACTCTGTCAAGAAAGTACCGGGAAAAGATCAATAATACAAACAATGTCTGTTATTCATCCAAATTTATTTTATCACCTTCAAAGTATGCTCCTTTAGAAACGATACACTTGCGCCAACGAACAATCCATTCATCAAAACATTTTTTAAACGCTGCTTCCGGAATTGAGTTCAGTTCTCGCCGCGAATTCTCCTTTATGTCTTCTATCGATTGAAAACGGGTGCCACGAAGTGGTAATTTGAGTTTAGGAAAAAGAAAAAAGTCAGCAGGAGCCATATCTGGTGAATATGGTGGTTGCTGGATGGTATTTGTTGAGTGTTTGGTTAAAAATTCGTTCACAATGATAGCCTTGTGCGAAGGCGCATTTTCGTGGTGCAAAATCCAAGAATTTTCTTTCCACAAATCTGGCCTTTTTCGTCGAATTTGCTCTCTTAAACGCCGCATAACGCTCAAATAATATTCTTTATTTACCGTTAGACCTTCCGGTAAGAATTCAGAGTGCACAACACCGCGACAGTCAAAGAAAACAGTCAACATGACTTTGACTTTTGATCGACTTTGGCGTGGTTTTTTCGGTTTCGGTTCAGTTGGAAGGCGCCACTCCGAAGCTTGTTGACTAGTTTGCATGTCAAACTCGTAAACCCACGTCTCGTCACCAGTAACAATGCGTTTCATGAATGTTGGGTCCGAACTGACTCGTTCTAGCATGTCCTCAGCGACTTTCATGCGATTGAGTTTTTGGAGAAAATTCAGATCTTTTGGGACTAGCCGAGCAGCAACATGTTTCATACCCAAATGATTAGTTAAAATGGTACGGATCGACTCGTGAGATACAGAAAGTTCGGCGGCTATCTCTCTCAGAGTTGAATGGGGATTTTCAGTCACTATTTCCTTCACTTTTGCGATGTTAACTTCAGTTGCAGACGTTGACGGCCTACCAGAGCGAGGCAAATCTTCCATCACATCTCGACCGCTTTTGAACGCTTTGAACCACTCATAAGCACGAGTTTTTGATAAAGTCGATTCACCGTAAGCCTTCTGTAACATTTTCAGTGACTCCGAACACGAAATTCCATTGGCGATGCAAAATTTAAGACAAACTCTTTGTTCGATATTTTTGTCCATTATGAAATTCACAATACACACTATATATGATATTACTAAAACCAGCACTGTATTTAATATAAATAACAGATGCAACTCAAACTCCGCGCCAAAATGGAAAACAGTTGTGCCAATCTAACAACTACAAAAATTTGAATTTGGAACCATAAACAAATCATCCATTCCCGATACTTTTTTGACTGAATGTACATACGAAATAAATAAATTTAATTTATACAGAAGACCGAAGAGTATAATCTGCCCCTCTGCTTAGCGTTTGTGGACTACGAGAAAGGCTTTGCTTCGATCGAGACTAGGGCTATGCTGCAGTCTCTCCAACGGTGTCAGATCGTCTATCGGTAAATCGAGGTGCTGAAATATTTGAACAAAAACGCCACCATGTCAGTCTGACTTCAGGATCAGACCTCAAATCCTATCCTCCTGCAGGCCTGCAGCGGGGTGTGAGGCAGGGAGACGTCATTTCTCCAAAAACTTTCATAGCCGCAATGGAGGATGTCTTCAAGGTTTTTGGACTGGAGAAGGCTAGGTATTCATTTCAATGGCGAGTACATCAGCCACCTTCGATTTGCCGACGATATAGTTGTCATGGCTGAGACTACGGAGGACCTCAGTACAATGCTCGATGACCTCCGTAGAGCTTCCGAAAGAGTGGGCCTCATAATGAACAGGGACAAAACCAAGATCCACTCCTATCAAGATCGGAAACTTTACACTCGAAGTTGTAGACAAGTGCGTCTATCTAGGACAAAAGGTCCAGTTAGGTAGGGCCAACTTCGAGAAAGAGGTCAATCGTCGAACACGAGTCGGCTGGACCGCGTTCGGGAAGCTGCGTGGTATCTTCTTGCGTGGTATCTGGGAAGTGTGATGAGGGCCGTGACAAGCGCAATGAGCATCGTGACCAGTGTGATGAGTGCTGTGACAAACGTAATGACTACCTTGACAAGTGTGATGAGGGCTGTGACAAGCGTAATGAGCATCGTGACCAGTGTGATGAGTGCTGTGACAAACGTAATGACTATCTTGACAAGTGTGATGAGTGCCGTGACAAACGTAATGACTATCTTGACAAGTGTGATGAGGGCCGTGACAAGCGCAATGAGCATCGTGACAAGTGTGATGAGTGCTGTGACAAACGTAATGACTATCTTGACAAGTGTGATGAGTGCCGTGACAAACGTAATGACTATCTTGACAAGTGTGATGAGGGCCGTGACAAGCGCAATGAGCATCGTGACAAGTGTGATGAGTGCTGTGACAAACGTAATGACTATCTTGACAAGTGTGATGAGGGCCGTGACAAGCGCAATGAGCATCGTGACAAGTGTGATGAGTGTTAGTGACAAACGTAATGAGTATCTTGACAAGTGTGATGAGGGCTGTGACAAGCGCAATGAGCATCGTGACAAGTGTGATGAGTGTCGTGACAAACGTAATGAGTATCTTGACAAGTGTGATGAGGGCCGTGACAAGCGCAATGAGCATCGTGACAAGAGTGATGAGTGCCGTGACAAACGTAATGAGTATCTTGACAAGTGTGATGAGTGCCGTGACAAGCGCAGTGAGCATCGTGACAAGTGTGATGAGTGTCGTGACAAACGTAATGAGTATCTTGACAAGTGTGATGAGGGCCGTGACAAGCGCAATGAGCATCGTGACAAGTGTGATGAGTGTCGTGACAAACGTAATGAGTATCTTGACAAGTGTGATGAGGGCCGTGACAAGCGTAATGAGTATCTTGATAAGTGTGATGAGGGCTCGTGACAGGGGTAATGAGGATCGAAAGAAGAGTAATTAGGATCGTGAAAAGGGTAATGGAGGATCGTCTGAAGGGTTAGTAGTACCTGTGCGTGTGGCGGCTCGCCGGCAGGGTCGTGCAGCAGCGCGTGGTGCAGCAGCGGCAGGTGCGGCGCCACGGCCAGCTCCACGCTGCTGCGCTCCTCCGCCTCCCCCGCGCCCGGCCCGCACCCCGCGCCCCCCGCGCCCTCCTCGTCGCTCGACGCCCTCTTCATTCTACTGTCAAACCTTCCGTTGTGCCACAACGTAAACAACTATTCAAACTAACTACATTTCAACTAAAATACAAATCAAATAATAAAATAATGGCTGCTGAGCTGTTCAACAAACGACATTCCCTGCAGTTTCCGTGTTAAATAAAAAAATTGGCATTTTAATCCCAAATTCACAAACATTTCAGATATTGATTGCCAGGAACCAAATATAAGATTGTAACTTCTATTTTCATGTTTTTTTTTTTTTTTTTCACTGCGACTATTGGGCCTCTCGTGTCGTGTTCTGCGCCTTACAGAAACTTATAGCAAAGTTTCGACTGACTCAACAAAGGTTGACTCAACATGTATGTAGATTATGAGCTACACGCTACGCGAGCTTCCAGGCTGAGCGACGCTAGCTGAGGTCGGTCTGTGGATGGGCGACCATCTTGATGGTTGTGGGATCTGAAGCAGTTGCTCCACTAAAATACTGTTATGCAGCTAAGTCCAGTTTGACTGGAAGCCGATCTAGTTGTGTTCAGGCTAGGCCGACGACGAGTACTCACAGGCTGGGCTCGTGCATGAGCAGCGCGCGCAGCACCTGGCAGCCGTTGACGAGCGCGTGCGTGCGCGCGCGCGCCGGCGACGTGAACATGCCCGCCAGCAGCGCGCGCACGCCCGCGTCCGCCTGCAGGCGCGCCACCAGCGCCCACGACGTGCGCGGCCTGCCGCAACCAGTTCACCAAATATTACAACTACAAAACATCCGCTGCTGGACATATAGGCCTACACCAAGACTCGCACCCAGCGCTTTCACACAGTCTTGCCATGTCATCGGTCCACCTTGTGGACTTTCCAACTCTTATTCGTCTGCGTTCACCACTCTAGCCTTTCGACCTCATTAGCTATCTGTTCTGCAAAGCAATGTGACTGCCCTACCTACTGCCACTTAAGTTTAGCGATTCTTCGGGGATATTAGGGAAATTATTTGTTTATCACTGTTCTTAACCTTATTGTGCAAAGGTCATTGATTTTGCCAGTATTAACTCTTTCCAAAATTTATAGATTGTTAATGTTCTGAGTGACATGGAAAGCAGGTGGCGTGGCTGACCTGGTGGAGCAACCCTCGCCAGCGCAGCCGTTGACGATGAGGTCGCACAGCAGCGCGGCGGCGTTGGCGGACGCCACGGCCGCGATGCGCGCCTTCGTGTCCGCGCCCCCGCCCGCGCCCCCAGCCGACGACTCTGTGCTGTTCTCTGGTTTAGGCGAACCTGATGATTGAATACCTCCGTAAGAAATTTAAGTCCATACTTAGTGATTTGTAGCGACCTGACGAAGTAAGTAGCGTTGTGTTCTACTGTTTTATTTAGGAGAAGTGAATTTAATTTCATCAAAATTGGCCAAGTGCGAGTCGGACTCGCAAGCAAAGGGTTCCCACCCGTATTCCTCCAAATGCTCTTCTTATTATTCTTTCCAACAATTCCGCAACCCTGGCAGTCTCACCAACTCTGGGCTCAACGCCGCCGCGCTCGGCCTGCAGGTTGGCGTCGCTCTTCTCGCTGGGCTCGCTATGTCCCTCACCTGTGTCGACATCAGCGTCGCTGCCGCCGCGCTCGGCCTGCAGGTTGGCGTCGCTCTTCTCGCTGGGCTCGCTATGTCCCTCACCTGTGTCGACATCAGCGTCGCTGCCGCCGCGCTCGGCCTGCAGGTTGGCGTCGCTCTTCTCGCTGGGCTCGCTATGTCCCTCACCTGTGTCGACATCAGCGTCGCTGTCGCCGCGCTCGGCCTGCAGGTTGGCGTCGCTCTTCTCGCTGGGCTCGCTATGTCCCTCACCTGTGTCGACATCAGCGTCGCTGCCGCCGCGCTCGGCCTGCAGGTTGGCGTCGCTCTTCTCGCTGGGCTCGCTATGTCCCTCACCTGTGTCGACATCAGCGTCGCTGCCGCCGCGCTCGGCCTGCAGGTTGGCGTCGCTCTTCTCGCTGGGCTCGCTATGTCCCTCACCTGTGTCGACATCAGCGTCGCTGCCGCCGCGCTCGGCCTGCAGGTTGGCGTCGCTCTTCTCGCTGGGCTCGCTATGTCCCTCACCTGTGTCGACATCAGCGTCGCTGCCGCCGCGCTCGGCCTGCAGGTTGGCGTCGCTCTTCTCGCTGGGCTCGCTATGTCCCTCACCTGTGTCGACATCAGCGTCGCTGCCGCCGCGCTCGGCCTGCAGGTTGGCGTCGCTCTTCTCGCTGGACTCGCTATGTCCCTCACCTGTGTCGACATCAGCGTCGCTGCCGCCGCGCTCGGCCTGCAGGTTGGCGTCGCTCTTCTCGCTGGGCTCGCTATGTCCCTCACCTGTGTCGACATCAGCGTCGCTGCCGCCGCGCTCGGCCTGCAGGTTGGCGTCGCTCTTCTCGCTGGGCTCGCTATGTCCCTCACCTGTGTCGACATCAGCGTCGCTGCCGCCGCGCTCGGCCTGCAGGTTGGCGTCGCTCTTCTCGCTGGGCTCGCTATGTCCCTCACCTGTGTCGACATCAGCGTCGCTGCCGCCGCGCTCGGCCTGCAGGTTGGCGTCGCTCTTCTCGCTGGGCTCGCTATGTCCCTCACCTGTGTCGACATCAGCGTCGCTGCCGCCACGCTCGGCCTGCAGGTTGGCGTCGCTCTTCTCGCTGGGCTCGCTATGTCCCTCACCTGTGTCGACATCAGCGTCGCTGCCGCCGCGCTCGGCCTGCAGGTTGGCGTCGCTCTTCTCGCTGGACTCGCTATGTCCCTCACCTGTGTCGACATCAGCGTCGCTGCCGCCGCGCTCGGCCTGCAGGTTGGCGTCGCTCTTCTCGCTGGGCTCGCTATGTCCCTCACCTGTGTCGACATCAGCGTCGCTGCCGCCGCGCTCGGCCTGCAGGTTGGCGTCGCTCTTCTCGCTGGGCTCGCTATGTCCCTCACCTGTGTCGACATCAGCGTCGCTGCCGCCGCGCTCGGCCTGCAGGTTGGCGTCGCTCTTCTCGCTGGGCTCGCTATGTCCCTCACCTGTGTCGACATCAGCGTCGCTGCCGCCGCGCTCGGCCTGCAGGTTGGCGTCGCTCTTCTCGCTGGGCTCGCTATGTCCCTCACCTGTGTCGACATCAGCGTCGCTGCCGCCGCGCTCGGCCTGCAGGTTGGCGTCGCTCTTCTCGCTGGGCTCGCTATGTCCCTCACCTGTGTCGACATCAGCGTCGCTGCCGCCGCGCTCGGCCTGCAGGTTGGCGTCGCTCTTCTCGCTGGGCTCGCTATGTCCCTCACCTGTGTCGACATCAGCGTCGCTGCCGCCACGCTCGGCCTGCAGGTTGGCATCGCTCTTCTCGCTGGGCTCGCTATGTCCCTCACCTGTGTCGACATCAGCGTCGCTGCCGCCGCGCTCGGCCTGCAGGTTGGCGTCGCTCTTCTCGCTGGACTCGCTATGTCCCTCACCTGTGTCGACATCAGCGTCGCTGCCGCCGCGCTCGGCCTGCAGGTTGGCGTCGCTCTTCTCGCTGGGCTCGCTATGTCCCTCACCTGTGTCGACATCAGCGTCGCTGCCGCCACGCTCGGCCTGCAGGTTGGCGTCGCTCTTCTCGCTGGGCTCGCTATGTCCCTCACCTGTGTCGACATCAGCGTCGCTGCCGCCGCGCTCGGCCTGCAGGTTGGCGTCGCTCTTCTCGCTGGGCTCGCTATGTCCCTCACCTGTGTCGACATCAGCGTCGCTGCCGCCGCGCTCGGCCTGCAGGTTGGCGTCGCTCTTCTCGCTGGGCTCGCTATGTCCCTCACCTGTGTCGACATCAGCGTCGCTGCCGCCGCGCTCGGCCTGCAGGTTGGCGTCGCTCTTCTCGCTGGGCTCGCTATGTCCCTCACCTGTGTCGACATCAGCGTCGCTGCCGCCGCGCTCGGCCTGCAGGTTGGCGTCGCTCTTCTCGCTGGGCTCGCTATGTCCCTCACCTGTGTCGACATCAGCGTCGCTGCCGCCGCGCTCGGCCTGCAGGTTGGCGTCGCTCTTCTCGCTGGGCTCGCTATGTCCCTCACCTGTGTCGACATCAGCGTCGCTGCCGCCGCGCTCGGCCTGCAGGTTGGCGTCGCTCTTCTCGCTGGGCTCGCTATGTCCCTCACCTGTGTCGACATCAGCGTCGCTGCCGCCGCGCTCGGCCTGCAGGTTGGCGTCGCTCTTCTCGCTGGGCTCGCTATGTCCCTCACCTGTGTCGACATCAGCGTCGCTGCCGCCGCGCTCGGCCTGCAGGTTGGCGTCGCTCTTCTCGCTGGGCTCGCGCTCCGCCTTCTCGGGCGCCGCCAGCTCCTCCGCCACGTACGTGCCGCACACGATCTGGATCAGGCACTCCAGGAACTGGTACTCTTCTAGCCACTGTTGAGTTACATCAGCACTTAGCACCAGGACACATAGCGATCAGCTATTTCTTACTCTAATCTTAACAACTGTTTTTATGTTTGTACCTACGAGGGTGCGTTTTTAAGTTCGCGGAATGGGAGGGTAGATGATAAAAATAGGTCATTATCGAGGTGGCCACGACTTCAGCCACTCAATATTAGTATAAATACCAGGTTTTGTCTTAATTGGGTCATTAGTCTTTGAACTATCGTCAAGCAAACAACTCAATCGGGAAGAAAGTGTGCATTATGGAAAAAATCGAGTACCGTGCCGTAATAAAGTTCCTTACCAAGCAAGGAAAGTCAGTTCAAAACATACTGGAAGAGATGGAATCCGTTTACGGGGACTCTTGCCCGGGTAAAACCATGGTTTACAAGTGGCATTGTCTTTTTAAACAAGGCAGGACCTCACTTGAAGACGACCCGCGGCCCGGACTGGCGATCGAGGTGACTACTCCGGAAATCATTAAAAATGTCGAAAAAATAATATTGGAAGATGCCAGACTAAAGAAGAAACAGCTTGCAGAAATGGTTGGAGTATCGGATACAACAATTTTCAAAATTCTACACGTTCATCTTGGCATGACAAAGGTCAGTGCAAGATGGGTGCCAAGAATGCTCACGCCGCCTCAGAAACAACGCCGCGTGGAGTGTTCTCGCACGTTTTTGGACCTCTGTAACGAAGATAAGGATGGACTATTGAGTCGAATTGTTACTGGAGATGAAACTTGGGTTCATCATTATGAGCCTGAGTCAAAACAGGACTCTATGCAGTGGCACAAAAAAGGTACACCACCACCCAAGAAGTTTAAAGTGTCACAATCGGCTGGGAAAATCATGGCAACAGAGTTTTGGGATTCGGAAGGGATTCTGTTGACCGATTATAAAGATAAAGGCGTTTCTATAACCGGAGAATACTATGCTTCTATTCTCGAGAGGTTGAAAGAAAGTATTAAAGAAAAAAGGAGGGGAAAATTGACCAAAGGTGTCCTTCTTCTTCACGACAACGCGCCTGTTCACAAGAGCCGTGTTGCGTTGGCTGCCCTGCATAAGGTGGGCTTCGATATTTTAGACCATCCACCCTACAGCCCAGACCTGGCTCCCAGTGATTATTACCTCTTTCCAAATCTGAAAAAAGAACTTCGTGGAAAGAAATTTTCAACTGATGAAGAAGTGAAGGACGCGGTTTCAGCTTATTTTTCGGACAAAGACAAAACATTTTTATATGAAGGTTTACATAAGCTAATCGAAAGATCTGAAAAATGTATTAGGGTAGCAGGTGAATATATTGAAAAAGAAAAATAATTTAGTATTTTTATTTTCACTCCTTGCCCTCCATTCCGCGAACTTAAAAACGCCCCCTCGTATAATCATGCCTAGGCCAGAGATCGCTCGGAATAGAGAAGTATGAAAAGAGAAAGGGAAAGCCTTTGCCCAGCAGTGTGACACAAGTTAGGCCAGGAAAAAAACAAAAATATTTTATTTTTTTTCTAAATTCCAATTAAGAAGGCGTAATCGTGCAAGAATAAGCGAAAAGTAAAAGGAAGAAAGTTTAAAGAAACATTGTTATTACTTTAGTAGACGCAAGCGGCTGACATGTCTGCCAAGCGTAGATATTCTTAGTTATAATAATAATAATCAGAACCGTACCGGCATTCGTACGGGCTGGTTGTGTTTACCGCTGTGATTTTAATCAGTATCCCCCCTCTGCGCAGTGTTGTTTACGCAGTTTCACGTGTCATCGGCGTGCGCCGGACCACCCAGGCGCGCGTGCCTTACGAGATCGAGCCATGACTGATAACGTGAGCGCTTCACCGCGATCGCGATGTGCTACGCCCGCATTTAATAATGATATACAGTGCTTATTGAATGATTCTTCTGACATGGATGCTACAGATGATGATGATAGAAATAAAGTGGAGCTATTAAGAGCGGAAAAAAGGGTAAGAGAGGACAGTACTGAAGAAGAAGAGGGTTGGACAGAAATTAAGGGGAGTAAAAAGAAGGTTTGTCATGGCAGTAGAAACTCAATACAAGATGCAAAGTACGAAGTCTATGCTTCTTCGAAGGAACGTCTCCCAAAGCAGTTTGCAATGGCACGTATTTTAAAGGAGAATAAGATAGATATGATTCGCCACGTTAAGTATTTAAGTCCTTTTAAAATACGATTTGAATTCGAATGTGAATCAGCTGCCCAAAAGCTTTTAATGTGCGAGAAACTTTTAGAGAAGGGAAGGAGGTTCCAAAATGCTATGCAGCTATCTGTATGTTATGGCCTAATCAAAGACGTCGACCTGGACCTTAAAGATGACGAGATACTCAGTAATATTTCATGTCCAGCTCCCGCTAAGCTTCTATCATTCAAGAGGCTAGACCGCCGCAACAGGAGTGACGGTGGTTGGTGCCCCAGTGAAACCCTTCGACTTTGCTTTGACGGAGATAATCTGCCTTCATTTGTGCGGGTATGCGATATTAGCATAAAAGTTTTGCCATACATCCATCAGGTGTCCCAATGTTCCCAATGTTGGAGGTTAGGCCATAGTAGGAAAATGTGCCCGTCCAAATATGTGATCTGTCCAAAGTGTGGCGGGCATCATGCAAATTGCGACACTTCATTATTTTCATGTGTCAACTGTAAGGGTGACCACATATCACTCAGCAAGACTTGTCCAATATATAAGAAGGAGAGAAGGCTTCGAGAGATTATGGCTGAGTTTGGATGCACATACAGAAAAGCCTTAGAATGTTATGTTCCACCCGAAAATCTTATTCCTTCCGAAACTGACGTTCTCCCTCAAGCCCCAGTAGCCACAGAAATGCCTCCACAAGCTAGGAAAAATAATCCAGAAGCTTCTATTCGTTCCACTTATGCTGACATTATCTGCACTAAGGCCATAGTCCATAAGGAACAGACTCCTATCACGGTTAGAATGGAAAACCAACTTCCTAAACCTAAACCAGTAAAGTTGCCAAAAGCCAAGGAAAACCCTCCCAAAGATGACCACCCGAAAATCTTATTCCTTCCGAAACTGACGTTCTCCCTCAAGCCCCAGTAGCCACAGAAATGCCTCCACAAGCTAGGAAAAATAATCCAGAAGCTTCTATTCGTTCCACTTATGCTGACATTATCCGCACTAAGGCCATAGTCCATAAGGAACTGACTCCTATCACGGTTAGAATGGAAAACCAACTTCCTAAACCTAAACCAGTAAAGTTGCCAAAAGCCAAGGAAAACCCTCCCAAAGATGACCACCCGAAAATCTTATTCCTTCCGAAACTGACGTTCTCCCTCAAGCCCCAGTAGCCACAGAAATGCCTCCACAAGCTAGGAAAAATAATCCAGAAGCTTCTATTCGTTCCACTTATGCTGACATTATCCGCACTAAGGCCATAGTCCACAAGGAACAGACTCCTATCACGGTTAGAATGGAAAACCAACTTCCTAAACCTAAACCAGTAAAGTTGCCAAAAGCCAAGGAAAACCCTCCCAAAGATGACTGATGTTCTGGAATCAAGAAACGCCTACAACTGATCAAGTATCCGATGATGGTGAGGCTAAAGATGAATGTCCATCTTTTAATGAATTGTGGTCGAGAATAAAGGAAATCATCTATCTCAAAAAGACTAGCATATTTTTCAAGATAAAGTGTATTTACCAATTATGCCTAAAATGGTTATGTGTAGTGTCAGCGAGTTTTATTTCAGAGTGGCCGTGGATTAAAGCAATGTTTAACTATTTTATAAGTTGTGATGGCTAACAAACCAATTAAATTAAACATTCTGCAGTGGAATGCCCAAAGTATTAGGCCTAAGTTGGCATCGTTCCAACAACTGTTATGCCAGGAAAAGGTCCATATTGCAGCCCTTAGTGAGACATGGCTTGAACCCGAAAGTCACTTTAAAATTAATGATTATGTTGTTCATCGTTCAGACCGGGATGACACATACGGCGGTTAGCTATAATCGTACACAAAACTATTAAATCGCAGCTGCGACGCGTTCAGGTAAACAATACCGGTATTGAGGTTGTGTGCGTGCAGTTATGTAATTGTGATCCATATGAAAATATTGTGTCTATCTATTGTCCATCTAGAATCGTTATCACTCAGCAGGATTGGGAGTCTATTATCGTTATGGCCTTCCAAGACCTTAATCCTAGGTGACTTTAATGCCTATCACGATAGTTGGTCTTATAAAACTGACCACAGAGGAAATCTTATTCACGACTCACTTATAGACAGCAATTTTTTTTCTTTCAACGATGGAACCCATACGCGAGTTCGTCTAGTTGACAATCATTTACAACAGTCTTCCCCTGACATATCTTTGGTGTCCACAGATATTGCGTTGAACCTCAACTGGACCGTCTTAAATGAAAATTTAGGCAGCGACCAGTCGACCACCTTATAATTAAAATATCAACATTATGTACGTCACATCTCCCTTCAATTACTAAGAGAAACTTTGGCAAAGCAGACTGGACGTCATTTCAAAAACATTTAGAACAACAATTTAGTCATTTATGTTTGCCAAATGACCTTCAAAAAGCTTACGATTTATTTTTACGTATTCTGAGTGAAGCTGCAGACAAATTCATCCCATTTTTTAAATTTAACCAAAACCCTGCTTCCAATTTCATTCCGAAGCCTTATTGGTCTGCAAAACTATCACTCGCTGTGGCTCAACGTAGGCTTGCATTATCTAAATTTAGGCGTAATCCCTCTCCCCAGAACCTTGATACTCTTAACGGTCGCATAAGTATAGCGCAAAAGCTAATCCGTCAGGCTAAGGGAGACAACTGGCAAAATTTCTGTTCCTCAGTTGACCACACTACAACGACTAGTGATATGTGGCGCAAAATGAGATGGCTGAAAGGTTACCGTTCACCTAGACATTTTATAGACGCCCATAGTACTACTAATCTTTTAAATTCCCTTACCCCAGATTATGTGACCCCTTCTACTCCTACGGTCCACCATAATAATCCTATCTTAGATAGTGAGATCTCCATACAGGAGCTAGATAAATGTATCAAGTCTAAGGATACATCTCCTGGATTAGATGATATATCCTATTCTATGATTAAGAATTTACCTGATGTAGGAAAATCTGTATTACTTACTTTATTTAATAACTTTATTGAACACAGTTTTGTCCCCTCCCAGTGGCGCTACATTTGTATCATACCTATTCCAAAAAATGGTCGCGACCCTAGTAACGTTACGTCACTCCGACCCATATCCTTGCTGTCGTGTATATGTAAAATTTTTCACTATGTTTTATATAGAAGATTGGAATGGTTTTTGGAGTAAAGCAACACAACTCTGCCAACAGAGAAATGGCATTTAAAGCCCAAAAACAATGTCTTCGAGCCATATGTTTGTTAAAAACCACCGAAAGTTGCAAACCATTTTTCGTTGGTTTAAAAATACTTACGCTTCCATCCCTCTATATTTATGAAATTTCAATATTTGTTAAGGAGAATCTGTCTAAATTTGTAAAACTTAATACTAGACGTCACCAAAGCACACTAAAATAAAAAAAAAAACACAATACTGCACTTTTCTCAAAGAGCTGTCTTGGCATGGGTCCAAAGATTTACAATAAACTACCAAAAACTTTAAAAAGCATGACCAACATAAACCATTTTAAATCGCAACTTAAGAAATTCTTGATTGAAAAGGCTTACTACTCTATCAATGAGTTTTTGGATGATAGAAGCATAAAATAAAAAATGTCCGATCCACTTGTTACTATATCTTGTTTACGACTTTAATTGTTTGAAATAGTTTTATTTAGTTTGTAGTTTTTGCACCTAATTTTGTACGCCTTGCAAGGCAAAACATGTGATACAACACAAATTTTATACCATGTACCATATTACCTATGTTCAACAAATAAAATACTTTGACTTTGACATTTTCGGTGAACACAGTTGGCTTCCGTAGGGGTAGGTCATGTCTAGACGGTCTCAGTTGCCTAATTTCCACTATACAAACTGGCTTTTCCGAGGGTTGTTCTACTATAGCTTGTTTCTTAGATATAAATAATGCTTACAACAACGTAAATAATAGTGTTTTAATAGTGTTTTAATCAATGTTTTGGATAACCTTAAAGTAGGATCACGTATCTGTAAATATTTATGGAATTTTCTTCATAGAAGAGTACTCAAAATAAGATTTGGGATCAACTATATTAGTAGACATTCAGGATGTGGTTTGGCTCAGGGTGACCCACTATCTCCACTTTTATTTAATATAATAACGCTGAATATATGTAAAAAATTGCAGAATAACATTCATATATCCCAGTACGCGGATGATTTCGCTATTTATGTACAGTGTTCTTCGGTTAGTGACGGGCAATCGAAGATCCAATCTAGTCTTGATATGATCAGTGACTTGTTAAAGAATGTAGGTTTAAACATTTCTCCCGCCAAAAGTAAGATCTGTTGGTTTAGTAGAGGTTATCGTAGACCTACTATACGAGGGTGCGTTTTTAAGTTCGCGGAATGGGAGGGTAGATGATAAAAATAGGTCATTATCGAGGTGGCCACGACTTCAGCCACTCAATATTAGTATAAATACCAGGTTTTGTCTTAATTGGGTCATTAGTCTTTGAACTATCGTCAAGCAAACAACTCAATCGGGAAGAAAGTGTGCATTATGGAAAAAATCGAGTACCGTGCCGTAATAAAGTTCCTTACCAAGCAAGGAAAGTCAGTTCAAAACATACTGGAAGAGATGGAATCCGTTTACGGGGACTCTTGCCCGGGTAAAACCATGGTTTACAAGTGGCATTGTCTTTTTAAACAAGGCAGGACCTCACTTGAAGACGACCCGCGGCCCGGACGGGCGATCGAGGTGACTACTCCGGAAATCATTAAAAATGTCGAAAAAATGATATTGGAAGATGCCAGACTAAAGAAGAAACAGCTTGCAGAAATGGTTGGAGTATCGGATACAAAAATTTTCAAAATTCTACACGTTCATCTTGGCATGACAAAGGTCAGTGCAAGATGGGTGCCAAGAATGCTCACGCCGCCTCAGAAACAACGCCGCGTGGAGTGTTCTCGCAAGTTTTTGGACCTCTGTAACGAAGATAAGGATGGACTAATGAGTCGAATTGTTACTGGAGATGAAACTTGGGTTCATCATTATGAGCCTGAGTCAAAACAGGACTCTATGCAGTGGCACAAAAAAGGTACACCACCACCCAAGAAGTTTAAAGTGTCACAATCGGCTGGGAAAATCATGGCAACAGTGTTTTGGGATTCGGAAGGGATTCTGTTGACCGATTATAAAGATAAAGGCGTTTCTATAACCGGAGAATACTATGCTTCTATCCTCGAGAGGTTGAAAGAAAGTATTAAAGAAAAAAGGAGGGGAAAATTGACCAAAGGTGTCCTTCTTCTTCACGACAACGCGCCTGTTCACAAGAGCCGTGTTGCGTTGGCTGCCCTGCATAAGGTGGGCTTCGATATTTTAGACCATCCACCCTACAGCCCAGACCTGGCTCCCAGTGATTATTACCTCTTTCCAAATCTGAAAAAAGAACTTCGTGGAAAGAAATTTTCAACTGATGAAGAAGTGAAGGACGCGGTTTCAGCTTATTTTTCGGACAAAGACAAAACATTTTTTTATGAAGGTTTACATAAGCTAATTGAAAGATCTGAAAAATGTATTAGGGTAGCAGGTGAATATATTGAAAAAGAAAAATAATTTAGTATTTTATTTTCACTCCTTGCCCTCCATTCCGCGAACTTAAAAACGCCCCCTCGTAGAAGTGCGTTTAAATGGGACCTTGTTAGATTTAGTTGACCATGTGAAGTACTTAGGAGTGTGGCTGGACAAGGGTCATCGATGGAAGAAACATATTAATGAGGTCCGTGAACGAGTACTAAAACTGATTAATATTTTTAAGGTTTTGGTGGGGCCCGGATGGGGAATACATCCCAACCATTTACGACGACTGTACATTGCACTTATTCGTAGTCGTATAGACTTTGGCAGCTTTCTACTGGACAATAGTGCAGACACACATTTGACAAAACTGGACAGGCTACAAAACGTTTGCATGCGGTTAATAGGTGGATTTATCAAAACTACGCCGATCCACGTGATGGAATCCGAATTAATGTTACCTCCCCTTTTTGTTCGTCGCCAATATTTAGCTGGTAAATTCTATTTAAAATCAAAATGCTTTGATTTTCCTGTGATAGACATACTGAATAAGCTACACCGTCTCTGCGACAGTAATACTTTTTGGAGAAAAAAGAAAAAACCTCTTTTAGTTTGGTCTCACGATGTTCTTAAGCAAGAACATATGTTTTGTAGCAATAAAATGGGCACGTTCTCCATGACTACTTGGGTAAGCAATATGGACTTAACAGCTATTGTAAAACCTAATTTAGATTCAGTAGATAAACCTAAACACCGTTATAATGTCTGTAATTTAAAATCAATTTGTTGTAAATCTCTTAATGCACTTTATTCAGGTTTTTACTGTGTATATACGGACGGTTCTAAAGGGAAGAATTTTGGTGGCGCGGCCTTTTATGATTCACAAATAGATTCTTTTTTAAATTTAAAATAGTAACAAAATTGTCAATAATGCATTTGGAGCTTATCGCTATTGCTGAAGCTTTGGCCTATATCGAGTCATTGGACGGTGATCGGTTTGTCATTTTCACTGACTCGAAAAGTGCTCTTCTCCATCTTATGAGATGCACAAGTTCCCCATCAGTTAGAGGGCTTCCTATAGCTTTTACTATTTTAAGAGGGATTACTGAATTTGTTGCCAAGAATAAAACAATTGTATTGCAATGGATCCCTTCCCACGTTGGATTAGAGGGTAATAATAATAATAATAAATGCTAAGACCCTGCACAACCGCGAGGTATGCAGCCTTAGGGAATACTTCCTAGAGGCCGACGTGGGTATGCATCGAGATGTGGTAGCGGTGGACAAAGGCCTTACCGCGCTCTCCTTGGCTAACGAGAACTGGCGCAAACCTGTGCTATTAGATACTAATGACCGCAGGGAGGTATGGCAGAGCAAGGAGCTTCACGGACGCTTTTATCGGGTCCTACATGGGCCCGATGTAGACTTCTTAGCGTCCGTAGCCTGGCTTCGTTTTGGTGACCTCTTCGGGGAAACCGAAGGTTTTGTTTGTGCAATTATGGACGAAGTTATGATGACTAATAACTACCGGAAATACATTGTGAAGGACGGTACGGTTGACATATGTCGGGCATGTCACCGGCCCGGGGAATCCATCCGCCACATTATTTCCGGTTGTTCTAGTCTGGCTAACGGAGACTATTTGCACAGACACAACCTTGTAGCCAGGATTATCCACCAGCAACTTGCTCTTAAATACAATCTTGTGGAATCGGAAGTACCGTACTATAGGTATGTGCCCGACCCAGTTCTCGAAAATGGTAGTTGCACATTGTATTGGGATCGGTCTATCATCACTGACAGGACTATTGTTGCCAATAAGCCTGATATAGTGGTGATAGACCGACTAGAGCGTCGTGCAATGATTGTTGATATAGCAGTCCCTCATGACGAGAACCTCGTGAAGTCAGAGAGAGATAAACAAACGAAGTATCTTGACTTGGCTCGCGAGGTTGTCGACATGTGGGATGTGAACACCGCAGTTATTGTGCCGATAATCGTGACGGCCAATGGCATTATTATTGCCAAGAGCCTCGACCAACATCTCAAGAGGCTCTCGTTGGGCAGCTGGATCAAGGGCTTGATCCAGAAAGCAGTACTCCTGGACACGGCGCGCATCGTTAGGAGGTTCCTCTCTCAGAAGCCCTGACCACCGGTAGCTTGGACCCTGTTCCCGATACCGGTGGGCTACTATTTTTTATATTTTTAAATGTTTTTTGTATTTTTATAGAAATATTTAAAAATGTAATAAGTAAGTATATATAAATAAATAAATGAAATAAAAATAATAATAAATAAATTTTAATAAATACCAAGCTCCAAAATGATAAAAATCCAGGACACATCCAGGAAAAAATTAATAAAAACAATATTCAGTTGAATTGCAACACAAACTACACCCACTTGTAAGAAAATGCTGACAAGACGCCGGGCACAATTACTAGCCGCACAAGAAACATCTTCGGGTTCGTCGCTCAGTTCCGCCTCGCAGCCGCCGGGACCTGCTCCAGCCGTAAATCCTGATGTTCCGGTAGCTGCAGTTGCGTCGAGCTCGAGCGACGAGTACTTCTCGCCGCCGACGACACCACCAGCTGCGCGTCGGCGCGGGCGAGGCCGACCACCGGCCAGCTTAGGACCTCGAGGCCCACCAGTCTCTGACAGGGTCCCCGCTATCGGTGGAAGTGTGCAGCGTATAAAATGGACTCAAGCCATAAATGAGAATGTTATACGCTCATACTTTGGGGCTACAGAGGGGGGAACTAACCTGACTGCGTACCGTGGTCGGATGCTCTCTCTGTTTCAGGTACTTGAACCAGCTGTCAGCGTATCGGCCCAACGACTGTCGGATCAGGTGCGCGTCATCCAGCGTAACCGTATGTTGGATGATAGTGTGCTTGATCGCCTCCGCACTGAAATGTGTAGCCATGTCATTGCTCCTCCGTCGCAGACTGTGGCACCAGCACAGTCAACCCAATTGCCCAGCCACGCTGACGAGGAGAGTAATGACAGGGTTACAAACGTAAGTACCCAGTGCAGTGACGAATTGAGGAGTGCTTTGGAGTGTGCTATTCGGGAATACCGCTACATGCCGCCTGAACTTAGACCACGCTTACCTCGTTTGCCCATGCATAACAAGAACAGGGCGCTGGTGGCTGCTCTGGATTCGCAGTTGTCAAGCCATTTTGATAACTGTGATAACCTCACCGATGCACATTCGATCATGTACTGCGCGGCTGTAGCGGCATGTCGTGTAGCTCATGTCAAAATAAAAATAACCAATGACAGAGTTACACGACCAAAACCAGCCGTACCAGCTTGGCAGTGCAGGATCGAGCGTCGTATTGGTGAGGCCAGAGCGCTAATCGGCAAACTGATCTGCTTCAGGGAGGGTAACACACGCCCTAGAGCGATGCGCTTTGTGAGACGGGCGTTTTCGGGGACTGATGTCAATCCCCGAGATTATATATCTCGTGTCACAGAGCGCATCGACTTCCTGAAGCAGAAGGTGTATGCATGGGCAAGCCGTATTCGTAGGTACAGGCGGCGAGTGGAGCGATACACCCAGAATCGCACATTCCGAAGTAACGAAAGGTGGGTATATAGGGATTGGGAACGACCGGACCAAGGTGTGACTGACACGCGCTTGCCGGATGATGATGCTATGTGTTCATTCTGGCGCAGCATCTGGTCGGTTCCTGTCAGTCATACTGAGGGTGACTGGACTCGGGAGGTCGAGCGTGTGTGCGATCCGATACCAGAAATGGGGGCAATTTCCATCAGCCCCCAAGATGTAGCTTGTGCAGTCCGCCCGTTGCCTAACTGGAAATCTCCAGGGCCGGACGGGCTGCACAATTTCTGGATTAAATGGTTTACGAGATCGCACGCTTGCTTGGCGTCTCAATTCCAGTCTGCGTTAGAGTCAGGGTCGCTGCCCCAGTTCCTAACTACAGGAATAACCCACCTGCTCCATAAATCAGGTAGTACTGCGGAACCTAAAAATTATAGACCGATCACGTGTTTACCGACGGTCTATAAAGTTCTTACATCCATTTTGAGGGCAAAGATTAATAGTCATATTAACAACAACAACATCATGTCTGCCTCTCAAAATGGATGTAGGAATGGGTCCCGCGGTACTAAGGCGCTACTCCTTATTGATATGGCCATTAGCCAACAGGTTCGGCGTTCCCGAAAGGATCTGTCAACATGCTGGATAGACTATAAGAAGGCCTATGACTCGGTGCCTCATACATGGCTCATGAGGGTGCTAGAATTGTATAAAGTTGATGCAACGCTACGCACCTTCCTGATGTCGTGTATGGCCCCATACACGACATCAGGAAGGTGCGTATCACTGACAGGACTATTGTTGCCAATAAGCCTGATATAGTGGTGGTGGACCGAATTGTGAGGCGTGCAATGATTGTAGACATAACCGTCCCGCATGACGAGAACCTCGTGAAAGCCGAGAAAGACAAACAAATCAAGTATATTGACTTGGCTCGCGAGGTTGTCGACATGTGGGAAGTCGACTCCGCAATCATTGTACCGATAGTCGTATCGGCCAATGGCTTAATAGCCACGAGCCTCGACCAACACCTTAGGAGGCTCTCGTTGGGCAGCTGGATCAAGGGCTTGATTCAGAAAGCGGTACTTCTGGACACGGCTCGCATTGTCAGGAGGTTCCTTTCTCTGGAGCCCTGACCACTGGTAGCTTGGACCCTGTTCCCGATATCGGTGGGCTACTATTTTTATATTTTTAAATGTTTTTTATTTATTTTAATCAAATATTTAAAAATATAATTTATATGTATAGTAAAATGAATAAAGGAGATAATAATAATAATACATTTGTTTATTAGGGCACTAAGTCCCAATATTACAATTAAATGAAAACAAAACATTAATAAATAAAGTGTAATGAAGTGGTTGATCGTTTAGCAAACGAGGCCGGGTCAGATGGAGAAATGTATTCGTGTTCTCTCTGGCATACCGAACTCTTACCCTTAGTTAGATCCAAATGTTTTCAATCCTGGTCAGAATATTTTGATAAGCGGTCGTTAACGAAAGGTATTTGGTACAAGACGATTCAACCATCACTTCCACGGACTCTTTGGTTCAGCGAGGGAGGGATGACTAGACAGGAAGTCGTGACGGCTTTGAGGCTCCGATCCGGCCACATACCGCTCAATAGTTTCGGATTTATGATGCGCAAAGTTGAATCTCCCAATTGCGTTGTCTGTGGAGTAATAGAAGACGTGCATCATATCCTGTCGGAGTGTGTTCGTATTGGAGTCCAAAGACGTCACGCTTTTGTTAATAACTTTAATGTAGGCTTCTATAATAGCGTTCTAGCCTCACCGTTATCAGATGATGCTAGAACACTTTATCATATTATTATCGGTATAAGGTTGCGGGTAGTTTAATTCTTAGATTTAATAACTTGTATACAATCATCGGGGTGACATATTCTTTATAGAAAAAACCCAGTAAATAAATAAAGATTAAAAAAAATAAAAATAATAATAGACTTGATAGACTGCGTCTGGAATCACGGAGCAGCCGCGTCTCACCTACTTCGCCACCGGCCGCGGTGCAAATACAACCCAGTGCAAGTGTTTCACCGCGACCCAACTACGTCGGTGAAGATGATGATGATGACGGGGCCACATCCGTGAGTACCCAATGCAATGAGCGTTTGAGGAGCGCTTTGGAGGATGCCTTCCGAGAGTATCGCTCGCTCCACAGCGCCTGGGCTAAATAAAAATAGGGCGCTAGTGTGTGCTCTAGATTCGCAGCTAACAAGTTATTTTGATAGCAGCGAAAACCTTACCGATACCCACTCGATCTTGTACTGTGCGGCTGCAGCAGCATGTCGTGTAGCTCATGTCAAATTTCCCAGTAGTGACAGAGTTACACGACCAGCTGTACCAGCTTGGCAGTGCAGGATCGAGCGTCGTATCGGTGAGGCTAGAGCACTCATCGGCAAACTAATCTGCTTCAGGGAGGGCAACACTCGCCGCAGAGTGATGCGCTTTGTGAGGCGGGCGTTCTCGGGGACTGATATTAGTCCTCGGGATTATCTGACCCGCGTCACAGAGCGTATCGACTTCCTGAAGCAGAAAGTCTATGCATGGGCGTATACGTCGGTACAAGCGGCGAGTGGAGCGATACACTCAGAATCGCACATTACAAAGCAATGAGAGGTGGGTTTATAGGGCTTGGGAGCGACCAGACCAAGGTGTGACTGATACGCGCCTACCGGATGATGATGCCATGTGTTCATTCTGGCGCAGCATCTGGTCGGCTCCTGTCAGTCAGACCGAGGGCGATTGGACTCGGGAGGTCGAGCTCGCGTGAGATCCGATACCAGAAATGGGGGCAATTAAAATCAGCCCCCAAGACGTAGCTCGTGCAGTCCGTTCGAATCTCCGGGACCGGACCGGCTGCACAACTTTTGGATTAAATGGTTCAAAAGATCGCAAGCTCGCTTGGCATCTCAATTCCAGTCTGCGTTAGAGGCAGGGTCGCTGCCCCAGTTCCTAACTACAGGAATAACCCACCTGCTCCATAAATCAGGTAGTACCGCGGAGCCTAAAAATTATAGACCGATCACGTGTTTACCGACGGTCTATAAAGTTCTTACATCCATTTTGAGAGGAAAGATTAACCATCATATTGATAGTAATTCAATAATGTCTTCTTCTCAGAATGGATATAGGAACGGGTCCCGCGGTACTAAGGAACTGCTCCTCATCGACATAGCCATTAGCCAACAAGTTCGACGTTCCCGAAGAGATCTGTCGACATGCTGGATAAAATTATAAGAAGGCCTATGACTCGGTGCCACATACATGGCTCATGAGGGTGCTGGAACTGTACAAAGTTGATGCAGTTTTTGCACCTTCCTGATGTCGTGTATGGGGCAGTGGAGGACGGTTCTTCACTATCCAGGGTGTCGACAGACCCAGGCGAACAGCGAACCGATAAGGATCGAGCGTGGCATATTTCAGGGAGACAGTCTGAGTCCACTGTGGTTTTGTCTGGCCCTCAACCCTCTCAGTACATTGTTGGAGGGTTCGGGCCAAGGCTACCGGTTGAGAAGAGGTGGTCAGGTCATATCGCACCTCCTTTACATGGATGACTTGAAACTCTTTGCTCCTAACAACTTGCAACTGATGAAGCTACTGAAGGTAACAGAAACCTTCAGTGGCGCCATCAGGATGGAATTTTGTTTGGTCAAATGTGCGGTCATGCATGTAAAGCGAGGGGAGATTATGGAATCCGTGGGAACACAACTCTCGGATTCCATAGACCTTAGGTCCCTCGCCTCAACCGAAACTTACAAGTATTTGGGTATGTCGGAAGCGTTAGGCATCAGTGCTACTGACATGAAACAATCGTTGAAGGAGCGCTTCTTTGGCCGCCTGAACAAAGTACTTAACAGTCTTTTATCAGGCGGAAACAAGGTGCGCGCCTTCAACGGTTGGGTCATGCCGGTTTTGATGTATTCTTTCGGCATACTCAAATGGAGTCAGACGGAACTTGACGACCTGGATAGGAGGGTACGTTCACTGCTTACCGCAAATCGGATGCATCACCCACGGTCATCGGTGATGAGGCTGTATATCCCGCGGAAGTGCGGGGGCCGTGGCTTCTTAAATGCTAAGACCCTGCACAACCGCGAGGTATGCAGCCTTAGGGAATACTTCCTAGAAGCCGACGTGGGTATGCATCGAGATGTGGTAGCGGTGGACAAAGGCCTTACCGCGCTCTCCTTGGCTAACGAGAACTGGCGCAAACCTGTGCTATTAGATAATAACGACCGCAGGGAGGTATGGCAGAGCAAGGAGCTTCACGGACGCTTTTATCGGGTCCTACATGGGCCCGATGTAGACTTCTTAGCGTCCGGCTTCGTATTGGTGACCTCTTCGGGGAAACCGAAGGTTTTGTCTGTGCAATTATGGACGAAGTTATGATGACTAATAACTACCGGAAATACATTGTGAAGGACGGTACGGTTGACATATGTCGGGCATGTCACCGGCCCGGGGAATCCATCCGCCACATTATTTCCGGTTGTTCTAGTCTGGCTAACGGAGACTATTTGCACAGGCACAACCTTGTAGCCAGGATTATCCACCAGCAACTTGCTCTTAAATACAATCTTGTGGAATCGGAAGTACCGTACTATAGGTATGTGCCCGACCCAGTTCTCGAAAATGGTAGTTACACATTGTATTGGGATCGGTCTATCATCACTGACAGGACTATTGTTGCCAATAAGCCTGATATAGTGGTAATAGACCGACTAGAGCGTCGCGCAATGATTGTTGATATAGCAGTCCCTCATGACGAGAACCTCGTGAAGTCAGAGAAAGATAAACAAACGAAGTATCTTGACTTGGCTCGCGAGGTTGTCGACATGTGGGATGTGAACACAGCAGTTCTTGTGCCGATAATCGTGACGGCCAATGGCATTATTGCCAAGAGCCTCGACCAACATCTCAAGAGGCTCTCGTTGGGCAGCTGGATCAAGGGCTTGATCCAGAAAGCAGTACTCCTGGACACGGCGCGCATCGTTAGGAGGTTCCTCTCTCAGAAGCCCTGACCACCGATAGCTTGGACCCTGTTCCCGATACCGGTGGGTTACTATTTTTTATATTTTTAAATGTTTTTTTTTTGTATTTTTATAGAATTATTTAAAAATGTAATTAGAATGTATATATAAATGAATAAATGGAATAATAATAATAAATGTTGCCCCCTTGGCGCTACGTTACTTTGTGCTAGCGACCCTTTTCGGGGGCCCATTTATTGAGTGTGCAAGTCACCCCCTGCCATTTTAAAGCCGTTTTAATTGTCAATGTTCAGGCAGGGGCCAATAGTTCTACCATAGTAAACGATTATTAGTCCACTAAACCAGCCAAACCCATAGCGTTTCATCTTTTGTTTCCATATTCTGCAATAGTCCTGCTCCAACCGGGGATTGTCCTTGGGTATACTTTCACAATGCATACAGGGATAATCGTCGGTTGGTGTCCCAGTCCATTTGAAATGTCTAAAGAGGCCTCTGCGAGTTAGCTTCGGCCCCTCGTACGACTACCAAAGGACCGGGTCTCCAGGAACCCGAGAAAGTCAAAAACATAACAATAATAATAATAAAAATGGTAAAGGTCATGCATGTAAAACGTGGAGAGATTATGGAATCCGTGGGAACTCAACTCTCGGATTCCATAAACCTGAGATCCCTCTCTCCAACTGAAACTTACAAGTATTTGGGTATGTCGGAAGCGTTAGGTATCAATGTTACTGACATGAAGCAATCGTTGAAGGAGCGCTTCTTTGGCCGCCTGAAGAAGGTATTCAATAGCTTTCTATCGGGCGGAAACAAGGTGCGCGCCTTCAACGGTTGGGTCATGCCGGTATTGATGTACTCTTTCGGCGTACTCAAATGGACTCAAACGGAACTTGACGCCCTGGATAGGCGAGTCCGTACACTGCTCACTGCGTATCGAATGCATCACCCACGGTCGTCGGTAATGAGACTGTATATCCCGCGAAAGTGTGGAGGTCGAGGCTTTTTAAATGCTAAGACTCTCCACAATCGCGAGATATGCAGTCTTAGGGAATATTTCCTAGCTGTCGACGTGGGTATGCATCGAGATGTAGTGGCGGTGGACAAGGGACTCACCCCGCTCTCCTTGGCAAATGAGAACTGGCGCAAACCTACGGTGCTTGACACTAACGATCGCAGGGCGGTATGGCAGAGTAAGGAGCTTCACGGACGCTTTTTCCGGGCCCTACATGGGCCCGACGTAGACCAACTAGCTTCCGTAGCCTGGCTGCGTTT
This sequence comes from Lacanobia oleracea, assembly GCA_950371165.1. NCBI lineage: Eukaryota > Metazoa > Arthropoda > Insecta > Lepidoptera > Noctuidae > Lacanobia > Lacanobia oleracea. The sequence continues at coordinate 25,362,728 of OX493403.1, forward strand.
CGGTGATCTTTTTGGAGAAACCGAAGGTTTTGTTTGTGCAATTATGGACGAAGTTATCATGACGAATAACTACCGGAGATTTATTGTGAAAGACGGCACGGTCGACATATGTCGGGCATGTCACCGTCCGGGAGAATCAATTCGCCACATTGTCTCTGGTTGTTCTCGTCTAGCTAACGGAGAATACTTGCATAGTAGCCAGGATTATCCATCAGCAACTTGCTCTGAAATACTCTCTTGTGGAGTCGGAGGTGCCATACTATAGGTATGCGCCCGACCCAGTTCTCGATAATGGCAATATCACATTGTACTGGGATCGGTCCATCATCACTGACAGGACTATTGTTGCCAATAAGCCTGATATAGTGGTGGTGGACCGAATTGTGAGGCGTGCAATGATTGTAGACATAACCGTCCCGCATGACGAGAACCTCGTGAAAGCCGAGAAAGACAAACAAATCAAGTATATTGACTTGGCTCGCGAGGTTGTCGACATGTGGGAAGTCGACTCCGCAATCATTGTACCGATAGTCGTATCGGCCAATGGCTTAACAGCCACGAGCCTCGACCAACACCTTAGGAGGCTCTCGTTGGGCAGCTGGATCAAGGGCTTGATTCAGAAAGCGGTACTTCTGGACACGGCTCGCATTGTCAGGAGGTTCCTTTCTCTGGAGCCCTGACCACCGGTAGCTTGGACCCTGTTCCCGATATCGGTGGGCTACTATTTTTATATTTTTAAATGTTTTTGTATTTATTTTATTTAAAAATATAATTTATATGTATGTAACTGAATAAAGGAAATATAATAATAATAATAATTTTTATCATGACGAATAACTACCGGAGATTTATTGTGAAAGACGGCACGGTCGACATATGTCGGGCATGTCACCGTCCGGGCGAATCAATTCGCCACATTATCTCTGGTTGTTCTCGTCTAGCTAACGGAGAATACTTGCATAGGCACAACCTTGTAGCCAGGATTATCCATCAGCAACTTGCTCTGAAATACTCTCTTGTGGAGTCGGAGGTGCCATACTATAGGTATGCGCCCAACCCAGTTCTCGATAATGGCAATATCACATTGTACTGGGATCGGTCCATCATCACGGACAGGACTATTGTTGCCAATAAACCTGATATAGTGGTGGTGGACCGAATTGTGAGGCGTGCTATGATTGTAGACATAACCGTCCCGCATGACGAGAACCTCGTGAAAGCCGAGAAAGACAAACAAATCAAGTATATTGACTTGGCTCGCGAGGTTGTCGACATGTGGGAAGTGGACTCCGCAATCATTGTACCGATAGTCGTGTCGGCCAATGGCTTAATAGCCACGAGCCTCGACCAACACCTTAGGAGGCTCTCGTTGGGCAGCTGGATCAAGGGCTTGATTCAGAAAGCGGTACTTCTGGACACGGCTCGCATTGTCAGGAGGTTCCTTTCTCTAGAGCCCTGACCACCGGTAGCTTGGACCCTGTTCCCGATATCGGTGGGCTACTATTTTTTATATTTTTAAATGTTTTTTTATTTACTTTATTCAAATATTTAAAAATCTATATATATAAAAATGAATTGCTGTTCGTTAGTCTCGCTATAACTCGAGAACGGCGGGGCCGATTTAAATAATTCTTTTTTTGTTAGTTTGTTAGTTTCGCCAGAATACAGGGAAGGTTTAAAAACAAAAAAAGTAGGTAGGGTAGGTAGGGTAGGTAGGGTAGGTAGGGTAGGTAGGGTAGGTAGGGTAGGTAGGGTAGGTAGGGTAGGTAGGGTAGGTAGGGTAGGTAGGGTAGGTAGGGTAGGTAGGGTAGGTAGGGTAGGTAGGGTAGGTAGGGTAGGTAGGGTAGGTAGGGTAGGTAGGGTAGGTAGGGTAGGTAGGGTAGGTAGGGTAGCCAGTTGACGGGAGCGAAGCCGCGCGGGTCAGCTAGTATAATATATAAGTTAAGTAAATTAATAAAGGAAATAATAATTTATTTATTTCAAAAATCCCTTAAACACAAAAATAGCTAGTTCACATACAAGACTTAAGCTTAGGGTATGAAGGTCACATGACTGAAAGACATAACATTGTCAAAAGTGTTAGGGCTTACAGTTAAATCGAATACATTAGTTGAACTCTGGCTCTGAAACTAGGCAATGCCTGTATCTTCAGAGTCAGTGATTCCTCTGGTAGGTAGCAAAAAAACCTGGGTTAATAGGACACAGATGTGACGAGTAGCAGCGGTTTACAATTTTATGCAGGGCTTATGTATTTAGGTGACGATTGTGAAGAGTTGGGTGTGAGTGAGTGTGTGTGTGTGTGTGTGTGTGTGTGTGTGTGTGTGTAGTGAGTGTAATGATTAGTGCGAGAGAGTATGAGTGTGTGGAACATGTTTGTGGGATGAGGTCTTCGTGTGAACTCCGTATACATGATTATACTTATAAAATACGAACAAAGAGGCTCTCCGTTTCGTCATAGGATAAGTGCAGCAGGTAATTCGTTATTTTGTTCCTCACTTCAAAATTGTTTTGGGAATTAATCGATAATAATTTATTAAATTTATTATACAATTCCGAAGCAAGAATGGAAAATTGCCATCTCGCGAAACTTGTTTTAGTTGGCTCTGTTCTACATATAGGTTTCCCGGTGCGAAAAGTTATATTTCTGTCGAATGAAACGTAGCCGTGTTTCCTAAGAATAGTTCGCAAAACAAATAGTTTCCTTACAGATAGGACATTGCACTCTGACAATAAGGCGGACGTTGGATATCGACGTGGTTTTCCCGTCACTACCTTGAGAACAGCCCTCTGGGCACGTTCAATGCCTAGCATTGCCGTCTTGTCAGTCCCACCCTATACTGGGATGCAGTATGAGAGGATAGACTGGCATAGGGCGAGGTAAACGTTTCTTAAGGTGTTATAATCTGCCGATTCTCGGAGGCTTTTAAAGATATAGAGAAGACGCCTAACTCGGGTTTTTAAAGATTCTAAGTGAGTATGCCAGTTCAATTTCATATCCACATGGACACCTAAATATTTTGTGCTTGTGACAAGAGTAAGCGACGAAAAATTACAAGGATGAGATGGGTCCAGACATACATGTGCCTTGATGACTGATTCTTTGGGTGGAGGCTCTGATCTCGGGTTAATACGGAATGCAACTGCTTTTGTCTTTGAGAGGTTTAGGGTGAGCAAGTTGGCAGAAAGCCAAGCCATTACTGCCTTCAGCGATATCTCAGCATTGTGTTTAGCCGTTTTCCAGTCCGTACCTTATGCCAGGAGTACGGTGTCGTCTGCGTACATATACGTTTCACAGTTTGGCAGCGTAAGTTTGCATAAATCGTTAACGTATAACTGGAAGAGAGAGGGAGAGGTTATGCTGCCTTGAGGCACACCGTAGCTAATTTTCTCACAGCTACTTGTCACTTGGTCTATTTGGACGCATTGTTGCCGATCGCTGAGGAAGTCTTCAAAAATCGCTAGGGCAGGTCCCCGAATTCCTGCAGCTTCCATCTTATGGAGGAGGATGGGGATAGAAACGGTATCGAAGGCCTTTGATAAATCCAGAAAAATACCGAAGCAAACCAATTTAGAGTCGATTTTCTTGGTCACTGCTTCAGTAAAACTCAATACGGCGTCCTCGGTAGAGATTCCCGGGCAAAAACCATATTGATTATCCGCTATTGTATTATTAGACTGGAAGAATTTTGATAAACTGGGTAAAGATACGTTCGAGAATTTTAGAGAGAGTGGGAAGAACTGAAATTGGCCTATAATTTGTGACATCGTCTCTATCCCCGTCCTTATAGATTGGATGCACAAGAGCTCTTTTAAACGCTCGGGGAAAAGTTCCTGATTGTATGGAAAGGTTACAAATGTGTGTGATTGATGGAACAAGAAGGTTTTTGCATGCTTTTATAATTTTTGAAGAGATGCCGTCCCAGCCAATTGCGCAGTTGCTCCTAAGACTCATGATAATGGTATCTACCTCTTCATGAGTTACTTCCAAAATACACATGGAGTTTGGTTGCAGATTTAAACTTTGCGGGGGGGTGCTGTTCGGGTTTGGCGATATTTGCGAGGCCAGCTTTTTACCTACGTTGACGAAGTAATTATTTACTAAATTAGCTGATGTGATTAGGTCAGTCGCAATGTTTAGGAGTTCAAGAGCAGATTGTGGTTTGTGTTGGGTATGTGTGATTGCTTTAATAACGTTCCATGTTGCTTTAGAATTACCTTTGGCTTTATCTAATTCCATTTTTCATAGTCGCGTTTCAGTTTATGTAGTAAATTATTACATTTTCATTTTAGTGACTATCTGCAATTATTTTATGTTTGTCATGGGTGGCACATGCTTGCAAACAAGCTGAAGGTTTTTCTTTTGCGAACTAGTCTGTTATATCATCCCTCTTGTTTTGCAAGTCATTGTGAAGTAGTAACGTCAGCAGAAGTGTCGGCGCCTTTACTTACGCATTTAGGATGCTTTCCAATCAGTTGTTTGTAACTTGAAAAATAAGTCACGCATCAAACCTATCATTGCATAATGGCACTCAGAAACAAAGCGGGGAAAGTCGTGAACCATATTGTGGCGATATCAATGGCTTCTTATCTTAGAAACAATCGGGTCGTGCTGTGAGCGGGCCGACACACGGCGTGCGGCGCCGGCCTTTGTGAGGGCGAGCCGCGATGTCGTGATGGACGTGTTGAGGCGCAGCGGCACGAGTGGTGCGCGCTGACGTCCGAAGGGCAGCCGGTCACGTTGTCACTACACGCTCGCACACACGGACGGGATAGGTGCAGTGTATCGTACCACTACAGGGCGCCTGTTAGTTGGATAGGGTGGCTTCTTATTGAATTGGCGTGAAAAAGCCCCCTAAGAGAGACGGAATGAATTGGGGAACCCTTTGCCCAGGAGTGGAACAAATCAGATGGACAAAAACAAAGTTCCATAGCTTTAGTAGCCTATTGCCAATCACCGAGCATACATTTCCAAGTTGGGCTGTTTCTTCGATTACTGATAACACGACGACTGGGGATCGAATGCACTCCTAGCTCAGCAGTTACGCTTCGAATAAAACGAACACAACTTGATGACTCAACTGTTCGAGGAGTCTATTTCCTAGGGGTCAACGTGCCACTTTATCGACGCGTTGATTTGTGAGTAATAGTCTTATTGTCTCGAAAATTAAATATGGTTCACATTCACAGTCATTCGCGGAAATTGACAATATTTGCTCAGTTAGTCATGTTGTTAACATGTGCGAATGATGAAGTACATAATATAGTTAAGTATAGTAGGAATGTGCTAACCACACAGATATTGTGCTGTTGCGTGAAAGTTGACAAACATGCACAATGTGTTGCCGAAGTAGGGCGACATGTTCAGCAGAACAGCTGCTCTGTAGCACTCGCGAGGTAGTCATGTGGGCTCTGTGCCGGTACGTACGTCTTGGTTTATATCCGGAGGTGCATTGTACTCTAATAAGGTTTTAGTGGGATCTACTTTTGACAATATAACTGATTTGAAGCCACGTAACTATTCGCCAAATGTTTGTATTTGATTTTCTTTCTACTCTACTTTAAAACTGTTGCCTGACTGCCTGACAAGCTTTCTCAAGAATTGAGAACTTAATGGAAAACCAAATATCACTACCTACCCAACTAAACTACTACCTACTACTACTACTACTACAACTATACTACTAAACTACCTACACAAAAATGAAAATGTGTGAAACTTGTTTTCTATTAAATTAATCTATACAAATATCACGTGAACATTGACTAGTTGTGACTGTTTGAACTCAGTCATCAGACTTCTAACAATCACAATATTTACAACATGTACAACTTTAAAATTTGTTTTTTTAATCATCAAAATAATGACTTTCCACTGTGGGCGGAGCGGAAGGGAGTGTCAGACTCGTGCGGACTAAAACCCACCTCTGAGCCTCGCAATGCCCTTTGCGTTCCAGGGCCGCGGTAGCTCTTTCGAACAATTCCTCAACCCTGGCACTCTTATGAAAGCCTAAAGTTACAATCTATTTAAAAATAGTAAATTCCTACAAAAATATAAAAGAGAATCACCTGACCTACCTCCATGACAGTCTTCTTGAAGAGGTCGTCGAGGCGGATGAAGTACTTGAAGGTGTCGGCGATGGCCGACGTGGACATGTGGCGCAGCAGGTTGGGCAGGAAGTCGCGCCGCGCCTTGAAGAAGTCCAGCACGCGCAGGCACACGATGTGGTACAGGTAGCAGTCCTGCCGACCATTTATTATTTTTTTAATATTTATTTAGTAAAATTATTGCATCGTATTTTCAGAGGCCGCCCGCCAAAATCGAGAGAGACCTCAAGTCAGCCAACTGCCAGAGCTGACCCGATATAGTATATCCTGGCACAGAACAGTGAGGAGACCCGACCCTTAAATATTGGGACCAGGAGAGAACTAAATACTCTATGTATTTAAATAAATAAATAAGATTCTAGGGTTCAACTTTGAAAGTTATAAATAACAATAAATTGTTCATAAAACCATCTGGTTATTTTTCAACATGATAACAGGTTTCACATTCATTATCTTTTAATTTTCTGAAACTTGTAATCAATTGTAATTTTGTGTATTATTTTTTTTTTAATATGCTTTCTGCTTGGCACAGTGAAATTATTTTTTCTTTCTTTTTTTTTACTTATATGCAGTAAATTTTGACTCCATTTTCTACTGCCATTGATTGTTATGTGTATTTCTTTAATAATAAGTACTATATTGACAAAAGAAGTTACAGGAAAAAAGTACTTCAAATTCCATATTAGTTAAAAATGCTCCTTTTTTATATTCCCCTATAATTTTCCTTGCTAAACAAAGCAAGCAGGCGTGTCGACAAGCTGCACTCGCCGTGCGCACAACCTTGTATCTCCAACTTATGATGACGTCTTTCGAGATCTATAATGCGATTGTTGCTTTTGCTAACCTACGACAATGACGATGTCATTTCTTTGAATAGTCGCTTCTTCATCATCTGCCTAGCCTTTTCCCAACTATATTGGGGTCGGCTTCCAGTCAAACCGGATTCAGCTGAATACCAGTATTTTACGTGAAGCGACTGCCTCCAGACCTCCACAACCCATGAAATGGGTAACACGGTTCTTGGCAAGATGAGTCAGATTTACGCTGCGGCTGTTATTTTTTAGCCACGAGCTCCTCGAATAGTCGCTTCTTACGCAATGAAAAAATGTTCTGAAATGACATTAGTATTAAATACAAAATTACCTGTTTGGGACTCCTCTCGAGTAACATTTCCACAGTTTTACTAAAGTAGGAGGCCAGCAGCGGGTTCAGCGGCGGGTCCTTGTTGATGAAGTCGCAGAGGCGGTTCATCTGCGTGGCGTCAAGCGAGAGGCGGTCGCTCAGCATGGACAGGTGGCTGGTGAGCACCTCGCACGCGATGTTGGCGTGTCGGTACTGCGACGCCAGTTCCAGGTTCTTGGGCGGCTCCTCCGTGATCAGCGTTATCAGCTCCGCCAGCACATCTGGCTTTGTCAGGCTGGAAATAAACATAACATAATAAGTAACATGAAACTCTGGAATTTTGTTTCATCTGTTCATAGATATGTATGCAGTTTAAATTAAATTAAAAGCAATTTATTTCCCTGTTTAATTTGCAATGTAAATAAATAAATATACTATCCATATATTATGTGGTTGTATTTAAGCCTTTTTATGCTTAATGGTTCACTAAGGACTATGGTTAAAAGTGCCTTTTTCAATGTTTGAATGAATTATTTTACATGTAACGGTTTAATCATTTTATTAGTTACTTTACATTATATGCCCAAGGCACAACATAGTGAAATAACACATTATAAATAACACCATGTAAAACATGCTATCTATGCCCACTTCGTTGGGAGGATTTTTGTAGGATAATATATAAATATAGCCTATGACACTCACAAATAATGTGGTTTCTATTGGTAGAAGAATTTTCAAAATCAGTTCAGAAGGTCAAGAGAGTACCCTACAACCTAACAAACTTACTCACAACCTCACAAACTTTACCTCTTTATAATATTAGAATTGATTTAAATATTTCCTGTGTTCTATTTCCTCTTTTACACCCTTTCACAAATTCAATACAAATAACTGATTATTAATAATTACCTTTATTCCAAACATAATTATAAGAAACTGGTATAAGTTATTCAGACACGAAGCTCTATTCAATCTAATAAATTGGAGTGGGTTTTTTCAATAAATTGAGATTCATGGCCACAGGCTTTCCAAGCTACATGCTACAACAGCTACATGGTCCCTGTGACTCATAAACTGAACTTATAACCTACTCTAAATCGGAAAATAGTATCTACATTTGTAGATTCCGGAATTGTGGGATTATAATGACCAAAAAAGGTGCATTCCATTTTGCATTAGCCAATATCTGAATGTAAGTAAATATACATCTGATTACATAATTGTGATTTGTCAATCCCGGAATGGCAAGAATTCATTGATGCACCTTCAACAAAGTAACTTGTGATAAATGCAACCAACTACCTACTCATAAAACTGCCAAGTGAGAGCTGCATTCTTGTATTTCATTTCTTGTATGTGAGCCCCATTAATTTAATTTTTATTATTTCTCGCTGTAGTTGCAATAAAAATACACACTCAGATAATGTCAACGGTCTACCTATTATGGTTCTTGAGATATAGCTCGATCGCTGACAGACAGATGGATGGACGGTGTAGGCTTAGCAATAGGGTTACCTCTATAGGGGTACCTCTGTAACTTACAGGGGCTGCCTCAATTTATGTATGCTCACAATGTCTTGAGATGATAATAAATATTTTTATATTTTTTTTTTTTTTAGGGTTCCTTTGGTACCCTTTGGGTATGGAACCCAAAAACTGTTTGTAGTACACAACATACACAGAGCTCTTTTGTTGCCCCTAGTATAGTTAAGTGCAAGCAAAGGCGTGATGGATTCAAATCACCTACATTGATTTGTTCAAAAGTCAATTTGCTGCCATAATGAAAAGTTGGCTAAATGTAACTCTTTCTAATCCCACAAGCTTCTGCACTACTGTAGCCAACTAAATACTTGTTGCTTACACAATTTAAATGAAATACAAGAACAAATTAATAATAATTACTTGAAAAATATACCTTTGTTATAATTTTCAAGTAGTATCTTTTTAAAAAAAAAAAAAAAATACCAATATAAATGTATTAAAATGAATAAAATCAATTTAAGAAGAATCTAGTGTAAATATCTATTCTAAAAAGAGTCCATCACTTGACTGGTACAGAACTATGTCATTGCAAATTATAGTGAGATATTTATGTGACTAAGCAGAATTTAGCTGATAAGTGTTGAACACATGATTGCTTTGATGACAAGTAATTACACTCTGCACACTGTAGTCATGAATAACGAGTGCACCTGCACACACTCACTAGCACAACAGGCAGTCAATATTATAGACTTCTCTGTATTGTTTGGGCTGCTCTAGGCAGTCACTGAACTCTAGATAACAACAGACTGGGGCAGCCCCCATTACAACTACAGTTAGTGCTGGTACTCACAACTGTATGAGTGCTTTGTTGTCCGCCTTGCATTCCTGCAGGATGTCGTCCGCCTCCAGCACTTGCGACAACGTTACATTCTGAAACAATAAGCTTACTGCACATATTCACTACATAATACACTAGACAACGTCGATACGCCTCTCCACTCGAGCACATGACATCATCGTCCACCCAGAACCTTGTTTCTAATCACAAAAGGCGTCAACAACACGAAATAATATTAAAATTCATCGTTTTAACCACTCATAACCATCAATTTTTCAACAAAATACGCACCTCCTCTTTGAGAAGAAAATTTAACTCCCTAACTACGATATAGTTTCCGCTCCAAAACATAGTTAAAATTAATAAGTACAAGTCGTGTAATTATTCTAAATCCATAGAAAACTTATTATTTTATGTATTTCAGCGTTCCCGAGAGTGCAACGATCCGTTTTCTTTTTGACACTTGTGTTACCGGTGTTGCCATAAATATTGCCCAAATTAGAAATTCAAACATCCAATGATAGTAACATGAATCTCATATTGGGCGAGTAATATCCCAAATATGAAAAGATTTTATTTCATTCCAGTATATTCCCGTTCCAGTCAAGTAGACTGGGAGTGGGACTACTGAGTTCAGTAATATCATGACTGGGACTCTATGTTGTGGTCAAGGACTCACGGCAAAGATACAACTCTCCACTACTCTCCAGTTATTATAAAAGCCTTTAAAAGGGTTCCGAACCAATTTCATTTTTTGTAACATGTTATTTTAACACTATAGACCCCTATAGGTTTTCCTGTAATCTGTACGTTTAGAAATATTTTCTTATTTTTTTTTTAATTTTAGGCTCAGTAATTTGGCTGGCAAGATAGGGCATGGTAATTTTTAGTCTAATTTCTTGGATAACTTCAAAACTAATTATGTTTCAATTTTGAATAAAAAATTATGTCATCTTTCACAGTACCTAAGCCTTTTCATTTGATATTAAAGCCGGTTACCCCGGCTACTGTACCAAATTTTAACAGAATCGGTCCAGCAGATCCGGAGAAAACTGGCTGTTACAGACAGACAACCGAGTCATCATCATCATCTGCCTAGCCCTTTTTCAACTACATATATTGGGGTCGGCTGAATACCAGTATTTTACGAGAAGCGGCGGCCTACGAGACCTCCACAACCCATTAACTGGGAACACGGTCCTTCATGGCAAGACTGGAGTCAGATTTATTGGCTTCTATCTGTAACGACTGCCAAAAATCTACAAATGACGGGACCAACGGACCAACGGCTTTCCGATTCCGAGGCACGGAGGAAACTCGGTATGTTAATATGGTCACCCATCCATAGACCAACCTTGGCAAGCGTTGCTTAACCTAGAAGATCGACCCGTGCGGCTGTTATTATCGAACCACGAGCTCCTCCAGACAGACAACCGAGTGATCCTATAAAGTTCCGTTTCTTACGGATGTTCGCAACCCTAAAAAACTAATTAAGATTTGACGAAGGAGTTGAATTGTGGGTTTATATGTTCTGCCCACAATGCACTGCTAAATCAATAAAATCGAACTAGTGAACAAAGAACGTATTGTATTGTAACATTTGTAACTAACAACATTAGACAAATATAATTTGTGCGCTTACTTAATTGTAAATATTAAGTAAACGTACAAATTATATTTGTCTGAAAAAGGTAATCCATCACAATAGTAGAGAAAAATAATCTCTTATTGTAATTCTCAATGAATTACAATAAGAGAGAAAACTGTGCCAATGGCTTTCTATAATACTAGTTGACTCGCGCAACTTCGTCTGCGTCACAATTTTCATTACTGCTCCGCCCCTGATTGTCTTAGCGTGATGATATATAGCCTATAGCCTTCCTCGATAAATGGGCTATCTAAGACTGAAAGAATTTTTCAAATCGGACCGTTCAAGTAAACAAACAACTCTTCAGCTTTAAATATTAAGTAAAGATAGATTAGGTGAAGACTACTATGGCGTTTTATCGTACGCATTTTGTAATAACTAGTTTGTTTGGGTAGCATGCTTTGGAGTTCAAACTGTGGAGTACCGAAACGCAAGATATGTTTCGTTAGTCCAGTTTGAACCCCTATGGACCATATTGTCATCTTTTTTTTCTGTTTAAAAAACAAACGTTGCCCCAGCCCACCCTAAGAATTTCTCTTGTATCGTGGGTGCGTTTGTAAATATACAAACTCACATACACAAACAACCAAACGCGGAACAACTATCTGTAAACCATAAAAATATTTGCTCCGTGCGGGAATCGAAACCACGACACGCGACGCAGCAGCCAGTCGCTAAACCACTGCGCCAACGGTGTCGTCATCGTATAGCATGTACTATTTATTACTTTACAGTACCTACCTATGTAAGGATGTCACTTTTAAAATGATAATTTTGCTCATGGATTATAAAGACATTTATTAACATAAACATAACATGACAGATAACAATCATCGCTCGGCTTGCAGCAGCTGCATGGCGAAGACTTCCGCCTCGCCTACGGACAGCGAGGCGGCCACGTCCTGCGCCTTCTTCAGTTTGCGCGGCGTTACGCTCGCCTGCGGGATGCCGCGGCTCTCCACCAGTTTTCGCTTCATAGGCCTGCAACACATTCATAATATCACAATCATGATCTGTAGTCCTACCTACCCTTATTGCCTAGCAAATTGCGCAAAGTTTAATTTGATGAGTCTACCTATAGTCGAAATAACATTAAATGAAACTTGAGGAACCTCACCTGTGGAACTTTTGCTCTACTTCAGATTCGCTACCAGATGCATCATCATAGCGATCTGATGCTTCGGGGCCACTGCCTTCATCAGACTCCCCATTTCCATCACTGTCTTCTTTCTTACCATATACTTTATCAGGGTCAGGCAGCCATGACAGGTCAGGTCCATCAGATTCCGATTGTGACCCAAAGTCATCTTTCTCGCCTTCATCTTCCTTCTTCTTATTCTTTAATTTGCGTTTCTGTTCCTTATGCTTAGCTTTAACCTTTTCTCTGAACCTTATCTTGTCAAACTTATCTTCTTCCTGTAACATCTTCTTAGCCCTTTCTATGTCAATATCTCCTACATTCTCGTCCAAGATATGTTTAGCTACTTCTGATTTTACATCTCTCTTCTCCTCATCCATTGCTTCTCCCTCTTCTGTGAACTTCACAGTTGTGTTTACTTTAATCTTTCTCTTCAGCAATTTCTTGGCAACAGCTGCCTTTGTTAGGGGCTTTGCATTATTATTCGATGTTGGTTGTACTTCTTCAAATGGCTCGTCGCCAAGGTCGACATTCACTCTCTTCACTTGCATAAAGTCTTTCACATTGAAATCTGCATTGTTAGGAAAATCAAATTTAATGAGAGATTCTTTCTTTTTCTTTATAAGTTTCTTGTCAAGCTCAACTTTAGGCTCTTCTTCTTCACTCTGATCAGATTCTTCATCAGACCCAGTTTTAGCTTTTAACTTTTCAATGGCATCATTATTTTCATTTTCTTCAGCTTGCCTCTTCTGTGCATATTGATATTTCTTTAAGAACTTTATATAAGGGGGCACTATCAATCCCAGTGACCTTGAATATGCATCTGTATCAAGTAGTTGGACATTGAATATTTCTTTGTTCTTCATCAGAAACACTGATTTCAGATAACTAACAAAAGCCCTCTGAGCACTCTGTTTGAGTTCGGTGCTGTCTGACAGGAGGCTTTCTATCTTCCTCTGTGGTGCAACTACTTTAGATGGATCAACCTGTATTTTGTTAATGGGAATTTTACTTTTTTGTAGATCTTCAACCAATTTCTCCTCGTGTGGTAAGAGCATTAAGAGACCTTCACCTTTGCCAGTAAATCCTCTAGCTGTGCGACCAGCTCTATGAATGTATGTCTCCACATCTTCAGGACAATCCATTTGAATCACCCAATTGACACGGGGGAAGTCCAGTCCTCTAGAAGCTAAATCTGTAGCAAACAGCACAACATTAGATTTCCTACAAAATTCATTGTAAATTCTCTCCCTCTTCTCTTGATGTAAAGTTCCATAGAGTGCCAGCAAGCTCACACCAGGCCTCAGTTTGCAGAACAACTCATATGTGTACTTGACTTGTTTGCAAGTAGCCATGAACACAATCACTTTCTGCTTCAAGTGGTTCTTGATGAAGGACCACAGGATGCCAATCTTCTCATCTATCTCACAGATGATGTAACTTTGTTGCAGCAAGTCTGGAGTCACAGTTTCTGCCTGTTCGTGTGGAGCAATGTATGTCGGGAATGACAAGCTGAGGCGAGCAAGATCTTTTACTGATTTAGTTTGTGTGGCAGAGAATAGGAGAGTTTGTCTTTCAGGAGGTAAGTTCTCAATGATTGCATTCATGGTTGTCTCAAAGCCCATGTCTAAACATCTGTCAGCTTCATCTAAGACAAGAATCTGAAGATGGCTGCAGTCAAATAAAGGATTCTCATCCATGTGTTGCAGGAGGCGACCAGGTGTACATATCAATATATTTATTTGATCCATTCTCTTCCTCTCAAATTTTAAATTCTGTCCGCCAATAATTAGTCCTGCTGAGAAGTCATGTAGGTGTCCTACTTTCCTCAAAGCCTCATATATCTGATATGCCAGCTCTCTGGTGGGTGATATAACTAATGCCCCGACCCCATCTAATCTAGTCCATTTCCTACAAAAAAGGTTTTCCAGTATGGGTATCAAGAATGCCAATGTTTTGCCTGAGCCAGTTTTAGCAGCGCCTAGGATATCTTTCCCTTGCAATGCATAACCAATAGCTTGTTTCTGTATTTCTGTAGGAGTCACATAGTTATTTTCTTTTAGTCCTTTAAGAGTCTTTTGTGACAGAGGAAAGTCTTTGAAACTTTTTATTTCAGCCGGATTTATCTGTAAACATCAATAATAGAAAACTTAAGGGTACGGTCTTAAAACAACAAGTTACACTTAATTGGGTCAGTGGCTCATCTTAGGGGCGGTTGCCAGTATAAGTGCGGGAATGTTATTGTTGGCCCACATGGTTATTTTGAGGTTCAAGTTAAATTGATATGAAATAGGTTATTGCACGACTTTAGTAATAATTATGTATGATCGCCAATTATAGTGTTAATAAATTCTTACATTTTAAAAATGTACTACACATAAACAAGCGGATAATAACAATTTACTACCTTGTCATACTGAGCCTGTAAATATTGTATTGCTGCATCTTCCTCTACGCTCTTTTTTTTCCTTGGTTTGTATAGCTGTAACTTCTTGCCTCCCCTGCCTCGCTTTTTTTCCTCTTTTCCATCTTGTGTCATTCTATTTTATTCATGAAATCTTTAATTTATCAGGAGTTTACAACTTTTTAAGCACAAGCATGAGGTGTTACTGTTGACAAGTGACTGTGACACTCACAGGTGACACTTGGTCTGTCTGACATTTGTCTGACAATCAAACCCCGAACATTTTATAGAGTTGAAAAAACGAGGACCATCCCGTCTACCGCAAAACCGTATATATCTAGAACTTTACAGATTGACTTGTAACACACTTTGTATTATATTTTTGATGGTAAAAAAAGGTTTGAAAAAGAACAAAAAATTAAATTGATATTCAATATTCTTTCAACAAAGACGTCTATCGATAACAATGCCTAACATAACAGAAGCACGTGCCTAGTCACAGATAAATATCGACATTACGCAGCGAAACCGAAGAACGCGCATAAACAATTGGAAAGCAGTCGCGTTAGCACGCTTCTGCACAAATCAAAATCCTTTGAAACTCGTAACTTTATCAATTTTAATTTATTTTGGTGTTAACATAAATAAACAGAAAATTGGTAAGTCTTTCTTCGCTACATTTTTTTACGACATTTGCCACATTTTTATTATTGGTGCTAAGTGGGCAGTGATTGAAGCCCAAGGGTATTTATTATGTGAGGGCTCCTTTGTGTTGAATCATCTCACAGTGCACGGTCCACGGCAAGTCTTGCAAACGTAATTTGTATCGCGTGTTTTTTGTTTGCTTTCTTTGTTGCGTAAACAATTTTATTTCACGAAACGCACAAATAAGAAACGAAATTATTTACTGAGTAAACCATTGTTCTTATAGTGGTACAATCAAATAAATTGGACGTACTTATGCAACACAGAATCAACCCACACAATGACAGTTTTGAGTAAAAACCATTTTTGTCTAAATTTTGTATACAGTAAAATTGTTGGTAATTTTGAATAAAGTTTATTTACAATATTGTACCAAATAGTTTGTTTTGTGTATACAAACCTAATATTGATGAAAATATTTAATAGTTTTTATAATATTTCAAGAAAAACTCGTTGGTTCCTTTTTACAAAACTATCTTTGTGTGTGTTGGTTCTTTGTTAACTTATTATCATGCCATAAATTTGTAAGAAAAAAAATGAAAATCCCATTTTTTTAAACGTATCCATTTATTAAAGTAAAATAAAGACCAATCTTAAATCTTTAGAATTATATGAAATGTGAAAATGACTAGAACTACATAGCTGTTCAAAAGTAACTTAATCTAAATCCGATTCAAGTTAAAAATCCGGTTGACCTGAAAAACCTTCAAGATCGACTTCTATATCCTCATTTCCAACAAGTTTCCCATAAAAATCATGTGAGTCTTGCGGAATAAGGTGTAGCATACTTTTTAAATCTCTTAATTTAGCGTCAGGGACAGGTTTCCCTGTTGGCCAAAGTGGCTCCGTTATCGCTTTTGTTATAAAATATTGTCTTCCGCGAACATTTTTTTTTTATATCCACTACCTTAAATTTCTATATTCAAATTAGTTTTCATGTAAATTTTGAACATTTCATCCTTTTCAATCATTATCTCTTTAGTATGAAGCCATGAAACTTTCTCTCCATCTACCGTTTTCTTTCTATTGATTATATTCTTTTCTAATTTTGATGATGACAAGAAATCTTCATTTTTCATCTTGTGCACACGCATTGGATTGGTTTTTTTACAAGTTTTCATAACTTGAATATAATCATCCGGTGTATAGAGCCTCTGTTGACGTTTTAAGGCACATTCTATCTTTCCGAAATCTGTATCATTTGGGAGGAAGCTAAGAATTTTATAGGTATGTATCTGGTCTAATTATTAACAAAAATAAATATAAAAAAAAAAAAATATCAATTTTATATTGCGATTCTGACCTCCACACGAATCACTCCATAAAATCAAACATTTTATATTTTCATCAAGCCTTTCCGTAATGTGTTTGAAAAGACAAGACCCCACCTCTTGAGCAACTCTTCCAGCTTCTCCTTCGACCCATATATTACAGTGAGCTTCGTCCTTGCTCCCAGTACCTATGTATAACTATTTTGTATACCCAGAGTTGTCTTTTGTAAAAGACGATATTAGTGGGTAAACGCGGTAAAGGTAACGTTTTTTGGAGATCGAAAGTAAGAGATTCAACCAAATAACCAAATAATGTGAGTCTTTGTGAACATGCAGGAATATGCCTATTTGAATACGCAAACAAGAACCAATCCGCATGGTTCTACTTATTTGATTAATAAATTAAAAATGAAAGGGACCATATGGTATGGGTCTTATTGAAAAAAACAATTCCAACTATTTTTTAGGATTGTTGGGTAACCATGGGGTATGGATCTTGTTAGTTTATTGAATAACTGCGGTTATGTTGGTTGATAACTTTGTCATAGAATTGTTTTGTTCTGTCAAAGTTGTCACATCATTTTGATCTTTACAGGGTCGATAGAAGACTTATTTTTGAAACTTTCTGTGTCCTTATCTCGATTTTGGTATAAGTGTGGATTGGTTCCTGTTTGCATAAGTACGTCCAATTATTCTTGATATATTTTTCCCTAATTTATTAAATAACGAGTTTTGTTGATAGGTTTGTACTATGAGGGAACCCTGAGGGTACTCAATAATTGATTTAATGGAAAAATCTTAATATTTCAAACATCTGGGTAGAACCAACTAGTAAGTTACTACGTCGTTGCTAAACGTACAGGCCTAAGTACATTTTCCGGAGAATTTGTATCCGGGTTGTTTTGTTTGTTCAACAGTAGGTATGTAATTATTTCTCTTTTATCACGAATTTTATGGGCCAAGTAGGGGTAACAAATGGGACTTAGTAAGCTTTAATTACCTACTTATTTTTCCCTTTAAAAGTATCGGAGCTGAAAAAAAGAGTATCGGTCGGTGGCAATATCGGTGTCCATACTTCCTTATCATTGTAAACCGCAGTTGCTTGTATCACGCATTCACGCGATCTAAGTCCACTGCCGTCAACATTGATATTCTGTCATCGTTCACGAGGGTGACGAATATCGACCACTTCCCTGTATTAGTGCGGTACCTAGTAATTGTTACCTACTTAATACAAATAATCAAGCGCTCAACTTTGTCCTTTCGAATCGTCGGTTAAATTCTACACAAAAATAAAGCTAAAATTCCAGTGTGAACATTTTTTCACCCTAAGATAAGGGTAAGTTGGCACATGGCAGGAATCTTTTACAACAAAAAAAAACCGGTCAAGTGCGAGTCGAATTCGCCCACCGAGAGTTCCGTACAAAGGTGTAGCTACAAATTACTTTAAATAAAAACTATATTTTTATGATTTCATTACAATTGTATCAGATTTTCCCTATATCTATACTAATATATAAAGCTGAAGAGTTTGTTTGTTTGTTTGTTTACTTGAACGCGCTAATCTCAGGAACTACTGGTCCGATTTGAAAAATTATTTCAGTGTTTGATAGCCCATTTATCGAGGAAGGCTATAGGCGTATCATCACGCTAAGACCAATAGGAGCGGAGCAGTAATGAACATTGTGACGCAGACTAAGTTGCGTGGGTCAACTAGTTTGTAGTATAAGACGGAATATTACCGTAACTATGAAATTTTCAATTAATAACTTGCAAAATTTCATAGTTCTAGGTCAACGGGAAATACCCTATACATTTTGATTCCCTTGAGTGTCAAAATATACGTTTTTTAAGGCATCTTTTTTTTTACGTTAACTTAGAAGTTCCTTTTTTTCACAGCTGCAAGGACCTGACTAGGTATATGGTTTTAATTTCAACTCGATACCTCCACGCGTTCCTGAGATAAACGGGCTTGACAGATAGACGGACGGACAACAAAGTGATCTTATAAGGGTTCCGTTTTTTCCTTTTGAGGTACGGAACACTAAAAAAGAAATAAAAACTTTAGCTGACATAACTTTAGTAAGTATGTCCGTGACTATCAAACTGTAAAAATGAGAATCGTTTCTGAGTTTGCGTTTTTATTTTCACAACCAATTTGAACTGTTTATTTTTTACTATATGGGAATTTTCTATACATATTATTTAAGTATAATGGTCAACATCCTCTTTTGAGCTCATCAGCATCACAGCGGAGATTATTTCTTGTCACGTGTCACTGACATCTCAGTTTGATATTCCGTCATTATGACGGAAGGTTACTGATTACCCTTGGGTGACTTAGCCGAAAAATAAGGGGTGAGTGTTAAAAGAAAATAGGGGTACGCAGAAGCAACTTAGTAGGTATTGCTATTTTCCTTCTTTACTCCACGCATTTACAAATGCTATGTCCACTCCTAAAACCCCCGGCGATGGCGAACCCTGTAGAGGAGTAACAGTAGCTACTGCGGCTGTAAGGGTTACCCTGACA
Source organism: Lacanobia oleracea (assembly GCA_950371165.1). NCBI lineage: Eukaryota > Metazoa > Arthropoda > Insecta > Lepidoptera > Noctuidae > Lacanobia > Lacanobia oleracea. Next base: position 25,381,977 of record OX493403.1, read on the forward strand.
CAATGTTCAGTAGCTACTGCGGCTGTAAGGGTTACCCTGACACAATGTTGTTTTGTGCAGAAGTAGCGTGATCATGAAGAGTGTAGCAGTTCTGCTGTGTTTGGTGGCGGCGGCCGTCAGCGCCGTGACCCTCGTCGACCTGGTCCGGGAGGAGTGGAGCGCCTTCAAGGTATGTCGGCGGTCTGATTGCACTGCGCCGCAGTTACGTGCTGAGCATTATTGTTGAGTGGCCACTCGCAGCTCAACCTGGGAGGTGGTCGGCTAGTCGCCTGCTTGGCCGGACTTGCCTGTGGCGCCTTGAAATGTTTAAAACCTCCGGCAGGGCTTTGTTGTACACTATTTTTATCGTTTTGCGCTTGTTTATATCATTGCTAGTTCAACGCTGTTTTATTTTTGTATGGTTCGCCTAAGCTATAGGAAGGAAAAATTGCAGTAAAATAACAGCATCATTGTATTAGTGAATAAGGAAGGAAGTTTATTATACTCTCGTTTAAAATTTTAAACTATACAATAAAGAAGTTTCGTGCAATCAATGCCATGTCCAGCGTCTAAGCCCTGTTCCCTTGCAGATGGAACACGGCAAGACGTACGAGAGCGACGTGGAGGAGAAGTTCCGCATGAAGATCTTCATGGAGAACAAGCACCGCATCGCCAAGCACAACCAGCGCTTCGAGCAGGGCGCCGTCAGCTACAAGCTGGCCACCAACAAGTACGCCGACATGCTGCACCACGAGTTCGTGCACACCATGAACGGCTTCAACAAGACACTCAAGTAAGCATACCTACCAAGTCTCGTACACGTACTTGCTATCAGGCTTCGACACTTCGACCTCAGCTTTATTTTCGAGTCGATGGTTACTAACTCATTAGCATTGTTTGGGCGCAGTAGTTTCCCCCTAAGTACGGTATCATCAAGAGGCTCATAGACCTCTAATAGGCTATAGGTAGGTACCTATTAGGAAAATAACTATCTATGAGGTAGGCTAGGTTTTTTGGTGCTATATTTAACCAGATTTATCTGCATCTCGGAAAACTATAACAAAAACAGTACCTAATTGCATAAAAACTACATGTCTTCATCCTTTTATGTATGTAGTTAAGTACCTACCTACCTATACCTAGGTTTGTTTTGTCTAGTTTCGCTTTACTTATTCCATGACTAAACTCAACAATTATTCGATTGTCACAGCTTATAAATTTTATTATTTAAGTACCTAAGTATAGTGTTATTACGCACTTGATGAGGCGTTACCTACTTGAATCATTTCATTGTTTTGTTGGACGTCTCGGATTACAGCTGATTGTGTTGTTTTTAAACGTTTCCTTATAGGTCATATCATCGCAATGATAGCAATACAAAGATAAACAAACTCTGCTTATACTCGCACTGCAGAGGCCGAGCGGGTCAATGTCATTGTGTTCAAATGAGCGGTTTGCGGTTTATAGCATCAAAAATATATGCAGAAACAGCAAATAGCGTAACTATCTGGAAGAGTTTACTGAACCTGTTTCACTACACTACATATTATTTGCAATGGATCTTGCTTATTGCATCATCGTGATTTCCTTTGCATCAATCTTCAGATCAATGAATGGCCCTTGATTCCTAAATCTATTAAATCATTGAGAAAAACATGTGGCTGCGGCAGTCGGGTAAAAAGGAAAGAAGTAGGTACTTATTTTGTAATGATCGAATTAGACGTGACTTTCTCTGACTACAGCTTTCTAGCCTAGTTTTCTTATATCCAGTTTGTTCGAAGTAGGTATGCCACACAGCTTGTAGGGTAGACCTTTTTAGGTAGGGAGGCAGGCCTTTTTCTGTGTCCATTCGCGTAGTGTAAGATGGTTACTTCGTGCTGATACGAGCAGGTACTATTCTGCAGCCTTCGGACTTTACCACCAAGCTAAAATGATCACATACCAGTAACTGTGTTCCCCAAGGTATTAGGCCGACGATTTACATAGTTATATCTAGCCAGGAAACCTAATGGTTGACATTTCCAAGTAGGTACTAGGTACCTTACCTTCCTATAGCTAGCTATGTTTGAAGTTATCATCTACTTTACTCTGGGCTGCTAACAAGAAATACCAAGTGTATCTTAACGTAATCACAGATAATATATTTCTAGCGACGCGACGTAACTATAATGAATGTTGTTGTTAGGAACGGCAAGAGCCTGTTCGGCAAGGGCCAGCACGGACGCTCGTCCGCCTTCATCACGCCGGCGCACGTGCAGTTCCCCAGCCACGTGGACTGGCGCGACAAGGGCGCCGTCACGCCCGTCAAGGACCAGGGCAAGTGCGGCTCGTGCTGGGCCTTCTCCACCGTGAGTATCTACCTCGTCTCCATCACCTACGAGTTCATGCGACATATTCAATGGATTGATTACTCTATCAAAATCTGAATGACTAGTCAAGCTTACGATCAGGCCATACCGGTTGTTTACGTTCCATCGGAGAAACACAATTTGAGGAATTCAGAATTGTTTAATTATTTTCTTAATATCCCGTCAACAGCACATCAGGTTGTACAAATCTGTCAAAATTCCTCCAAATGATTTTTAAACCTTAAAATTTTGTTGGGTAAGTTCAGAATGGAATGAGAAAATTCGACAGTTTGTATGTGCTGCTGTGTGTTGTGTACAAGTGAAGTGAAAGGGTTAGAATAGGAGGGCAATGAACGGTGATCGAGTCTAATCTTTTCTCTCGTTTTTCCTCGCATCTAGCCAACCCCAATAAATCCCCAATCAACTTGAGATTCCCCGCAGTTTAGTGAGTTCCCCACACTTTGGCAACGCTAGTCACTTCACAACGTTCTGAGTTCTTTAGGTCCGAATCGCCCGGCCAGTGTAATAAGTGGTCCCTAGTTAGGGGCCACGAGCCCCACCGGCCCCACCGGGCCCTGAATAGGTACGGTGTAGTGTAATAAGCACATCACTTGTACAGAATTTTATCAAAGTTGAGAACAACGCAATATTGAACAGTTTCGTTTGATTCTCTGCTATTTTCCTTGAGATTGAATCAGAATCGCGGGTAGGTAGGTACCAAGTTAGTGTACAATAAACGAAATAATGTTATCGATTCGCTGAACTCACGTACCTACACTACATAATATAGGATAATGATTGTATAAATAGGTACATTTTTAAGTTTTTGTAAACATCAACAAAATGCTTTGTTTTGACTTAAATACGTTTTCTTCATAACTACTCACTATTAAAAATGTTTGTAAATCGCCAGAATTGATATGATACAAATTGCTTACTTACTAATTTACCTAATTAATAGGTGACGCAAACAGAGTTTGATCGATAATCTCTGAGTGGCTAGTACAAGGTCTCTCTGTTGAATAGGTACGGACCGACTTACATCGAGGTTCCGTGTTCAACAAAATCAATCGTTATAATAAACATTTATGGCTCGCAGGACCGGTCGTTGTGGCGACGCTTGAGGGAGGCCTATGTCCAGAGTGAACGTCTTTCGGCTGATATGATCAAGATGATGATGAAGCATTTATGATTTTATCATGTATTGGGCTGGCTCATCAAACACAGTAAAAAGGCTAGTTATTTAACTCACAAGCACAAATCGCAATTTAGCCACTAACCTACACTTCTGAAATATTAAAATAACCTACCTAGGTAGGTTTAAATATGAAGCAGTTACCCACAGGCCTTATACATACCCACCAAGTCTACTTTAGCTTTAGCTTCCTGTTGAGTATCTCAAGTTAGGTAAACAACACAGGTATTGGGCAATAAAGCCAATTAGACTGTAATTTAAAAAGTTTGAGTACCCAATGAGTACCTATATTTGTTTATTGTTAAGTATCTAATGTTATTGTTGGTCCGTCATGTGGCCGATATCACGATATGTGTGCCATTTCGGAGGCGTCTGCTTTGATTAGCATTCCGTATCGCATTGAATGCGTAAGTAATGAGTATGAGCGGCTATCGAGACTCCCTACCTACCTACCTACCTACCTACCTACCTACTATACATATGAATAGGCACTTAGATAAATACAATACAAGCTAGGATTGTTGTGGGTAATTGTAACGTGATACAGACTCGATTATAATCCACTGCTCATGTTTCTATGAATACCTAGCTTGATTTTATTAAAAAGCTGCATATTTATTTGCTCCCTAAGTCTACTGCAAATTTTGAGAAGGGGATTGACTTGCCCCGGTTTGGACACTGGGGTAAGACGGTCGCCCATGACTATAGCTTAAATACCTACTTGCCCGGTGTTCCGAAGTTTCGTTATAACGAACTTAACAATTTATTTTGATTGCTTGCTATTGCTTAATACTCCATTGAGGATAAATGCTTAAATTAATTAGGTATTAATTTTTGTTGAGTGAATAACTACTGAGACTTAATCGAGAACTTCCTGAAACACTACGTACCTAGGCATATTATAACAATGTATTAGCCAAACAAACATGAGCCACAGTCATCAACACTACCTCATCAGTACCTACACCTTACGTGTTTTCAGGTCGTCGAGTCACAAAAGCGTATGTTTTCAAATGTTTTGTTCAGCATTACTCACTGACAATGGCGCGATGATTCATGTCGATATTTTATTAATTCCGTTCTGCATAAATTCACTTTATGTAAAACATTCTTGCTTGTATGATTAAACGTGTGTTCAATGTGGTAGTAGCGTAGTACCCGTATTGAACAATAGTTACAATATTGTTTTCTATTTCTGCTAACGGTAGTAAATGGATGAAGTGTCACTGTCAAGTATATTTAACTTACTAGTTTCGAAATTGCAACGCTAGGTGGCAGTCTTAATAATTGAAGTTTAATATGCAATACTAGATTGCGTAGTCAACTTTACTTACGGCGATTGTGGTTCCTATAGCTACATGTTCATTATCTCGCATCACAAACGCAAACGTTCGAGGAAGTGCTGATAAGATAATTAATAATAAAGAAGTAAACATAACGTTGCAGTTTGCAGTGCAGCTGCACTTCTGTTCCGATAACTTTGCCATTTTATTTAAGGTGGTTGCGCCAGGGTAGCCCGCGAAATTCAAATATTTTTTATGTTTTTTGCAATTTGCCGGTCAGTGTGAAGCTGTTTGTTGAACAACATATGATTGGCGGCCATAAAGCGTATTCATTTAAAGAATTATAACTATTTAATCATCAATATAGCCCTCTAAGTTCATGAAGCCCTATAGAATGGTCATTTCATGAAAAAGTAATTCTATAGCTTCATGAACTTACAATTCTTTAGATAATTACGTGTTACGGTTACCTAGTTACTTACCTAGATCCCGTCGGAAACATCTGCGGACCTGACTTAACCGCCTTCCACCGAGGACCGCAGATATTTCCGATGGGTTGTACCAGCTTCTCCTACCAACTTCTAACAGTAACCGAAGGAGGACTGTGTAGACTACACAATCCTCTTTCGGTTACTGACCTGCAGTAGAACCTGAGTGTAGTAAACCTGCTGGCTACCTACGCAGTAACGCAGGTCCATAATGCGATCATGATCACTCATTAGAATATGATCTACACATGTGGGTAATATCGCATCTTATATGTGACTGTGAAGTAATGAAGCTGAATGCGTTTTCTGTCTATTGTCATGAGTAATGCGTGCACGAGGACATGATGCAGTGCAAGGCGGCGAATGGGATTGTTTAGTTGTTGAAACTCAACCTCTATCTTGTAATCGATCGACATAATGCGCGGGGTAGGACGTCAACCTCTTTTGTTAGGAGTTGTTTACCTGGCCGCGTGCACGGCTACACCAACACACGTGTTTGTCATGGACCTAGTGCCCACTATACGTTAGTCCATTACGACAATAACATCTCGTCATAGTCATCATAGTGCACGATGTGTTCGAGTCACAGCAGACAATCTATGCTTATCGGTAGACTAGGTACATCGTTTGCGCTACAGTTTCGTTACAAACACTGGGTTTAGCAATAGATACATTCTAAATAGATAGGATCTAGCTCATTCCCGAGGCTTCGCACCTGTGGCATATTCCACAGGACATACATAACATTTAACCTCTTCAGAATATTACTTCAGATTGTTCAGAATAATCAGAATATGATTCCTGATGGTTACCACATAAACAACTGTAGCGTGTGTGTTGTCTGGCAGACCGGCGCTCTGGAAGGCCAGCACTTCCGCAAGACGAAGGTGCTCGTGTCGCTGTCGGAGCAGAACCTGGTGGACTGCTCGGCGGCGTACGGCAACAACGGCTGCAACGGTGGCCTCATGGACAACGCCTTCAAGTACATCAAGGACAACGGCGGCATCGACACCGAGCTGTCCTACCCCTACGAGGCCGTGGACGACAAGTGCAGGTCTCTATTGCGAGCTAAATAAGTCCAGGCATATCACATTCTTTATTAAATTTAATTGCGAGAAGCCCGAGACCGTCCGATGTGGCTCATCTGGGTTTGGCCTACATTCTACTTGGCCAAAAGTAGTGGATGTCAAACAAATCTTGATTTCAGATAGCATGCCAACTAATGAAAATGTCATAAAAGTTTTGAAGTAGTCATGCAATCAATCTGAATGAGTCTTTTCGAAGTTGTTTTTGCAAAAACACGTATTCGTTGACATATCTCTGAGAGCGCAGCATCATTAAAGCTTGTGTGGTGTTCAGGTACAGCCCGCAGAACGTGGGCGCCGACGACACGGGCTTCACGGACATCCCGCAGGGCGACGAGGAGAAGCTGATGCAGGCGGTGGCCGCCTTCGGGCCCGTCAGCGTCGCCATCGACGCGTCGCAGGAGAGCTTCCAGCTCTACTCCAAGGGCGTCTACTTCGACGAGAACTGCTCCTCCACCGAGCTCGACCACGGAGTACGTATACCGACATTATTGCCGCCTTAGTTTGCGCAATACAAAATTAACCGTATTTCGAAAACTGTAAGGTATAGCACTACTAAGTGACGCGACTATTTTTACAAATACGCTAAGTACCAGCGTTATAGTCCGTTCATAAGTATTTCGCCTCCGACAGCAAACAGCAACTTCATCAACTTGTATGATCTCGTAGCGTTTTGTTGCGTGAACCATTTGAATTTCAACTATCAAAGTGATCTGTCTATTAACTACCCCTTTTAATTTAGACTCATATGGATGGAGTCGGGTCTGTTATCTTCCTTTTTGTTAAAAGTTAAAAACACCGTAATCTCAGGGTAAAACTTAAAATAGGTAGAAGTGACCGTGTGGAGAAAACAGTTAATAAAGAGCAAAGGTCTTAAACTGATATTTTTACAGACTGTTCCGATAAACCTAAGAGCTGACCTTTTTTATGATTCTATAAAAAACCGACAACACGTTATCAGAGGAGTGTTATTAATGGCCTACTTTATTAGCGTACCCACGATATTATAGCGTACACACAAGTGTGTAGGTAGGTTACTTGGCTTCTTCAAATAGATTGAGATCCTCTTGTCTCGGTCAGTCGAGCACCTTCCCCTCCATAATGATTTTTTGTGGATGGGAATTCATCAAACGACTGCTGCACTGAGCGAGTGTTACTCTTACTGAATACAACGCACTCATGTTCCTTCAAGTGCTCTCGATCTAGGGCTGCCTTAACTCTTTGGGACAATTCCTTAACCCTGGCAGCCATCATGAGTACGTACATATTTCATGTACTTACAATGCACATTAGTATAGTAACGTACCGTGTGCCGCAGGTGCTGGTGGTGGGCTACGGCACGACCAAGAAAGGTGAAGACTACTGGCTCGTGAAGAACTCGTGGGGCCGCTCGTGGGGCGAGCTGGGCTACATCAAGATGGCGCGCAACAAGAACAACCACTGCGGCATCGCGTCCAGCGCCTCCTTCCCGCTCGTCTAGTGCTCCACTGCTCGACTGCTCGAGGCCACGCGACCACTACATCTACATTCTAATTGCCATCCTCAAAAATACTAAAACAAATTGTCTAATCTTGCAAATCCAGATTTATGAGTCCAAATTTTTTTGAAGCAAGTTAACATCAATGTCCGAAAACGTGTGTTCAATTTGAATTTATATTACAAGATAATTCATTACCAACTTGATTGATGACGATAGTAAGTAGTTGCGGAGAACAATGGCATGACACTGAAGTGTGTGAACTTGCCCCGATGAGTGCGCTCGTAGTTGTACAGAGCCTCGACACGTGTCGTGTAGTTAGGACGTAGTCGTAAGAGTAAAGTTTATGAACTATTAATAAGTTAGCGCGGAGCTAGTGTAAAGCACTTGTGATATTATAGTTATCTACTCGCGTCATTGTAGCGTTGTTGAGCTAAATATAAACATATTTTATAAAAACACCTGGTTTTATTATGCAATCATCATAACTTTACCTACAAAAGGTACGTATCTTAGATATACTTAGTATATCACATGTATGTAACGTACACCCAACCACACCCAGATTATATCCTCTCACCATTTTCATTTCATCATGCACCAACATCGTATTCATCCAGATATCTATGAAAAAATCAAAACCACTTTTGTACAACATTTAGGTACCTAAAACCTACCCATATTATGTAAGACTACTTAGGTAGGTACACATTTTGCTACTCAAGTAAAAAAACATTTTTGCTTTGATTGCTAGTACTTGTACAAACATTGGCAAGTTCACTTTGACCGCATACATCAAGCATATTGTTTATTTGTACTTTTACATGAAATATGTAAAAAGGTACCTATAAGAATTCAACTAGACAAGGAAATAGAAGAAATAATATGTAAGTACCCGTAAAATGGGGCAAATAGAAACAAAACATTGATCGGGAGTTGCAATTTTCTCTTTCGTTAAATATTATATTATGGTTTTTAACTAAATTAAATTCATTTAAAGTTAAATGTTGCAAACAAACATTTTTTAAATAATGTGATAATCACCTTTAGACCTGTACCCCTATTCTGTAACAACATTTTCGTGTTTCTGCAGCGGAATCTGAGGCGAGTATCAAATTATGTCAAACGTAAGACCTTTATGTTGTTTGCCATAAAGCTCACTTTGTGAGGTGTGCCACTCAGGTGAAGCTCGATCTCGAAATGGTTATTTACAGAATAGACTAGCTGTTTCTATTCACCACATTTTATTCTAAGTATAGCCAAAAGGTGCGAAATGTAACGAACGCCCACCTTAATGTGCTACCTGCGATATTGGGAAATTTGGGGATGTAATGATAATAAACAACTAGTTTACCCTGGCCTTGGTTTGTTTAGCTTGGCCTGGAAGGCTATTATAACGTGACCGTCATAATGGAGGGACCAAGTCTCAACATCTGTCATACACATAAAAAATCTTTTTTAACAAAAAATACAACCGACTTCCAAAAACAAAACACTACAAAATAACTTCGGAAGAAAGAAAAAACTTTAATTTCTGAAGTCGGTGTTTTTGGTTATTTTTTCGTTTTTTGACACCGACTTCAGAAATTAAAGTTTTTTTTTCTTCCGAAGTTACCTATTTTGTACCTTGTAGTCTTTTGTTTTTGGCAGTCGGTTGTATTTTTTGTAAAAAAGTTTTTTATTTTTCACTTTTTAGTGGTACCCAGGTACCTGCCAGTGGCGTAGCTAGTCTCAAAGAGGCCCTGTGTCAAACATTTTTGGGGGCCCCGTTTTTGGGGCTACCTACTGATTGTTTTTTTTTTACAAAATATAGGCCCTACTAGCTCAGAAGTGTCTCGGTAGGCCACGAAGGTGACGGCGGGGCTAAATTTAGTCCCGAAAGCTGTGACAAGCTCCTGGCCCTGTTGTAGTCCGGGGGCCCCGTATCTTTGATACGGCTGATACGGTGGTAGCTACGCCCCTGGTACTTGCGTACCCATTAACAGCGTACCGGCGCAATGTTATGTTAAGAACTGGTGTAAACACTAAAAAAACATGCGATTTCAGCAATCCCGGTCCCTTTGCTATCATTTAGTGAAGAGTTCTGTTGCCTACCTCCGAAGTTCTTCGTCAGATCTTCACCAAATTGAAACGGGACCAGTCCAGGAAAATACTCTTTCAAACAAAAAAAGAATCTTCCAAATCGGCTGACAATTGGCTAAAGTATCGCTGAACAAACATTTTTCATGGGATCTCATCATCAGATCCTAATTTATACCTTTCATCATCAGTTTAGCAACATGAGATGATGATTACCAGGCACAAATATCTGAATTCCTTTAGAAAGTTCATGAATAACATTGTATGTGCCTATAAAATTTGAGGGTTGCCCTCGATTTTCGTGGGATCCCATCATCAAATACTGACATGGTGACGATGGGACCAATCGAGATGAAACAATTTTTTTTCAAATCGGTTCATAAATGACGGAGTTATGAGGTAACAAACATAAAAAAAAAATACAACCGAATTGAGAACCTCCTCCTTTTTTTGAAGTCGGTTAAAAATATTGCCTGTCACTTCTTAAAATATTTTTTTGAGGAGCTCGTGGCTAGATAATAGCTGCATGGTTCAATCTTCAAGGTTAGGTAAGCAACGCTTGCCAAGGTTGGTTTGTGGATGGGTGACCATCTTAACATACCGAGTTTCCTCCGTGTCTCGGAAAGCACGTTAGCCGTTGGTCCCGGCTGTCATTTGTAGATCTTTGGCAGTCGTTACGGATAGTCAGAAGCCAATAAATCTGACTCCAGTCTTGCCATGAAGTACCGTGTTACCCAGTTAATGGGTTGTGGAGGTCTGGTAGGCAGCCGCTCCGCGTAACATACTATTCAGCTAAATCCGGTTTGACTGGAAGCCGACCCCAATATAGTTGGGAAAAGGCTAGGCAGATGAAACTTCTTAAAATATTGTGTTCCTGTAAGATAGAATTAAAATTATATTTTGATTTCATGCCTCTATTTCATTTACTTTACTATGGTAGCGGTGCGATGAGTTGCCTGACGCTAAATTCTAAGGATGGATAGCAAAACAAAAGTGAAAATCTTGAATTTTACTGTATCTACGATATTTGAATAATTTATGATCGTCATCATGCAGTCTGTAGCTGGGACAAAGATCGAAATAAACAAATTGGATGGAAAGAATTGGCAAACATGGAAATTCATGATTTCTCTCTGACTCTCATGACTCGATTACTTAAAAGTTATCCAGGTACGACGGATGTTATAAATGGTGCAATTAAAACGCCTACTCATCCAGGAGTCAATGCCACACCCTAAATATTGGAAAAAATTAAAAAGGAGTCCAACAATTTTGAAATATTGGATAACACTGCACAATTGACGGCACGGTTGGCGCAGTGGTTGAGCGATTGACTGCTGCGCTGCGTGTCGCGGGTTCGAATCCCGCACGGAACAAATATTTACAAATAGTTGTTCCGGGTCTGGCTGTTTGTGTATGTGTATTTATAATATGTTTGTAAACGCACCCACGATACAGGAGAAATTCCTAGTGTGGGGCAACGTTTTTTTAAAAATAAAATAAATAATAAATAAATTAGTACCTACTTTCAGCAAATATGATTGAGGATATGCTGTGCACAAGGTGATGAGATTCAGCACAGCAAAGGACATGTGGGATGAACTTGTCAGGCTATACGACGGAGCTACAGAAGATAAGAGCTACGACTTATGCATGAAGTTCTTTAGTTACCAAAAAGATCCTGAGCATGATATGACCACACATATATCTGCAGTAAAATCTTTGTTTTATGACCTGTAGTGCGCCGCCAACATTACTCTACATTACGTCAGCCCAATATTACCGATTGAATAATAAAAATTAAAAAAAATTGGATTGCGATTTGCGTTGTCGACTTACAGGAAGGAAATATGTAGTTACCCTATGTCTGGAACACTGGTACACTGGTACGTCTTGTCTATTAGGTTAAACATAGCGATCCTAACATTAGAATAAGATCTTATTATTGAACCACATACGTACCTTAGATTATACATATAATGTCATAGGGGGTCATAGGTATCTATGTTTTGCAAATACTTAAATCATTTGAATTTGAGTCTTTATTTTGCGGACAGTTTCTGTGTAATCAGCCAACAATGTTAACTGACGAATTTCTGATAAATTAACGTCAAGGGAGATAGTTGTGTCAAGTGGTACGCAAGCACGTGACGAGGGGTCGCCACGGGGTCACTGGCCGCCGCCGCCGCTAGCTCGCGCGTCGGTACCCAGTGGTTCATTGGTTGCGCTTGCGCATCAAGAACTGCGTCGCAAATTGTTCGCGTTGGACAAACATTAATCTTTTGACAGCCACGGTCGGCTATAGCCGACAAACGAAAGAGTGCCCAACACGCCACTGCAAACAACATTTTTATTTATAAAGTAAATATACTTAATCAAGTGTTCTATGATTACGTTACGAGTAATATTTTATTAAAAAAGAAAATGGAACGAGAAGCAATGATTAATTGGTTTTCGATAAGATGTTGGAATCTGTTTTTTTTTTTTTTTCAGATAAGTATTTGTGCTGAATTTGTGCTTGGCGTGTGAGGGATTCCGATATTTTTACGCTCTGGCGGTTTTCCTCTTAGGCAGAGGTGCCTATGTCGCCTGAAACAGTAGGTAACAGGAAAATAGCGGCAGTATTTTGATGAAACTTATGTAGGTCATTAATTAATTAGGCAAACGTATGTACCTGCATGTAAATTTAAGTCCTCGAATGTAAGGAGGAAAGTTATTTAGGTCGGCGAACCTGAGGAGGGTTGACGTCATCCCAGCAGAACATTTCTTTTTCTATGGACGTACTTACATGAAAAAAAAATACATATAACAATTATTGTGTATTTGTGTGTAAATGTGTACTTAAGATAAAATGAAATTTGTGTGTCATGAAACTGCGGAGATATTCAAGTTTCCGCTGCGCTGACGTTTGGCTCTATTTGAGGAAAATCATATAAAACGGTTTAGTGCAGAGTTGTATTTTTTTACACACGTTGCTTTGAATTTGTGTGTAATGTTTGCGAAAACACCATTTGAAAAAAGCATACCGTTCAGAAGATATATCCTTAAAAGTAAAAGAAGGCTACGCGGACGACATGGTGCTGTTGGGCCCGACTGAGGGATCTATCAGAGAAATGCTGAAGGTCTGCGAGAGATATGCTGCCTTGCACGGCCTCGTATACAATGTCCGTAAATGTGAATACATGGTCTTTAAGGCCGCTGGTATGTGCCCTAATCGACCCGCCCCGGCTTCGCACGGGTGCAGATTAGGTATATGTATATTAAAACCTTCCTCAAGAACCACTCTATCTATTAAAAAAACCCGCATCAAAATCCGTTGCGTGGTTTTAAAGATCTAAGCATACATAGGGACAGACAGGTTCACGGCCCACCTGCATATTTATACATCTCTTTAATTATACAGTGTAACGAGCTGAAATTTAACATGTGAATAGTTGCACTAATACACTAAATATTGGAAAATGTTTTATTTTGCTTTACTTTAAATAGTCCTTCAATCGGATGTCATAAAACATAGTGGTTCGGTCCTAGTAAATTATGCCATTGATCTTTAATTACAAAAAGCACATAATTGAAACTTGGCAGGACATTGTAGACCCTTACAAGGTACAAATAAACATCATAAGTTAGGCGTCACGTACTTAAGAGAGTGTGCGCAAGAACTCCACGAACTGATCCCACCATCGTCCTTTTACTACCGAAATATCAGCTTCGGTTACAGGATACGTCATACATTAAAAATATCTGCTAAACCGAAATGAAAAAAAAAAAAACTACAGTTTTCCGCTAGGATGACGCACACCGCAGGGCCGAAAAAAGTTAGACAGTTTCTAACATTGATATACTACCGGTAGAGCCCCATATATTTTTATGCGTGTTACTGATTTATTTTCACGATTTCTGGATTGGTCCCACTATAAGTTGTCCATAATGATGAGCACGATGACCCCTTAAGAGCCTGTATTTAGGCGTTTATTCTGTTACACGTTGTATAAAAGTGGGTTATCACTGGTTTGCGCCGGCAGGACCACTTTTAGGCGCATCGTGAACCCCGCCTCGAATAGGTTTTCTTTGTCCAGAAACAAAGAAGCCCGAACGGAGAGAGCTCGAACTACCTCGCCTCGGATTTGCCAGGTCTTTTTTACTGCATTCAGCTTGTCAATTTTTTTTATTATACTAATATATAAAGCTGAAGAGTTTGTTTACTGGTCCGATTTGAAAAAATCTTTCAGTGTTAGGTAGCCCATTTATCGAGGAAGGCTATAGGCTATATATCATCAGTCATCACGCTAAGACCAATAGGAGCGGAGCAGTAAAGAAAAATTGTGACACAAACGAAGTTGCGCGAGACAACTACTATCTTTATGTTTTCGTATGTTTTATTGAAATTGAAAGCCAGGGAGGTACAAGTGCACCCCCTTGTATCTCCCCCCTTCCGGCGCCCTTGTAGATATTATCTATGTATAATGTGACATTATTGTCAAACACAACACATACACACACACATATAACATATAATGCTTCATTCGATTATTTTTGCTGTCTTGCGTATCTTATAATGTCATATGAGGACTATGAGGTGTATGTATGGGGTCAGTTTACATCTTAGAGGTCATACACGAGCGGCATGTTGCCAACGGCAGAGGTAATTGCAGCCGGCGACACGGGTCGGCGGCAGCCGTCGATGCTTCGGCGGCAGCCGTCGACCTATAGCGACACTTGCAGTTGTAGTGTACCGCGTCCGGCATTTTGTCAGTTGACTGCGAATAGTTCAAGAGTGCGCATGCATGCCACGGAAATTTGTAAAATGCGTTAGTGATGAAATTGATGTTGAATTGCTAATTGTGGCAGTAAAAAAATGTTTGTATACCTATGGAATTGTAAATTGAAAGAATAAAGTAACAATAAAAAACAGAGCATGGATGTATGTGAAGAAGTTGTCAGCGATTTTAATAATAAATCCATAAATGAAAAAAAAACGATTACCTACCCATAATCGTGTACACGATCGTGTTTTTATTCTTCGTTTTTGTTGGCGTGAAAGTAGAAGCAATTACAGTTTCTTATTCGGAATCCATTTTGTAACTGACTCCTATACCTACTATGTGAGCTGACGACGGCTACCGCTGATCTTCAAAGTTGGAATGTCGACGGCTGCCGCCGACCCACGTCGACGGCTGCAGTTACCTCTGCCGTTGGCAACATGCCGCTCGTGTGTATGAGCTCTTAGGCACCGAAGCCAACCTTATTACTTGCTAGCGGTACACCCTGCTGTCCAACGGACGAGGCTCTGGTGAACCAGGTTTCCCTCTCGTAGTGTGGGGGTCAGACGGCTGGTCACCCCACGTAAAACCAACTTCAGTCAAATAATTATATGGACAGGGACAAGTCAAGAAAGGGTACTTACTCGGGCTAGGGCGTCGCCGCACAACGACGCGCAGGCATATCGCCCTAAACCTGCGACAAGTGGGCTAGGGCTACCGTGTTAAGTACGGGCACGGCTAAAGAAATTAGTACCCAAAAGGAAGTTCCGCTTTGCCACCTGGAATATTGGCTCCCTAACCGGCCGTTGCAGAGAACTCGCGGACGTACTTGTGAAGCGTCGGGTCCAGTGCGCCTTCCTTCAGGTGACGCGCTGGAAGGGAAATAAGTCCCGTCACATCGGGCAGGGTACCGGCTAGTGTACACCGGATCACCGTCGGGCAAGAGCGGAGTGGTTGAAGTACTGTCTTGATTGAACTACTGTCTAAGGACCTTCAGGATGGAATTCTTGAAGTAGACCGATACAGCGACCGGTTGATGCGAGTTAAGGTGCTGATCGAAGGGTCGGTAACGAACCTAATCAGCACAGCTTATGCTCCTGAAACTGGTTGCTGTGAGTCTGAAAAGGAGGCCTTCTGGGTTGAGTTCGAAGACGTATTACGCGCTATTTCGAATTGCAAAAGGTGTTTTGGTTTAGCTGATCGCAACGGTCACGTAGGTCAGTTTGCTGGAGAGCTCGGACGTGTTCACGGTGGTTTTGGTTATGGCCAACTAAATGCAGAGGGAGTCAGTTTACCCAGAACCTGCGCTGTGTCTGACCCAGACATTGCGAACACATTCTTTCAGAACAAGCCCCAGCATCCTATTACGTACCGTAGTGGTGCCTACTCAGCCCAAATAGATTACCTGCTGGTGCGACGATGCCACATTGGTAAGGTTACCAACTGCAAAGTCATCCCAGGCGAAAGCCTAACGGCTCAACACCGCTTACTTGTCCTGGACTTTGCGGTCGTGCCAAAGAAGAAAGTGTTCGAGAATCGCAAACCCCGCACTAAGTGGTGGTTGCTTAATAGTCCTAAACAATCGGACTTCATCGCAGAGGTCGAGCATCTTGAGATCAGTGCTCCGCATGAGTCCGCTCAAGAGATCTGGAGTAGGATCCATTCAGCAATCATCGCTGAGGGTAAGCGCGTCTTTGGCTCTTCTCGTGGTGGCCGCACCACAGACAAGGAGACGTGGTGGTGGGATGACGGGGTGCAGGAGGCGACTCGGAAGAAGGGTTTATTTAAACAGTGGCAACTCTCCGGATGACGAGGAGGCATATGAAGCGGCTAAGCGCGCTTGCAAAAAAGCTGTAGCCAGAGCCCGCAGCAACTCTGTCGCCCTTATACGACAAGCTGGAAACTGCGGAGTGGCAAAAGCTTATTTTTAAGCTAAATGTCTCTGTGTAAGGGACGCCCAGGGTAAGCTGCTCTACGATGCCCCCTCTGTAAAGGAAAGATGGTGTACATACGCGGAGCTGTCTAACAAACAACATCCCCATAACCTTCCTCCCGAATCGCCTTCTAAATTTCCAATATCTGTTGGCATTCACCAAGGCTCGGCTATTAGCCCGTTCTTGTTTAACGTGGTGCTCGATGTAGTTACGGCAAACATCCAAGATCAGCCTCCATGGCTAATGATGTATGCCGATGACATCGCCCTCGTTAATTAGAACAAAGCCCATCTTGAGCGCTAATTCAACATTTGGAAGGACACGCTTGAAAACGGTGGTCTTAGACTAAAAGTGGCGAAGACTGAGTACATGTCCTGTGGCAGCACGGATTCAAACACCATCCGAATAGGTTCGGACCTGATCACAAAGTCCGATACGTTCAGGTACCTTGGATCCGTGCTGCACGAGTCTGGCAACGTGGACGACGGTTTCCAAGCACGTATAGGCGCGGCTTGGGCGAAGTGGCGCGAGTTAGCGGGCGTTGTATGCGACCGCAAAATACCTCCGAAGCTCATGGGGCAGATATATAAATGCATCATACGGCCTGTCCTCCTGTACGGGGGCGAGTGTTGGCCAGCACTGAGCAGACACACCCAGGAGCTTCGCGTCACGGAGATGATGCTGAGGTGGATGAGCGGCGTAACGCCATCCGATCGCATACACAACTCTTTCATCCGAGGTAGTCTTGGGTGTCCGTGACGTGGGGGAAAAACTGTTGCGATGGTATGGCCACACCATGCGCCGCCTTATGGAGTACGTTGGTCAGATATGCGTGAATATGGCTGTCCTTGGGGCGCAAGCGCTTGCTGGACGTCGTCAAGTCCGACATGAGAGCCAATGGCCTGACTGAAAAGGATGTTGAAGATCTAAAGTGGAGGAAGCTCAGTCGGAAGGCGGACCCTGGCAATGGCTGGGATTAACGCTCATAGTCCTCAGACTATGATCCTTCCTACTTGTGGTTAATAATTCCCGGACGATGTCCCGACGCTTCGGGCTCATTTGAAATCTACACTTTGATGTCACGAATACCATTGAAAGATAGGTACTAAATCACAACGTGAACTCTATACTTTTAAGTACTTAATGTAATCTAACCGGCTCGCACCGACGATGCTATAGGTAGGTATATCACCATACCCTGCAATTAGAGCAGACAGATAATGATATGTAATGAGACCTAATTAATTGTGATTGAGTACATACGCCCCGCGGCTGGGAGGCGGCGCGATCACATGACGTCGTACTTACTAACCATTATCACATCCACATGACAGCTGATATATTATTATTATTATGTGCGTCTGTCTGCACATGATACGCCTCCTGGTGTCATGGCACGCCCGCTTGAGCGAGAACATACGAGTGCTAGATAGATGATTACATACGCCGGCGCGAGCTGACAACTGCAAATAATTAAAACTAAATGATATGCAATACAAGTGCCACAGAGCTACAGCACAGGTTTGAAGAGTTCAAGTGCAGCTGTACGCTGTCACTGAGTGATACTGTGCCTACCTACATCAGATACTTCTGGTCTTCTGCCTATTGCAATTGACGGGAACTACAACAAATATAAAAATAAAGGAGAAGAATTTATAATAAAAGATGCATCGACATTGATAGAACGCTTTATATTATAAAACAAAACTAGCGCACTGTGCGTGCGCACGTCTATGTACAGTTGGCATGAGTTACTACTCCTACACACGAGGGGTCACTCATCGTAGCAAGCGCTTGGTCAAACATCCGTCACTCACATCGGAGCACCCTCGCAGGTACAGATATGCTTACTCCTACCCACTCTAGTAGTTTCATACAACAAATAAATAATACTGATTACATTAATATACTTAGAACACAATCATATTTACACTGCCTATCTTAATTATATTACTTTTAATTGGCATTCAATGATTTCTAGGTATTTCACAACAGTTTACATACAACATAGGTACACAAAGATTCGTATTTGCAAATACATATTAACATAAATAAACAACAATAGATTCATTTATTTCGGGTCATCAAGAAAGTTGCTATAATCGCAGAACGGTGACTGGATCGTAAAACAAACAAAGTAGGTGTTGTTTATGTTGTAGGTTAGTAACAAGTTCACGTGACATCTGAACCAACTGAGTAGCCGCGCTGAAAGAACGCCTGACGCCTGACCCGGCGACGATAAACAAACGCTTTGCTTAGTCATTAGTGAAGCATTGTTGTCGAAACTAGAACAAAACGCGACCTCCGCCACTTCTACACGCTTTGTTCCAAATTAATTATGAACTTATGATAAGGCTTACTTAGAAATGCGCAGTGGATCATTGTTCACCAAATTGAATTAATGTTGAGTAGGTATTTAGTTTAAGACAGATTTCGGTTCCGCCGCGGCATGTCAATAGAAGTGGCCTCGATTTATCATTAGCACTTAGCTTACTTTTTAGATCATGCCAAAATTGTATCACTCCTTAAAATGGAAGATAAAAAACTCTATTAGTTTGTCACAAAAGAGCAATTAATTCATAATTATTATGTAACTTTGGCGGACTATATTATTTACGTTCTTTTCTATTCTTGGTTCCCGTATATTTGACACCTTTGCTTGTGAATATTGTGGAAGCAGTGTATTTACCAATTCTATGCCCGGTTTCTGTATAAGTAATCACAATCAGCGATAGGGATGCTGCTGGGGACGCATCACGCACCAACGGCAACGCTACTAACATTATTCTGGCTCTGTAAACTTAGGTCACTACGAGTTGAGTCCACACGCTACTAACGCTTAGCTATGTATTAAGACTATACAGGTTGACATACTTTATATTTTTATTTACATCATGATTGTTTCATTAACTAAAAACAAAGATAATAATTACCTCTTATAGATCTGCATAATAATTATCTATAACTAAAAGTAATTATCAACTGCAGTCTGCACTGTAGCCTTTGTCAGAGCTCACGCTTAGGTATGCTAGATGCACATCCACTGGAGCATCATAGTCATTCTGGTTTCACATTAGTTGAAAAAAACCTAATGGCGGCACGGAACATTTTTTGCGAGTCGCAGAGCAGCATTAGCAATTTCATGTGACCGCCAGCGGGGGACATAAGGTATTGGTGGAAAAATTAGTGGAAGAAAGAAAAAGCTTTACAATTTTTGTTTGAATTGTATCAGATGCAATCCCTACAGGTATTGAAAATTTAGAGTTGGAAAATGATAAGCTGCTGCCACCGTCGGTCTGTGCGCCGGTGTGTGCGCCGGTTTGTGCGTCGGTCTGTGCGTCGGTGTGGCTGCCAGCTTTGTTGTACTCGCGTAACGAATAGCGCAACGATTGCCGCACTTCCGCCAGGCGCCATTACACTTCGTACTTAACATTATGGCGATATCATAGCAAAAACAAACCTATAGCAATACATTAATGGCTGAATTTTGGAAAATAAATAACGTGCCGCTATAAATGCTTATTTTTATGTATAATATGGCAATTTAACAGATAAAGTTCCCATGTACTTGTAAAACACGGACTAGCACGCCAGCAGAGTAGCAACTGGCTACATGAGCGCTCCAACTACATACTGAGTTACAATAAACAATGAGATCGATGACGTCACGCCGCCGTGACGCTAGCGGAGGCTCGCTGCTAGCGGAGGCTCGCTGCTAGCGGAGGCTCGCTGCTAGCGGAGGCTCGCTGCTAGCGGAGGCTCGCTGCTAGCGGAGGCTCGCTGCTAGCGGAGGCTCGCTGCTAGCGGAGGCTCGCTGCTAGCGGAGGCTCGCTGCTAGCGGAGGCTCGCTGCTAGCGGAGGCTCGCTGCTAGCGGAGGCTCGCTGCTAGCGGAGGCTCGCTGCTAGCGGAGGCTCGCTGCTAGCGGAGGCTCGCTGCTAGCGGAGGCTCGCTGCTAGCGGAGGCTCGCTGCTAGCGGAGGCTCGCTGCTAGCGGAGGCTCGCTGCTAGCGGAGGCTCGCTGCTAGCGGAGGCTCGCTGCTAGCGGAGGCTCGCTGCTAGCGGAGACTCGCTGCTAGCGGAGGCTCGCTGCTCGCTGCGGTACTACTTCTTCTTGGGCTTCTTGGGGTTGCGCGAGCGGCTCTTGGCCTTGCACAGCGGACAGATGGGCGCGTTGCGGTGGATCTGCTGGTGGCACGACAGGCACGACTTCATGGGCGGCGGCTGCTGTCTGCGCGGGGGGGGGGGGGCGATACACACACATGACATGCGGGCGACACACGCCACTGCTCAGTGCTTATTCAATGAGCAGTGCTGTGGGTCTTTAATTATATTTTTTTGTTGCGATGGACATTAATTGAAATATTTGTTATAAAAATAAAAATTATAAATATCAACAGAAAAAGACGCAAATAAAAAAGTCGTTTAAAAAAAATTTTAAATCATATTATCATTTAACAAAATAAACTGTAATAGGAAACGAATAGTTAAAAGGTGTAGAGATGCAGGGCGAGATAGGAGGGGCGAGGGTGGGGTTAGGGTGGGGCGAGGGTGGGGCAGGCAGGGAGAGAACGAAAAGAAACATAAAACATAATCGAACCTCAGCGAGACGGTAAGGAAATCTTGTTCGAGGGCAGACCTGAACGCGGGCGGCGGCGGCGGCGGCTTGCGCGGCGCCGGGGGCAGGAACGGCGCCAGCGAGCGCGGCGCCGCGCCCGGGCCGCCCGGCCCGCCCGGGCCGCCCGAGCCGCCCGGCGGCGCGGGGAAGCGGCTGCAACACCCACACACACCTAACTTAGTTCGTCTTACTTACCAACTAAGATATTCATCTTAGGTCTTTACCTATGAAATTGCCGTTCTGCAGTACTGGCCATTTCAAATCAAAATAATTTTTGTTTGGCTAAGAATTCTAATTTCAAATTAATTTTATTTTAAAAACGTGTCTTTTTTTTCCAAAAGTAGTCATTTGTTTATTGATTAGTGTTACATTTTCATCGCATTTCAATCTTTTTCGTCATCTCATGGGTACGTTAAAAATTCGAGTAATTATGGAATATGAATACCGTCGTGACAGCAACGCGGCACAAGCGGCACGCAACATCAACGACGTTTACGGAGCTAACACTACAAACCAACGCACCACCTGTTATTGGTTTGCTCGCTTCCGTTCTGGAAATTTCGACCTGAAAAATGAACCTCGCGGTCGTCCGACGACTTTGGTCGACAATGACGAATTAAAGGCGATTGTGGAAGCTGATGATACACAATCTACGGCTGAATTAGCAGCAGCTTTCGACGTTAGCGTCAAAACAATATTGGTCCATTTGCGTCAAATTGGCAAGGTAAAAAAGCTTGACAAATGGGTGCCCCACGAACTCAATGATCGCCAGCGCGAAGTACGCGTCGAGACGTGCCTTGCACTGCTCAACAGACACACAAATGAAGGAATTTTGAACCGCATTGTTACCTGCAATGAAAAATGGATTCTGTTTGATAACCTCAAGCGCTCAGCAAGTTGGTTGGATCCTGGTTCAGCACCTAAACAATGCCCTAAACGAAAACTTACCCCTAGAAAAGTGATGGTCACTGTTTGGTGGTCTAGCGCCGGTGTGATTCATCACAGCTTCTTTCCAAACGGGGTGAGCATTACTGCAGATGTGTACTGTGAAGAACTGAACACAATGATGGAGAAGCTGGCACATCTCCAACCAGCATTGGTCAATCGCTCGTCTCCGCTGCTCCTGCACGACAACGCGCGACCTCATACTGCACAGCAGACGGTCTCCAAGTTGCAAGAACTGGGGTTGGAAGCCCTCCGTCATCCGCCCTACTCACCAGACCTTGCGCCTACAGACTACTACTTTTTCCAGAATTTGGATAACTTCTTGGCGGGAAAAAAATTCAATACCCGAGAGGCAGTACAAAATGCCTTTGAAGAATTTGTTGCCTCCCGTCCAGCTGATTTCTTTAAGAAGGGAATCAATAAACTGCCACTGCGTTGGCAAAGATGCATTGATTGCATGGGTAATTACTTCGATTAATACAAATAAAAAATACATGAAAAAAATTCGTTTAAATTTTTTCATACAAAACGGCAATTTCATAGGTAAAGACCTATTATTAGTATCTGATATATGTGATTCTAAGGCGTCGTCCTAATACAAAGCGATTATCGCGCGAATACGCGATCATAGCGTTCAACTGTTCGGCAAAGCCGAATGGCGCCCTCTGTAGGCGCGACGACGCGATCGAGTTTGCCGTACAAATGACGCGACGTTCGCGTATTCGCGCGATAATCGCTTTGTATTAAGACGACGCCTAAAAGGGCAAGAACTGAACTGTTACCATTCCATTAACATATAAAAACAAAGAGATTCACTTAAAAGTCGAGACTAATTCAATATTCAGATTTTCGTCAATCAATTTCATGCGACCACCAGTCATTACACGACAGGTTATCCGTCAGTCACAGCATTGACTGTAGTTGAACTGACAGCAAAACTACCGAGTACTGGCCGTCTACGACTGAGCAAGCGGTATACATACTCGGGCGTGATGGGGCTGCCCTCCTCCTCGTGCAGGTCGGGCAGGCGCTCCAGGCCCAGGCACTGGCGCCGCAGCAGGTCCACCTCGGCCTTCAGCGGCCGGTAGTCCTCGTGCAGGCGCGACGCCGCCGACAGCTTGCGCGACATGCTCTCCTCCGTCTGCTTTATCACCGTCTCCATCTGAACACAAGCCAATCATTTGTCTTATACATCAGCTAGTTTACAATATGTCCAGTACTATGCTTGTGAACAAAGATAGAATTCTAGACCTCGCATTGTATGTAATTAGTAGCGCTTGTCGCTATGGTCACCTAACACTACTTTCTCGTATTGATAGGATTTGGTTTATTACGGTGTTAGTTAAAGTCTCGAATTGTAAAGGAAATAGCTATATTTTTTTTTCTATTGATGGGCACGTATTTCACGTATTTACTATCGATCTGAACGCGAACTGGATCACATTTTGGTGGACGAGCGAATGTCCATATTTGCATTCGATGCAATTATGCATTTTCGCTTAGTGTTCGATTTAAACTCGAACATATTCCTGAGAACGAGAAGAAATGCGGAATGATAGCTAAAACTACACTATGGTACTTATGGTGTGTATAAAATATGAAACTACTTTTGTTATCTTTATTTTAAGGGACTTTTGAACTCAGTTCATGTCAGCCCCATCATAAACTTATTTTGAATTATTAACAAAAACTAAGCTAGACAAAAATCTTAAATATAAATTAATAAACTAATGAATAAATCATTTTAGCCTCACGAGACAAAAAATTGTAATGCCTAAGTCTAACCTATGTATATGTTATAGGCAATGTGTATAATCCGGCATTGTATAGAATGCCTAGGCATTGTATACATTGCCTAAAACGTTCAGGCAATGTGTATTACGATTCATTTCATACATTGCCTAGGTATTGTATAAAATGCCTGAAGCATATCAGGCAATGTGTATAATGAACGACCACGGGAAGGAGGCGAGCGCGCGGCGGTTAGGTTAGGTTAGGTTTTGCGAGGATGTCATCTCGCAAAAGGAGGCGGCGGAGCGCGCGCGGGAGGACGACCCTCTCGCTGCGTCGCTCCGTAGGCGGAGAAGAGGTCGGAGAAGACGCCGTCTTCTCCCTCCTCATGGTGGTGATGGGCGGGCGATAGGCGCGGGGGCGTCTCCGCCCGCATTGCACTCCACACCACCTCCGCCGGTCATTCCCAGCCCTCCCCCAGAACGGGGAGGACTTGAGGGGCCCGCCGCTTTAGGCGGGTTGTCGTCGGAGGAGGACTGGACGCTAAGGCTGCGCCGATCTCCCAGTCCTCTTCCACTCGGACGAAGCGGGAATGCCGCTGGGTTATTTTAGTGGGTATACCGGGTCATTCCGGGGAGTCCCACATACCCCTCCCGTTCCCCCGACGGGAGGGTATGCGTAATGCATTTTTTCCCAGCTTAAAAAAAAAAAAAAAAAAAGGTTGGAGGGGCAGCTATGCCTCCTCCGAAAGGAGGGACGCCCGGCGGATTTCCCCTCGGCATACCGGCCCATCGTTCTGCTCGATGAGGTCGGTAAATTGTTCGAGGGGATCATCGCCGGCCGGCTCAGGAGCCATTTGTGGGCCGTGTAGGGCCTGTCGGACGCCCAGTTCGGTTTCCGACAGGGCCGGTCCACCATCGACGCGCTGGCCCTTCTTAAGGGCCAGGTGAAAGAGGCGGTCGAGGCGGGGGACGGAGTGTTGGCGGTGTCGTTTGAGATCGCCAACGCCTTCAACTCCGTTCCCCACTCCACCATATTGGAGGCACTCCGGTACCACGGAGTGCCCCAATATTTGAGGAGCCTCCTGGCCAGCTACTTGGAGGATCGAGAGGTCCTCCTTGTGGACAAACTGGCCAGGATGCGGAGATACAGCGCGGAGTCCGGTGTTCCGCAGGGGTCAGTCTTAGGGCCCTGTGGAACATCGGCTTCGACTGGCTGTTGCGGGGAGCTCTTCTCCAGGGCACGAGTGTCATCTGCTACGCGGATGACACTCTCCTCACTGCCCGGGGGAAGAGCTTCGGGGAGGCGGCCTGTCTGGCCTCGGCTGGCGGGTCCTTGGTGGCAGGGAGGATCCGCCGCCTGGGATTGAGGGTGGCGCTGAACAAGACCGAGGCCGTGTTCTTTCACGGGCCTCGGCAGCGCTGCCCTCCCGACGCCCACATTGTGGTGGAGGGCGTCAGGGTGGGCGTCCAGGCCCAGATGAAGTATCTGGGCCTGGTGTTGGACAGCAGGTGGCGCTTTGGCCCGCACTTTGGCGGGCTGTCGACGCGCCTGCTGAGGGCTGCGGACGCCCTCTCCTGGCTCCTCCCGAACCTAGGGGGGCCGAACGCACGATGCCGGCGTTTATATGCCGGCATCCTGCGGAGCATGGCCCTGTACGGGGCCCCCATCTGGGCGGACTCCCTCCACAGGAGGGAGAACGCAACTGCCATGCGCAGGCCCCAAAGGGCCATTGCACTGCGGGTGGCGAGGGCCTACCGCTCGGTGGGCTTTTCGGCGGCGTGCGCTCTGGCGGGCACCCCTCCTTGGGAGTTGGAGGCGTGGGTGCTCGCCAGAGTGTACGAGTGGACGGCGCGGCGAAAGGCCCTCGGGGAGCGCCCCGTCGCGGAGGAGCGGGAGGCCGTGCGGCGTGAGGCGAGGGACGCCATCATCGTCCATTGGACGGACGACCTCGCCTCCGCCACCTTTGGCCGCCGAACGTTGGACGCGCTCGGTCCGGTCCTGCGAGACTGGCTCGAGCGCTCCCACGGGTTCCTCTCATTCCGTCTGGTGCAGGTGTTGTCAGGCCACGGCTGTTTCGGCAAGCACCTGCACCGGATCGGGAGGGAGGAGACCCCGGCGTGCCACGACTGCGGCGCGGCGGAGGACACAGCTCAGCACACCCTCGAGGTGTGCCCGGCTTGGTCTGAGCCGCGTCGCAGTCTAACAGCGGAGATCGGACAGGACCTCTCGCTTCCCGGCGTGGTGAATGCCATGCTGGAGAGTGGGGGGTCCTGGGCAGCTGTCGCCTCTTTTTGCGAGGATGTCATCTCGCAGAAGGAGGCGGCGGAGCGCGCGCGGGAGGACGACCCTCTCGCTGCGCCGCTCCGTAGGCGGAGAAGACGCCGTCTTCTCCCTCCTCATGGTGGTGATGGGCGGGCGATAAGCGCGGGGGCGCCTCCGCCCGCATTGCACTCCACACCACCCTCACCGGTTATTCCCAGCCCTCCCCCTGAACGGGGAGGACTTGAGGGGCCCGCCGCTGTAGGCGGGTTGTCGTCGGAGGAGGACTGGACGCTAAGGCTGCGCCGATCTCCCAGTCCTCTTCCACTCGGACGAAGCGGGAATGCCGCTGGGTCGTTTTAGTGGGTATACCGGGTCAGCCCGGGGAGTCCCACATACCCCTCCCGTTCCCCCGACGGGAGGGTATGCGTAATGCATTTTTTGACAGCTTAAAAAAAAAAAAAAAAAAACAAAAAAAAGGTTAGGTTAGGATTTGTGTCGATTACTGCACATACGCATAGGATTTAAATAGGAAAAAGATAGGAAAAAACACGTTACATACATTACCTATGCGTCAACCGGCATTCTACACAATGCCTAGGTATTCCATACATTACCTAGGTAAAGTGTATAATAGTTTGAACATTCAATATTATTTCACACATTGCCTGGACGACCCCGGCATTCTATACAATACCTAGGAAATGAATAGAATGCCTGCATTATATACATTGCCTATAACATATATACTTAACTCCCTAATAACTTTGTTTTTCTCAGATTCGTTACTGACGCACACACACACTGACTACTTACACACATTCGTTTTTAGTAATCATAAGAGGTTAGTATCAAAATAATGAGCAAGCACAGTACAAAAAGTAAAAAAATAAAAGCTAATTGGCCTACTTAAAGGGTATAATTTAGACGGTCACCAAAAATAATATTTTTAAGACTCTAAGCCTAGGCACCAAAATGGATCAACGGTCACCAAATTCTATCCACCTCAACTGTGATTGCCATAAAATGTAGGCTTAGGGAACAATTACAAACTGGATAAAATAGGTTAGGTTAGGTTAGAATTGTGACCAACCGCGCGCGAGCCGAGCGAGCGAAGCGAACGGTGCCGCGGCAGCGGCCGGCGAGCGCTACTTCTCGAATATTATTTGGTGACCATTTATCTGTTTTGGTAACCGTTTAGAACTTTTTTGGTAGTAAAATAGGTACTTTTTTGGGCGGTGTTTAAACACAAGCCCTACTTAAATAATTACAAATGATTAAATACATTAACACCGATTTAAAGTTACACTATTGAGTGTTTCAAAGTAAAACCAATATTTTGATTGCCTGTGTTCGTATTGTCACGTTCGATCGCACTATAGTTCGCACTAGGCCAGCGTTTGGCGTTTGGTTAACTGTGTAAACGAAAACTGACTTCACTTTGATCCTTTAGATCTCTGGCACTGAGCACTTCACTGTGTGATTCGTGTCTTCTGTTCGTTTCGGTGTCAGCGGAGCCTCTGCAAACTCCTGTCGGCAGCAGCTCTCGCTGTGACGACGTGGTTTCGGACGCGGTGGGGTCACCGTGGTCTGCTGCAGGTGGGATCCTTCGCCACGGTGTCCAGCTGCGGCCTTTCGGCACAGGCGACATCGCCCGGTCTGCCACAACCAGACGGTGCTACGCATAGAGCGATTGACATCAATGCGTAACTAATTACGTATTGGTGGATATCATGCGGCGATATGTCACCTATGTCTGAATCACTTTTCTTCAGTTTTTCCATCGCCTCCCCTAGACTGGTCATGGATGTGATTAGGTTTCCGTCCTCAGTCGGTTTTTCGTCTGGGATTTTGATGTTTATCATCATCATCATCATCTGCCTAGCCTTTTCCCAATTATATTGGGGTCGGCTTCTAGTCAAGCCAGATTTAGCTGAATACCAGTATTTTACGAGGAGCGGCTGCCTACCAGACCTCCACAACCCATTAACTGGGTAACACGGTACTTCATGGCAAGACTGGAATCAGATTTACTGGCTTCTGACTATCCGTAACGACTGCCAAAGATCTACAAATGACAGCCTACAAGGACCAACGGCTTAACGTGCTTTCCGAGGCACGGAGGAAACTCGGTATGTTAATATGGATTTTGATGTTTATCAAGTGATTAATTCGATCGAATTCAGGTGTATAAATGGTTGGCGAAATGTTAATTTGGTTGGACTGATGACGTATTGAATATAATGAGATGCCTTTCCTTAGATAACGCACTTTTGATCTATGCTAATGACCCCGGCTTGGCTCAGCTGCAGAACAGTTACATGGTCGCCGCATATTATTTTTATTGTGTAGGTGTCACAACAAAATTAAAAGTGCTAAGAACTCAAATACGTTGGTGCAGTTGGTTTTGTCCACTTTACATTTATTGGTTGCAGAGTTCTTGTCGGAAAAACGTTCGTCACCTTGCAGGTCTGTTATTGGTTTCAGCAGCTGACACATGATAGTAGTTCCATGGTGTAAACAGGCCGTTAGTTCCTGTGTGGACAGGCTAAAGAAGGAATCCCTCTTTAGGGTGACAGCTACGTATTCTGAGACTGGTACGATTGTGGTCTTTATGGTGTTTTTTTGGTGAGGTACAGGTATTATCTTGTAGTGGAAAAGTAACTTCAATTATGACAAAAATTATTTGTCACTCTGGCTTTGACTTTCAGTAGTTTGTTAGGGTACTGAACATCTGTGTCTAATCTGGTGATTAGTAGTGTGAGTTCGCTTGGCAGCGGGCCATATATGGTTTGGAGCTCACGTTTAAGTTGCGTTGGTGGCAGTAAATGTATGCTTATTCGACCGTGGTAGATGTCTGTAAATGCATCGAGCAATGTGTCTTGAAGTCGTCTTAATCCTTGCAACAAGCTGTTTCCAGACATCGCTGCCAATGTGAAGTCATTGACGTATGAAATATTTTGTATTTTGCGTTGGAGAGTGCTCGCCTTTTTTTTAAGGATGGGTAATCATCAAATGACTCCTCCCGCTCTGTCCAATAAGGTCCCATGTCGTAGTACATGACTAATGCCCATTTTTTAAATAGGGTAAAAATAAAGCGTTTGTTTGTTTGGTATAATGGTTTGACATCGTGTAAACCGTAACACGGAAAAATCAGCATGAAAAAACTCAATAAAATAGTTGCTACAGTTGCAATTTTTGATCTCGGTTTTCTTGATCTTGGTTGTTGGCTTTGTATCTGGTTTTGGTGTCGTTACGTTATTCTGATTAACGGGCCAAAACGAAAGTTTCACAATAGGGCGTTTCATGACTCCATTTTTGGTGTTTAATGGAACCGCTCTGGTTAGGCCATCATTTCCTGGGTGTGTGTCGACTACACGTTCAAGAGCCCACTTTCCTGGTGGCAGATTCTCATCATGAATCACCACGAGATCTTCAATTCCGATGTTTTTTTGTAGTTTCATCCTTTACTTCTGGAAGAGAGTTGAACCAAGTATTCAGCCTTCCATCATTTCCAAAGGTCTTGGAATAATTTGCTGGTTAGATACCATCTGGTCCTACTTCTAGCATCTTGTTCTGTTTCTATTTCAGTTGTTCCTGGTCTCCCTGATAAGAAATGAGCTGGTGTAAGGAAGTCTAAATCGTCAGGATCCTCGGATATTGCGCAAAGAGGTCGTGAGTTGAGACACTCTTCTAGTCTGGCTAACAAGGTGGTGTACTCCTCGAAGGTTAGTCTTTGTTGACCGATAACCCTCTTGAGATGATGTATTAGTCTGCGTACTGCTCGCTCCCATAGATCGCCGGCACTAGACCAACTAGAGACGAGTACGTTAAAGTGCCATTTTATGCCCATCTTTGCCATCTCGGTCAAAAAACTTTCACTGAAATCTTTTTGAAGCTGGTTAAATTCTTCCTGTAGCATTCTGTTGGCTCCCACGAAGTTAGTGCCGTTGTCACTGTACATTTTTTTTTTATTTTTTTTTGTCTCACTGTACATATGTCGTGATGCTCCCTTTCTGGTTGGGTTAGGTTATCATGGGATCCCATGAAAATCGTGGGAATTCCTAAAATTTTATAGGCACATACCATGTTTTTCATGAAATTTCTAACGCAATTCAGATATTTGTACCTGACAATCATCATCTCATGTTGCTGATCTGATGATGGGATCCCATGAAAAATGTTTGTTCAGCCGATATTTACGCCAACTTTTAACCAATTTGGATGATTCTTTTTTTGTTTGGAAGAAATTAAAATGGGACCAGTCCGGGAAATTATCCCGGACTGGTCCCATTTTAATTTGGTGAAGATCTGATGAAGAACTTCGGAGGTCGGCAACGGAACTCTTCAATCAATGGTAGCAAATGAATCGGGATTTCTTGAAATCGCATGTCTGTTGATTGTTTACACCAGTTCATAACATAACATCACGATGCCGGTACGCTGTGTTAGTGGTTTCACTTTTTAGTGGTACCTGCGTATCACTAAAAAGTGAAAAATAAAAACCTTTTTTACAAAAAAAATAAGACCAACTTCCAAAAACAAAACACTACAAAGTAAAAAATAACTTTAATTTCGGATGTCGGTGTAAAAAAAACACAAAAAATTACCAAAAACACCGACTTCCGAAATTAAAGTTATTTTTATTTAGTTGGATATAAAGAGCGATCTCCTTATATCCATCCTAGCACAGCGGTTGAATCAGTTCAGCAGTAGACATCCATAGGGTAATCTGACAAGCAGTTTCTCAGTAAAATCTTCCAACATATGTGATAATTATTGTCAGAGCTAATCTGTAAATGGTGAATCAGACGCTCTGTTTCTTCAGACACCTTACTCTTCAAAAACGGCATTTTTTGTGCATTTGACATCGACGGCTTTAAGTCGACCGCTTCGCTGAACAAGTCCTTGAACGGAACCCATTGAACACGGGGATATCCATTTTTGGCGCTGACTTTTCACGGTGCTTCACTGCCCACATCTTTTTGTTGATGTCGTTTGTCAACTGTACTTTTCCTCGTGTTTGCAGAATGCCATTTGGTAAGTAATATCGTCGCTTCCTCAATTGAAGGAGAGGATCTCCTTCAAATTCCCAATGAAGCTTGTCGATCTCACCCCATCGGCTATCCAGCGATTTAGAGCGTTCTCGAATTACCATTCGAAATTCTACCTGTATATTACTCACGGTTCTCACAAAGGCTTTGAAATTGATATTCTGCTTCTTT
The DNA here is from genome assembly GCA_950371165.1 of Lacanobia oleracea. Lineage (NCBI taxonomy): Eukaryota > Metazoa > Arthropoda > Insecta > Lepidoptera > Noctuidae > Lacanobia > Lacanobia oleracea. Next base: position 25,413,386 of record OX493403.1, read on the forward strand.
ATAAATCTGTCCAGGTTGCTGGAGCCTCTATCTTTGTATGCTCTATTTTCTCGCTGCGACGACTCCTCAGAGCGAGGCGACGACCTACCCGGTTACCTGGTAAAGGTTGTACCCCTTACGCTTTGGCTCTTCCGTGGCTGTCATCTTTCTGCTGCATCGCGCCTAATTGCCACATGGTTTTGTCAATTATCTCCTTAATTTCCAAATTTTTTGAAGTAAATGTGGTCAAATTCTGCAAAATCGCACATTTTCCTATGGTTTTCTTGATAATCGTGCCAGTATGCTTCCAACATATTAGCCTTGCGCTTATAATATTATAGATGGTCTTCCTCTCGGATCCATCTTTCTTTATGTTGGTCAAAAACTTTTACAGTTCATAGAGTTCCGTTTGTTTGATGAACAGACAATCGGAATCCATGCTTAAAATTGGTTTGAAAATATTCGGTAATGGTTAGTATAAACAAACAGGTTTCAAGAATAAAGATTACTCATAAGAACATAGGTACAGTTCGCTTAAATGGTTCCATCTGACCTTATATGCTGCAACCAACCGTCTCTGCAAACCGAGGTTCTTCAAATTGCTGTGATCTCCTGGTTCACGTGTCACTGTTCCACTTGGTATTCACTGGTAAATAAATGCTCGAAGGACCATGTTAATAGTAGCGCTGTACACTATGGTGACCTAACACTACTTTCTCGTATTGATAGGATATGAATATATTGTGTAATTGTAAAAGAAATAACTATATATTAAATGACTTTAACACTTAGATACAAGAGTATGGTGATGGTCATGGAAATAGCTAAATATATTTCACGTATTTACTAGAATGGTGATGGTAATAGTTTTAAGTATGTGGTGTCTCTAAAGAGATCTGAACGCAAACTGGATCACATTTTGGTGGACAACTGAATGTGCATATTTGCATTCGATGCAATTATGCATTTTCGCTTAGTGTTCGATTCAAACCTGAACATTGTATGAAGTCATAATTATCTAATCTAAAAATCATACAAATATTATTTTATTTTGTTTGTTTGATTCTAACATTCGGCTAAAATGAAGGCCATTTATAGGTTTTCACTTGTCAATAAGGAAGGTGCCTTTCATGTACCAAGTAGGTACATGAAAGGCTGAAATAACTTTAGAAAATTGATAAGTCTACCTCTGCATACCCTAGGTCTTCACGTATTACTACATTTTTGTATACTTACCAAATAGAGTCACTTCAGAATTTTTTATATATTTGCAATGCGAATGACGTTCAAAAGTGCCGTTTAATGGCCTAATTGGAATAAACGTTTTGACTTTGACTTTTTGTTATTTTGCTAGTTTTGAAAAAACTCTTGCCTATAAACATTATTATCATAAACAACATACAATCTGCAGCAAGGTATAAAGTCAAGTATGAGCGATGGGAGGCCAGCAAGAATGATAGAATATGAAGCATGTACAATTGTAATTTAGAACCGAATTCCAGTATTCACAGCCAACCATCACAGACTGACAGAGAAAACAAACAGTTTAAAATGTTACAATTGTGGGCCAACAATAGCGCGCACCTAACTAAACAAACACACACACTATCATGAGGCTGGTATTAATAGCTCCCACATCCTACTGAAATTGTTTATGATTGTAATATGTTTTAGAAAAACTGTTCTATGCATGAGTGAGACCTAGTGTTTTGATGTTTAATTATACTCTTTAACAGTCAAAATGAACACTTTCAGTCCCTATATGAGACTTATAATCCGAAAGTTGTTCATTTAAGATGAGCTGTACTGTAACATACAGCATTGATGTCGGCGTGGATCTGGCGCAGCTCCTCCACGTGGCTCATCTTCTCCTGCTGCAGCAGCTCCATCTCGCGCTTGTACTGCGCCAGGCAACGCCCCTCCTGGTCCCCGCTGCGCACCTCATTCAGAATGCTGCGCTTCATTCTCTCCAGAGTTATTGTTTTATTTCTGGAAATATTTAATGCATACAACTATTACTATTATCTGAATTGAGGAAAACACATTAGTTGTTTTAAATAGAAAAAGATTTACCTCTTATGTATGCCTATGCTAAATAAATTCAGAAAAGGAAGAGGTTTATAAATGTTTTATTATTTATTAATAACTATTTTAAATCAATAAAAATAGTTAAGCGTGATTAAGACGTTTTAATATGGTAATAGTAAAAAAAACTTGAAAAATCTAAATTTATTGAAAGTAGGTAGCTTTGTAGTGAAATGTACTGGAAAATGTTGAAAAATACGAAGGACGAAGTAATAATTGGCTAGAGGTTCGACTTAAAATCTCAATTAATTATTAATTGCTATTTGAGTTAATTGCGTACATTGTATCATACAATATAAATTAATAAACATTTCAAACGATGTCAAGTGTTTATTGATCGAGCCCACAGGTGCGATTTGGAAGGGCATTTTGAATATTTAATCAATCATAAATTTCCATACCTAATCTCTTTCATAGCTTCTAATTTGTGATATATTTCACGTTCGTTTTCAGCAGTCATTATTTTTGTTATAAACTATGAAAATAAACGAAAAAGCACCACAAAGCGAAAATCACATTCGTTATCGCCCGCCGCCGTCATAGACTCACAGAACCACAGACTACATAGAGTAAGAGTACCACAGAACACATATTACCTAGCGCCGTAGACAGAGAATGTATACGCCTAGCGCGTAGACTACTTGATGAGACATGAGATAGATGTGAAATAGCATGAGATAATACTCTTTGATTTTATTATAGTGAATCGTAGACAGAGAACGTAGTGAATAGTTGTGAATCTAAGTAAAAGTGAGAACCCAGAACCCAACAACAATACGTCATTGTAAATCTAAAGTGGGTGATATACGTACGAACGTATAGTACGTGGTTTTTAAGGTTGCGAACTTTCTCGGCTCGACGTCGGTGATACACGTGAAAGCTTGCAAATTACTCTGTTATACAGGAATAATATAAAGTTTTTGTTATTCAGGAATAATATTAAATCATAGCCAGACAGGATATTTGTACGAGAAAAGCAATTTCACATTGATTTATCAGTTGACTGTAGTGCCATAAATCCATAATTTCAGTTCATAAGATTTGGTCGATTCCTAAACCTGTTACAATCGTGTTGCAGAAACAATCAAGAATTCTGTTGAAAACAATGAAAATTAGTCATTATTGCAACACAGTAGCGCTTGACGTGTCACAAAATAAAGTTATGGCTCGGGGCTTATGGCTCACGCGCGGCATCAACAGACTTGCGAGCGAGCCGAGCAAAATTTCAAACAATTTGGATCACCAACGAATTTACACGTTCAGCCACAAGTACGTGTACTTGGTCGCACGTCTATCACTCACTTAAGTTTGTTTTATTCTTTTGTTCTTTACAAAGCTGTTTTGCTTAGAATTATAGTAGTTTTAATTGGCACCTCAAGTTTACATAATAATAATACTTTCTAACCCACCTAACCTAAGACCAACCACCCAAACTAGAAACGGCTAATTTGTGATTTTGGTTCAGACATCACTATGAAAATTAAAAAAAAAAATTGAAAGGAAAATGGCCGCTTGACCATTGATAGCGGCTTGCTGTCAAAATAGTGGAATCATTTTAGGACAACGCGTACGCAATTAATTTGTGTGAAAACTATCTTGATGCATGATAGCAATTAGCAGGCCGAATGAATTTCTCGTATTTTATCTTATTTGACTCGAATATTACTCGGCGGAGGTCATTTACACCTTTGCAACTGACTTCGTGTCGTGCCCACTAAATTCCATTCGACTGTTTACTTGTAAGAATGAGTGAAGAAGGCAGCGAAGATTCGCCTCCACGGCCCAAGCGCAAGATCAAGAAAGTTATGGTGCTCTCGTCAGATTCGAGCTCGGACAGCGACGAAAGCGTCACAGCAGTGGGGTCACGCAGAAGGAGACTGAGGGTGACTGAGCAAGCTTCAATACGTTGTATAGGCGCCTGGAGTCGGTGGATTATTAAAATGAGTGTGTTTTAGGTGCTGAGTGATGACGGGAGCGACAGCAGCGGCAGTTCAGTGGTGTGTGCGGGAACTCGTCGCAAGCGCGCGCTGCCCAAGCTACGTGACTCGGAGGGCGACAGCGACACGTCGGGCTGGGTCACAGACCACTCGGACGCGCCCAAGCCTGCCGCCTCGGCCGCCAAACCAACTTCTGGGTTTGCATCGGACAGCTCAGAAGGCAACTCTGACAAGTGCTCCATTTGTCTTTTACGTTTCACAGATCAAGAAGTGGGGATACCACAAAATTGTGAACATATCTTCTGTCTGGACTGTATCACGGAATGGTCAAAGAATGTCAACACCTGTCCAGTTGACAGAATGACATTTGATTTTATAGTAGTGCGAGCCTGTGCAGGAGGTCGTGTGCTGCGCACTGAGCCTGTCAAGGTGGTTGAGCGCAGGCCTTCAGTAGAGCTGCTGGTGGTTGAGGACCCAACTATGTGCGAGGTAAATATGATGATGTAATAGCTCTGTGAGTACAGCCATCTAGTAACCTGGTTCAAGGTGTTAAAGGAGACAGAAAGAATTACAAATATAAGTTACAAAAATGATTATTGTTGTTACTTAAGTCAGAAAATCTCAAAGTGTTACTTTTAGTTAAATAAATCTGGTTTTGTGCACCGTGAATTATTGTGTTATAGGTGTGTGGCCACACAGTCGATGAAGAAACCATGCTGCTGTGTGATGGATGTGACCTTGGGTATCACATGCAGTGCCTCACTCCACGACTGTATGAGGTAAGCCACGTGATACTCAATTCAAATTTATTGCAATCTCACATATTTTAGAAGATCTTAAACAAACTCACATGGAGCCCTGTTGGGCAAAGCAATATAAAATTAATAAAATACAAATTGTGTACTTCAACTTACTGTATAGAAATGGCAACTGTGCCAGACACACAATTTGTGTTTTGTCCATAAACTTGAGCTCTGGCTTCTTTGTATTGCAGGTTCCTATTGATCAGTGGTTCTGTCCCGATTGTGCCAACTTGCTATCAGATGGGGATTTCTTATTTTCTGGCATCACAGATATGGACATTCCATCTAGAACTGCATTAATCAGGGAGAGAAGGAATGTTAGATCATCAAGAACTCACAGTGCAGATGAACCATCAACATCCTCCGGCCGCAGAGGGAGTCACTTGGATACTGATGATGTACCAACTACATCGAGAGGATCACAGTCAGCACAAGGCAGTAGCTCACGAGCAACTACGACCAGGCGTAAAACTACAGCACATACACACCGTAGAAGACCAAAACGTAGAAGAACTAAAACTGTCATTATTGAGTATGAAGTGCAGGAAAATGGTAAATTTCCAGTCACAAAACGAGTTAAAAGGAAACTAAAGAAAAGAAGGGTTAGTTCATGTTGTCAATTTACTTAAGTAAGATTTTCTATTTCTTATGCTTGTGAAGGGCAATCTGTGAATGTACAGAACAGATTGGGAAAGATCTTAAGCTGACCTGACTGAAAACACACAAATGATGTCCCTGGCTGGAGCTAGTTTTGGGTATAGCTTTTAAAATGAATTTTGAAAGCTAACAAAGTAATGTTTGCGCAGACGAAGAGACGTCAGCCGCGCACGGCGGCGCGGCGCTCGCACGTGCTGGCCAGCGTGCGCGCCGCGCTGCTGGCGGGCGGCGCGGGGGGCGGCGCGGGGGGCGGGGGGCGCGCGGGGGGCGCGGGCGCGCGCGTGCCCGAGCTGGCGGCGCGGCGCCAGCGCGCGGGCATCCCGGCGCTGAGCCTGTTCGGCGACGCGCACCAGCTGGACTACTTCCCCGAAGACGACGAGCACGACGAGCACGACGCGCTGGGCGTGCCGCAGCGCGCCAGCACGGCCGTGGGCACGCGCGCCGCGCCCAGCCTGCTCAGCGCCTTCCGACAGGTACGGCTGCGCCGCTCGTCTTCTATGTCATCTGATCATTGTTTCGTGTAATACTGACCCATGCGATTACTTATTCCCAGGCGAGAAGAAAGATGATGTCCGTTCCGTCTCCGCCGCACGCGTCGTCCGCACCCGACGTCCTCTCCTCTATTCTCGAAAGTCAAACTTTGTTACATTCAAAAAAATCGGTTCTATCGATTTCTGTAGACGGCAGTGTGAATATAAAGTTAGAAACTCGCGAAAACACAAGACTACCTAAAAAACAATCTGATGAGACAAAACGACAGGACAAGATCGATCTCTCGAAGGGTGAGGACGCCGCGAAGAAAGTGCCGTCGTACCCCGGACAGCCGCGCGGCGGCCGCGGCTGGGGCGGCGGCTACACCGGCAACTACCACCGCGAGCAGGGCACCAACAGTCTCAACAGCCGCGGCGGCAACTACGACAACAACTACGGCGGCGGCGGCGGCGGCGGCGGCGGCGGCGGCTACCAGAACCGACCGGGGAGCGCCTTCAACCAGAACAACGCCGCGCGCCGCGACGACATGGACACCTTCAGCAACTACTCCCGCAGGCCGCACCCCTACCCGCCGGCCGACGAGCTGCTCGAGCGCAGCCGCAGGCAGGCGGCCGAGCAGAGCCGCGCGACGCACAGCCGCTACGGCCTGGGCGCGCCCGCCTGGCAGCCCTACGTGCCGCCGCCCGTGGGCCCGCGCCACGAGCCGCCGCCCATGCCGCACAGGCACTCGTTTGGGGGATTCGAGAATCCTCTCGACATGAGAATGGGTCCAATTCGCCGGCAAAACTCAGCAAACAGTAACCCCGATCCCTCTGTCACAACACAAGCGCAGCCGGCGCCCAAGCCTCAGCTGCAGCCGCAGTCGCAGGCGCAGGCGCAGCCCTACCGTCCGCTGCCGGAGCCGCCTATGTTCAAGTTTGACAAGACGCCCGAACTCGACAAGTCGGAAGATGAAAAGAGTGATTCTAGTTTAGTGATAGATACTGAGAAGTACGACCCAACCGAGCCGACCAACGACGACGACAGCGGCGACGACGAGGCCGGCGCGCCGCCCGCCGCCCCCTTGGTCCCCGCGCCCCCCGCGGCCGCCCCCGTGCCCCCCGCGCCCCCCGCGGCCGCCCCCGTGCCGGCCGGCGTGCTGGACAGCGCCGTGCGCGCCGTGCTACACGAGCACCGCGCGCTGCTGGCGCCGCCCGCCGCGCCTGCCAGCGACGACGACTCGGAAGGCGACTGCCCCAACTTCTCCATCTACTCCGCCACCAGCGTGCACATCGCCAACACGTCGGCCGAGGCGCCGCCGCCCGCGCCCCCCGCGCCGCCCGGGCCGCCCGCGCCCCCGCTGGACAGCCTGGAGGACTTGGTGCAGGAGGACGACGAGCCGCCCGAGCCGGCGCCGCGCCCGCCTGTCGACACCGTCCGCAGTAAAACTGAAGAGGAGTACAAAGAAAAAGTTTCTAAGAGATGTCCCATCACCACTAATCCAAGGAATCCCATCAAGATTAAATTGAACACGCCTTCGTTGATAAAACGACAAGTTAGTCTGTATGATGAAGAAATGGAGGACGAGGAGGAAGGGTTAAACGAGGACGGTGAGAGCGTGCCGGCCGCTGAGCCCTGCGACGTGCTGCCGCGCAGCAGCAGCGCCGACAAGCTGCACGACGACGCCAGCGCTAAGCTGCACGACGACACCGCTGCTAAACTTAATGATGACACCGCTGCTGAGCTTCACGACGACACCGCCACTAAGCTGCAGGAAGACACTACTGGCCAGATGCATGACGACCAGCTCGAAGATCGAGCCCTTAGTCCTGACTCGCCCGCTAAGGCTGAGGAGGCTTCTGAATTGGCGCCGGAGACCGACACTAACTACGATGAGCCAGAACAGATGCAGGAAGAAGTCTCAAAGAGTGCACCTGAAATAGAGAAAGAAGCTATGACACCTGATATAGAGGAGGAACCGACCACGCCCACAGATGTAGCGGCTTCCGTGACGGAAGACAAGCCCGACGACGACGACGGTGACGATGATGACGATGATGACGATGATGACGACAGCTCGGACAGCGCCTCCCGCGCCGCCACGCCGCCGCCGCGCCGCCGCGCCGCCAGCTCCGGCAGCGAGCTGTCCGCCCGCTCCGAGCCCGACACGCACCACCAACTGCTCGGCAAGATGACCGAGTCCATCAGCGAGACCGAGGACGAGAGGAGCTACACGCCCTGCCTCGACGAGAACAAGTCCAAGGACACCTCGCTGGAGGCCGAGAAGGAGAAGGGCATCGAGGGGCTCGACACCGAGATGATATCCGAGGACGAGGGCAACGAGATGTTCTCCGACAACGAGCGAGCGGCCTCGCGCGCCTCCCCCGCGCCCCCCGCGCCGCCCGACGACGAGGACGGCGAGATCGTGGACAAGAAGAAGGAGCCGCGCGCCGACGACGCCAAGAAGAAGAAGAAGAAGGACTCCAAGAAAGAGGGCAAGGACAAGAGCAAGACTAAGGGCAAGAAGTCCGAGGTCGCCTTCAAGAAGCTGAGCAAGAGCGGCAAGGAGCGCAACTACCGCGACAAGGACAAGAAGCGCGAGCGGCGCGAGTCCAGCGACGCGTCGCGAGAGCGCAAGCTGCGCCGCAAGGAGCGCCGCAAGGACCTGGAGCGGTACGACGTGCGCACGCTCGTGTCCGAGAAGCGGCGCCGCCCCAAGGACGCCTTCGGGCGCGACGTGTCGCCGCGCGCCTCGCCCAGCCTCAGCCGCTCGCCTCCGCGCCTCACGCCGCGCCGCGAGGCCGAGCCGCCGCGCGGCGCCGAGCCCGCGCGCCTGCCGCGCCGCCGCCGCCGCTCCACGGAGCGCGACAAGCGTGCGGAGCCCCGCCGCCGCCGGGAGGCCGAGAGGTCGCGCAAGCGCCGCCGCTCGGGCTCCGGCTCCAAGAGCCCGCAGCCCAAGCCGGCGAAGAGGAAGAAGCGCGTCCGCTCCCCTCGCTCGACGTCCCGGCGCCGCTCCCCTCGCTCGACGTCCCGGCGCCGCTCCCCGCGCTCGACGTCCCGGCGCCGCCGCAGCGCCCGGCGCCGCCGCGCACGCCGCCGCAGCGCCTCCCGCTCGGCGTCGCCGGCGCCGTCGGCGCGCGCGGCGCCGGGCCCGGGCTCGGTGGACTCCCGCCTGCTGTCGCCGCGCACGCCGCCGCCGGAGCCCGAGCCGGCGCCGGCGCCCGAGGAGCGCCGCGAGCGCCGGCGCCGCGACCCGGCGCGCCACCGGCGCCTGCGTGACCCCGCCGGACCCTCTAAGGAGGTGAGTGTAGGAAAACACATTCTCAAATAACACCATAATCATTATTACTTTAAAACTAAAATATTATTTACAAATATGTAGTGCTAATGCTGGTGGTCATAATTCTCCCAGTAGGTCGAGTCCAGGTTACGTTCTGCGTGACGAAAGCCTCTGCTTGTGCTAGGGCCACTTCACCCGCACACATGAAGCGCTGATGAACTAATCGTTTGTGTAGATTAAACAGCTTCGGCGCCGACACACTGCCCTGAGGGAGACCGTTCTGTTGCCGTTGCCATCTGCTCTTAGGGGATTGGAAACATAACTAGAAGCGGCGGTTATGCAGGATTTCGCTTAGTATATAAATAATAATTTACAAATCCCTGATCATTAGTAAGGCAGTTAACTTTGCTAAAATATTTTTTATGTTAATGATGTCGTAAGCTGTGGCGAGAGGTCAGCACAACGTCACCGGCGAAAAGAATATTCCTATTCATGTGAGATCCATCTTTGATTCATGACAAAAAAAAATACTGACATAAAAATGTATTCTGAGGCGGTGCGTGTGTATACAGTAGGAGGGTAAAGTGCCGCGCGAAACAGTCTCTTGATTCTTTTTCAAAGCAATTTTTGTTGGGTATTTTAACAAAAATTGTTATGACAATTTAGTCAATTGAGAAATGAGCCAAGAGGATCATCGGCAATGAGAGGCTCGTCGCGACGAAGCCGTTCCACCATCGGACCACAAGACGAACGGCGATGCGCCACCGGTACATGGTGGACATCCCACCCACACGCACAAAACGTTTTGGGTACACATTCATAATGCGTAAAGCTAAGGAGTGGAATTCCCTGCAGGAGTCTGTGTTTCCTGATAGATACAACCTGGCAGTCTTTAAGTCAAGAGTGAATAGGTTACTCTAGGCAAGCGTGCTCCATCTTCGACCACTTCATCGCTTACCACCAGGTGAGATAGTGGTCAAGGGCGTGCTTATAAATAGTAAAAAAAAAAACATTTTAATTGTTCTTTATCGATCGACAAGTTTGTAAATTTGACAAAAACGATTCAGGTGTTCACGTCCGGAGACAACATCCTCGTCAGCGTCAGCTTTAAGGAACAGGAGCACGCCTCAGACGACGAGCGGCGCTCGAGGCGTCGCTCGCGCCGCCGGCGCCGCAAGCGGGCCGCGCCCGAGCCCGGCGCCGGCGCCGGCGCCGCCGCCGCCGCCGCCGCCGCCACCGCGCGCCCCGTGGCCATCATCGACCTGGAGCGCTCGCCCTTCCGCGAGCTGACGCCCAGCCCGCGCGACGTCATCGTGCTCAGCGACAGCGAGCCGGGCGACAAGCCGGAGCCCGCGCCGGCCGCGCCGCCCGCGCCCGAGCACGGGCCCAAGACGCCGCCCGGGGCGGGCCGCGCGGCGCCCGAGGCGGCGGACGAGGCGCGCGGGCCGCTGACGCCGCCCGAGCCGCCCGACTCGCCGGACGCCTACGACCCGTACGAGCCCACGCGCTCCACGTCGGCGTCGCCGGCCCGCTCGGCGCCTCCGTCGCCGGCGCCGCCCGAGGCGCCCGAGGCGCCCGAGGCGCCGCGCGCGCTCATGACGCTGGAGACGGCGCAGAAGACCAACATGTCCGCCGACGAGGTCATCGACCGCCGCCCGATCTCACCCATAGAGAAAGTAAGCACCACGTTTTGTAAAACAAAAGATTTAAAAAACCGGACAAGAAGTCTTTAGGATTGAAAGACAACTTTTCAGCTGCAAATATCTATACTAATAATAGGTCCTTACCTATGAAATTGCCGTTTTGTATGAAAAAATTTAAACGAATTTTTTTCATGTATTTTTTATTTGTATTATTCGAAGTAATCACCCATGCAATCAATGCATCTTTGCCAACGCAGTGGCAGTTTATTGATGCCCTTCTTAAGGTGAATGCTCCAGGGTAGCCCGCGAAATTCAAATATTTTTATGTTTTTTGCAATTTGCCGGTCAGTGTGAAGCTGTATGTGGACCAAATGCGATCCGCGACCGTAACGCGTATTTATCTAAAGAATTATAACCATTTTAATCGTCTATATTGCCCTCTTTGTTCATGTAGTTCGAAAGAATGATTATTTCTGAAATATTCATTTTGGTCCACATACAGCTTCACATTGACCGGCAAATTGCAAAAAACATAAAAATATTTGAATTTCGCGGGCTACTCTGGAGCATCCACCTTAAGGAAATCAGCTGGACGGGAGGCAACAAATTCTTCAAAGGCATTTTGTACTGCCTCTCGGGTATTGAATTTTTTCCCGCCAAGAAGTTATCCAAATTCTGGAAAAAGTAGTAGTCTGTAGGCGCAAGGTCTGGTGAGTAGGGCGGATGACGGAGAGCTTCCAACCCCAGTTCTTGCAACTTGGAGACCGTCTGCTGTGCAGTATGAGGTCGCGCGTTGTCGTGCAGGAGCAGCGGAGACGAGCGATTGACCAATGCTGGTTGGAGATGTGCCAGCTTCTCCATCATTGTGTTCAGTTCTTCACAGTACACATCTGCAGTAATGCTCACCCCGTTTGGAAAGAAGCTGTGATGAATCACACCGGCGCTAGACCACCAAACAGTGACCATCACTTTTCTAGGGGTAAGTTTTCGTTTAGGGCATTGTTTAGGTGCTGAACCAGGATCCAACCAACTTGCTGAGCGCTTGCGATTATCAAACAGAATCCATTTTTCATCGCAGGTAACAATGCGGCTCAAAATGTGTGTGTTATTAAGAAAAATGAATGGTGTTCGTAGGTCATGGCACTGCTGCAGTCCACGCGCGACGTGTCGCCGGAGCCCGTGCCCGGCGACGGGGCGGCGTCGGCGCCCGAGCCCGCCTCGCCCGGCGGCCCCGCGCTGGCGCCCCCGGGCGCCGCGCCTGCGCCCGCCGCCCCGGCGCCCGGCCCCGCGCCGGCGCCGCCCGTGCGCATCGTGCTCCCGTCGCCCACGCGCTCGGCGCCGCCCAAGCTGTTCCTGGCCAAGCCGTCGCCCATCAAGTCCGACCCCATCAAGCCCATGCAGGCCGCCAAGCTGCAGCGGCCGGCGGCGCTGGGCCCCAGCACGGCGGCCGTGGCGGCCCGGCGCCGCTCGGCGTCGGACGGCGAGTCGCCCTACTCGCCCGGCTCCAGCGACTTCGGCGACCTGTTCTCCCCGCCCGGCGCCGCGCGCGGCCCCTTCGACGCGCTGCTGGAGCGGCCGCGCCGCAAGCCGCGCGCGCGCGCCGCCCGCCTGCCCCTGCCCGGCAAGCTCAGCCGCAAGAGAGGTACGCCCCACACCCACACCACCCCACCCCACCCGCCTGCCCCTGCCCGGCAAGCTCAGCCGCAAGAGAGGTACGCCCCACACCCACACCACCCCACCCCACCCGCCTGCCCCTGCCCGGCAAGCTCAGCCGCAAGAGAGGTACGCCCCACACCCACACCACCCCACCCCACCCGCCTGCCCCTGCCCGGCAAGCTCAGCCGCAAGAGAGGTACGCCCCACACCCACACCACCCCACCCCACCCGCCTGCCCCTGCCCGGCAAGCTCAGCCGCAAGAGAGGTACGCCCCACACCCACACCACCCCACCCCACCCCACCCCACCCGCACTACTGACCGTGTTCCCTCCGCAGGTAAGACGCAGGTGGGCGTGAAGATCGACGAGGACAACCTGAAGATCCTGGACGACCTGCCCAGCTCCGCCGTCGAGATGCAAGTGAAGAGCAAAGTGAGCAATCACGCTGTTTATGTGTGTGATCGAAATTATCTTTATTTTGTACGTAGTGCTGTCCGCGTGTGCATGCCTCGCTCGGTAGCCTTCGATTTATTGTTGTTTTGTGTGTGAGCGTGGATACATCTAGCGTGTGTTGCAGTTCCTGAAGAAGCTGAACCGCCAGGAGCGCGTGGTTGAGGAGGTGAAGCTGGTGCTGAAGCCGCACTACAACAAGAAGCACGTCACCAAGGACGAGTACAAGGACATCCTGCGCCGCGCCGTGCCCAAGGTATCACCACTGGCACTTCTGCCTCGCGATTCTCCAGTGGTGTTGATAGGCGTGGGATTCCACTAAAACATTTTTTCACTTTTTAGTGGTACCTCACCACACCTAACAACACCACTGGAAAATCGCAGGAAAGCAAAATACGCAATTTCGTTTAGTTGAATGTCAAAAGACCATCATCCAAGTAAACTAATTCCAGTATTTTGATTAAAAGCCAAACTAACTTGATAAAATTTCTATGGGACCAATCGGGAAGTATATTCTTAAAAATAAAACAAGAATTTTTCAAATCGGTTCATATATGACGGAGCTATGAGGTAACAAATAAAAAAAACAACCGAATTCAGCCCGCAGCCCGCAGACAGTACAGCGTCGCTTGTTTCAGATCTGCCACAACAAGACGGGCGAGATCAACCCCGCCAAGATCCAGGCCCTGGTGGAGGCCTACGTCAAGAAGTTCAGGAAAAAACATAAACTGGGAGTGGCGTAGTGCCGCTAGCGATACGTGTATAGTGTAGCATAGAGAGCGCTCGTGTTCTATCAGAATATTGTAATTATAATTTATGTATGGACGATCTATTTTACTTAATGTTTTATTATTTAAATAAATAGTATTTAATTATGAAATTAATGCGATATTGTTTGTTTTGATCTGATCTCCGTCGAGATGTAAGGTATAATTAAAATCCATTTATTTGTGTAAAACAACATCGCAAATAAACTATGTTAGATTGTATCTAAATAGTATAAAGCCCATACACACATTAAAATGAAGTGATCCGACAAACAGCCCGTTCGCGGTAAGTATAACTCATCACTATCCAGTGATTTCTTTCAATTTGAACACCATGTGCCTAACTAACTATAAAAAAAATAAGATGTAGTTTCCTTCCACAATCCCATCGCATGAATTTGTGAAAGCCGAGATCCGATAAACATTCAGTCAAAAAAGTATCGGGAATGGATGATTTGTTTATGGTTCCAAATTAAAATTTTTGTTTTTTTGTAGTTGTTAGATTGGCACAACTGTTTTCCATTTTGGCGCGGAGTTTGAGTTGCATCTGTTATTTATATTAAATACAGTGCTGGTTTTAGTAATATCATATATAGTGTGTATTGCGAATTTCATAATGGACAAAAATATCGAACAAAGAGTTTGTCTTAAATTTTGCATCGCCAATGGAATTTCGTGTTCGGAGTCACTGAAAATGTTACAGAAGGCTTACGGTGAATCGACTTTATCAAAAACTCGTGCTTATGAGTGGTTCAAAGCGTTCAAAAGCGGTCGAGATGTGATGGAAGATTTGCCTCGCTCTGGTAGGCCGTCAACGTCTGCAACTGAAGTTAACATCGCAAAAGTGAAGGAAATAGTGACTGAAAATCCCTATTCAACTCTGAGAGAGATAGCCGCTGAACTTTCTGTATCTCACGAGTCGATCCGTACCATTTTAACTAATCATTTGGGTATGAAACATGTTTCTGCTCGGCTAGTCCCAAAAGATCTGAATCTTCTCCAAAAACTCAATCGCATGAAAGTCGCTGAGGACATGCTAGAACGACTCAGTTCGGACCCAACATTCATGAAACGTATTGTTACCTGGTGACGAGACGTGGGTTTACGAGTTTGACATGCAAACTAGTCAACAAGCTTCGGAGTGGCGCCTTCCAACTGAACCGAAACCGAAAAAACCACGCCAAAGTCGATCAAAAGTCAAAAGTCATGTTGACTGTTTTCTTTGACTATCGCGGTGTTGTGCACTCTGAATTCTTACCGGAAGGTCTAACGGTAAATAAAGAATATTATTTGAGCGTTATGCGGCGTTTAAGAGAGCAAATTCGACGAAAAAGGCCAGATTTGTGGAAAGAAAATTCTTGGATTTTGCACCACGACAATGCGCCTTCGCACAAGGCTATCATTGTGAACGAATTTTTAACCAAACACTCAACAAATACCATCCAGCAACCACCACATTCACCAGATATGGCTCCTGCTGACTTTTTTCTTTTTCCTAAATTCAAATTACCACTTCGTGGCACCCGTTTTCAATCGATAGAAGACATAAAGGAGAATTCGCGGCGAGAACTGAACTCAATTCCGGAAGCAGCGTTTAAAAAATGTTTTGATGAATGAATTATTCGTTGGCGCAAGTGTATCGTTTCTAAAGGAGCATACTTTGAAGGTGATAAAATAAATTTGGATGAATAACAGACATTTTGTGTATTATTGATCTTTTCCCGGTACTTTCTTGACAGAGTAGTACATCTGAAAGAATTGAAGTCGTGAAATTGATGACGTCAGCGCCGCGTCCAACTGCGGAAGATTGGCGACGTTTCTTCATTAATTATTCAGTACGCTAGCAAAGTCTACCAGCTCCCCCAACATTCTGCACTTGCCGTCAGTCGAGCCACATCAGTCTTTCGCACAGTCCATCTACCGCTCCTTTCACCGTTCCCTAATTCTTCGCTCGATATATTCATCATTCCTCCGGGATCCAACAACAGTCGATTTTCACAGAACTTTTCAGTCACCTGAGTCACTTTTCGAGTTTATCTTTACATAGCTTCTGCCCGCGGCTTCACCCGAGCGAAAATGTTATTACCCTAAGGAAACTAACTTTCTTTCACAATCGATTTTCAACGGAACTTCAGATCCATTACTTCATATTTATGTTTAGAAAATTCGTCTGCTCGACAACATAAGACTGTGAATACAGGTTGCTATGTCAAAATGAAAGAATATGCGACCGATTGCATTAATTGTGTATTACGCAGTAAAATAAGGCTGCAGGTTGTAGTCGACCCGTGTCACAATTTTCATCAAAATCCATTTAACGGTTCAAATGTGATTAAGTATGGATTTCGTATTCCATCCAATCCAGTATCTCTGGTTCCTCATCTCAGCTGCATAGTTTTTAATTTCCAGTTTTAGACATTTTTCCCGTTTAAGGGGAATGCGGAGTCGGCTTGAATGGAAGCCGACCCCAGTATAGTTGGGAAAAGGCTAGGCAGATGATGAAGGGGAATGCGGAGTGGCAGATTGTTGTCGTGACCTGCCACCATATCATCTATAATTCCAGAACTAGAGTCCGCCGCGATCGCGGGCGGAATATTAGGTTTTGGTTATGCTGGTTTTGGAGCTAACCTTCTCTCCAGCCTATTTTGCCAATTCGGCAATCTGCTTTGGATGTCAGGCCTCTCTTCACTAACTGGAAGTGTCGTCAGTAAATAGCACGCACCGCGGTGCCTCTCTATATCCAACACCAGGACGACACGTGCGTGTCCTTCCACTCGTGTGTGGACGCCAACGCTTCGGTGCTGCAGATCTGTATGTACTCGTACGTGGACGAAATGTAACTAGGTAGTAAATGAAGTATTGCTTTTGTATCATGTCACGGTATCATATTGAAAATTATAGAATAAATTAATGGTCATGATTGTTATTTGACGTGTAAGATCTAATGGGATTATTGAAATAAGAATCTAAAATAACATAAGAAAGATTATATATATTCTGTTATACTATACAGAGTTGATACGACAGAGGGGCATTAAATTAAACTACGTATACCATATGGGTTCAGTATTAATTCGATACGGTACAAAAACAAAAAGCGCCAAAAATAAGAAAATATTTTTTTCAAACAAACTAAATAGCTTACAAATCAGAATAAAACGCAACCAGCCTTTGTAAATAAAATAGACTGACCGTAACACAGTGGCAACGTTGCGTGCGCGCCGGAGCGCGGTGTACGGTATCTCGTGTGCTCGGCGGGGGCCGGGGCGGGGGGGGCGGCCGGCGACTTAGGCCTCCGCTCGCGTTGGCTTTTATGTTTGGTAAGGTTTTGAAGTACGCGCACAAAAACAAACACACTAAATTTTTAAATTCTCGATGTGTCCTCCATTCACATTAATGCACAAATTATACTGACGGAGAATATTGTTATTTATTTTTCAAATTAAATCACTGTCCGTCGCCAAGCACTTTTGTTTGCAATAGGGTATTTTACAAAAAAAATCTAATTAGTTTTGGTCATTTAGTACTAATATTGGACAAGTATTTTGGCTTGGTAAATTTCGTACATTTTTAACAAGCCAGATGACGTCACGCGTCTTCAACTCGCTGTATCCTCTTTATTTTTTGTTTACGTGAAAAAATAAAAAATACGTGTCCAATATTTTTTTTAAATCTATCAGACGAACTAATTAAGACTTTTTCAGTAAAATCCCCATTGCGGCTGTCACCATACCTTTCTCTGTACGTTCGCAGAGCTAAAACTGCGTTTCCACGGCATTCTGACGCCGTGTAAGTTACACGAGGCATTGTTTAACACTTTAATTACACACACACACACACACACAACCAAAGTTTAATTACGTGTCCTACCACCATAAAAAACAGACAATCACAAAAAAAAAAACACTAATAGGTACTAAATAATAATAATCACAAGTTACGTGTCCTGTCACAATAAAAATAAGAAATACTGTCTTAAACTTATTTAGTGTCCTATCACAATAACAAAACAAAATCACAATTATTGTTAGCACGCGAATTTGACAAATCGTACGTTCCGAAAGGACAGCGTCGGCGCACTGAAAAAAACAAGTTTTTTAGAGGCCCCACTTACCGATCGCAAAAAACTAGGATGCAACAAACTGACCTATTTCCCTTTCTGTCTGCGCTATGTTTGTCGCTTTCGTAGTGAAAGTGCAAGTGTGTGTGTATTTATTGCTTCCTTATTTGCATTGCCAATTTTTAGTGAATGTCCTTCGACATGCGTCAGAGCGGCAACAACGCATCGTAGATTTATCGTTGTAAGGTGCATGACTTATGCTTAGACATAATCAGCTGTTAGAAAAGATACATCGTGTTCAAACGGTGCAAAAACTATATAAAAATCATTTGCGCCTAAACTACTGCTCCTATTTATTAAATTTTTGGTACAGAGCTTGAAAATGGTACCTAGTATATGAAGTTTAAAGGAAAGCCCCTCTGTCGTATAAACTTTGTAAGTATAACAGTATCACTGCCGCTGACGTGATAGGGCTTTACAAACACATTGACTCGTTAGTATGTAAAGCAAGTTTCAATTTACATTGCCTCGGAACGGAAGCGTTAATTTTAGGCGATGGAGCGCGAATTGTCGAAATTATACCTTGAGGCTGACGAGATAGATCAGTTAATCTAGTTGTTTTACTTCTCTTCTACGTTTCCCGCGGATTCCACACACGGCGTCAACAGTAGCTACGGGAATACCGACGAATGCGCGAGAATTTCCCGGAAGGCCCGCGTCGTCTTTTTTGGCTCTTAACTAGTTTGTAAGTTACACAAGTAACATTCTTATCGTGTGCCCACACGATAAGAAAAATGTAAGTAAGGTATAACGACCCCACACACCCTGTGTCAGAGTTTCTAAACCGCCTCAAGGGCCAACAAGTAACATAAAACTCATTACATTTGTATTATGTTTTGTATATCTATCTCATTTTGATTTAAATTTAATAGTATTTTTAGTTTATCCCTTCCAATTTTACTCGTGTGCAATTAGTTCCCTAAATATTCTGTTGTGTTTAAGATGTGGATAACGTCGTGGGTTATACATGTTACTTTTTTTTGTTAACACTTTTACTGTACCATCTTTGTGTAACTGTTTGTTTTCCCGAAATAAATAAATAAATTATAAAAAAGCACAATTCAGTTAAAAAAATAAAAAAATCGTTTCCATTTATTTCCGCGGCAGTGTAAATTGAGTCAAATACTGTCATTTGAAGCACGCCTCGAGTGCTCATGGCTGTTGCTCAGATTCGTTCTGGTCTGGTCGATGCTACGCGTGTACATATTCACTCATTTGAAGCACGCCTCGAGTGCTCGTGGCTGTTGCTCAGATTCGTTCTGGTCTGGTCGATGCTACGCGTGTACATATTCACTCATTTGAAGCACGCCTCGAGTGCTCATGGCTGTTGCTCAGATTCGTTCTGGTCTGGTCGATGCTACGCGTGTACATATTCACTCATTTGAAGCACGCCTCAAGTGCTCGTGGCTGTTGCTCAGATTCGTTCTGGTCTGGTCGATGCTACGCGTGTACATATTCACTCATTTGAAGCACGCCTCGAGTGCTCATGGCTGTTGCTCAGATTCGTTCTGGTCTGGTCGATGCTACGCGTGTACATATTCACTCATTTGAAGCACGCCTCGAGTGCTCATGGCTGTTGCTCAGATTCGTTCTGGTCTGGTCGATGCTACGCGTGTACATATTCTCTCATTTGAAGCACGCCTCGAGTGCTCGTGGCTGTTGCTCAGATTCGTTCTGGTCTGGTCGATGCTACGCGTGTACATATTCTCTCATTTCATAGTGAATATAATATTTACTAGTACTAGTGTAGCATTACATTTCGTTTTGTTTACAGAAGCATGTATGTTTGTTAGGCCGCGGACACGAACTCTGCGGGCTGTTACATTAAACATCTCTGCATTTGAACGCGCCGCTGAAGCGCTGGTCGCGTCAAATGCATTGATGTATAATGTTACTACCCGCGCCGCCGCCGCGACGTTTTTTGCCCGCTGAGCTCGTGTCCGCGGCCTCATAGTGTAAGGTAGTCAAACAAATAGAACACAATCAAGGCGTAAGTTTCTTCTCGTCTCGAAACGAATATCAAATGATATTTGTCTAAGTAGATCCGTTAACGCAGAGCAATCGTTGTAAAGAGTCTTATGAACATCAATCAATTCATTATAGAGATTGAACGTGTTTCATTTTTGTATACAGATTCCAAAATGTGTGAATAATAACGTTATAATTAGAAATATAAAATAAAAGAAAGATATATTTTTACAATGTTTTATTTCTAAAATACAAACATAAAAAACTCAAAGGACAGCTTTGTCATGTGTTACTCTGTCACATGGTGTTGTCATGGTGATGACTTGAGACGCAGGCGGATAACTGCATCAATAACAACTCTATAAGAAAGCTTTGGATTTATTGCTGTGCAAGGAAAAGCTCGCTAAAACGACTACACTACTCAAATAGAATGTTGTTGATGTTGTCGGCACCGTTAGGCGGCGGGCGCGAAGCCGAGACGCTTGCCGGCCACGTCGAACTCCGTGTAGTACTTGCCGATGAACACGTCGCCCAGGATCCACAGCGGCCCGTTAGGCGGCGGGATGTCCAGCCCCATGAAGCCCGACAGGCACACCGTCTTGCCGAACTGCGTCACCTGCACACACATCACCTCGTGAGCACACTGGGCACACTCTGTCCTATGTCCGTAAGGATTGACGAGCCACATCACATTTTTTAAATCTGATCTCACCATTATTTAACAGCAATATAGCTGATTTTGTAGCACGAAGTCTAGATTTAGCAACAAAATATATCACTAGTTATATTTAATTCAAAAGTGGCTCCTCAATCTAAACGTCTCAATTGAGGAGCCACCTGGAGCTCGTTAAGTTATAGAAGAATATTTTTGAAAATGTTGTATCATTTAGTAGCAATTGTATTATTAGTCTAAAAAATTAGCTTCTGTAGCGCTAAAATGAAAGAAAATACAATACTTTTAGTATGGCTCCTCAATCTACACTCAAGAGGTGAATTTCTATTGGATGTGAGCGATAAATTAATATCTTCGACATAATGGTCATTTAGTAGGTGTTGTGTTTGTTTTTGCAGTCTAGGAATAAAATAGTAAAACGCGAGTAAATCTTGTAGATGAACGCATTTTCTTTGGCTCCTCAATCCTGACGTTCTAATTATATATGTTTGACTGTAGCCACCTGAGATCTCAACGGAATCTAAAGCCAGAGATACTGACATTTAGCAGAAATTTCTGTTATATATATCTGCACAGTTCATCAATGTATATATTTTGGATTCTGAAAAAACAATACTTAACTATTTTCTTGTAAATTCAGTGTGAAGAGTGACCACATTTTGGGGGTACCTACAAATTAATATTTCACTTACCTACCCACAATAACATTTATTTAGTAACAAAACATTCATAAGCGGTAAAGTATTCTCGTTTGTACATTAATATGTTCATGTACAAACGACCAAACGTTCATGTACGAAATAAATAATTAATTTGGATTTCTTAAATATAAAGTTAATCATCATGTTTGTGTCATCATCATCATAGTTGAATTGTGGGGATATTAATATGTGCAATATCGTGCAGTGACTGATAATTAAGTGCAGTTTGATATCCTGTTTTCGATGTAAGTATATTTGTGCCGACTATTGTTATCGTTTTACATTTATTTATTTAAACTACATATTAATAATGTTATGTAATGTTCGGGTTCGAAGTTTACAAATTAATATACATAGTCCAGTTGATTCTTAAAATATACCAAATTTGTTCTAAAATATTTGTTAATATTTAGTTAAAATATTTGTTAATAGTTAGTCATAAAAAAATTCAACGAACAGTTGGGATTTGAACCTTCGACCTTCGGCGTGCCGTGCCATGCTATAAAAATTACTAAAAGTCATTTTGTTCAACGAAATATTGTTGTTTCAGAATCATTAGGCTGAAGGGCCGCCAATCGATAGTAGATCTTGACGATCAACAAAAAGTATTTTCTAAATATGCTGAGATACTACAAAATCCTAACATTAAAAGTACTGACCCTATTTTCTTAACCATTTTCAAAGAACTCGATTTTAAAATGACCCCGATAGCCTTGTATACATCATTGAACCGTAAACGTAATATATTTTTTTAAAACAATGGATCACTTCTTGAGCAACAAACAACTGGCGAAATACATACTATAAAAAGTGCAAGTTGTAGCAGTAGTGATACAGATGTACGTCAGTTAAAAGTGCAAGTTGTAGCAGTAGTGATACAGATGTACGTCAGTTAAAAGTGCAAGTTGTAGCAGTAGTGATACAGATGTACGTCAGTTAAAAGTGCAAGTTGTAGCAGTAGTGATACAGATGTACGTCAGTTAAAAGTGCAAGTTGTAGCAGTAGCGATACAGATGTACGTCAGTTAAAAGTGCAAGTTGTAGCAGTAGTGATACAGATGTACGTCAGTTAAAAGTGCAAGTTGTAGCAGTAGTGATACAGATGTACGTCAGTTAAAAGTGCAAGTTTTAGCAGTAGTGATACAGATGTACGTCAGTTAAAAGTGCAAGTTGTAGCAGTAGTGATACAGATGTACGTCAGTTAAAAGTGCAAGTTGTAGCAGTAGTGATACAGATGTACGTCAGTTAAAAGTGCAAGTTGTAGCAGTAGCGATACAGATGTACGTCAGTTAAAAGTGCAAGTTGTAGCAGTAGTGATACAGATGTACGTAAGTTAAAAGTGCAAGTTGTAGCAGTAGTGATACAGATGTACGTCAGTTAAAAGTGCAAGTTGTAGCAGTCCTGACACAGATGATACGTCATTTAAAAGCAAAGATTTTGATTTAGAGAATAGTGTACAAAATGATACAGTAACATTTTCATATATCAAATGGACTTGTATGACTGGAAAAAAAAATCAGCCTATATTCGCATATCAAAAACGAACCGGCACTTCCACCTATAAGAGATACAGAACCATGCCCAAGCTTAAAGGGAGTAATCTATTAAAAGCAAATCTTACATTAACGGTAACCATCTGTACCAGTAGATGGTTACCGATGCACACGACAAGAAATCTATATTACATTGGCTAAATCAATGAAAAAAATTAGTTGATAGATCACCTCATGAGATTATTTCAGACGATTCTTCTGCTATTCTGTAACAACATGTTCGTGTCTCGACAGCGGAATCCGAGGTGAGTATCAAATTCTTATTAACATAAGACCTTTATGTTGTGTGTAATAAAGCTCACTTTGTGAGTTTATCACTCAGGTGAAGCTCGATATCGAAATGTTTATTTACAGAATAGACTAGCTGACGTAGCTAATACTGAAGCTTTTACAGAAATCAGTACTACAGAAGAATACATAAAAATGTTTGTGTGTTGTTTTCAATTCTAGAAGAACTGACTTCAATCCTTTAAGAACAAAAGCCCTCTACTTTTATCAGACTTCACACAAGTCATTTTGTAAAAACTTTGCAAAACTTAAAATGTTTTAATGATGTAGAACCAGACATGAAATATTTTTATATTCGCTGCATTTTGTTCACAAAAGAGTGTGAAAATTTTGAAACTGCGAAAGAAGTAATCGGTCTTATGATTCAGACTTGTCATAGTCACTAAGATGATTCCTGTAACCTGTAAGTCCTGCAAGTTCCAATTGACAAGGTGCCTTAAACCGACTTGCCTTACGAATGAAAAATATTGAATTAGATCATACGGCAGAATTCAGCTCTGTGGATGACGACAAACGGATCGACGACGAAGTTTTCAGAACTAAAGAACATCACACCGCAAATATTGAATTAGATCATACGGCAGAATTCAGCTCTGTGGATGACGACAAACGGATCGACGACGAAGTTTTCAGAACTAAAGAACATCACACCGCAAATATTGAATTAGATCATACGGCAGAATTCAGCTCTGTGGATGACGACAAACGGATCGACGACGAAGTTTTCAGAACTAAAGAACATCACACCGCAAATATTGATTTTTTATTTAGTTGGATGATAAAGTGTCTCTGGGACTCGTCGAGTTGTCTGACCATTTTTCATAAACAGTGGTGGGTCACTGTTTATTCTGGGTTTCAGGCGTTACAAAATTTGAGGAGCTTGTGGCTAAATAATAACAGCCGCACGGATCGATCTTTAAGGTTACGCAAAGCTTGCCAAGGTTGGTCTGTGGATGGGTGACCATCTTAACATACCGAGTTTCCTCCGTGCCTCGGAAAGCACGTTAAGCCGTTGGTCCCGGCTGTCATTTGTAGATCTTTGGCAGTCGTTACGGATAGTCAGAAGCCAGTAAATCTGACTCCAGTCTTGCCAAGAAATACCGTGTTACCTAGTTAATGGTTTGTGGAGGTCTGGTAGGCAGCCGCTCCACGTGAAACACTCACTGTATTCAGCGGAATCCGGTTTGACTGGAAGCCGACCCCAATATAGTTGGGAAAAGGCTAGGCAGATGATGATGATATAGTAGCCCCATTTCAGAAACAATTAATGAAAGTTCATAAATATGTCAAATTCAGGAGGATTCTTGGAAAACTTCCATTTTGGTCATATTTATTGTGTTCTCTTTTTAAAGCTGATAATACTGTTCCATCATCATCTGGAATTGAGAGCTACTTCAAAACTTTGATAAAATTGCTCTTTAAAACAAAGTTACAAAAGTACTTAATTGATGAATTTGTAAAAATACATTCCTAATTTTAGACGAGGAAATCGCACTTGCGAAAAGTGATCTTAATAGTGACTACAGAATAAAGAAACTAAACGCTCTCGAAAAAGGAAGTTTTCATTCGAAGATGAAACCCACATGGAAAAATCTCAAAAACGAGTAAAAAAATCTCAAAAGCAAGTGAAAAAAAGAAAATTAATAGTCTGTGAGAGTTAAGAAGATAAATCGGTCATTTGATGCCGAATCATTTTTTTCTGATCGATCTTCTTTTATTGAGAAGTGGAGGGGTAAAGCCGATACTGATTCATTAACCAAAATAAAAATAAAATTTGTAAAAATTGACAACCTATGCGATGCTGTATCCATCGGCTAAAATTCTATTAAAGTAGATTTGAGAAACACATGTTGCTTTGATTCTGTCATTTATTTGTTGAGCATGGCTTTTATTCAAAGCAGACGTTTTCAAGAAATATAAAACACACACTCAGAAGATTTAATCTCACAATATATTAAACTTCTATCAGATTCTGCTTCTACTGACGGTGATATACACAAAATGAGAACCCAAATTGGCGTGCTGTATTTTAATACTACAGTAAATAGTAGCCACTGTGAATTTGCTTGTAACGTGTCTTACATTTTTGAACACGTAGCCTTGAAGTATCGCTTTAGTGCAATTTTTACAAAAATATGTACTAATGGTACCATTTTATTATATTTTGAATGCCATTTTATCCCAGTATCCAGGCAGATCGCATTTTGCCTTTGAATTTGAACATAATTTCTGTTTTTGGCATCCAAGGTTTAGAAGATGCATCTTTAATCGCTGAAAAAAACCGACTGTACGTTTTGTAACAACCAAACTGTGTGTAAATATTAAAATGTGAATGGTTGTGGAAAGTTTAGAGTGAGAGAAATACCAGAATTTGTAATGTTTTCGAATAAATCATATAGCTTTGGGATATCCTGTAATGATAGAAGTGTTGTGATAAATAAATTAATAGGTGCTATAGAATTTATTCCTGCAATTATCGAAACTGGCACAGGCCACTATAAATGTCACTATCTTACACCGACAGATGAGATGTTCTGTTACGATGATTACGATTCTAAATTCTTTTTTTTTACTATTAATAGGCACGCGCTTGACCACCATCTCACCTGATGGTAAGCGATGATGTGGTCGAAGATGGAGCACGCTTGCCTAGAAGTAACCTATTCACTCTTGACTTAAAGACTCCCAGGTTGTAGCTATGGGGAAACACAGACTCCGGCAGGGAATTCCACTCCTTAGCTGTACGCATTATGAATGTGTTCCCAAAACGTTTTGTGCGTGTGGGTGGGATGTCCACCATGTACCGGTGGCGCATCGCCGTTCGTTTTGTGGTCCGATGATGGAAAGGGCTTGGCGGAATTAAATTATGCAATTCCGTCGCACATTCCCCAAAATGCAACCGGTAGAAAACCGACAAGCCAGCAACTCGTCGTCGATGCTCAAGACTTTGGAGCTTCGTCGCGACGAGCCTCTCATTGCCAATGATCCTCTTGGCTCGTTTCTCAATTGACTCAAGGGCATCAAGCTGGTATCTGGCAGATCCATCCCAAAGATGAGAGCAGTACTCCATACACGTCCGAACTTGCGCTTGATAGAGTTTGAGCAGCTGTTCCGGCGTGAAGTACCGTCTCACCTTTGCTAGGATCCCCAACTTCCTTGCAGTCACTTGAGCTTTTGCCTCTATGAAAGGACCAAATTTGAGAGTAGATGTTAATGTAACCCCAAGAAGTTCAAGTTGGTCGGTTATCGGCACAGTCGCATCTCGGAAAGATGGAGCTGGGTGGAATTGGCTTCTTTTGGCGGAAAATAGACACGCTTGGGTCTTAGCAGCATTGAACTTGACCAGATTGGCATCACCCCATTCAGAGACAGCCTGTAAGGACACATTCAAGCGCTCAACCATAGCCTCCCGAAGAGACTGGATCTGCGACCCACCAGCTCGTGCGTCGGACACGTATCTCACAGCAACAGTGCTGTCGTCTGCATACCCAAAGGTACCGGGTTTAAGCAGATCATTAATATGCAGCAAGAAGAGTGTTGCCGAAAGCACCGACCCCTGAGGAACCCCGGCATTAATATCCAGCAGTCCAGACGAGCAGCCATCTATGACCACTCGGATAGACCGATCCCTCAGGAAATCTGCGATCCAATCACACAAACCGGCGGGCAGACCGAAGGAAGGAAGATTACTAATAAGGCTATCGTGCCAGACCCTGTCGAAGGCCTTCGAGATGTCAAGGGAGACCGCTAGTGCCTCCCCGTGCTTCTCTATGGCTTCACTCCAGATGATGGCATACGCTAGAAGATCCCCAGTTGACCGATTTGGCGGAACCCGTATTGTCGGTCACTAAGGATATCATTCGCTTCTAGGTACGCCAGGAGCTTATGATTCAGCACGCGTTCCATAGTCTTACAGAGTATGGACGTTACCGAAATGGGTCTATAATTCGACGGGTCAGCACGACTACCCTTCTTGGGCACGGGTTGCACGTTAGCTTGCTTCCAAGCCTTCGGCACTTTTCCAGTCTCAAACGAAAGGCAAAATAGGCGTGTCGAAGGCGAATCGGAGACAACTCAGGCGCACAAGTTTTCAGAACAATTGCCGGTATCCCGTCGGGGCCACTAGTCTTGTTCACGTTTAGGTTACGCAGTACCCTACGGACGTCCTTCTGATGAATGCGATGTTCGACATGCTCGACTCGCATCCACCAGGAGAAGCAGGGGGCCTCGCGCCACCAGGATCCAGACGCGAAGATTCCGCAAACAAAGAAGCAAACAAGTTCGCTTTCTCCTCAGCGGAGTGGGCAAGCGTCCTGTCAGGTCTCAGCAGTGGTGGTAGTGAGGGGCGGCAGAAGTTCGATTCGACCGACTTAGCCAGGGACCAAAAAGCCTTACTAACTACCTGCTGGGTATGAAGCAAGTTTGTTCCCAATTCGGCTGATGTGGTCAAATCGTGCTCTCCGCAATATCTTCTTGCAGGACTTGGCAGCCCTGTTGAAGGCTCTCTTCTTCCGAGTCATGTCATTTGCTTTGCGCGTACGAGCGTCGACCCATGGCAGGCAAGCCGCGTGCTTAAGCGCATCAGCGAGATTGCACTCGGCACCAAACCATGGACGAGCTTCGCCAGACATAGTTATGTCAGAGAACGGAATATAGTACTCCATTCCCCTCCGCAACACATCAGTCGAAGAAAAGCAAGTAGGCTGCCAAGGGTAACATGCGAAGAAAGATCGCATGCCATAATCCAACCGAAATTGAACTTTGTTCCACACAGTCCCAGATATTAGTCAGTCTTTCTATATAACAAGTTACCCGTATAATATAAAATCATAAATAATGCAAACTTATTCAAAAACAAATTCAAGACATACTTATTGAGGAAGGGCTATTACAGTGTTGATGAGTTTGTGGAGGACAAACGACAATAATGTTACTTTAACTAATTATTGGAATATGGATTGTTGGCATCCGAAATCATTAATTTATTAGATGTTAATACCTTAATTGGAAACCGTTTTAAAATACCTACTAATAATACTAATATAGCATATAAGCATAATTTGTTACTAATTCATTACTAAGAACTTATGGGCATATTATGTCTGAAACAGACTATTTTTTTTTTTTTTGACAAAAGATAGATATCATGTAGACAGGTACTATCTTGCTAATTATTTTAGAAGACAGATAGCTATGTCGATATCATATTATTTTAGTATAACAGCCAAGAACTTGGCTAAACAAGTTGCTTCTATTGAGCAATACCCTTACATGTATAATAATTCTGCCAATTATTTGGCAAGAAACTCTAAAGTTATTGATGATAATTTAAATAAGAAGATCTGACAACAGAGGCTATCTCTAGCAATGTTGTACGTAATATTGATGGAACATCCAAACCAATAAAAAGCAAACAAAACTCAGTAAATTGTATCACCTGGTGCACCAAAACATTCAAGGTTTCAACAATAAAGATTTGGAAATATAATTATTTATAAATTCAAATAATATTGATATTCTTTGTATTACAGAACATTGGCTTAAAAGCTACGAGTTCATATTCAATTTTAGTAATCACCAGGTTGATAGTTCGTTGAGCAGAATTAATACCTTACGTGGTGGCTCTTTAATTTTAGTGAATAATCAACTTAAATTCAAAGAACGTAAGAATATTGTAAGCCTATCTGTTGAGCGAACAATTGAGATAGCCTGTATTGGAGCGGTTTATTGTATTAAGTGTGTACAGACCCCCTTCAGGATTGTATGACTGCTTTGAAAAGGGAATGGACGAAGTATTACACAAGATTTGTAATTCAAAAAAATACATTATCACTTGTGGTGATTTTAATGTTAATTTATTAGAAAACTCGGGTTCTAGCAGTAAAATTATAAGTCTGTTTCAGTCCTACAATCTTGTTAACTTATTGTTGGAGCCTACTGGAAAAACCCCTGCTAGTGCCACATGCATACATAATATTTATACAGATGTTATGCCAAGTCACAAAGAAATTCTAAATTTACTAGATTCTGACCATAGCGGGCAAATAATTACTTTCCAAAACCAGAATAACAAAGTGGCTAAAAAATATATCACTGTTAACCCAAGAACTGCAAGTCGTTTGGAAACATTCAAAACTAAAATCTTTAATAATTTACCAGTTTTGACTACTTTAAATAATCCTAATAAGCTATTTGAAGATTTTTTTCACATGTACTGTAAACAATTCAATTCCACTTTTATACCTAAAATCATCTCGGTTAGCAGTAATGTATCTTAACTGAATGGGCTACGGTAGGTATTCATAATAGTAGAACTCGGCTCTATGAGTTGTATGCCGAAAGAGCCCATGTAAATACGGCTGAATTTAATGCATATGTTAAAAATTATTCAAAATTATTTAAAAAGTTTATTGTATTGCAAAGTCGCGTTTTTTGCAATACAATAAACTTGACTACAGCCTTGTAATTAATGACGTTGTAATCAATTCTGACTCCTAGGTTGCCGCGGCTTTGGAACATTTTTTTTCAGAGATTCCCATTGTAATAACAAAATCTCTGAACTCATCACCCACTGCCGCAGAGTCGTTAAAGTTGCGATTCCTAATTTAGTTTCCAACATGTCACTGGTACAGAACATTTAACAGTTTGAATGTGAAAAAGACTGCAGACTTGTGGGATAATTCAGTGGAAATTGCAAAGTCCAGTATTACCACTGTGGCTCCTACTTTAGCACTTATTTTTAATGCGTTTACTGATACAAAAGTGATTAGAGATTGCAGGAAATCCTTGCACGCGAGTCGGACTCACACTTGGCCAGTTTTCTAACTGTGTATTTGTAAAGGTACAAACAATATTCCAAAAGTAAAAAATATTTCCATTGCTATATTAAAAATACCCGATTATCATTACTGTGACACGATACAGTTTGAAAACTATTTTTCAAATGTTTTGCGTGTTTGGGTCATAAAAGTCCATATGTGTACCAAATTTCAACAGAATCGGTCCAGTACATCCGGAGAAAACGGCTGTGACAGACGGACAGACCAGACAGATAGACACCCGAGTGATCCTATAAGGGTTCCGTTTCTTACGAATGTTCGGAAACCTAAAACGTACGTACGTAACGTACGTTACGTAGTACGGAGACAGAATCATTTGAATGTGAGCGCTAGCTAGGAGTTTTGGTTTTCTCCATGCAACGGTTCCACGCACGCTAGTGCATGCAGGTAAAGCTAGTCAGAACGTCCATGGATGAAAACACTATTCAGGCACGCATCGACGACCCTTTCCGAGGATAACGGCAAAAAGTTCCAGATGCTGTGTTGGCAGGCCGACTAGTGACTTTCAGTCATTTAGCAGAGGCCACAGGGGTCCCATATTGTAGTATTCAATGAACCCGTAGAAACGAATTACATGTGAAAAAGTTAGCAATCGTTAGGTGTGAAAAATCGTTCAGCATCGAACAAAAGTACAGTCGAATTGGCATATAAAATCGTAGCGCAGCAGGCTGAGCAGAACCTTTTTCATTATTTTATTTTTATACCTCTTCTTCATAAATAGTTGCCCTTGCTCTTATTTTCTTTTCGGCTGCAGAAATTCCTCAGGGTAAACGAATTTTGAAAAAGAAACTCGGTGGTGACCGCTTCTTAAGGTTTTGTTTTAGGGTAGTTAGCGTTTAGAAAAATACGCGACTTGTAGCAGCAACATGCTGCCACAAGAGAAACTAACGAAGCGAAATTTGTACCACAACAAAAAAGTACAGCAGCACCATCTATCCCGCGGCGAACTATTGAAATCTTGCATCACGGTTTTCAGCTGTTTCCGTGCGATTTGAATATATCCAACAGTCCGAATATCAACTATCGGGCAGTTGCCCACCGGAATCAACAACCGTTCGGTCGGAGAACACAACAATCGTTCTTTTCTATTATTTCTAATCTATTACAATAAAAAATATGAATATGATATCGATACTTTTGGATCTTCTCTCTTAATACTACGTCGTTATGGGCGCCTTCAAAATTGTCGCAAAGTGCCGCTCGGCAATCCATACAAATATTAAACCCAAAAAAAAATTGCGACCAATTTGAAGGCGTCCATAGACAGGCGAGGGGTAGGGGGGGGTAGGGGCGGCAGTCGGTACTCACGCGCAGCACGTAGTCGCTTCCCTCCAGCGTGAACTGGGCGCCGGCGATGGTGAAGGAGACGGGCGGCAGCGAGGCGACGAGCGAGCAGTCCACCACGTACTGGCCGAACGCCATGGGCGTGGCGCCCAGCGCCTTGTTCAGCGCCTCCACCTCCGCGCTGGGGCCCGCGATCAGCGACGTGCCCGTGTCGGCGATGGCCTCGCAGCCCTGCGCAGGGAGCGGGGGAGCGGGTGAGCGGGTGAGCGCGCTGAGCGGACGCACGCGCGCGTGCACAGTCCGCCCTCGCAGGGAGCGGGGGAGTGGGTGAGCGCGCTGAGCGGACGCACGCGCGCGTGCACAGTCCGCCCTCGCAGGGAGCGGGTGAGCGGGTGAGCGCGCTGAGCGGACGCACGCGCGCGTGCACAGTCCGCCCTCGCAGGGAGCGGGGGAGTGGGTGAGCGCGCTGAGCGGACGCACGCGCGCGTGCACAGTCCGCCCTCGCAGGGAGCGGGGGAGCGGGTGAGCGGACGTACGCGCGCGTGCATAGTCCGCCCTCGCAGGGAGCGGGGGAGCGGGTGAGCGCGCTGAGCGGACGCACGCGCGCGTGCACAGTCCGCCCTCGCAGGGAGCGGGGGAGCGGGGGAGCGGGTGAGCGCGCTGAGCGGACGCACGCGCGCGTGCACAGTCCGCCCTCGCAGCGCAGTACTCACGTGCGCGCAGAAGGTGTGGTGCGCGACGCGCACGGCGTCCATGCTGAACTGCCAGTAGGTGGCGCGGTGCACGGCCACGTACGTGAAGTTTCCGCGGTAGTGCGCGGGGTCCGAGCCGCCCAGGATGATCTCGCCGCCCTGCGCCGCGCTCGGGTCCCTGCGCCGTAACGACTTACATCAAAATGTTTGTATGGCTCAGAGGTACTTACAGTAGTTGTTGGATGTGAGTTGACGAAAACCACAGATTTCACTATTAATTCCGTTTATTACACGAAAAGTTACGTTGGATGCTAATCCGCGGTTTTAGCGCTACGGCAGCTATTGGTCAACTAAATAAATATAAAAGTAAATAAAATGAGTAGCGAAAAGTAGGTCGCGGCGTAAGCATAATATGCCTGTACGTGAACCGTACGTGCTCCCGAGGGAAAAGTAGAATGAGCATCCATTACAAAGCAAATAATAATATAATAAAAGTTAAAAGTAAATAATAAAAGTTAAAAGTAAACAATAGTAAAAATGTAAACGTATAGGTACGAGTATTACACTCATTTAAATTCGTTAAAGTGAAATGCTTTCTTCGGCTGTCTTGCTTCGCTGTAAACGGGCTCATTGTTTTTTAGCATTTTCCTTTCCAGTTGAAGGAACTGTGCTAATGCCTGTGACCTGGCATTTCTCAAGTTTGTTTCGAAGTTAGGCTTCATAGGCATTTGTACTACATATTGTCCGTTTGCCAATCTTGTAGTAGTTGCGTTGTAATATTCCTCACAGTGTTGTTCCTCACTAGTTGATGGTGATTTGTCTGGAATTTCCTCGGTTTCCCAAAATCTTGCAATGTTTTCGAAATCGTTAAGTGTCACGAAGCAGTTGAAAGTCTTTACATTCCCGCATAGAACCCAGCCCACTTTGGTTTGTTGAGCTACAGGGTATCTCTTGTCACTCCTGATGACGCCGTTTAGTATTAGTTCTGAGTAGATATCCGCGCCCAGGAGCAGATCGATTGGGCCTGACAGGTTGAACTGTGGGTCCGCGAGTTTTAAGTATCCAAAAAGTCCCAGTTGCTGATTGAAAACGATGCGGTAGGTAAGTTGCTTATGAGTTTTTTCATAATTAATGCTTCAAAGTTGAATTTGTAGTCTGAATGTATTGACTGGCATTCTAAGTTCAATGCCCCTTTGCAGTTGCCGCTAAGGGCTCCTACACCCGATACAACGGCGCTCACTTTGCGTCGCTGTAATCGGAGGCGCTGTGCCGCGTTTTCCGTTATTAGACTCACTTGGGAGCTTTGGTCAAGTAGACCTCTCAAGTTGATGAAGTTTCCATCAATTGTTTTGACTTTCAGAAGTACAGTTGTCAACAACACTTCCTTTTCTTCGTTCGTTATGTTGTTGACTCCATAAGAAGTTGATGAGGTTGATGATGGGTTTTCCTCCCTTGTCGCTTGTTTGTTGCTAGCTAATTCAGTTTCTGCTTCATGCATAAGTGTGTGGTGTGCCTTATGACACAATTTACACGTCTTTCGCGATTTGCATTGTTTTTCTCCGTGGCTGAATAAGCAGTTTTTGCAAATATGCAAGTTACGAACTACGTCATTCCGTTTGTTTGTGTTCATAGCCAAGAATTGTTCGCAATTCATCAAAACGTGATTAGTTTTGCATATTGGGCATGTTTTAGCTGTCGTGAAGAAGGCTTTTGGTGAGTTTTGTGATTTGTTAAAGTGCGATGACCCCTGCGTTTTATTTTTGTAGTTGTTGTTTCGGTTTTCTGAACCCTTATGAGCCTGCTTTTCCGATTTCCATGGTTGGTTTGATGACGATAATTTTTGGCTACTTCCCTGGAGAGCTTCCAATGACATGAATTTTGATTCTAAAAACTCGGTGAACTCTTCCAGGTCGGGAAATTCCCTGGGATGTTTGATCTCCTTTATATATTCGTTATACGTAACGCTATCCAGTTTTTGAATCAACAGGTGAACCACGATCGGATCCCAATTGGTGGTGTCTAGCCCGATGTTTCTGAGCCCGTTCAAGCACTCCATCATGACGTCGTGAAGCTTCCGTATGCTTGCAGCAGTTGGTTGCTGAATACTAGGTTGATTCAGAAGCGTGTTCATGTAAGATGTGAATAACAGCCGTTTGTTATCGTAGCGGTGGGTCAGCATCTCCCAGCAAGATGCGTAGTTCTCAGCACTGATGCCAAGATGCTGAACCAGTTTCTCCGCCTCACCTTTCAGTTTTGTTTTCAAGTGTTGCATTTTCTGAGCCTTCGACAGTGTCGGGTTGTTGTGTACACTTTCGAGGTAGAGGTCTCTAAAAGTCAACCACTGGTTATAGTTTCCATGGAAATCCGGAATTTTAATTTTCGGTGTAGATTTCTCGTAATGTGCATTGTTCCAGATGTTGTGTTGTAGTTTCTTTTTCAGGTCATCATAAAAGTTTTCTGCTGCATTGTATTTATGTTGGTAAGTTGAGTCTTCATCTTGTAGTATGTAGTCTAGTTCCCAATTTACCTTTTCGATATGCTCCCATTTAGTTTTTAGGGTACTTAAGTGGTCGTCTAATTCCCATTTTTCCATCGGTACCGCCAATGCTATGTTAATCTTCTCCACAGTGCGTTCAAACGCTCTAAAGTTGCAGTATTGTTGACGCAAAAGATCTTGTTGCCTTTCCGTGGACTCTCTTGTTTCCCGAGGAGGTATGTGGAATTGGATATCGTCGAAAGTATATTTCAATTGCTCCTTACCTAGCGTAGGCGTCGCAGGTGTTTGTTCCGTTTTACTAGTAGATGCGGACGGCAATTCCGATTTACGTTTCAACATATCTTGCAGCACTTCTTCATACAGCTTCTTCGTAGTGATGAAAATGTCGTCTTTGAAGTATTGAAGGTCTGTCGCTCCAGACGCTTCCAGTAGTTGATGGTTATGAACAAACTTCTCCCAGTTATTGTTCAGCCGAGAAAGACGCTCCTCCAGGTACGCCAAGTTCTTCCTGGTGGGACTGTTCTTCTTGTAGTTGGTGCAGATAAGCTTCAAGTCTCTGAAGCCAGTTTCTTGATGGCCTATCAGTTCCTTTACACCCTGAACCATTGTTATTAGTTATTGGTTTGACCGTTGGGTGGAGTGTAGTTGTATCACCGCAGGTACTAGTTCACCAAAGTTGCGAAGTTTCCGCAAGTTTTGGATGTAAGTGCGACGGCACCCTACTAACGCGATCCGCTCTTCTGGGATACGTAACGTTAATAGAGACAATACGCACCTGTTACATCCGGCTCGAAGGACCACTTTTATGTATGGCTCAGAGGTACTTACAGTAGTTGTTGGATGTGAGTTGAAATGTTGATGTGAGTTAAACCACAAATTTCACTATAATTCCGTTTTTTTTTTTTACTAAACATAGGCACGCGTTTGACCACTATCTCACCTGATGGTAAGTGATGATGTGGTCGAAGATGGAGCATGCTTGCCTAGAAATAACCTATTCACTCTTGATTATTACACGAAAATTACACGAAAAGTTACGTTGGATGCTAATCCGCGGTTATAGCGCTACGGCAGCTATTGGTCAACTAAATAAATATAAAAGTAAATAAAATGAGCTGTCGCGGCGTAAGCATAATATGCCTGTACGTGAACCGTACAATGTTTATCTTACTTATGTCATAAATGCGAAAGTTTGGATGGATAAATGGATGTTTCTAACTCAATCACGTCAGAATAGCTGAATGGATCTGGATGAAATTTAACACAGAGATAAATTGTAGGTGTAATTACTTTTTATCCCGGGGCTTATGTTCCCTAGGAATAATTTAAGATTTGCGTGGCATTGTGCCATAATTGTCACGTTCTGATCGGTGATATGTTACTATAACAAGCAAGCTACTTGCATACTCTTGTGCAAATACATCACCGCGCACCATCAATCGCGGCTCGCGGCACAGCCTATCTATTGAGGAAGAAGGTGATGCTGCAACACACACACACACACACACACACACACACACGACGCTTACCTGTTGAGGTAGAAGGAGAAGACGGGTTTGACGAGCCCCTGCATTACCATGTTGTCGAACACCGGCGTCACGCCACCCACGGAGTTGCTGCAACACACACACACACACACACACACAAACACGACGCTTACCTGTTGAGGTAGAAGGAGAAGACGGGTTTGACGAGCCCCTGCACTACCATGTTGTCGAACACCGGCGTCACGCCGCCCACGGAGTTGCTGCAACACACACACATACACACACAAACACGACGCTTACCTGTTGAGGTAGAAGGAGAAGACGGGTTTGACGAGCACCTGCACTACCATATTGTCGAACACCGGCGTCACGCCACCCACGGAGTTGCTGCAACACACACACACACACACACACAAACACGACGCTTACCTGTTGAGGTAGAAGGAGAAGACGGGCTTGACGAGCCCCTGCACTACCATGTTGTCGAACACCGGCGTCACGCCGTCCACGGAGATGCTGTAACACACATGCCGCTCATTATATACTCCTGTTACGAGTAAGGCACTTGTCTCACCGCCGGCGAGCAGCGAGTAAAGCTACAAACTAGAAACAGTTGGCGATCAGCGAGTGGCGAGTGAAATGATTCAATAGTTTTGACGTTCGGCTTTCAGCGAGTGTTTTTGTGCGACGGGCTTTTACTCGCAATACTCGCTCCGACCCGCACTACAGGTAGAAATTACCGCAGTTCGGTTGTTCTGACCGCCAAGCGAGCATCGCCGAGCGAGTGTCGCTGAGCGGGAACAATCTTTAATAGTTCTTGTCGATGCGATCAACTAGAGGTAAGAGCCGCTCGCCGGCAGTGTGAACAGCCAGCTATCGACTGTGAACGTATGTGTCTTTTTTACTCACATGAGATCTATATTTTTTGTCCCTTTCCTCAGCGAACAAATGGTCGATAGATACTCGCTTCCTCGCCGGCGGTGAGACAATTGCCTTAGTCAGCCTAAACTATTCTTTATCATAGCTTTTACCTATTTCAAAATAAGATACATAATGGCACGTTTACGTTAATTTGGTCAAAGAATACAATACGGCGACCGAATTCGGTTTAACTGAATTGATTGACCGAATTGGGCTGTTTATATTAAGTCTGTCACCCGTATTCGTTTAAGTTGCCAGTTTCCTGGATTCGGTGACCGCATTCAACCGAACAATGAGTGCCGCGTTTCAACAAATAAACCGTATTCAGACACCGGAAACGGCCGAATACGGCTTACCGAAAACCTGCTTACATTATTCGGTGACCGAATACGGGCTGCAATCGAATTGGTCAAAACGACCTAATTTAAATGAGTTATAAAGAATGTGAGGATAACTTTAAGTTATCGGTCGATTTTCTATACAACCGGTTTACCTAATACTCATCATCATCTGCCAAGCCTTTTCCGCTGAAAGGTACCAGATTTAACGTAGCGCGGCTGCGTATCCAACCTGCACACCTCACTGACTGGGTAATACGGTACTTCTTGGCAAGATTGGTGTCCAGTTTCTCTAACTGTACATTGCTGTATTGTGTGTGACTAAAGTAACCGGCATGGATTCCTGTGTGGAACTGTTCCCTAGCTTGGTGCTATATTTACCCTAGCATGCTATTGTTACGATTGCATTAGTCTCAATAGCAATTTTATTGAGTACTAGCGGAGGTCATGCGGTTTCACCCGCGTAGTTCCCGTTTACATGGGACTACGAGGATAAAATATGGCCTTTGTAACTCGCTGATAATGTAGCTATCCATTGCTAAAAGAATTGTTCAAATCGGTCCAGTATTTTTAAGTTTATTCGTAACATATAAAAATATTTTTTTTCCTCTTTATCTATCTATGCTTGAATACAAAGTTGATACGACAGAGGGGCTTTCCTTTAAACTGCCTATACTAGGTACCATTTTCAAGCTCTTTAAAATCATTAATCAATCAATTTTATTTAAAAAAAAAAAATGGTTTATTGTTTCTAAATCAGTACATAAGTGTATTATGAGGCAACCCCATTAAGTAATTTACAATACTTGTGTTGGGGCCGACTCGCTACTTCCCCTATTTTACATTCACATAATTGAAACAAATAAACTAAAGTAAAATTATAAAAAGGAAACAAATGCAAATTAAAAACTATAATAGATTTAAAGTAAATGAGTGCTCTTATGATAGTTGCTCAACTGTGTATGTATGTGTGTGTGAGTGATTGTGTGCGTTGGGTAGTAAAGTGCGTGTGTGTGCGTGGGAAGTGCGTGTGTGGGTGCCGTGTACGTGTGTGTACG
Organism: Lacanobia oleracea; assembly: GCA_950371165.1. Lineage (NCBI taxonomy): Eukaryota > Metazoa > Arthropoda > Insecta > Lepidoptera > Noctuidae > Lacanobia > Lacanobia oleracea. The sequence continues at coordinate 25,451,532 of OX493403.1, forward strand.
TATGTGTTTGTGTGCATGGTCTCTTATTATGTGTTACGTGTAACTTTTTAGCATGATCTACTCAGAATTAGTTCAATTTCCTCGTATGTCAATGTTTTTAACCATTCAGTTATTATATTCTTGCATTTATATTGAGCCTCTGGATGGAATTTTAATTTTGAATTTATTTTATTGTAGACATAGGCAGACTGACAAACATACTGTCTCTTTGCAAAAGCCATGCGAACCCGCGATGAGTGGACCACCCTATTATTGCCTCTTTTTTCCTGGCATGTTGTGTTAAGTAGGTTAGATTTATGCAGATATAAAGTCATGTTTAATAGGTAGAGCTGTCTTACTGTTAACAAACCACACAAACTATATAGTCTGTTAGTGGGATATCTGTATGGTTTAAAATACATGACTTTTAAAAGTGACCTCTGGGCTCTTTCGAGCTCAAGTAGTTTAGTTTTGCCAGCTCCACCCCAAACCGGAATGCAGTATGTGGTAACAGATTGTGCCAGCGCAACATAGATTTTACCGAGCACGTCCGGAGGCATCACATAGCGAAGGGTTTTAAAAATCCATATCAATTTTCGCACACGAGAGACAGTATTATCAATCTGTGCCTGCCACGACAAACACTCATCAATAATAATGCCTAAGTATCTAGTAGATTTGACCCGCTGTACGTTTTGAGTAATTCTGTTTAGGACAGGGCTTGTCACGCTCTCGCGGATAGCTATGTTAAATTCTGCACCTGGCTTAGATTTGGCACTTGGGGAAAAGCAGATGTAGTTTGTTTTAGAGATGTTTAAGGTTAGAAGGTTTGCTTTTAAAACCAGTTTATAATAATCGATAGGCCACATTCAGCTTTTTGGCGCACAATATGCCAAGATTGACCAGAAAAAACAACGGCTGTATCATCCGCGTAGGAGAAAATCTTTCCAACGCTTTCTTTGAGGTTACAAAGGTCATTTATGTACACTAGGAACAGCGGTGGGCCGAGCACACTTCCTTGCGGGACGCCAAAAACAACGTTTTCTTCATCACTATTGGTGTTTTCTATCTTAACCTGCTGCTTCCTTCCCCGAAGATAGCTGTCAAAGAGGGAAAGAGCCGTACCTCTTACTCCTATGGCTTCAAGCCTCTGCACAAGGATGGGAACAGAGACGGTGTCAAACGCTTTTTTAAGATCCAGGAATACTGTTAAGCATTTATACCCTTTGTCTACTTCTCCAACGATTTCAGTTGTCAATGCTGTGACAGCATCCTGTGTCGAGAGCCCTTGTCTAAAACCATACTGAGAACTAGAGAGAATGTTATATTTATTTAAGAAGCTAAGAATGAAATACTGTGATGTATGTTGATATTTAGAGTAAGTGGGTATTTGGTTACAATTTGTTTATTTACTACTCTGTCAAGAAAGTACCGGGAAAAGATCAATAATACACAAAATGTCTGTTATTCATCCAAATTTATTTTATCACCTTCAAAGTATGCTCCTTTAGAAACGATACACTTGCGCCAACGAATAATCCATTCATCAAAACATTTTTTTAAACGCTGCTTCCGGAATTGAGTTCAGTTCTCGCCGCGAATTCTCTTTTATGTCTTCTATCGATTGAAAACGCGTGCCACGAAGTGGTAATTTGAGTTTAGGGAAAAGAAAAAAGTCAGCAGGAGCCATATCTGGTGAATATGGTGGTTGCTGGATGGTATTTGTTGAGTGTTTGGTTAAAAATTCGTTCACAATGATAGCCTTGTGCGAAGGCGCATTGTCGTGGTGCAAAATCCAAGAATTTTCTTTCCACAAATCTGGCCTTTTTCGTCGAATTTGCTCTCTTAAACGCCGCATAACGCTCAAATAATATTCTTTATTTACCGTTAGACCTTCCGGTAAGAATTCAGAGTGCACAACACCGCGATAGTCAAAGAAAACAGTCAACATGACTCTGACTTTTGATCGACTTTGGCGTGGTTTTTTCGGTTTCGGTTCAGTTGGAAGGCGCCACTCCGAAGCTTGTAGACTAGTTTGCATGTCAAACTCGTAAACCCACGTCTCGTCACCAGTAACAATGCGTTTCATGAATGTTGGGTCCGAACTGACTCGTTCTAGCATGTCCTCAGCGACTTTCATGCGATTGAGTTTTGGAGAAAATTCAGATCTTTTGGGACTAGCCGAGCAGCAACATGTTTCATACCCAAATGATTAGTTATAATGGTACGGATCGACTCGTGAGATACAGAAAGTTCGGCGGCTATCTCTCTCAGAGTTGAATGGGGATCAGGATTCAGGATTTCAGTCACTATTTCCTTCACTTTTGCGATGTTAACTTCAGTTGCAGACGTTGACGGCCTACCAGAGCGAGGCAAATCTTCCATCACATCTCGACCGCTTTTGAACGCTTTGAACCACTCATAAGCACGAGTTTTTGATAAAGTCGATTCAGTGTAAGCCTTCTGTAACATTTTCAGTGACTCCGAACACGAAATTCCATTGGCGATGCAAAATTTAAGACAAACTCTTTGTTCGATATTTTTGTCCATTATGAAATTCGCAATACACACTATATATGATATTACTAAAACCAGCACTGTATTTAATATAAATAACAGATGCAACTCAAATTCCGCGCCAAAATGGAAAACAGTTGTGCCAATCTAACAACTACAAAAAAACAAAAAAATTAATTTGGAACCATAAACAAATCATCCATTCCCGATACTTTTTTGACTGAATGTATTTATATTTATATACCGCCGGCCCCGCCGCGCCAGTTGAGAAATCCTATACACCGTGCTATCCAGACGTTGCGTCGTCGTTTTATTCCGCATCCTACTGACAAGCTACCTACCTGCTTCTCACTTATTCTTCAGTGGCGAAAATAGGCGAAGACGATTGGAAACTATACATCGAACGTTTAGAACAATACTTCGTTGTGAACGACATACCGGAGAATTTACATGTACCGGCGCTGATAACCGTTATGGGAGCGGAGAGCTACGAGTTGCTTGTCAATTTGTGTACACCGAATAAGCCAAAAACGAAGACATTTCAGCAGCTATCGGAAATAATGTGTAAACATTTACAACCAAAACCCAGTGTACTCGCCGAGAGGTATAAATTCAGGAATAGGAAGCAGAAAGAGGGAGACACCATATCCGATTACGTGGCGGTGCTTAAGAAAATGTCTAAGACATGTGAATTCGGAAGTTGGCTCGAGGGAAGTTTGAGAGACCAACTGGTGTGCGGAATAGCGAGCGAGAACATTAGGCAACGGTTATTTGCTGAGTCAAATCAGGATTTCGCTAAGGCGTATAAACTTGCCGCCAGCATGGAATCAGCAGAAAAGGACGCTGCTATAGTAGATTCGTCAGCGGGAACGGGCACAACGACGGTGACGTGTCAAGCAATGACTACGAGACGGCATGTAGCGGGCGGGGCGGAGCGCAGCGGGCAGCCGGGCGACGGCGCACGGCGCGATGTGCGCAAGCGGCGAGATTTCCGGGAGCGGCTCGCGGGCGAGCAGTCGACGGCGTCGGCGCAGGGTGAGCGGGCTCGACCGGGGGAGCGAGCTCGGCCACAGCGACCGTGTCGGGTGTGTGGAGCGAACCACAACGAATCGACGTGCAAGTTCTCAAATTACGTGTGCAGGGTTTGCAACCGGCACGACGATGACGATGCTCCTGAGGTGACTGAGGTAGACCTGAGAGTGGCGGTTAATAGGCTGAAGGCCAAAAATACCGCCCCAGGACCCGACGGCTTACCTGGAAAAGCCTGGGTCCTGGCCTTGGAGGCTCTCGGGCCTCGACTAAGAGGGTTCCTAAGCGCATGCTTGGAGAGGGGCCAGTTCCCACTTCGTTGGAAGACGGGGAAACTGGTCCTCATTAAGAAGCCGGGGCGCCCTGCGGACTCTCCGTCCGCATACCGGCCCATTGTGCTGCTCGATGAGGTGGGCAAGCTCTTTGAAAGAGTAATTGCAAACCGCCATGTCGAGCACCTAGGGAGGGTGGGGCCGGATCTAGCGGAGAACCAGTTCGGTTTCCGCACGGGACGCTCTACGGTGGACGCCATCATGCGCGTGAGAGCCCTCTCGACGGGGGACGCGGTTTCCCGGAGCGGGGTCGTCTTGGCGGTGTCTCTAGACATCGCCAATGCCTTCAACACCCTGCCCTGGAGTTGCATCAGGGAGGCACTTCAGTATCACCGGGTGCCGACCTACCTCCGTCGCGTAGTCGAGGATTACTTGACGGACAGAGCCGTCATCTACCCCGGTCACCTGGGAGAGTGGAACCGGCGAGAGATGTCGTGCGGTGTTCCACAGGGTTCCGTTCTGGGGCCGCTTCTGTGGGACATCGGCTACGACTGGGTGCTGCGCGCCGACCTCCCTAGTGGCGTCAGCGTTGTGTGCTATGCCGACGACACGCTGGTACTGGCGCAAGGGGGATCGCACCAAGCGGCGGCTGACGCTATGACACGCGGGGTTGCGATAGTCGTTGAGAGGATCCGGCAGTTGGGTCTCGAGGTGGCCCTACACAAGTCCGAAGCCATGTGCTTTCATGGATCTCGGAACAGACCACCGTCGGGATCCCAAATAACGGTAGGAGGGGTTCAAATCAGCGTCGGATCGACGATGACTTACTTGGGTCTCGTTATTGACAGCCGGTGGAACTTTGTTGAGCATTTCCGACGTTTGGCTCCTAGACTGGAGCGAGCCGGGGCTGCCTTCAAGCGGCTTTTGCCCAATCTAGGGGGTCCAAACGCCTCCTGCCGGAGGCTTTACGCGGAGATCTTGCGGTCCATGGCCCTTTATGGGGCGCCGGTGTGGGCGCCTACTTTGAGGAAGCGACCTGCCCGTTACCTCAACTCGTCCCAGAGGGTGATGGCCATCCGGCTTGCCCGGGGATACCGCACGGTCTCTGGCGAGGCGGCGAACCTCCTTGCCGGACTGCCGCCATGGGATCTAGAGGCGAGAGCTTTCGCACTCATTTACGAATGGCGCCTGGAAGTGCTACGCCGGGGCGAGACTCCTCTGCCGCGGCAAATCGCAGTACGGCGGGCGGAGCTCCGGCAGGATCTCATGGCAGTATGGAGACAAAGACTGTCCCAACCCAGCGCTGGTCACGCCACAATTGCGGCGATAAGTCCCCTCTTTGAGGAGTGGCTAGAGCGGCGCCACGGCGTCCTTACTTTCCGCTTGACGCAGGTACTCACCGGACACGGTTGTTTCGGGAGGTACCTGTTTCGAATACGGCGGGAGGATACGTCCGGGTGTCAACACTGCGAGGATCGCCCGGAGGACACGGTGGAGCATACGGTTGAGGTCTGCCCTGCTTGGGCGGAGCACCGCCGTGTCCTCGCCGAGGCGATCGGCGGCGGTGATCTCTCGCGTCCGGCCCTGGTTCAGGCTATGGTCCGAAGCGAGGAGACATGGGAAGCGGTCACCTCCTTCTGCGAAGCAGTAATGCTAGCAAAGGAGGAAGCCGAACGTGTGAGAGAAAGGGAAACCTCACGCCCCAGCCGCCGCAACAGAAGAAGACGCCCCGGGCGTCGGGAGTCGCAAGGCGATTTTCGGCCACCGTAAGCGCGAGCCTGCGGACGGCGAGCATTGGGTGGCTCGCCGTCTGATCAGAACCAGGCCCGGGTGGACGGCGCGCTGTGTTTCACGCGTGCCTCAAAGAGCTGTCAGCGTAAAAGACGGGGCCCGCTAGGGCCAGTGCCTGCTGGGGCTGCGGACTTCGTTCGAAAGAGGCACCGTACCCTGGAACGCAAAGGGCACTGGGAGAAACGCGGATGGGTTTTAGTCAGTAAGAGTCTGACACTCCCTTCTGCTTCACCCAAAGCGGGAGGAGTCATTTGATGATTTCGCATCCATAAAAAAAAAAAAAAAAAAAAAGGGTTTGCAACCGGCGAGGGCACCTGCGACGGATGTGTCCCAATATGGTGGAACAGCATCAGGTAGACGCGCAAACTGCTGACAGTGACGAAGATGCGGACAGTGACGAGGTAATTTATGTTGATGTCTGTCGGTTGTCGATAACAAGTTGTAAACCTATTTATATATCACTGAACGTGCATAACAAAGACATTGCGATGGAATGTGACACCGGTAGTGCGGTGTCTTGTATTAGTCGCGAGTGTTATAATAGGCTGTTTAGCGATCTGACCCTACAACCCTGTAAACTAACCTTGAGATATTACACCGGTGAGACTGTAAAACCGCTAGGTATGATAACACCGCTACTACGGTATAAGGATAAAAGTGAAATTTTAGAATTGCTTGTTATCGAAAAAGGAAAAACTGTACTTCTAGGGCGACATTGGATAGCAGCATTAAATATACAATTACCCGAATTAACTTATGATGTGCATAAGCTGAAGGAAAGTAATGATTATGATGTAACTTTTTTCAGTACCAAATACTGTAACGTGTTCGCGACGGAGTTCTCACCCCGGTGGAGCGTTCTGACTGGGCTACGCCGATAGTCCCAGTGGTAAAGAAGGATGGTAGCATTCGTATCTGTGCCGATTTCAAACTGACAAACAAGGTTATAGAATTTGACCGATATCCGCTGCCTAGAGTAGAAGATTTGTTATTTCGTCTCCGTGGGGGTGAGTACTACAGTAAAATCGATTTGTCTCAAGCGTACGCGCAATTTGAACTCGATGACACAAAAAATATACGGTGATAAATACACATAAAGGTTTATATATGTACAACAGGTTAGTGTATGGTTTAGCGTCTAGCCCGGGTATTTTCCAAAGGCGAATAGAACAATTATTTGCCGACATGCCGCGTGTAGGTGTCTTCCTAGATGATATAATCGTGACGGATAGTACAAAGGTCGAACATATAAATAATTTACATAAGGTTTTTCAGCGTTTACAAGACTACGGACTTAGAGTGAAGAAGGAAAAATGCGTGTTGTTTGCAAAGTCAGTCTCATATTTGGGTCACATTATTAGTAAAGAGGGCGTGCACACGTGCCCAGAGAAAGTTAAGGCCGTGATGGAGACGCCGGCGCCTACGAATATTACCGAGTTAAGAGCATTTATAGGTTTAGTCATGTATTATGTAAAATTTATAAAAAATATTAGTACAGTCCTTGCGCCATTATATAATCTCTTGAAGTCGGGTGCTAAATTTAATTGGAATGAAGATTGTCAGATAGCATTCGCTAGAGTAAAGCGGCTTTTAGTGGATGGTGAAGTACTAGTTCATTGCAATCCGGAGTTACCTCTAATCTTGACCACGGATGCGAGTAGCGTGGGTGTGGGCACAGTAATATCGCATGTTACAGAGGGCGGCGAGCGCCCAGTGGCGTATGCATCGCCGTCACTCACGCCGACTGAGCGAGCGTATGCTCAAATAGATAGGGAGGCTCTCGGAATAATATTCGGTATTAGAAAGTTTCATCAATACCTATACGGTCGCTATTTTACACTACGAACTGATCATAAACCATTAACATATATATTTGGCGATAAAACGGGCATTCCGGTGATGGCTGCTTCACGACTACAGCGGTGGGCGGTACTACTAGCGGGTTACAATTACAAGATTGAGTACATCACGTTTAGTCGGAACAGCGCAGATGCTTGTCACGCCTGCCATGTAAGAATAATTACTCGAGTAAGCTAAAAACAGAAAGTACATATGTTAACTTTGTAGAAAATTTCTTACCCGTCACTAGCAGTGACATCAAGCAAGCCATACCCAAGGACACATAGTAGGGTGATGTTATCACCATCAATTTGGCAGGCATTTTGGCATATTCAGGTTGGCCGTCAATTTGTCCTAGTGAGGAGATTAAACCATTTTTTTCAAGGAGAAACGAATTATACGTAGAATGTGGGTGCATTATGTGGGGCTATCGAATGGTGATTCCACATGCCTTACAATGGCAAATATTACAACAATTGCATAGCAGTCATTTGGGTATTGTAAAAATGAAAAGTTTGGCCAGGAGTTATGTGTGTTGTGGTGGCCGAACATAGATAAGGATGTCGAGGATTTAGGTAAAGGCTGTGATACATGTGCGGCGAGCGACCATCCAACCGTGGCCGTATTATACTCAACCGTGGACTAGACTTCATATTGATTTCTTGGATCCTTATCGAGGTATGTCATTCCTGGTATTGATAGACTCGTCTTCAAAATGGTTAGAAATATTTGAAATGGCGCGTACTAATGCGTCCAGTGTTATAAAAGTGTTACGTTCGATTTTTGCGAGATTCGGGTTACGGGAACAATTGGTATCAGATCAGGGACCACCCTTTACCAGTACAGAATTCAAAAAATTTCTAATAAAAAATGGTGTGAGGCAATGTTTTTCACCGGCTTATCATCCGTCTTCAAACGGAGCGGCAGAAAATGCAGTTAACATTTGCAAACGTACCATAAAAAAAGCGATTAGGGATCGTGTGGATGTAGACATAGCTTTGCAAACATTTCTACTAGCATATAGAAACACAGCGCACAGCACTACCGGTGAGACACCCGCTATGTTGTTGCAGAAACGGACACTCCGTTCCAGGTTGGATTTGTTACGGACGGAACGATCAGTAGGTACGCGAGTGCAGGATGCGCAGCAGAGACAAATCGATTCATCTGGCGGGGTGTTGCGATCATTCAACGAAGGGGATCCTGTATGGATGAGGGAATACAATTCCTCAAACAAATGGGACAAGGGTTCGATTGCAAACGTAGATAGTAATCGTCGGTATGTAATAGCAAGGGATAACGGTCAATTAATTAAAAGACACGTGGATCAAGTCCGGCGCAGATCACGAGTATCGGTTGGTGGACCGAACATGGAAGAAGACGGAACATTAGAGAGTGAGAGCTCCGTAGCGCAGGCTGCGCAGGCAGACGACAATGTAATTATGTCAAGGGAGAATGAGGATGGCCGCAATAAGGAGATCGTGAGTGAAGTAAAAAAGACAAATCAAACAGACGATGTAGTAGGCGGTGTGGATGAGGATCAGCCATGTGATCCATCACCTGGTCTATCAGCTGAGCCACAGCGAACCCAGTACCCAAAGCGAACCCGAAAACCGGTTATCCGATTCCAATGTACTTAGATACTTGTATTTTAATTGTATTAGAATTAAGTTCTATTGATAAAACTAGTGTACTTGCCTAATTAAGAAGAGAGGTGTGATGTACATTTAGTCAAAAAAGTATCGGGAATGGATGATTTATTTATGGTGCCAAATTCAAATTTTTGTTTTTTTGTAGTTGTTAGATTGGCACAACTGTTTTCCATTTTGGCGCGGAGTTTGAGTTGCATCTGTTATTTATATTAAATACAGTGCTGGTTTTAGTAATATCATATATAGTGTGTATTGCGAATTTCATAATGGACAAAAATATCGAACAAAGAGTTTGTCTTAAATTTTGCATCGCCAATGGAATTTCGTGTTCGAAGTCACTGAAAATGTTACAGAAGGCTTACGGTGAATTGACTTTATCAAAAACTCGTGCTTATGAGTGGTTCAAAGCGTTCAAAAGCGGTCGAGATGTGATGGAAGATTTGCCTCGCTCTGGTAGGCCGTCAACGTCTGCAACTGAAGTTAACATCGCAAAAGTGAAGGAAATAGTGACTGAAAATCCCCATTCAACTCTGAGAGAGATAGCCGCCGAACTTTCTGTATCTCACGAGTCGATCCGTACCATTTTAACTAATCATTTGGGTATGAAACATGTTGCTGCTCGGCTAGTCCCAAAAGATCTGAATTTTCTCCAAAAACTCAATCGCATGAAAGTCGCTGAGGACATGCTAGAACGAGTCAGTTCGGACCCAACATTCATGAAACGCATTGTTACTGGTGACGAGACGTGGGTTTACGAGTTTGACATGCAAACTAGTCAACAAGCTTCGGAGTGGCGCCTTCCAACTGAACCGAAACCGAAAAAACCACGCCAAAGTCGATCAAAAGTCAAAGTCATGTTGACTGTTTTCTTTGACTATCGCGGTGTTGTGCACTCTGAATTCTTACCGGAAGGTCTAACGGTAAATAAAGAATAATATTTGAGCGTTATGCGGCGTTTAAGAGAGCAAATTCGACGAAAAAGGCCAGATTTGTGGAAAGAAAATTCTTGGATTTTATACCACGACAATGCGCCTTCGCACAAGGCTATCATTGTGAACGAATTTTTAACCAAACACTCAACAAATACCATCCAGCAACCACCATATTCACCAGATATGGCTCCTGCTGACTTTTTTCTTTTTCCTAAACTCAAATTACCACTTCGTGGCACCCGTTTTCAATCGATAGAAGACATAAAGGAGAATTCGCGGCGAGAACTGAACTCAATTCCGGAAGCAGCGTTTAAAAAATGTTTTGATGAATGGATTATTCGTTGGCGCAAGTGTATCGTTTCTAAAGGAGCATACTTTGAAGGTGATAAAATAAATTTGGATGAATAACAGACATTTTGTGTATTATTGATCTTTTCCCGGTACTTTCTTGACAGAGTAGTATGTTGATATTTAGAGTAAGTGGGTATTTGGTTACAATTTGTTTATTTATTTATATTTATGTACCGCCGGCCCCGCCGCGCCAGTTTAGAAATATACACCGTGCTATCCAGACGTTGCGTCGTTTTATTCCGCATCCTACTGACAAGCTACCTACCTGTACGCAAATGATTTTTTAAGTTTTTGCACCGTTTGAACACGATGTATCTTTCACACGATGTTTTTGTTTTTATAATAAATTTTGCATTTCCTTTTGTTGTTACAAACATTGTGTGATTTCGTGTGTGCCAAATAAATTAGTTTTCTTTCTTTCTTTAGACGTCATAGTCGTGAGTGTAGCGCGCTGCGCGCTGCGTACCTGCTGAAGGCCATGCCCAGGATGCCGTCGAACTTGGCGGCCACGAAGGCCAGGCCGGGCTCCGACATGGCCTCTGCGAACGTCTGTCCGCGCACCGTGATGCCGCCCACCTGCACAACACACAGCTTTCATAAATACCCCTCACTAAGCACAGAACTACACAAAAGTCTTAATTATTTGATTGTTAGTTCAGACCTGGCGATAGCAATCCTCGGCGCCGTTGGCATGCTACGGCTGGACTTGTTAGTACAGTCTGTGACCAACATAACCTAACCCACTTGACTATTATTCTCTGATAGTCAAGTGGGTTAGATAATGTTGGTCACAGACTGTACAATATGTTAGTGGTGTACTCACGGTGACGTCGTCCTGCGAGAGGAAGCCGGACAGGCTGCCGGAGCCGTAGTGGATCGCGAACTCGGTGCCGTTGGGGTGGTACGTGCTGGACTTGTTAGTACAATATGTATGTGGTGTACTCACGGTGACGTCGTCCTGCGAGAGGAAGCCGGACAGGCTGCCGGAGCCGTAGTGGATCGCGAACTCGGTGCCGTTGGGGTGGTACGTGCTGGACTTGTTAGTACAATATGTTAGTGGTGTACTCACGGTGACGTCGTCCTGCGAGAGGAAGCCGGACAGGCTGCCGGAGCCGTAGTGGATCGCGAACTCGGTGCCGTTGGCGTGGTACGTGCTGGACTTGGTGCTGTCGTACTTGTTATGTAGTACTGCAACATAATATGTCATTCTATTGCCATCCTAGTTCAAGGGAATGGCACCGCATACATAACTACGTGTATTAAACGATAATTATAGATATCGCTCAAGTCATGACAATAACTGTATCGTCACAGTTAAAAAAAGTCCCCGTGAGCACTAACACATACGTGATATAGACTGTTTCCGCTCGAGACTCGATTCCCCTCACCTTTAGTTGCTTTGAGACGTGGAGCCTGCCGCATCGTGTAACGAGTGGCTCGTGTTACGAGATCCGATGCGTTCGATCGAAAAGCATTTTATAGTCCCCTGGTCAAATGCCAGCCCTAAACATGTATACTTGTTAGTTAGCTTCGTTAATCCTCTCAACATGACTCTTTCTTTTTTATAATTTTGTTGTATTACATAAAGAGGTCAAAATGGTAATAGTATTTAGTTTGTAACCAGTGTGTGTAATCATTCTACTCAGTTGGAGTTGCGGGCCGCCTTTGCTCCGCAGTGGGACAGTACAGGCTAAATGAAGAGATTCTAAAGCTACATGCACATTGAGTCGTGTCTTGTGAAAAAAATCTATTCAGCCCTAGTCACATCACAAGGAGTTTTGCAGCCAATCAACTGCGTAAGATGGCGCCAGGACACGACACAATAATTCGAATCGGCTAGTGCCGGCGTCTAATATTATTGAATAACACGTGTAAAATGTATCAACTTGAATTCAGATTCAAAGTTTAGTGTTACAAGAACAAGCTTTTTACAACTCAGTTGAGTGGGAGAGCGGAAAAGAAATGTTCGCTATGTTAATGTATACGATTCAGAATTCCAGTGTAGAGAGTGTACTGCAAGTGTGAGATACGCACGGCAAGCGATGTTGGTGAAGTGGCACTTCTTGGACGGCACCCACAGGTTGGACGAGCCCGTGTCGAACACCACCTTGAAGGTCTGCGGCGGCGCGCCGATCGTGATGGGCCCGTAGTATTGAGCCTGCCAACATCATACTTCCTGCGTTATGTACGGTACAGATCCTCTTCATCAGAACCTCTTTTTAAAGCTTTAAGAAGTTACTGGCACATTATAAATATTAAAGACATGAACACATATTCGAATTTGATACACAGAAAGAGAGTTGGGACAGTTACGATACACATTACACGATCCTTGCTGTATTTAAGAGGTGTACTTGAAATAACTGAAATAAATCCTCATAATAATTTATGAGGAGGTACTATAATTACCCCTTTTGGCACGTTGACGGCTGGGGCTCTGGTCGATTTACATATTAATACGTGGCAGCCTTGTCCGCATGTAGGCACGGCGGCTAGCCTAGCTATTAAAATACATCCGGCCCTAAATACTGATATAAATATTGATACACTAGCTTCTGCCAGCGGCTTCGCCCGCGTGATCCCCAGGAAACATACTCCCGGGATATATATAGTCTGTGTGTTATTCCAAGCTATAATCTACCTCTGTTCTAAATTTCATGAAGATCTTTTCAAGCATTCTGACGTGAAAGAGTAACAAACATCTCATATATTAGTAGGATAATTTACTAGCTACCTAGTCGTAATACAACAAGTATAGGTACTTTATAGTTATTATAACCGCAGCGGTGCAGTGAGCTACCAACTCTTATCAAGAACAAACGGGCATGAGTCAGAGTTCAGAGTCTATATATTGCTCGGTTTAGGCTTCAATGGAATCAAGTTGGCTCCCTGTAGCAAATAGTAAATATGTTGAAATACATTATTTTTTCATCTACTACATACTAGTTGACCCGTGCAACTTCGTCTGCTCCGCTCTTACTGGTCTTAGCGTGATGATATATGTATATAGCCTATAGCCTTCCTCGTTAAATGGGCTATCTAACACGGAAACATTTTTTCAAATCGAAACAGGAGTTCCTGAGATTAGCGTATTCAAGCAAACCAACAAACAAACTCTTCAGCTTTATAGTATAGACTTGTTGACCCGCGCAACTTCGTCTGCATCACAATTTTTATTACTGCTCCGCTCCTATTGGTCTGAGCGTGATGATATATAGCCTTTCTCGATAAATGGGATATCTAACACTGAAAGATTTTTTCAAATCGGACCAATGGTTCCTGAGATTAGCGCGTTCAAGCAAACAAACAAACTCTTCAGCTTTATATATTAGTATAGATATAGATTACAATGTTTTTGTAAATAAAGCTGTTGTTTATGGTGAAGAGTTTGTCTGTTTAGTTGAACATGATAATCTTAGGAACTACTGGTTCGAATTGAAACCAGCCTCGAGTTTCAGTGTTTATCGATATTCCTCATAGTTTCGAATTTGGTCATCCAGGTTAGTTGCCCTGCTTGTTGTGCTTATTATGAGGTGTTTAATAAATAAATTGGGGTGAAGGGGTAAAAACGTTTGTGTGAAATAGCTCATTCTTTCAATTTATAAACTTAAAACTTGATTCATATACTCATCTAGGTACATTGATAGTAAAGATAATGATAATTTTTTTTTCAAAAATACTATTTAAAGGGTATTGAAGAGGTGACAAAATCCACGCACGGATGAAGAAGCTGGCGAAGTGCAGGCATCACGCATGGCAGTGGTAGCAATAGCTGTTAGTTTTCAAGTAATGTTCCTCTTGTTACAATTAACAAGACTTTTGACCACATTGAGCTAGATTGATTCTCTGCAGATAATTTATGCCCAATTGTTCTCAACTTTCAAATGATTGAACAATTGTTTGTGAATTAATTGTTTTAATGGTGTATGAACCGATGCAACTAAGGTTGTTGGAGACAGCCTGAACCAAGCAGTGCACACTGCAGTAGACCACAAAACGCGTTATTTATGGTCGCGATCGTCAGCAGCTAGGGAATGCGAGGATATCTGTGCTACACTGTCATTACAAAAAAGTGATTGTATTAAACACCATCAGTTTGTACTGTAATAGTTGTGCAACTGTAGTGTGTTGTAATTTCCTTACATCTGTACCTACTCTAAAATAAATAATTTTCATATACATGTTTACAACATAATTATGAAGCTGCAAGTAGTAGTATGCACAACACAATCAGCAACAACAATATACTTTACACTTTAACTGATAAAATATTTTAATTAAACTGCAGTTTTTCAGTGTTAAACTTTGAGAATGGTCTCCAGCATGTTATCTCGTAAATTGTATAAGTAGTATCAGTTTATTCCTATGAACGAAAAACATTTTGATGATTTGACAAAGTAAGGCAGAATAAGCCAAAACAAATAATATATTGATTTAGCAACATAGTGTTTAATAGTGGTCATTTTGTTTAGCAAGGAAATTATCGCTATCGAACGCGAGATAACGGCGCGCCGCCGTCGACGCTTCGTGGAGGGGTTATCGGCACAGGGGCACACCCTTTCAAACATTTCTCTTACGTTTCATGACAACATGACCTGTTTATTGTTAGTGAGCTTGCCAACATTCTTCAGTAACCTTTTCATCACGAAAGCTTTGTGAAGTTGATGCAACCTTCATTTAACATTGATCAAAACAAAACATACTTATAGGTCTTTGTCCCCACAATCATTGTGTTTTGAATTAATCATCTCTTATCTACTTAGTTTACATAGCTCAAGATGATAATGCCTCACAAAACATTATAATTTACCTACATACCTTCAGCACACAATATAACAAACTGGAAAATGTTATTGCCCAGTGCTCATAAATATTAATCTATACTAATATATAAAGCTGAAGAGTTTCTTTGTTTGTTTGTTTGTTTACTTGAACGCGCTAATCTCAGGAATTACTGGAAGCGGAGCAGTAATGAAAATTGTGACGCAGACAAAGTTGCGTGGGACAACTAGTAAAATTATATTATAATGAATGTGTGTGCTGACTGAGATGACTTAGTAATATTTCTTCAGCTTGTACTGAAAACAAATAGTTACTGTTAGTCAGCAAGTATAACTTACGTCTAGGTAGTTAGAGAGGGGCTCCGGCGCTGGCCCCGTCACGGCATACTTCATCCGCAGCACCTGCAGGTCCGTGCCCACCTCATGAAAGTGTCTGCGCACCGATTTCATGCGGTACAGCGGCACTCTGCACACAAACAGTATGGTTACTGCAACTCACAGTACACTAGGATTTATGATACAGTTGGTGGATGTGTGACAGATAGTTCCTACAAACAATGCACCATAAAACTGCTCATTGTTACACTGTACTTACTGGAGATTAAAACATACCAAGAGATATTAAAAAAATATCAACACGAATTACAACGCATCAATAACAATCGAAAGATCCAGCAGCTAAAATTGAGAAATAACGTGTGCATTACTTTTTGGGATAATTCATTCAATTACCTGAGAAAGCCAGACACGCAAGTGGCGGCGAGTGCCAGGAACACTAGCAGCAATTTTCCCATTTTTCTTGCAAGTCACGCACGACTCTGCGTAATTAGAAAAAATAAACAATAAAGAAACCTAAAATATTACAAATAGATCACTCTATAGTCCCACATACCACAGTAAGTATGGTTGGTTTCTTCTTAATAAGAAAACAATTGTTGATTAAATAAAAACTGTGTCGTATTTATTTTTTCGCAATGAAAATATAATTTAATTATTTCACCGGCACGATTAGACGACAGTCACAAAACACGAATACAGACCGGAAATGGTGAACTCAGGACTTATCAGAATTGACACTTGTCATTTCTGTCAAAATGACTCAAGGAAAAGCATGGAATTAGTTTATATTATATTCAGTCAAAAAAGAAAAGGCGTTGACTATGCCATCTAGTGTCGTATATTCGAATTTTTTAAGGTCAGAATAGTTGACATTGACGCTTCTGTGCAGCCACCTGTGGTTCCTGTGCGCTCAGTTTAGGGGAACGTGCGCGAAGTAGACTGTGCCAGCTAGCGTAGCTATTTCGAATTTTATACTTGAAATATACTTGACAGTGACATGTCTGTGCTGCCACCTATAGTTTCTGCACTCTCCCTATACCCATTAAAAAACCACTGTTACATCTGTAAATGAACGCTCGCTCCATCGTAGACTTTGTCTCTGACATAGACTAGAGTCAAGAACAAAGGGAGCAAACCACAGATATAGATAATATCTGTGGAGCAATCCCATTACAAATAAATTAATAAAAAAAAAGAGGGCTGTCGAAGATCTCGTAAAATGCCAACTGCCAAAGCAATGAATGAATGCTCCAGGGTAGCCCGCGAAATTCAAATATTTTTATGTTTTTTGCAATTTGCCGGTCAGTGTGAAGCTGTATGTGGACCAAATGCGATCCGCGACCGTAACGCGTATTTATCTTAAGAATTATAACCATTTTAATCATCAATATAGCCCTCTAAGTTCATGTAGTTCGAAAGAATGAATATTTCTGAAATAATCATTCATTTGGTCCACATACAGCTTCACACTGACCGGCAAATTGCAAAAAACATAAAAATATTTGAATTTCGCGGGCTACCCTGGAGCATCCACCTTAGACAAGCATAGTTTAGGCCATTATAAGCAATGCGCGGCAGTAGCAAACTGCAGGTTTCATCAATCAAGCCATAGATATAAAATCCCTAGATAGACTGCATAAAACCGAAACTTCACGTGTTTGCGTCAAATTGTAAAGAATATTGTGGTTTGAGTGCGGTTATCGTTTTGCCATGAACAAAGGCATGTATAGTACTGTGCCCGGTTAAGCGAATAGAAATAGTTGTTTTGAAAGATAATATTGCAAAAGTATCGTTTCACCGGTAAGTAAATCTAATCTTAACTTATTGTTAAAACACATTTTGAGCAGAAAAGTTAATAAAATCAGATCTCCATTATATGAACATAAAGACACAACTGCTTCTACATTATTGTCAGTTTCCAATTTAAAAATAAAAATAAAAACAAAAAAATATTGAACCGTTTTGACATAACATGTACTTCATAAATATATACCTAGCTTCTTAGATGTTTTATCGATAGAGTAAAAAAAAGTATAATCACATACATATTCTAGTTCGTTTATAATACGTACAATGAAATAAAAACAATGTAAGTGGTCAGATTTTGGAAATTCAATCCGAATTTATCGTACTGATTGCGCCATGCTGAACCTAGTAATTGGGCTCAGTTTTGGTCTCAGTGATAAAAGATTACAGAATATTATAGCATGCCAAAAGAAGGAATTAACGAAAAAATCCTATTTTTCCCAAATTAATATTGCATTATATTTGTCCGTAACCTTTTACTTAAGTAGGTACTACTTTTATAATTTCTTCTTCTTCTTCTTCTACCTGGCGTTAATCCCGGCTATTGCCAGGGTCCGCCTTCCTACTTAGCTTCCTCCACTTTGCCCGATCTTGAACATCCTTCTCAGTTAGGCCATTGGCTCTCATGTCGGACTTAACGACGTCCAACCAGCGCTTGCGAGGGCGACCACGGGACCTAGCCCCAAGAACAGCCATATTCATGCATCCCCGACCAACGTACTCCATAGGGCGGCGCATGATGTGGCCATACCATCGCAGACGACACTCTTGCAGTTTTTCCCCCACGTCACGGACACCAAGACTACCTCTGATGAAAGAGTTGCGTATGCGATCGGATCGCGTTACGCCACTCATCCACCTCAGCATCTTCATCTCCGTGACGCGAAGCTCCTGGGTGTGTCTGCTTAGTGCTGGCCAACATTCACCGCCGTACAGTAGGACAGGCCGTATGATGCATTTATATATCTGCCCCTTGAGCTTAGGAGGCATTTTGCGGTCGCATACAACGCCCGTTACCTCGCGCCACTTCGCCCAAGCCGCGCCTATACGTGCTTGGACATCGTCGTCCACGTTGCCAGACTCGTGCAGCATGGATCCAAGGTACCTGAACGTATCGGACTTTCTGATCAGGTCCGAACCTATTCGGATGAACCTATTTGAATCCGTGCCGCCACAGGACATGTACTCAGTCTTCGCCACATTTAGTCTCAGACCACCGTTTTCAAGCGTGTCCTTCCAAATGTTGACTTTGCGCTCAAGATGGGCTTTGTTCTGATTAACGAGGGCGATGTCATCGGCATACATCATTAGCCATGGGGGCTTATCTTGGATGTTTGCCGTAACTACATCGAGCACTACGTTAAACAAGAACGGGCTAAGAGCCGAGCCTTGGTGAACGCCAACAGATATTGGGAAGCCATTCGATTCGCCAACAGCAGTCTGGACAGAGGACACGGAATCGCGGTACATGTCTCTGATAATGTCAATATAGGCCTCGGGAACGCCCTTGAAGCGCAGTGCCCACCATATGGACTGCCGAGGTATACAGTCGAAGGCCTTCTGCAGGTCTAAAAAGGCCATATGCAAAGCTCTCCTCTCTCTGTAAGCCTCAGCCGGATTCCGTAAGGCGAATACTGCGTCCATGGTGCTGTTACCCGCCCGGAAGCCATATTGACACTCAGAGACAGTACACTCGCTACGGAGCCGTGTGTCAATGATGCGCTCGAAGAGCTTCATGGTGTGGCACATGATCTTGATACCGCGGTAGCTACTACAATCCTGTACGCTACCTTTGCCTTTGTATACAGGGATAATCAGGCTAAATCGCCACTGGTTCGGCATTTCCCTGGTGATCAGGATGCGGTTAAAAAGATCCGTCAGAAGGTCCACGCCATGTGGGCCCATCGCCTTCCACACCTCAATTGGCACATTGTCAGGCCCGACCGCTTTCCGGTTCTTCATGTGGCGAAGAGCAATGCGGGTTTCGTCGGGGGAAATAGGGGAAATAAGTCCAAGGTTAGGAGGCGGTTCGGGAGGAAGGTTATGGGGATGCTGTTTGTTAGACAGCTTCGCGAAGTATGTACACCATCTCTCCTTAACAGAGGGGGCATCGTAGAGCAGCTTACCCTGGGCGTCCCTTACACAGAGACATTTGCTCATGTCCCGTGCAGCTTTCTCCCGGGCACGCGCCAGCTTAAAAATAAGCTTTTGCCCCTCCGCAGTTTCCAGCTTGTCGTACAAGGGCGCCAGACTTTTGCTGCGGGCTCTGGCTACAGCTTTTTTGCAAGCGCACTTAGCCGCTCCATATGCCTCTCTGTCATCCGGAGAGTTGGACCCTTGCCACTGTTTAAATAAAACCTTCTTCTTCCGAGTCGCCTCCTGCACCCCGTCATCCCACCACCACGTCTCCTTTTCTATGGTGCGGCCACCACGAGAAGTGCCAAGGACGCGCATACCCGCATCGGTGATTGCTGAATGGATCCTACTCCAGATCTCTTGAGCGGACTCATGCGGAGCACTGATCTCGAGATGCTCGAGCTCCGCGATGAAGTCCGACTGCCTAGGACCATCAAGCAACCACCACTTTGTGCGGGGTTTGCGTTTTTCGGTCACTTTCTTTTTCGGTACAACCGCAAAGTCCAGGACAAGGAGGCGGTGTTGAGCCGTTAGGCTTTCACCTGGGATGACTTTGCAGTTGGTAACCTTGCCAATGTGGCACCGTCTCACCAGCAGGTAATCTATTTGGGTTGAGTAGGCACCACTACGGTACGTAATAAGATGCTGGGGCTTCTTCTGAAAGAACGTGTTCGCGATGGCTAGGTCAGACAAAGCGCAGGTGCTGAGTATACTGACTCCCTCTGCATTTAGCTGGCCATATCCAAAACCACCGTGAACACGTCCGTACTCTCCAGCAAACTGACCTACGTGACCGTTGAGATCCCCCCCAACCAAAACACCTTCGGAATTCGGAATAGCGCGTAGTACGTCCTCGAACTCATCCCAGAAGGCCTCCTTTTCAGACTCACAGCAACCAGTTTGAGGAGCATAGGCGCTGATTAGGTTCGTTACCGACCCTTCGATCAGCACCCTAACTCGCATCAACCGGTCGCTGCATCGGTCTACTTCAAGGAGTCCATCCTGGAGGTCCTTAGACAGCACCACGGCCACTCCGCCCCTGCCCGTTGGTGATCCGGTGTTCACTAGCCGGTACCCCTGCCCGATGTCACGTGACTTATTTCCCTTCCAGCGCGTCTCCTGAAGGAAGGCGCACTGGACCCGACGCTTCGCAAGTACGTCCGCGAGTTCTCGGCAACGTCCGGTTAGGGAGCCAATGTTCCAGGTGGCAAAGCGGAACTTCTTCTTGGGTACTATCCTCTTTAGCCGTGCCCGTACTCGACACGGTAGCCCTAGCCCACTTATCGCAGGTTTAGGGCGATGTGCCTGCGCGTCGTTATGCGGCGACGCCCTAGCCCGAGTACCCGTTATCAACTTCTTGTCCATTTTATTTGGCTCAAGTTGGTTTTACGTGGGGCGACCAGCCGTCTGACCCCCACAACCCTACGAGAGGGAAACCAGGTTCGCCAGAGCCTCGTCCGTTGGACAGCAGGGTGCACCGCTAGCAGGTGAGGTTGGCTTGGGTCTTAAGATGGTAACAGACCCCATGCACCCCAAACTACTTGACTTTACTACTTTTATAATTTATTATTACTAAATTATTATAATGATGTATTCTTTGTTATTTTTACAGGATTCCTGCAGATAATGAGTTTAAAAGTAAAAGGATAAAAATTAGAGAAAAGCCGATAATTGGAGGCCTACACAGTAAACAAGGATATTTTCTGAATAGTTTGAAGAGCCTTGCTTTCGTGAAGAATATTAACGTAGAGTATAACATTCGCACGCAGTGCCAATAATATTTCCAAAACAGCCAGCATCTTGCCAATCAGTAGGTAAGTATCATCAATCCCAAAATCATCAATCAATCAAACTTTTAATAATTAAAAAGAAAAATCAATTAAGTTGTTTTATAATTAGTAGTGGTAAATGATACTTTTTAAACAGACTTCTTCAAAAAGGAGGAGGTTCTATGTTCGGATGTATGCATGTTTTTTTTTTTCATGTATGGTCACCGATGTCTCCGCCAATTCTGGACCGAAGTGGTCCCACTGTCATCAAGTTAGAATCTGATGAAAATCGAGGGAAACCCTCAAATTTTATATGCACGTACACTGTTTTTCATAAATTTTCTAACGCAATTCAGATATTCGTGCCTGGTAATCATCATCTCATGTTTCTGAGCTGATGATGGAAGGTATAAGTCAGGATCTGATGATGGTATCCCATGAAAAATCTTTATTCAGCGATATTTTCGCCAATTGTTAACCGATTTGGATGATTCTTTTTGTGTTTGGAAGAGTATTTTCTCGGACTAGTACCATTTAAATTTGGTGAAGATCTGATGAAGAACTTCGGAGGTAGGCAACGGAACTCTTCAATCATCTGCCTAGCCTTTTCCCAACTATATTGGGGTCGGCTTCCAGTCAAACCGGAATCAGCTGAATACCAGTGTTTTACGTGGAGCGGCTGCCTACCAGACCTCCACAACCCATTAACTGGGTAACAAGGTACTTCTTGGCAAGACTGGAGTCAGATTTACTGGCTTCTGACAATCCGTAACGACTGCCAAAGATCTACAAATGACAGCCGGGACCAACAACTTAACGTGCTTTCCGAGGCACGGAGGAAATTCGGCATGTTAAGATGGTCACCCATCCACAGACCAACCTTGGCAAGCGTTGCTTAACCTTAAAGATCGACCCGTGCGGCTGTTTTTATTTAGCCACGAGCTCCTCATACGCAACGGAACTCTTCAATAAATGATAGCAAATAGATCGGGATTTCTGAAATCGTATATCTGTTGATTGTTTACACCAGTTCATTACATAACATGACGCCGGCACGCTGTGTTTGCGGTTTCACATTTTAGTGGTACCTGCGTTCCACTAAAAAGTGAAAAATAAAATACTTTTTAACAAAAAAATAAAACCGACTTCCAAAAACAAAACACTACAAAGTAAAAAATAACTTTAATTTCGGAAGTCGGTGTTCAAAAACGAAAAAACCAAAAACACTAAAATTGTATAGGATCTTCATAAACCAACCTGACATCCATTTTGCTTTATTTCAGAAATTACCGTTAAGGTGGATGCTCCAGGGTACCCCGCGAAATTCAAATATTTTTATGTTTTTTGCAATTTGCCGGTCAGTGTGAAGCTGTATGTGGACCAAATGCGATCTGCGACCGTAACGCGTATTTATCTAAAGAATTATAACCATTTTAATCATCAATATAGCCCTCTAAGTTCATGTAGTTCGAAAGAATGAATATTTCAGAAATAATCATTCTTTGATTATAAATTTGCTTATAAATGAAGAAAAACAGTTTCGCAGATCATTGGCGAAGAGTTTGCTCGAAACCTACAAAAAGACTGATAAGAGAGGACCCTGTCCCTTACCTAGGTCTAGGATCGAGAATCATCTCGATATGATGAGGTTGACCTCTTGGTTCAATATAGTGCGAAGTGAAAATCTTTATTTGTCAAAAGTAAATATCATTTACACACTAAGAACTGTTTTATGGCAAATCATAGTCAAACTCAATAACGAGCGTAGGTGTATGTGTTTGTATTGTTTAATATAACCGTAATTTTGTGTTTTATACTATCTAATCAGATTAATTAAATACTAATTCTATAGTACTTTGTGTCTTTACTACGACTAAGTCCGCCATACATGTATAAGACCCGGCCTTTTAAGGTGGATGCTCAGGGTTGCCCGCGAAATTCAAATATTTTTATGTTTTTTGCAATATGGCCGGTCAGTGTGAAGCTGTATGTGGACCAAATACGATTCGCGACCGTAACGCGTATTTATCTAAAGAATTATAACCATTTTAATCATCAATATAGCCCTCTAAGTTCATGTAGTTCGAAAGAATGAATATTTCAGAAATAATCAAAAAACAAAAATATTTGAATTTCGCGGGCGGCTACCCTGGAGCATTCACCTTAAAAGGTCACCACAGGTAGATTCGGCAAGGTAAAATGCAAAGAGTATGAACAATCGAACAATCACATATTCGGAAATCCAAATCGTGTCTTTCATCGCGCATGAGATCGGTCGATTGTTCATACTCTGCCTTGCTGAATTCACTTACGCAACAAGGATTCTTTAAAAAAAATATATTATTACACTTAACAATGTCAGACTTTATGGCGATTCTATGGATTAATGTGGCGACTGGCATATTTTCGGTAGTCTACAGAAAAAACACATCACTATGCATTGATATCAATAAGTAGAATTTATTGTATAGTCGAACTGGCGACATTCTATAGTTTTCGACGCATGTGCCTGAAAGAGATAAGTATAGTGTCCATACACTATACTTATCTCTTTCAGGCACATGACACTGCTTTTCAGAAAAGGAGACGCAACGTGCTCGCAAGTTTCGGTTTAATACAGTCTATCTAGGTATTCTATATCTATGCTTGTACCAACTTCCTTGTTCGCACAGAACTTGATCCTAGTACTTGGTTTTGTTACACTAGTTATTATATTATGTTGTTTTGTTGTCACATTTACGGGATACGCCATAGTTTGTTGCAGCCAAATCTTTCTACTTGAATTGAGTGGCGAATGGTACAGCGACTTGCGAGGCGGGAGGAGGGGCGGAAGTGTACCCCTTTCGTCAAACCCCCCCTCCCACCCCCCTGAAAGAGTAACGACGACAATAACGGCGTTTTCATGTCTACGACAGTGAAACAGCTATCAAAACACGATCATCACTTGGTACCTCCTAGAGTCTAGAGGAGGTACCAAGACAACGATACTTAAAAATCATTTCAGTGTATTTCTCATAACTTAGGATTTGAAAGCACACTTTAATAACAAACATAAAAAAAAGAAAAAAAAAATACGTCCCGACGTATTTTTGTTTTTTGAAGTCGGTTAAAAATTCATCCTTTTTATAGCCTATTTGTTATTCCACATACTCTACCTATTTGCCAAATTCCATGATGATGCTTTCAGGCGTTCTGACGTGAAAGAGTAACATATAACTATCCATCCATCCTCACACACTTCAGCATTTATAATATTGATAGGATAGGATAGTAGGATATGCTGTTTGGTACAGCCAAGCGTACCTAATTATTCACATCTCTGAGGACATACATACGGACACGCGGTTAATAAATGCAATGTTCTAATAATAATAATAATAATTTTTTATTTGAAAATAACAATTAGCCGCGTGGGCATCACAACATCCGCTCCAACGTGCCTGCCGGCGCAGGCGGCTGGCCGTGTATCCGACGGAGTGCACTCTACGCCGCAAGGCACAGCCTCCACATCACACACGGTATGACTTCTCTTTCTTACCACTTATCTGATACAATCGCTCACAACTGTCAAATTGAGCATTTATAGTATAACGTTCAACAGGTAGTATGTGACAAATATATTACAAATACACAATACACATACGTTTAACAGTATAATAACATTGGCCCCGATAATACTCGCGCGCTGCCAAACCGGCACTCGCTGTCTGTGTAAAGCGTAATTTATAATTGTATAAAACATAATTGGTTTGAAGCGCATATTGTATCCGGACCAAAGACACAACATGTATGTAAATCATAAGATAGGCCGAGAATATTTATATAGTGTTGCACAAACATAGCCTCTATTACTTAAGCCTCGGTATGCCTGGGAGGGTCTGTCAGAATTCTTGTTTCATTCAGTGCCAGATTAAGACTTCTTGATGCCCTAAGCAATCCACGGCTGTGGTGCCCCCTAACCATTAGGTACAGAAAAGGTAAGATATTCGTACGATAAGAACATTAAGAACTCGTACAGCAAGAGTAAGCAAAGCAAGCTCGAACATTTAGCGCTCTCTCTGCCTATGGACTAGGATTTTCTCTAACGAACATTCCCCGCCTCTTATCTCCTAAACCACATAGCCTACAATTTTGAAAAAAATGCAGTTCTTAACCTACAGATTACAGGAAAACCTATAAAGTCTCTAGTGTGAAAAAAAAAAACCATGTTACGAAAATGAAATTGGTTCGGAATCCTTTGCACGCGAGTCGAGTGACTTTATTGTCTTGTAACTAGCAACTTGCTGATTTTTCGGAAGGTTTGCGAAATTTCATCCCACATGACCAGAATAAGTAGGTACCTACGACCATTTGCATAAGCAAATGGTCACAAATATCATAATAATGGCGTAGAAATATTTGTGCGCCACCACTCTCTAGCTGGACATTATCAACCAAACAAAGCCTTATAGCCACTATTGTAGTCCGGAGTCAGCTGGGAGCTAGGCTGAACAACAAATATCCCCGAGAGCAACGTGGCAAGTTCGGAGGAGGTTATACCTTACACCTCTGCCTACAATCGTTGATGGGAGTGACAAGGGCTGGTCTTTGTCTTGTGCCTTCTATTTTATTTCTAAAGATTACCTAGTTGAGATTTCTTTTGTTTTCACACAAGTGCAGAAAAGGCCTGTTTTTTTTGCTACAAGCATAACCTTCAACTATTATTTTTTAATTTAATTAGTTAAGATGGTGGATCTGTTTTTACATTTATATCCCTACTATATATTTTTTATTTGTAATGGGTTTGCTCTTGACTCTAGTCTATGTCAGAGATGACGGAGACAACGTCTACGATGGAGCGAGCCTACCCAGAAGGAGCCCGTTCACTCTAACTCTAGTAAATATATAAGTATGTTTACTGGTGTAGACCATTTACCTGAACTAGTACGTAGAGTAGTGTGACAGAGCCACCAGACATACCGCGAAACATTTTGCCACCAGCCATACCGACGGAATTACAATGTTCTGTTACTTACGTGACACGAGCGCAAGCATTCTGTTTACTTAGATCAATATCAATGGTAAGTTTGACGCAATGATGTTTACAGTTAAACAGTTGGCTACCAAACAATCAGTGTTTGTTTAGTCAATGCCAAAACTGTGAAATAAGCATGAGGCCTGATGGCCTCGTGTCACACTTAACCAGAAACGTCTCAAGTGCGTCTAATTTATTCCAGGTTGAGTACCTTTACTACGTCTATTTTTTTTAAATCTGCTTAATCGATCCACTGGATTTTCAAAGTGGAGTTGAAAATCAAACAGTGCTATAATGTTAAGAACATGAATGTTATTGTACTGCATGCCTTTGTAGGCAGGACTTATAAACACTTAGTTATATTTCATTTACATTTAAGAAGAATATTATAAAGTGTCTAAAAGGACGGTATAATTTAGTATCAAACTCGAAAGTTTAGCCCTAAATATGGTGATGTAGTTGTAACTGGACATTATTCAATGTTGAGTGAGCTGCGCGCTGTGCGCTGTGCGTCACATACAAGATACAGATAAAATGCATTCTTTATTAAACTTTGATATAATTCGATAGTCTTTGACATTTTAAAACATAATGTCTTATTTATTTTATGTACATATTGATTGACAAATAGAGATCTATAATATAATAATACTAAACGATCGTTTCCGTGTAGAGTGCACCCGTGTGTGTACTCGCTCGAGGGTTATATATTAATGTTTACCCTGCCCTTCGTGTGCCATACTGTGCCCTGGGGGCAAGTACACACACACTATTGTACTTGTAAAAATACATCTGATTTATATTATTACTACATTATCTTAGCAACTATATTTACAAAAAAAAATATAACAATAATCTTTTATGTACAATTACTAGAATCAGGTATTAGTATAATGATATAGCTTACAATACATAAACAGCTAAAAATATATATTTGGATTCATGATGTGTGTACCTACTTCATACATAATGTAAAAAATAGGGTCGAAACGTAAAAAAATATTTTAAGTCATAAAAGAGTCACGTTTACACAGGAATTAACTAAAGCTCTCTCCACGACGCCATGACCTATAGGTCGACGCGCGAACTGTACGAGTGTCCGGTGACCGTGGTGCAGCCTGCAGCGTGCAGCGTGTAGCCTGCAGCGTGCAGCCTGCAGCGTGCAGCGTGCAGCATGCGCCTGCAGCAAGCGGCCTGGCGCGCTCAGCGCTGGAACTGGTCGTCGGCGGCGGCGGCGGCGCTGTAGAGGCGCTCGTCTGTACTCAGCAGCTCCAGAGAGAAGGCGCTCAGCGCCAGCGGCGGGCCGCCCAGCACGCGCACGTTACCCGCGTTAGCCTGCAAGCAGCGCTCTGTTACACGGGGCAGCTCTCTACGCTAGCGCTCTACTGCGCGACCACGTTGGCCTGCAAGCAGCGCTCTGTTACACGGGGCAGCTCTCTACGCTAGCGCTCTACTGCGCGACCACGTTGGCCTGCAAGCAGCGCTCTGTTACACGGGGCAGCTCTCTACTGCGCGACCACGTTGGCCTGCAAGCAGCGCTCTGTTACACGGGGCAGCTCTCTACTGCGCGACCACGTTGGCCTGCAAGCAGCGCTCTGTTACACGGGGCAGCTCTCTACGCTAGCGCTCTACTGCGCGACCACGTTGGCCTGCAAGCAGCGCTCTGTTACACGGGGCAGCTCTCTACGCTAGCGCTCTACTGCGCGACCACGTTGGCCTGCAAGCAGCGCTCTGTTACACGGGGCAGCTCTCTACGCTAGCGCTCTACTGCGCGACCACGTTGGCCTGCAAGCAGCGCTCTGTTACACGGGGCAGCTCTCTACGCTAGCGCTCTACTGCGCGACCACGTTGGCCTGCAAGCAGCGCTCTGTTACACGGGGCAGCTCTCTACGCTAGCGCTCTACTGCGCGACCACGTTGGCCTGCAAGCAGCGCTCTGTTACACGGGGCAGCTCTCTACTGCGCGACCACGTTGGCCTGCAAGCAGCGCTCTGTTACACGGGGCAGCTCTCTACTGCGCGACCACGTTGGCCTGCAAGCAGCGCTCTGTTACACGGGGCAGCTCTCTACGCTAGCGCTCTACTGCGCGACCACGTTGGCCTGCAAGCAGCGCTCTGTTACACGGGGCAGCTCTCTACTGCGCGACCACGTTGGCCTGCAAGCAGCGCTCTGTTACACGGGGCAGCTCTCTACGCTAGCGCTCTACTGCGCGACCACGTTGGCCTGCAAGCAGCGCGCTCTGTTACACGCGACACGCGACGGGGAAAATCGTTTTGATTTTGACTTTTTTCACTAACGCAGAACCTAATTTTATGACGTAAAACATTCTATTCTACGATTTTTATTTTTGAAGTAAAATAACGGATGACCGCTTGTGCGGAAAAACGTCATTTTCAAAGTTAGAAGCACGAAAGTTTTAAATAAGGGCTGGGGTTCTCCAGCGAACTAAGAAGAGTGAAAATTAATATTAAAGCTCCTGAGCAAAATTAATGCACAGTTTCGTCGTATTTGGAAATAGAACCTCTAATGGAAGAAATGGGGGTGCAAATGTAAAAGTATGAAAATGAATGTTGGTAAGGAATGAAAATAAAGTATGGGTAGAGAGTCGACTGACCAAGAACAGCGTCGAGAGCAGCACGTGCGACACCTCCGCGTCCGAGCGCGCCGTAGAGCGCAGCACGGCGCCGAAGGGCTGCGGCGCCGGCGCCGGGCCCGCCAGCGCGCGCAGCACGCGGCGCCCCAGCGCGCGCACGTCCAGCCCGCCGCGCGCCTCGGCCGCCGCCGCGCGCGCCAGCACGCCCGCCTGCCACGCCGCCAGCCCCGCCCCCGCGCCCGCCCCCGCCGCGCCCCCCTCGCCCGACACGGCCGAGCCCACCGAGCTCTGGTCGAAGAAGCCATCGTCGTCGCTGTCGGCCGAGGCGCCGCACCCCCCCTTCACCCGCGCCGCCGCCGAGCTGATCTCCTCGCCGCTCCACCCCGCGAACTCTGCGAACAGGCGACGACTTCAGCGCCCGAGTGTCACCGGAGCGGCCTGAGCACGTTCGAGTGTGCCAGCGGAGCGTGCCCGAGTGTCAGCGGAGCGGCCCGAGCGTGCCCGAGTGTCAGCGGAGCGGCCCGAGCGTCACCGGAGCGGCCCGAGCATGCCCGAGCGTCACCGGAGCGGCCCGAGCATGCCCGAGCGGCCCGAGCATGCCCGAGCGTCACCGGATCGGCCCGAGGGTACCCGAGCGTCACCGGACCGGCCAGAGCGTAGACAGAGAATAGATATAGACATGCTCTTAGAATAATAATAATTGTTAAAGTAAGACGACGCATATGCAAAATGTCTATGTGTGAGCAAGACGTAGCATAGTTTTTCTATCTCTATTTGCGTATCGGTTTTTGTTGTCTGCCATCAGTGGTCATTGGTGGCAAACAAATTGTTGTGTCAGCGTATTTTCATTGATAGAAGCTTATTTTGTGTGATTTACTGCTTTAGTGATATTCCAGAAGGTATTATTAAGTGTATAGTGATGGTGAATTGCAGTATTTAGGGCTGTAAAAGCCGTAGTGAACGAAATCAACCAAACATAACCTTTCATCGGTAAGTAGCATTTTTTATCTATTACAGCAAGTAAATCAAAGATTATTGTACTCAAGACTATTTTCTGTCAATAACAAGCAAAGTTTATTGATAATTAACGTCTAAAAAGACGATAAATCCTAACTTATTTTTCATATTAGCCGGCCAAAGTGTGAGGCAATTTATGTTAGGTTGTTATCTATGTCACTTCATGTCATTTGTAAATTGTCGGATAATTTCTTGACGGGGATACCAGCACTTGATTATTTTTACCCCTAAACGTATTTTTCTTTTTAGGTTTCCGAATGATCCATTTTTTTTAAATAAATGGATTGACTGTACGGGCCGAGTTAACTGGCATCCAAGTCGTCACTCCCGTATTTGCTCACGACATTTCGAAGACAGTTGCTTTCGACAGAACTTAAATCGTACCTACTTAATCCACGTGCGATACCCACACTTTTCATCCAGGTAAAGTAAATATATTACTTAATTTGTTCTAGGCGTTTAGTCAACTTTGATACGTAAAAATTAATTGAGACTTGATTTTGTGTGAATATTACCAACATTATTTGAGGTGACCTTTTGATGTGTGAGTGAGTGGAATAATATTATGTACCTAATTATTAAGTCACTAAACATCAAACAATTTAAATATACTAACTCAGTACGCCAGTCTGCAGTTACAGAAAGACAAAGGTGGTCTATGTTATCCGTCAAAAGATGTGGTAAAAATTTGTGAAATTTGTGAGAAAATATTTCGTCAAAATCGAGGTCTTAATAAAACAAATATTCTTCTTGTGCTCATGCAGGAAAGTCTTAAACAATGTTTGGGTTTAACATTATTTTATCACTTATTGCATTTTAACAGCCAATCTTTCTTCGACTGTCATTATTCGCTCTTAATTAAGGCTATAAGTGTGAAATATCTCAAAGTACGAATACATTAAGCAACTAAAAAGTTCTCAGAAAAAACTGACAAAGTCAGTAATTTTTATAATAAATTAGTTTTATTTAAAGGTCAGTAGTAGCCAATTAACCTTTTTAACAAATACCTGCTGTTAAAACTTTCTATTTCATGGATCAAAATATATTTTTTTTTTTACTTTTTAAAGACATCTTATTATCGGGGTTTTCTTTATTCAGTACATCGATCAAAGGAATGATTAGTTTACCCTGTAGTCCTTAGTACAATTTTATTATGTATAATTTTGACATTTAAGGTCTTAATTAAACTATACCTAATCAACATGGTTGTTTTATTGCATCTATAAAAATAGTACGTATATGCGAGATGTGAATGCATTCGGGGCTATGAGTTAGTTATGATTTATCTATACTATTTACATGTTGAGGTGAAAATAATCACTCAGAAGCCCGCGAGCTTACTAAGCGCGGTCCTGACTGACGCAAAATACAACTCATTTGTTTTCGCGCTTTACGTTCATCCCGGAGGCATTCAGTTCGCGCGCGAACACAATCAAATAGTAATAAATACATACGTTACCCCTTAAAAAGTTAAAAAAGAAAACGTGTTATTAATTGATATGAATTACATTACTCGTAGTAGATATACAACCAAAATAATAAGAACGAGATTACCCACACAATGGGGGTAAAAGTCTAAGTATGGCAATATTAAATGCACGAAGTTATAATGATGTACTTATGTCGAACTATCGCTATCCCTTACCGTTATACGCTGAGGACTAGTCTATATCTATTGTCTGTGTACGGGCCAGAGCGACCCTTGGCGCCGGCCGCAGCTTACCTGCTGGGTCGGGCTCTAGTTCACGTAGGCGCCGTCTCTCGCTCAGGATGTCGCTCGATCGTTTCTTCACTACTGTTTTGATCCATCTGGTCGGTATACTGAACTCTCGTATCTCGTCTAGGTGCCGCCGCAGCTCTATAAAGAGAATCATAAACTTAACACCTCCAGCATATCTTTAATTCTTCAGGAATTGGTTGTTTTTAATTGTTCCGTATCAAAATGGTACGGAACTTTAAAAATTTGTGTGACGGTCTGTCACAGCTGGATATCTCGAGAACTACTAATATACACCGTAGCGTTAAAATACTCTTTTTTATTTTATTTAGCTTGTACTGTCCCACTGCTGGGCAAAAGCCGCGCCACCTCGTACGAGCCCTCACGGTATGCGTTCAGCTCGTCAAAAATTCTCTTAAAATATAAAAATATTTTACGTTTTATATGATGGTACGGAAGCCTCGGTGCGCGAATCCGACTCGCACTTGACCGGTTTTTTAAGATGAAACAATTATAAATGTATAGACACTCACCTGCGTTGAAGATAAATTGTATGCTTCCTCCTACGATTTCTCCGAGATTGACAACGCTATGTCGCCTCTTCCGCTCCCTCCTGACGGGCGGCGCCGCCAACAGCTCCACCCCGGAGTCGTGCTCGGGCTGGGCGGGCTGGGCCGCATCGGCGCTGGGCAGCGGCGTGCTGCTGCGCAGCGGCGAGCTCGGCCAGCCCGGCGGCGACGCGGGCTCCGGCAGCGGGGGCGCGGCCGCCTCGATGGCCTGCTGCAGCTCCAGCAGCGACAGCGGCCGCAGAGAGGGCTGCGCGCCGGCCTCCGGGGCCGCGGACTCGTCCTCCACCAGCATTCGAGACTGTTTACCGACACGAAATTTTTCAATAGAGTGAAACTTGCGTCACGAAATCGCGCGCGCGGGCGGCGCGGTGTCGGCCCGGCAGACACAGAGAGGTACTGACGTGCGAGAGCTCGACGGAGGCCTGGAAGTCGTCGAGCAGGCCGATGAGCTCGCCCGCGTAGTCGCGCAGCGCGGGGCGCGCCTCGCCCATGACGCGCGGCTCCAGCTCCATGAACACGCGCGGGAGCGTGGGGTGCGGCCGGGGGGCGCCCGCCTCGCGCCCCGCGCGCGCCGCGTCCCGCTGCGACCCCGTGCGCGCGAACTGCGGCGCGCGCGGCCCGGCGCGGGGGGGGCGCGCGCGCGCCGCGCCCGGGGCGGCCCCGCCCGCCGCGCCCGCCGGCTCGTCGGCGGCGCCCGCGTCCTCGGCGGCGGCGGCCTGCGCGGCGTCGTCGTACCTGCGGCCGGACGAGAGGCTTCAAATTCGGCAGCAAGAATGCAGAGTAAAATAAATATAATTTTGCCGAACCCGTCATTGGCATTAACCACATCAAGCGAAAATAAAAATATCATATCAGCAGTGAATATATTACGTTTATTTTAAAGTTTATTATTAACTAGCAGCGCCAGCTCGGCGTAGTTGTTTACAACAAGTGTACTCACAGCGCGCTAGCGTGCAGCGCCTCGCTGACGTCCATCACGTGCTGGTACAGGAAGTCCACCTTGCGGCCGTAGATGAGCGCGGTCTGCTGCAGCAGCAGCGCCAGCTCGGCGTAGTTGTTTACAACAAGTGTACTCACAGCGCGCTAGCGTGCAGCGCCTCGCTGACGTCCATCACGTGCTGGTACAGGAAGTCCACCTTGCGGCCGTAGATGAGCGCGGTCTGCTGCAGCAGCAGCGCCAGCTCGGCGTAGTTGTTTACAACAAGTGTACTCACAGCGCGCTAGCGTGCAGCGCCTCGCTGACGTCCATCACGTGCTGGTACAGGAAGTCCACCTTGCGGCCGTAGATGAGCGCGGTCTGCTGCAGCAGCAGCGCCAGCTCGGCGTAGTTGTTTACAACAAGTGTACTCACAGCGCGCTAGCGTGCAGCGCCTCGCTGACGTCCATCACGTGCTGGTACAGGAAGTCCACCTTGCGGCCGTAGATGAGCGCGGTCTGCTGCAGCAGCAGCGCCAGCTCGGCGTAGTTGTTTACAACAACTGTACTCACAGCGCGCTAGCGTGCAGCGCCTCGCTGACGTCCATCACGTGCTGGTACAGGAAGTCCACCTTGCGGCCGTAGATGAGCGCGGTCTGCTGCAGCAGCAGCGCCAGCTCGGCGTAGTTGTTTACAACAAGTGTACTCACAGCGCGCTAGCGTGCAGCGCCTCGCTGACGTCCATCACGTGCTGGTACAGGAAGTCCACCTTGCGGCCGTAGATGAGCGCGGTCTGCTGCAGCAGCAGCGCCAGCTCGGCGTAGTTGTTTACAACAAGTGTACTCACAGCGCGCTAGCGTGCAGCGCCTCGCTGACGTCCATCACGTGCTGGTACAGGAAGTCCACCTTGCGGCCGTAGATGAGCGCGGTCTGCTGCAGCAGCAGCGCCAGCTCGGCGTAGTTGTTTACAACAAGTGTACTCACAGCGCGCTAGCGTGCAGCGCCTCGCTGATGTCCATCACGTGCTGGTACAGGAAGTCCACCTTGCGGCCGTAGATGAGCTCGGCGTAGTTGTTTACAACAAGTGTACTCACAGCGCGCTAGCGTGCAGCGCCTCGCTGACGTCCATCACGTGCTGGTACAGGAAGTCCACCTTGCGGCCGTAGATGAGCGCGGTCTGCTGCAGCAGCAGCGCCAGCTCGGCGTAGTTGTTTACAACAAGTGTACTCACAGCGCGCTAGCGTGCAGCGCCTCGCTGACGTCCATCACGTGCTGGTACAGGAAGTCCACCTTGCGGCCGTAGATGAGCGCGGTCTGCTGCAGCAGCAGCGCCAGCTCGGCGTAGTTGTTTACAACAAGTGTACTCACAGCGCGCTAGCGTGCAGCGCCTCGCTGACGTCCATCACGTGCTGGTACAGGAAGTCCACCTTGCGGCCGTAGATGAGCGCGGTCTGCTGCAGCAGCAGCGCCAGCTCGGCGTAGTTGTTTACAACAAGTGTACTCACAGCGCGCTAGCGTGCAGCGCCTCGCTGACGTCCATCACGTGCTGGTACAGGAAGTCCACCTTGCGGCCGTAGATGAGCGCGGTCTGCTGCAGCAGCAGCGCCAGCTCGGCGTAGTTGTTTACAACAAGTGTACTCACAGCGCGCTAGCGTGCAGCGCCTCGCTGACGTCCATCACGTGCTGGTACAGGAAGTCCACCTTGCGGCCGTAGATGAGCGCGGTCTGCTGCAGCAGCAGCGCCAGCTCGGCGTAGTTGTTTACAACAAGTGTACTCACAGCGCGCTAGCGTGCAGCGCCTCGCTGACGTCCATCACGTGCTGGTACAGGAAGTCCACCTTGCGGCCGTAGATGAGCGCGGTCTGCTGCAGCAGCAGCGCCAGCTCGGCGTAGTTGGGCGCCACGACGCCGGCGTCGTCCGCGTCCAGCGCGTGCAGCCCCGCCTCCGTGAGGTAGTCCTCCAGCAGCTGCGGGCACAGCGAGCGGTGACCACCTGCAGCTTTACATTCATCATTGTGCGCCCCCCGTGACCCTCTTGGATCTGTGTTTTCGCTGACAGTTTAAACAACAAAGCAAGCCAAGTGATTGAGCATTACTTTTTCAAACACTTTGCTAAAAACCGGCATTACAGATACAGGTCTATAAATTATAGGTGTCTTTGCTGTCGCCCGATTTAAATAGTGGTATTTAACCTTACTATATTTCATTATATCAATCATTTTAACATCAATAAAATTTTACGCTCAATCATTTTAACATCAATAAAATTTTACACGATCAACAGTATGGTTTTACCAGGGGTCGTTGTACGACTGACGCTGGTGCCACGTTGTTAAAACACATATACTCAGCGTGGGAAGAGGCACAAGATGCCATAGGAATCTTTTGTGACCTCTCCAAGGCATTTGATTGTGTAAATCACGAAACCTTGCTCCTAAAGCTAGGACATTACGGACTAGGTAAACTTGCACTCAGTCTAATAAAATCTTACTTAAATGATAGACAGTAGCAAGTTCAAATAAATAGTGTCAATTCACGGGGTTTAAAAGTCAAAATGGGGGTACCACAAGGCTCTATTTTGGGTCCTTTCCTCTTTCTAGTATATATTAATGATCTACCCCATCTTTTAAAAAATCAACCTCATATGGTATTATTTGCTGACGATACGTCCTTAATTTTTAAGATAGATAGACGTTCCATAAATCTTGACGACGTAAATAACGCCCCACAGCAGGTCCAAAATTGGTTTACTGCTAATAATTTAGTATTAAATGGGAAAAAAACTAAATGCATCAGATTTGCCTTACCGCCGCGAACGTTAAAAGAAATGATTGCGACATAGTATTGAACAAGGAGAAACTTGAATTCGTCGAAAACACGGTTTTCCTGGGGATTACGCTTGACTCAAGGCTACAATGGGGTCCTCATTTAACATCTCTTGCGGGACGGCTAAGTTCAGCAGCATACGCTGTCAGAAAAATCCGTCAATTTACCGATATAGATACCGCGAGGCTGGTCTATTTTAGTTACTTTTATAGTATCATGTCTTACGGTATCTTATTATGGGGACGTGCTGCAGACATCGAGTCTATATTTATCCTGCAGAAAAGAGCCATCAGAGCCATTTACAATCTCCGTCGGCGTGATTCCCTAAGAGAACTGATTAAGGATATCAACATCATGACGGTACCTTGTCAATACATTTACGAAAATATTATGTATGTTCGGAAAAATCTTCATCTCTTTAGCAAGATTAGTGACAGGCATAATTTTAACACTAGAAATAGGAACAAATTAGATCAACCCCGATTCAGATTGGCCAAAGTACACACTTCTTTTATAGTACCCCATAAAAGAAGTGTGTACTTTGGCCAAAAGTGTATTAAATTTTATAATAAAATACCAGTTGATATTCTCGAACTGAATGAGAGAAAATTTAAAGCATGCATAAAACGCACACTATGTAGACAAGCGTATTATAAACTGGAAGATTATATCCTCGATAAAAACGCTTGGCTAAATGCTGGTTCTGCTCCACAGTCACAGCTGCTTAGGTCCACTTTTTAGGTTTCTATGTTTTTATATTTGGAAGAGATGCTCGCTCCTTTTAGAGGTTCTTACATTATTTCGTTTATTTATTCTTATATACATACAAATTATATTATTTACTTATTTATTCTTTTTGATGTAAGATCTTAATCGTTCTCTTTATTAATTTATTTTTCATTATTTGGTCATTGACAACCATAGTTTTGTGTAAAGTAGAAGCATATTTTTCAAATTTTGTAAATGTGAGTAGGTACCATGAAACCATTTACATTTTATGTGAGTAGTTATAGTTTTACTTGTTGGACATGAACGAGCATGGTGGTTGAGAGCATGTCATGCTCACTCAAATGTCTCGCTGATGGCGGCGCGTGGGTTTGATCATTCGGTTCCCTTCGAAATGGTTGAGCTGAAGGGTGCCGATACACGCGTCATGTTCGTGAACAGGCGCCGTCGGTTGAGACTGGTCATCTCTTAACTGCCATTGGCTTATTTTAATCTTTATATTTAAAATTCTTATAATATGCCCTTTTTTTTTTCCTTTGCATTGTCCTCACATGCAGAAGCAACAAGTATATGTAACTTGAAATTTTGTAAAACCAGAACATGATTTAAAAGAGTGTCCGTGGAGTTTCTTGCACGTTCTTCTCCATAGAGATCTACGCTTTGGAACGTGCAAATAGCTTCCATGTTTTTGACTGACCGACCTTGACGTTTCAAAAGTGCCTGTGAATGGTTTATTTGAAATAAAATGCTTTGAATTTGAATTTGAATATCCGGAAAGACTCCTTGGTCCACACATAAATTAAATATTAAAGCCAAGTATGGTGCTATAATTTCAATTATGGACGTGCACACTTTAATAGACATTCCCCATATGTCTTCGGTCAATTTGATTTTGATTTGCCGGAAAGCTTTTATGACTGTCACAGGGTTGATATGTTTGAACTGGAATTCAACAGTACAATCTGAAACATTAGCTTTTAATAAATTATATGAGACCTCAAGTGAAGAATTTAAAGATGTAGTTTTAGTTGGTATATTGGTAAAAAAAAATTAACAAATGCTTGAGCTACTTCTAAATTAGAGCTTTTGGCACCATGTGTAGTCTCCAGTAAATAATCAGTGTTTCGTTCTTTATTTCTATTAGTTTCCTTATTAAAAATCGCCATCTTTTTAGTAAAATTAGTGATAGACATAATTTTAATACTAGAAATAAAGATAAATCAGATCAACCATTTTATAGATTAGCTAAAGTACACACATTTTTCATGGGGTACTGTGTTAAATGTTACAATAAAATACCTTGTGACATATTAGAACTAAATGAAAGACAATTTAAAGCGTATATCAAAAGCACACTTTGTAAACAAGCTTATTACAAATTAGAAGATTACATTCAGGATAAGAATGCCAGGAAGCATGCTGGTCCTGCTCCATAGGACAGTCAATGTTGTGGACAAAATCAAACTGGTTGCTTTATGTATTAACTTTATAGATTTTCTGTCTCTTTTTGTGTCTGTATTTTTCTGTTAACTCACACACTGTTAATTAGTCATTCCAATATTTGTAAATGTGTGAGTATCATGTACCTACTTATTTAGAAAATTTATAAGTCTACCTCTGCATACCCTAGGTGCATGGTCCTCACATATTAAAAAAAAAAATTGTATACTTACCAAATATTGTAAAAGATTTATTTGAAAAGAGTAACTATGGAGTTTCTTGTCCATTCTTCTCCATAAGAATCTACCTTTCCGAATGGACAGTAGAGTCACTTCAGAACTTATATATATTTGAAATGTGAATGACGTTCAAAAGTGCCGTTTAATGGCCTAATTGGAATAAACGTTTTGACTTTGAATAACTTTCCAAACTGTCTTTATTTTATTTTCTGACGATTTGATCTTGTTGCTGATATATAGGGCTTTAGCTACCTTGCAAGTATTTCTGAACACTTTAGAATATTTGTTTTCAAACTTATTAAAAGAATCAGTGTTTATGACAGGCTTAAGGCCATATAGCTCATATAGTCTTTCCCTACTTATCCTAATGCCTTTAGTCGCCCAGTCACTAAATACATACTTAGGGAAAGTATCCTTAGACTTTTCCTTTTTCTTTTTGCCTATATTGTATATGATTTTTTCCAAGGTTGCTTAAAACTAAAATGTTACCAATTGACCACTATGATCAGAGGGAAGGTAATTAACTATGGCTTTATCTAAATATTCACAATCGCAGAATACATTACCCTAGTTGGTTCTGTAAACACATTAGACAAATTAAACGATTTAAAAAGGCTTATAAATCTGCTGCTATTTGAATTAATTTCTGAAATATTAATATTAAAATCCCCACAAATAATCGCGGGCTTGTTACCTGCTGCAAGTTTCGCCAGGATATCTTCCATTGTTGACTCAAATAAAGTAAAGTTTTGAGGGTTTGGGGGTCCACGCACACTATGATATGCTTATCTAGCTCAACACAGGACAGTTCGATGCAATGTTCCACTGATAAGTGTCATTACATCGCTTAAATTTTAAGTTTTTTTTTAATAAGATGAGGGAACCACCACGTAGCATAGATTTGCGGTTAAAACAACTGCTCACATTATAATTTTCATAACTAATTAGCATCTGGTAACTGAAACTATCTATTTGTCTGTCACGCTTTCACGCCAAAACTACTAAACCGATTTAAATGAAATTTGGTACAGAGATAATCTAGAGCCTGAGAGAGGACATAGGCTACTTTTTATCCCGAGAATATGTTCCCTAAGGACCACGCGGGCGAAGCCACTGGCAGAAGCTTGTAAATATTATAAATGCGAAAATCTGTCTGTCACGCTTTCACGCCAAAACTGCTGAAATGATTTAAATGAAATTTAGTAAAATAGTCTAGAGCCTGAGAAAGGACATAGGCTACTTTTCATCCCGGGATTATGCTCCCTAGGCACCACGCGGGCGAAGCCGCTGGCAGAAGTTAGTATAAATACCTAGAAAAGTTAGTAGAAATATTTTAGAATCCAACCGGAATTTGAAATATTGAGTCACTGATCTGAATTTGGATAACTTAACACTTAGAAGTGACAAGCTTGTGCTTATTTACATTTTCATTTACATTATAATAGTAACTTGTTACGGTGCAATGCTCTCAGAAAGAACTAGAATCTATTAGTTTGAGAATAACCAATGAGTAATAAGTATAGACAATATTATAAAGAACAGACCATTTTGTACAAAAAATAATTGTCTGTTCTTTGTTTTGTTTTATTTTAGTTCCTGGGCCTATTACTAATTTCACTAACGGCAGCTATACCAACAATACAATATCTAGTTCTTGTTTGGACGTTGTGCAGACAAGCATGTGCCTTGCGGCAGAGTCTAAGAAGAAGGCTCTTGTTGAAAATGGTTATATAAAAAACTGGCCATATGCGAGTCGGACTCGCCCACCGAGGGTTCTGTTCAACAATCACATAAATTTTTTAAGCATGCCATTTTAAAATCACCGACTTCATATTGGTTTCCTTGTAATTGTCCTACTAGATTGGGGCTGGTACAGGCGAACAGAACAACACAAAAGTGATCCTATAAGGATTCCGGCCAAATCCTAAAAATCATATTAGGCACATTACTTTTTAAAGTTATGAATTCAATGTTTTACTCTCAGTTGGTAAAAATATGAAGCTGTCAGAGTAGTGCTAGTCCTAGCTTTAAGAACATGTATGACGGGTATAAATAATGGTACCTGTTGTGGTTACATTTCATGTGGAAGACTGGTACTAATACTAACTACTGTGGCTGTTGTATTAAACTTTTGTTTGTGTATCTAAATCAAAGAGTTAGGTTTTGTTATTTCACTGTAACAGTTCCAGGTTCAGGTCTACTAATCTGAATCAAACGTGAAGTGAATGTTATCTTTATGCATAAAGCAACAGAGGCTAACAACTATGACCTTCATCATGGCTGTTCCACAAACTTGTGGACAATGATCAAGATATGAATGTGGGGAAAGAGGGCAAGTAAAACGACTGTGACCCCAGCTTACTGGCCTTATTGTCACCCGTTCTACTTGTTTGCTCACTCAGA
The DNA here is from genome assembly GCA_950371165.1 of Lacanobia oleracea. Taxonomy (NCBI): domain Eukaryota; kingdom Metazoa; phylum Arthropoda; class Insecta; order Lepidoptera; family Noctuidae; genus Lacanobia; species Lacanobia oleracea. The sequence goes on from OX493403.1 coordinate 25,492,183, forward strand.
TAACACGTATGTAAGTACTCTGAAATGATTTCATAACTGATTAGAACTTTCTTCTCTCAGATATACAAGTGAATTATTAAAGTGTGCTTTCATGACCAAATCAGAAGCTGAGGAATATCAAAAAACACTGAAAGGAGTCTTGAGTCCAAATGTGATGAAGTATAGGCTGTTTTATTTTTCTAAATCAATTCTTTCAGCTCGTGGGTAGGAATAACGATTTTTCAAAAATCCAATGATACAGTTTTAGTTTTCATCCAAATCGGGCTCGAGACTCCTTCCAGTGTTTTTCTATATTACTCATAGTTTCGGACTTGCCCATGAAGGCACACTTATAAAATTCACCTATATATCTCAGAGAAGAAAGTATTAATCAGTTATGAAATAATTACAGAGTACTTACATATAATATGCTTTATTGTACAAACATTTAATAATTTTTGATAAAGTTACATCTCTAAAATAAATGTAATAAAAATTAATGCCAATTATACTGATGGCTTTGAGATATTAGGAGACTGCAAAAACCATTTGAAGGTTGTTTCCTTGAGTTACACCTGTTTTAATATACAAATTAGTTTACTCAAGACACAGTCACAGCGCATCAGTCATCCTACGGACAATGAGGAAATCTTTGGCCTTGACTATTACATTTCAATTTATACCCAGCACCCATATTAACCTGTTCTTTGAAATGGTTCTAGTTCCTATTAAACAATATTTATTGTTGAATCAAGGTGTAATATGAGTTTAGGAGCATACAATTTGAAATTAAATTTATAAAATAAATGTTAGGGTGTAAAAACCACTTACAATGCTATAGGTTTAAGCACCTACGGTTACGGGTAACTATATTAATGATTAGGCTTAGTGAAGTGAGTTATGTAACAAATAAGCAATAAAAGAATGTTATTAGTTCTTCGGGTGTTTATTGTGTCATTGTTAGTAAACATCACATTTAGATGTTTTGTGTATATTCTTCAATATATTGTAGAAGCTAGTTATATATAACCTTTAATTTTGTATTCAAAACCTAGTCACCAACTACCTTTGATTGACTTATTGATTTCTATTAATTATTGAATTGCAATAGGAAGGCAAAACACAACAACATTGTATGTGCTATGCATTTATGTTCTTCTACGCGCTTCGACATTTTATAAGTTTTCACTGAAATATCGAAGGACAATCAACTGAAGTCATGGTGCAAGGTGCCTTGAAGCTGGAAAGCACAGGTGATGATAATGTGTTTGAGCGAGATGCGCGCGGCGATGCACCGGCGGAGGTGGATGGCGCCTGGGACTTACCGTGATGATATCTGTGTCGAAGGATCGGCGGGCATCGCCGATGGGCCTCATCAGCTCCGCCAAAATTTCCTCTAATCTTTGTGAATTCATACTCCACCGTTTTTCTCTCCGGGACAAAAGTTGATCCCTGAAAATAGCGTCCTCGCGTTGAAAACATTACGGAGTTACTGAAAGGCGGCGCGGGCAGCGGAATACAACACAACTACAAAGTTTAGCTACCTCAGTGGCGCGAAACTTTCTGTCAATGTTACCTTTTCAATTTTAGAAACTTTATTAGAAAACTAGATCACAAGCATCCTTTTTTAGATTTACGTGAACACTTCAAGTTACCTTTGGTTTTCAGTGGAGTCGGCGTCCATTTTACAAACATAAAATCGTACAAATAGGAAGAACGTAATAACAACGGTGGCCATTTATTTATGTTTTCATGGGAGACATTCCGCTCGCTGTCAAAGCACGAACGCTTGATGTTCGACGTTGTGAAACTGCACCGCGTGGATTTGTCTATGGCTTACTAAATTCATTTCGTGTAAAATATTCATTCTGCAAATTTAATAAGAATTTTCAATGAAAGAAAACAATATTTATTGGTAAAGTATCAATTAATATTTATTTAGGTATTAAAATGAATATAATCTATGGTCAAAACCACAAAAATTTAAAAAAAAGTGTATTCTGTCTGTGGTCAATCAAAAGCAGAAGGCATTGAACTTTCTTTGGCAAAATAAATATTTCAAAATAAACATAATTTTGTTTGAAATTGATTTATAATATTGTAACAGGTAGTGTGTGTGTGGAAAGTAGTGGGTAGTAAAATAAATGACCATAGTTAAAGAACTGTCCTGAAACATTTATTAACCCGACTTAAATATCTCATTGAAAGTCATGGGTATGTCTCGGTGCTATTCGCTGATGAAGTGCTTGCTGATACTCTTCAATATAATATTTTTGGTAAGAACTGAAAAGTTTTGTTTCCACTGGAGTAGAAATATCTTCATATCGCTTAGTTTAATTTGATGATGATCGGTAAGTCTAATTCCAATTGTTTATTGATTAATTACGGTATGATAACTAAATAACAATTCGCGTCGTAAACAGAGATGGCAAAAATCCAGCCTGGTACCGGCGGCCCATTTAATTAGAACAGAAATGTAAACAAATATATGTAAGTTTGTCGCTGTATCTGTTTTACTGTCACGAGTTTTTAGCTCATTGCCAAAAGTAATAACAGAAGTTCTCCAGTCAGTTTACGTACATACACGTACGTACTTACATAAAATCGTTCAAAAAAGAAGACCATAATAACAACGGTGGCCATTTATTTATGTTTCCATGGACATTCCGCACAGTTTACGTTATTGTTGGGCGGCATCGCGTATCGCGTAGTGACGGTAGGTCTGTCGCATTGTTACAGTGCGTGGGCAGCATGGCGTGCGGGTTCGCGGGCTGGGCGCTGTGGGACGGGCGCGGCAACGAGAGTCCGGCGGCGCGCGCCGGTCTGCTGGCGCTGGCGGCGTGGGGCGGCGCGCTGGCGCTGGGCGCGCTGGCGGCGTTGTGCGGCGCGGCGCGGAGCTCGGCGCCGCTGCTGGCGGCCGCTTTCTCTCTGCTGGCGTTGACGGCGGTGGCGGAGGCGGCGGCGGCGTGGTGGGGCGCGGCGCACCGGCCGCAGCTGCGGCGCGCGCTGCTGGACGCGCTGGACCACACCGTGCGCCACGAGTACGGCGTGCTGCACTCGCGCACGCAGCTGCTCGACGTCATACAGCAAGGGGTGCGCTAACAATAATTCTAAATCTTTATTTCAAACTAGTTAACCCGCGCAACTTCATCTGCTCCGCTCCTATTGGTGTGAGTGTGATGTTATATAGCATAGATCTATATTTCTATGTTATATAGCCTATAGCCTTCCTCGATAAGTGGGCTATCAAACACTGGAAGAATTGTCCAGATCTGTCAGTCAAACAGATGAAGTTAGTTCTGTTTAGCTAGCAGCAAAAGTAGCAAGTATGTTCTGCAGCAAAACACACTCACAGACCCTATTTCTAGTGCGGCAGTTGCACGCTCCTAAATGTAGTTCCTATGGCTAAGGAGAGGAATGTGCACGAAACTCCGTGGACCCTCTTTTAATAAATTGATAGTTAAAATCATCATGGTCAAATTCATTTTGAAATAATTAATGAATGAAATTACAAAATGCTAAAGAGATTGAACCTATACAATGCTAAGATTTTCTCACGATCTGCAACAGGTCTAACAATGTTTTCACATCTTAATAAAAATGTATGTGCTTTAGATAATGTGGAGCGGATCAGCATTGAGCCAAGAATTTTAGCATCAATGTATTCCCCTAACTTATAAATATGTTTACCTGCATAATGTGCATTTGTTTGTGTCTCATTCAGTTCCATCATATGGGGCTATTTTGTTATATTTTCTTTTATTATAACATATAACACTAGTTGACCTGCACAACTTCGTCTGCTCCGCTCCAATTGGTCTTAGCGTGATAGTATAGTTTGTTTACTTAAACGCACTAATCTCAGGAACTATTTGTCTGATTTGAAAAATACTATCAGTGTTAGATAGCCCATTTACGAGGAAGGCTATATATCATCACGCTAAGACCAATAGGAGCGGAGCAGTAATGAAAATTGTGACGCAGACGAAGTTGAGCAGTTTAACTAGTATTAGTATATAGATTAAACAGGTATCCTATGAAAGAAGATATTATTTTAGCTAGTCTGAAACATGGTTGATTTAATTGGTTCCTATTTCTAGTAACACAGTTGTGCATATTGCCTCTTTTACTATTTCACTTAAGGTTGCATGTCACAACAAGCACGTGGATTATAATTAATTGTCTTGGTAAGTTTTTTGACACACTGATGGAATGGCTATGAGGAAACTACAAGGTCAATCCTATTTGAAGAAGAACAACCGCACCTAAGACAATTCAGTGACCCAACCTTCATCTCCAGACACCATCACAGCATCCAGACTAGATTTTAGCTAAAGTGAAGATAGTCTAAATAGTGTAGAATTCACATGCATTTTAGGTTTATAAAATCTCACATTGTGTAATGATGTGCAGCTGGAGTGCTGCGGCGCGGAGGGCCCGCGCGACTGGCAGCATTCGGCGTGGGCGCGCGCGCAGGGGGGCGCGGGCGCGGGCGCGGGGGGCGCGGACGACGCGCTGGACCTGTCGGTGGGCGCGCCCACGCACTACTACTGGGTGCCGCCCTCGTGCTGCGTGCTCACTGATAAACACGAGGTACAATACCTAATTGTCTTTAGCGAGGGAGGATCCTCTGTCTGACGACCGTTGTATATGTTTAAATCGCACGGTAATCTTTGATATCGCGATGCAGGATGTCTGACATAGTTTTTTGTGGCGGTATACATCCTGCTACGTTAGTTTTTTGTGGCGGTATACATCCTGCTACGTTAGCTTTTTGTGGCGGTAAACATCCTGCTACGTTAGTTTTTTGTGGCGGTATACATCTTGCTACGTTAGCTTTTTGTGGCGGTATACATCCTGCTACGTTAGGTTTTTGTAGCGGTATTCATCCTGCTATGTTAGTTTTTTGTGGCGGTATACATCTTGCTACGTTAGTTTTTTGTGGCGGTATACATCTTGCTACGTTAGCTTTTTGTGGCGGTATACATCCTGCTACGTTAGGTTTTTGTAGCGGTATTCATCCTGCTATGTTAGTTTTTTGTGGCGGTATACATCTTGCTACGTTAGTTTTTTGTGGCGGTATACATCCTGCTACGTTAGCTTTTTGTGGCGGTAAACATCCTGCTACGTTAGGTTTTTGTAGCGGTATTCATCCTGCTACGTTAGTTTTTTGTGGCGGTATACATACTGCTACGTTATTTTTTTGTGGCGGTATACATACTGCTACGTTATTTTTTTGTGGCGGTATACATCCTGCTATGTTAGGTTTAGCGGTATTCATCCTGCTATGTTAGTTTTTTGTGGCGGTATACATCCTGCTACGTTATTTTTTTGTGGCGGTATACATACTGCTACGTTATTTTTTTGTGGCGGTATACATACTGCTACGTTATTTTTTTGTGGCGGTATACATCCTGCTATGTTAGGTTTTTGTAGCGGTATTCATCCTGCTATGTTAGTTTTTTGTGGCGGTATACATCTTGCTACGTTAGTTTTTTGTGGCGGTATACATCCTGCTACGTTAGCTTTTTGTGGCGGTAAACATCCTGCTACGTTAGGTTTTTGTAGCGGTATTCATCCTGCTACGTTAGTTTTTTGTGGCGGTATACATCCTGCTACGTTAGGTTTTTGTAGCGGTATTCATCCTGCTACGTTAGTTTTTTGTGGCGGTATACATCCTGCTACGTTAGGTTTTTGTAGCGGTATTCATCCTGCTATGTTAGTTTTTTGTGGCGGTATACATCTTGCTACGTTAGTTTTTTGTGGCGGTATACATCCTGCTACGTTAGCTTTTTGTGGCGGTAAACATCCTGCTACGTTAGGGTTTTGTAGCGGTATTCATCCTGCTACGTTAGTTTTTTGTGGCGGTATACATACTGCTACGTTATTTTTTTGTGGCGGTATACATACTGCTACGTTATTTTTTTGTGGCGGTATACATCCTGCTATGTTAGGTTTAGCGGTATTCATCCTGCTATGTTAGTTTTTTGTGGCGGTATACATCCTGCTACGTTAGTTTTTTGTGGCGGTATACATCCTGCTACGTTAGCTTTTTGTGGCGGTAAACATCCTGCTACGTTAGTTTTTTGTGGCGGTATACATCTTGCTACGTTAGCTTTTTGTGGCGGTATACATCCTGCTACGTTAGGTTTTTGTAGCGGTATTCATCCTGCTATGTTAGTTTTTTGTGGCGGTATACATCTTGCTACGTTAGTTTTTTGTGGCGGTATACATCTTGCTACGTTAGCTTTTTGTGGCGGTATACATCCTGCTACGTTAGGTTTTTGTAGCGGTATTCATCCTGCTATGTTAGTTTTTTGTGGCGGTATACATCTTGCTACGTTAGTTTTTTGTGGCGGTATACATCCTGCTACGTTAGCTTTTTGTGGCGGTAAACATCCTGCTACGTTAGGTTTTTGTAGCGGTAATCATCCTGCTACGTTAGTTTTTTGTGGCGGTATACATACTGCTACGTTATTTTTTTGTGGCGGTATACATACTGCTACGTTATTTTTTTGTGGCGGTATACATCCTGCTATGTTAGGTTTAGCGGTATTCATCCTGCTATGTTAGTTTTTTGTGGCGGTATACATCCTGCTACGTTATTTTTTTGTGGCGGTATACATACTGCTACGTTATTTTTTTGTGGCGGTATACATACTGCTACGTTATTTTTTTGTGGCGGTATACATCCTGCTATGTTAGGTTTTTGTAGCGGTATTCATCCTGCTATGTTAGTTTTTTGTGGCGGTATACATCTTGCTACGTTAGTTTTTTGTGGCGGTATACATCCTGCTACGTTAGCTTTTTGTGGCGGTAAACATCCTGCTACGTTAGGTTTTTGTAGCGGTATTCATCCTGCTACGTTAGTTTTTTGTGGCGGTATACATCCTGCTACGTTAGGTTTTTGTAGCGGTATTCATCCTGCTACGTTAGTTTTTTGTGGCGGTATACATCCTGCTACGTTAGCTTTTTGTGGCGGTAAACATCCTGCTACGTTAGGTTTTTGTAGCGGTATTCATCCTGCTACGTTAGTTTTTTGTGGCGGTATACATACTGCTACGTTATTTTTTTGTGGCGGTATACATACTGCTACGTTATTTTTTTGTGGCGGTATACATCCTGCTATGTTAGGTTTAGCGGTATTCATCCTGCTATGTTAGTTTTTTGTGGCGGTATACATCCTGCTACGTTATTTTTTTGTGGCGGTATACATACTGCTACGTTATTTTTTTGTGGCGGTATACATACTGCTACGTTATTTTTTTGTGGCGGTATACATCCTGCTATGTTAGGTTTTTGTAGCGGTATTCATCCTGCTATGTTAGTTTTTTGTGGCGGTATACATCTTGCTACGTTAGTTTTTTGTGGCGGTATACATCCTGCTACGTTAGCTTTTTGTGGCGGTAAACATCCTGCTACGTTAGGTTTTTGTAGCGGTATTCATCCTGCTACGTTAGTTTTTTGTGGCGGTATACATCCTGCTACGTTAGCTTTTTGTGGCGGTAAACATCCTGCTACGTTAGGTTTTTGTAGCGGTATTCATCCTGCTACGTTAGTTTTTTGTGGCGGTATACATCCTGCTACGTTAGCTTTTTGTGGCGGTAAACATCCTGCTACGTTAGGTTTTTGTAGCGGTATTCATCCTGCTACGTTATTTTTTTGTGGCGGTAAACATACTGCTACGTTATTTTTTTGTGGCGGTAAACATACTGCTATGTTAGTTTTTTGTGGCGGTATACATCCTGCTATGTTAGATTTTTTGTGGCGGTATACATCCTGCTATGTTTGTTTTTTGTGGCGGTATACATCCTGCTATGTTAGCTTTTTGTGGCGGTAAACATCCTGCTACGTTAGGTTTTTGTAGCGGTATTCATCCTGCTACGTTAGTTTTTTGTGGCGGTATACATCCTGCTACGTTAGCTTTTTGTGGCGGTAAACATCCTGCTACGTTAGGTTTTTGTAGCGGTATTCATCCTGCTATGTTAGGTTTAGCGGTATTCATCCTGCTATGTTAGTTTTTTGTGGCGGTATACATACTGCTACGTTATTTTTTTGTGGCGGTATACATCCTGCTATGTTAGGTTTAGCGGTATTCATCCTGCTATGTTAGTTTTTTGTGGCGGTATACATCCTGCTACGTTATTTTTTTGTGGCGGTATACATACTGCTACGTTATTTTTTTGTGGCGGTATACATACTGCTACGTTATTTTTTTGTGGCGGTATACATCCTGCTATGTTAGGTTTTTGTAGCGGTATTCATCCTGCTATGTTAGTTTTTTGTGGCGGTATACATCTTGCTACGTTAGTTTTTTGTGGCGGTATACATCCTGCTACGTTAGCTTTTTGTGGCGGTAAACATCCTGCTACGTTAGGTTTTTGTAGCGGTATTCATCCTGCTACGTTAGTTTTTTGTGGCGGTATACATCCTGCTACGTTAGCTTTTTGTGGCGGTAAACATCCTGCTACGTTAGGTTTTTGTAGCGGTATTCATCCTGCTACGTTAGTTTTTTGTGGCGGTATACATCCTGCTACGTTAGCTTTTTGTGGCGGTAAACATCCTGCTACGTTAGGTTTTTGTAGCGGTATTCATCCTGCTACGTTATTTTTTTGTGGCGGTAAACATACTGCTACGTTATTTTTTTGTGGCGGTAAACATACTGCTATGTTAGTTTTTTGTGGCGGTATACATCCTGCTATGTTAGATTTTTTGTGGCGGTATACATCCTGCTATGTTTGTTTTTTGTGGCGGTATACATCCTGCTATGTTAGTTTTTTGTGGTGGTATCCATCTTGCTACAGTTATGTTTAATTGTTCGGAAACACTGGCAGGTTACAATAACCATGTAACATTTAGATGATACTTTGTGATAAAATGTGGTGTGTAAATTATTTTATTCTCATGTGCTCCTTTATGTAAATCTCTTAAATTTTCAGTCATGCTTTAATTTATACCATTAACAATTGATATGTTTAGATACCTTAAGTTAAAAAGTAGCGTGTGTGGCAGGAAGCGGGCGCGTTCGGAGACGCGGATGGCGGCGGTGGTGCGGGGGGCGCGGGGGGCGGCGCGTGCGCGGCGGCGCGGCGCGTGGCGGCGGCCAGCGGGGGCGGCGCGGGGCTGCACGGCGCGGCGTGCGGCGCGCGCGTGCTGGCGGCGCTGGCGCGGCTGGCGCGCGTGCCGCTGGCGCTGGGCGGCGCGCTGCTGGCGCTGCACGCGCTGTCGCTGCCGCTGGCCGCCGCGCTGTGGCTGCGCGCGCAGCCCGCGCCCGCCTACAAAGCCTAACTGCCGCCACCGATACGACTCTTTCCTGTTATATTACTTACGGCGTCGGCGTGTCGACAGCGTAACGTCCTTATTTTGTAAGAGTACAATTTGACTATGGTGATCGCTCCATTCGCTTTGTACTCTGCGACGACGAAGTTAGATGAGAATCGCAGATGAAGGAGGAAGTAATGATCAATCAGTAATAAATTTATAATATTAGTCGTAACTGTAGAGCTTAACCAAATGTGTGTTAGATGTAAGTTATACTTGTTATTTCTGCTCTATTTACTTTAACTAGCGAACCTTCGTTTAATCACGTCTGCGTAAAACTAAAACGTAAACGTGGTCAAGTTTAGCATAAAATGTTAATCTGTCATTAAACAAGTTTAAATTTATCTGAATAGTGGAATTTGCTCCATGAATTAATAGCCACTTTGACGTCTGCTGATAACGTACATATGAAACCTCAAGCTTTAAAAAATATAACTCTATCGTCATACTAATAGTTTCAAGTGTAGCTGAATAGTTCCGCGAGCCTCGGTAGCTGGACCACTTGGGGAGGTTCGTTAGTTAAGTAGATGGAGTACTTGATACCATATTCTATTTTATGTACTTATGTTTTTGTAAGTTTTATTTAACACTTTATTATGTTAGTACACACAAACGTGTGTGTACTAACGAGTAACAACTGCCAAAGAGCTGCGCCGCGCAGAGCGCAATGTGCGACACCCGCACGCGCGACACCCGCACGCGCGACACCCGCACGCGCGACACCCGCACGCGCGACACCCGCACGCGCGACACCCGCACGCGCGACACCCGCACGCGCGACACCCGCACGCGCGACACCCGCACGCGCGACACCCGCACGCGCGACACCCGCACGCGCGACACCCGCACGCGCGACACCCGCACGCGCGACACCCGCACGCGCGACACCCGCACGCGCGACACCCGCACGCGCGACACCCGCACGCGCGACACCCGCACGCGCGACACCCGCACGCGCGACACACGCACGCGCGACACCCGCACGCGCGACACACGCACGCGCGACACCCGCACGCGCGACACCGACGATCGTACAAATACTCACATATTATATAAATGACACTGATCTCTCTGTACTGCCATTTTACACAAACTTAAGACTTTTATGTTGAGACTGATTTTATTTTCTTTTCGCTAGTACTTAAGTTGTAACCCAGTACAAATATGTTAGATATTATTTGTTATAAGTTTCCACGAGTCTATATTATTATGATGAAGCATTTATTAATTTGACTGATTTTGAAATAGATGTAAGATGTGTGAGGCGCCGGCCGCCTCCTCTGTCACCGCCATGTTCGTTCACACGCACCACACGCACCACACGCACCACACGCATCACACGCACCACACGCACCACACGCATCACACGCACCACACGCATCACACGCACCACACGCACCACACGCATCACACGCACCACACGCACCACACGCACCACACGCACCACACGCACCACACGCACCACACGCACCACACGCACCACACGCATCACACGCACCACACGCACCACACGCACCACACGCACCACACGCACCACACGCATCACACGCACCACACGCATCACACGCACCACACGCACCACACGCACCACACGCACCACACGCACCACACGCATCACACGCACCACACGCACCACACGCACCACACGCACCACACGCATCACACGCACCACACGCACCACACGCACCACACGCACCACAAGCATCACACGCACCACACGCACCACACGCACCACACGCACCACACGCACCACACGCACCACACGCACCACACGCACCACTCGCACCACACGCACCACACGCACCACTCGCACCACACGCACCACACGCACCACACGCACCACACGCACCACTCGCACCACACGCACCACTCGCACCATTCGCACCACACGCACCAATCTCACCATTCGCACATAAAGTGTTGCTACAATATGGCGCGTAGTATCGCGTCTGTCTATCGTACAGGTACAAGTGGCTGCGGCACAGCCGTCACAGCAGCACGAAAGCGTTGTTCGAAACTGTCCTTAACGTTTTTAGTAATGGCTTATTGTATTCACAGTTTATGTACAAAAACGTTAAATGATGTATAATATCCAGCCAGCTTGTGCAAAATATTTTTGATTCCAATCGATAATATTTATAATAACGATCAAAAAGGGCAGATGCACATCCAGTTGATGTTCATGCTCTTATGAAATGATTGTTCAGTGTCGAGAGAATGGGGTCCACTTTTGTATGAAACTCCTCTGTACATAGCTTGAGAAAAAACTATAGTTCGCTTCGCTCTATAGATCTGTGTAAGTGTGGCTGCAGCTACTATTTAGAGCGTTTCGTCAATGGCATATTATACACAAATCTCTTGGACCCAAAAACATACACATATACAGTGGTTTGACTTGAGTGGAGTTACTATCAACAAACGAATGTGAACTCTGCGAACAGCTTTCGAGCTTTGGGCATACTCCATGCTGTGTGGCAAGTGGGCGACGGCGGCCTGGTGCCATGTAGCGTAAGCCCGCGGGGCACTAACACTAACTGAATGTTACACTAATAAATGTCTCCTTGTGTACGCCGCCTTTTATTTCTACCATCCCCATGAGCCCTAGCGCCCCTAGCTGATCGGACGACTGCTCAGAATCACGATACATTTCCTTAGTATTCAACATGTTCAAAGCTGTCGAACAGACTATATTTTCCAAACAATTTCTGTAGTAAATCGTAGGTACCACTAGAGTAGTCCATAAGCCAGTAACCTGAACAAGCGCTTCCTACCACCGACCGCTTGGCGCCTGCGTGCTGTCAATCTTTATTTTTTTGACTATTGATAGGATCGCGTTTGACCACTATCTCACCTGATGGTAAGCGATGATGTGGTTGAAGATATGCCTTGAAGTAACCTAGGTATTCACTCTTTACTTAAAGACTCCCAGGTTGTAGCTATCCACGCCCGGGTGTCATCACTGCGAGGATCACCCGGAGGACACGGTGGAGGTCTGCCCTGCGCGGGGCGGAGAACCGCCGGATCCTCGTTGAGGCGATCGGCGGCAGCGACCTCTCGCGGCCGGCCCTGGTTCAATCTATGGTCCGGAGCGAGGAGGCATGGGAAGCGAACACCTCCTTCTGCGAAGCAGTAATGCTAGCAAAGGAGGAGGCTGAACGTGTAAGAGAGAGGGAACCTCACGACCCAGCTGCCGCAACAGAAGACGTCCTTGGCGTCGGGGGTCGCAGGGCGATTTCCGGCCACCGTAGGCGCGGGCCTGCGGACAGCGAGCTTTGGGTGGCTCGCCGTCCGATAAGAACCAGGCCCGGGTTGGCGGCGCGCTGTGTTCAACGCGCGCCTCAAGAAGCTGTCAGCAGGGGTGCGGAATCCGTTCGAAAGAGACGCCGCGTCCCTGGAACGCAAAGGGCGCTGGGAGGAGCACGGATGGGTTTTAGTCAGTAAGAGTCTGACACTCCCTTCCGCTCCGCCTAGAGTGGAAGGAATCATTTGATGATTTCCATCCTTAAAAAAAAAAAAAAAGTTGTAGCTATCAGGAACCACAGACTCCGGCATTCGACTCCTTAGCAGCCAGCACGCACAATGAACGTGTTCCCATTTGTGCGTGTGGGTGGGATATCCAACATGTACAGGTGGTGGTGGAATTATGTAATTCCGTCGCACACTCCCCAAAATAGCTAGCAACTTGGCGTCGATGCTCAAGACTAGAGCTTCGACTCGACGAGCCTATCATTGCCGATGATCCTGGCACGTTCCCAAGAGTCAAGGGCATCAATGTGGGTATCTGGTAGATCCTCCATTTATACGTAAGTACTCCATATATACGAGGGTGGATTGAAAAGTTTGCGGCCTAACACATAAATACCTTAACTATTTTAATGTAACTGACCTCATTCGATTAGTACCTACTCTCTGTTTTTTTTTTTTTTTTTTTTAACTAATAATAGGCACGCGCTTGACCACCATCTCACCTGATGGTAAGCGATGATGTGGTCGAAGATGGAGCACGCCTGCCTAGAAGCAACCTATTCACTCTTGACTTAAAGACTCCCAGGTTGTAGCTATCGGGAAACACAGACTCCGGCAGGGAATTCCACTCCTTAGCTGTACGCATTATGAATGTGTTCCCAAAACGTTTTGTGCGTGTGGGTGGGATGTTCACCATGTACCGGTGGCGCATCGCCGTTCGTCTTGTGGTCCGATGATGGAACGGGCTTGGCGGAATTAAATTATGCAATTCCGTCGCACATTCCCCAAAATGCAACCGGTAGAAAACCGACAGGCTAGCAACTCGTCGTCGATGCTCAAGACTTTGGAGCTTCGTCGCGACGAGCCTCTCATTGCCAATGATCCTCTTGGCTCGTTTCTCAATTGACTCAAGGGCATCAAGCTGGTATCTCGCAGATCCGTCCCAAAGATGAGAGCAGTATTCCATACACGATCGAACTTGCGCTTGATAGAGTTTGAGCAGCTGTTCCGGCGTGAAGTACCGTCTCACCTTTGATAGGATCCCCAACTTCTTTGCAGCCACTTGAGCTTTTGCCTCTATGTAAGGGCCAAAATTGAGAGTAGATGTTAATGTAACCCCGAGAAGCTCAAGTTGGTCGGTTATCGGCACGGTTGCACCTCGGAAAGATGGAGCTGGGTGGAATTGGCTCCTTTTGGCGGAAAATAGACACGCTTGGGTCTTAGCAGCATTGAACTTGACCAGATTGGCATCGCCCCATTCAGAGACAGCCTGTAAGGACACATTCAAGCGCTCAACCATAGCCTCCCGAAGAGACCGGATCTGCGACCCACCAGCTCGTGCGTCGGACACGTATCTCTCAGCAACAGTGCTGTCGTCTGCATACCCAAAGGTACCGGGTTTAAGAAGATCATTAATATGCAGCAAGAACAGTGTTGCCGAAAGCACCGACCCCTGAGGAACCCCGGCATTAATATCCAGCAGTCCAGACGAGCAGCCATCTATGACCACTCGGATAGACCGATCCCTCAGGAAATCTGCAATCCAATCACACAAACCGGCGGGCAGACCGAAGGAAGGAAGCTTACTAATAAGGCTATCGTGCCAGACCCTGTCGAAAGCCTTCGAGATGTCAAGGGAGACCGCTAGTGCCTCCCCGTGCTTTTCTATGGCTTCACTCCAGATGTGAATGGCATACGCTAGAAGATCCCCAGTTGACCGATTTCGGCGGAACCCGTATTGTCGGTCACTAAGGATATCATTTCCTTCTAGGTACGCCAGGAGCTTATGATTCAGCACGCGTTCCATAGTCTTACAGAGTATGGACGTTACCGAGATGGGTCTATAATTCGACGGGTCAGCTCGACTACCCTTCTTGGGCACGGGTTGCACGTTAGCTTGCTTCCAAGCCTTCGGCACCTTTCCAGTCTCAAACGAAAGGCGAAATAGGCGTGTCAAGATCCTAAGGATCTGGTTGTCAAATTGTAAAATTCATCGCAATAGCATTAACTATATTTAAATTAGACTGAATTTTGTGAGCCGTTGTGCAGCGTTTTTAAAGAATGGAGAAAATTGAGCAACGTGCGGTCATCAAATATCTGTTTAAAAAAACTAACTCCAAAAGAGATTCACGAAGATATGTCAACAACATTGGGAGAAACTGCTCCGTCGTATACGACTGTGAAAAAGTGGGTTGCTGAATTTAAACGCGGACGAGAGAGTATTGAAGATGACCCTCGCTCTGGCTGGCCTATGACGTCTACGACTGAAGAAAACATCGGGAAAATCTGTGATCTAATATTGTCAGATCGGAGATTGACCATCAGGGAGATTGCAGACACTATTGGCATCTCGTATGAACGAACACAAAACATCATAGTCAATGAACTTGGATTTTCTAAGGTTTCTGCGCGGTGGGTACCCAGATTTATTCCCAAACCTAAAAAAACACCTTGGAGGTCAAAAATTTTCACAACATGAGGAGGTCGAAGCTGCGGTGGGTGACTTTTTTGAAGGCCTTGAAGAAACTTTTTTATGACTGGCATACAGGCGTTGGAAACCAGATGGAAGAAGTGCATAGAGTTAAGTGGAGATTACGTGGAAAAATAAAATTACTTTTGCTTATATTTTATATTTTTTTCTTGCTGAGGCCGCGAACTTTTCAATCCACCCGATCGAACTAGCGCGTGATAGTTTCAGTAGTTGTTCCGTCATGTAGTACCACAGGTACCTACCGTCTCATCTTTGCTAGGATCCCCAACTTTTTAACCGACTTTTTTTTTTTTTTTTTTACTAATAATAGGCACGCGCTTGACCACCATCTCACCTGATGGTAAGCAATGATGTGGTCGAAGATGGAGCACGCCTGCCTAGAAGCAACCTATTCACTCTTGACATAAAGACTCCCAGGTTGTAGCTATCGGGAAACACAGACTCCGGCAGGGAATTGAATTGGCAAAGAGGAGGATGTTCTATGTTCGGCTCTATGTATGTTTTTTTTTATGTATCTTCACCGAGTTCTCCGCCAATTGTGGACTGATTAAAAAATCTTCTTTTATTCAAATTCAAATTCAAAGCATTTTATTTCAAATAAACCATTCACAGGCACTTTTGAAACGTCAAGGTCGGTCAGTCAAAAACATGGAAGCTATTTGCACGTTCCAAAGCGTAGATCTCTATGGAGAAGAACGTGCAAGAAACTCCACGGACACTCTTTTAAATCATGTTCTGGTTTTACAAAATTTCAAGTTACATATACTTGTTGCTTCTGCATGTGAGGACAATGCAAAGGAAAAAAAAAAAGGCTTATTATAAGAATTTTAAATATAAAGATTAAAATAAGCCAATGGCAGTTAAGAGATGACCAGTCTCAACCGACGGCGCCTGTTCACGAACATGACGCGTGTATCGGCACCCTTCAGCTCAACCATTTCGAAGGGAACCGAATGATCAAACCCACGCGCCGCCATCAGCGAGACATTTGAGTGAGCATGACATGCTCTCAACCACCATGCTCGTTCATGTCCAACAAGTAAAACTATAACTACTCACATAAAATGTAAATGGTTTCATGGTACTCACATTTACAAAATTTGAAAAATATGCTTCTACTTTACACAAAACTATGGTTGTCAATGACCAAATAATGAAAAATAAATTAATAAAGAGAACGATTAAGATCTTACATCAAAAAGAATAAATAAGTAATTAATATAATAATATAATTTGTATGTTTATAAGAATAAATAAACGAAATAATGTAAGAACCTCTAAAAGGAGCGAGCATCTCTTCCAAATATAAAAACATAGAAACCTAAAAAGTGGACCTAAGCAGCTGTGACTGTGGAGCAGGACCAGCATTTAGCCAAGCGTTTTTATCGAGGATATAATCTTCCAGTTTATAATACGCTTGTCTACATAGTGTGCGTTTTATGCATGCTTTAAATTTTCTCTCATTCAGTTCGAGAATATCAACTGGTATTTTATTATAAAATTTAATACAGTACCCCATAAAAGAAGTGTGTACTTTGGCCAATCTGAATCGGGGTTGATCTAATTTGTTCCTATTTCTAGTATTAAAATTATGCCTGTCACTAATCTTGCTAAAGAGATGAAGATTTTTCCGAACATACATAATATTTTCGTAAATGTATTGACAAGGTACCGTCATGATGTTGATATCCTTAAACAGTTCTCTTAGGGAATCACGCCGACGGAGATTGTAAATGGCTCTGATGGCTCTTTTCTGCAGGACAAATATAGACTCGATGTCTGCAGCACGTCCCCATAATAAGATACCGTAAGACGTAAAGTAACTAAAATAGACCAGCCTCGCGGTATCTATATCGGTAAATTGACGGATTTTTCTGACAGCGTATGCTGCTGAACTTAGCCGTCCCGCAAGAGATGTTAAATGAGGACCCCATTGTAGCCTTGAGTCAAGCGTAATCCCCAGGAAAACCGTGTTTTCGACGAATTCAAGTTTCTCCTTGTTCAATACTATGTCGCAATCATTTCTTTTAACGTTCGGTAAGGCAAATCTGATGCATTTAGTTTTTTTCCCATTTAATACGCACAGCAAAGGAATTCGAAAGCCTATACTCCTGAGGTGGTCCCATTGTCACCAAGTCCGAATCTGATGACGGGATCCTATGATAATCGAGGGAAACCCTCAAATTTTATAGGCACATAGGTACGCGATGTTTTTCATAAACTTTCTAACGCAATTCAGATATTTGTGCCTAGTAATCATCATCTCATATTGCTGAGCTGATGATGGAAGGTATAAGTCAGGGTCTGATGATGGGATCCCATGAAAAATATTTGATCAGCGATATTTTCGCCACTTGTTAACCTATTTGGATGGTTCTTTTTTTTTTGGAAGGTTATATTTTCCCGGACTGGTCCCATTTCAATTTGGTGAAGATCTGACGTAGAACTTTAGAACGGAACTCTTCAATAAATGATAGCAAATGGATCGGGATTCCTGATATCGCAAGTCTGTTGATTTTTAACACCAGTTCATAACATAATATTGAATAGAATAGAAAAACATTTATTCAACACAGACACAAACACACAGCGACAAAAAAAAAACAAAAGTAATAGTTAGCAGGTACACAAATTGCCGGTATGCCTTGTTTGTGGTTTTTTACAAAAAAATACAACCGACTACCAAAACCAAAACACTACAAAGTATAGATACAATAACTTTAATTTCGGAAGTTGGTGTCAAAAAACGATATACTATATGATATGTTATACTTTGTAGTGTTTTGTTTTTGGAAGT
This sequence comes from Lacanobia oleracea, assembly GCA_950371165.1. Taxonomy (NCBI): domain Eukaryota; kingdom Metazoa; phylum Arthropoda; class Insecta; order Lepidoptera; family Noctuidae; genus Lacanobia; species Lacanobia oleracea. Next base: position 25,510,236 of record OX493403.1, read on the forward strand.
CGGTTGTTTTGCAGTCAGTTTAGCCTTTGCCTCTATGAAAGAACCAAAGTTGAGGGTAAATGTTAATGTAACGCCAAGGAGATCAATTTGGTCGGTTATCGGCACGGTTAGACCTCGGAAAGATGGAGCTTTTTTATTTTATTTATTATGGATTTGCTCTTGACTCTAGTCTATGTCAGAGATGACAAAGTCTACGATGGAGCGAGCCAACCCAGAAGGAGCCTGTTCTCTTTTGAAGATATTAGGGTTGTAAGCTTTTGGAAACACAGACGTAGGCATGCAGAGAGTTCCACTCCTTTGCTGTGCGCATTATAAAAGACGTTTATTGGAAACGCTTAGTGCGAATTGGTGGAATAGCTACAAGGTAGAGATGGTAAGATGCAGTGCGTCTGGATGTCCGGTGGTAGAAGGGGGCCGGTAGGAGCTGGGTGGAATTGGCTTCTTTTAGCGAAAAAAAGACACGCTTGGGTCCTAGCAGCATTGAACTTGACCAGATCCATCACCATCACCATCGCCCTAGAGCCATCACCAGGCATCGCCCTATTCAGAGACAGTCTGTAAGGACAAGTTCAAGCTCTCGACATAGCCTCTCGAAGAGACAGGACCGGCCCACCAGCTCGTGGGCTTGACACGTATATCTCAGCAACAGTGCTGTCGTCTGCATACCCAAAGACATCGGGGTTTTAGCAGATCATTAATATGCAGCAAGAATCATGTTGCCGAAAGCAACGACCCCGGCGTCAATATCCAGCAGTCCGGACGAGCAGCTATCAATGACCACTTGGATAGACCGATCCCTCAGGAAATCTGCTGTACAATCACACAATTTGGTGGGCAGACCGAAGGAGCGAAGCTTAGGTACCTACTAATAAGGCTATCGTCAAGGGAGACCGGAGACGTTCTCCTATGGGATGATAGCATGTAGGAAGCATAGCTGGCAGCTCAGAAGCATCAGTGATAATATGTTTTTAAAACATAAAAGTTTGCGATGCTACATTGCACACGTTCCCTGTTGTGGATCCTGGGGCCGAATCCTAGATCTGCCAATAAGTGTGTCATAAAATAGATATTGGTATTTTCTATTAGGACAAGTGGCAGCCCGGAGTTAGATTTGTTCTGGCCTGATAAAATAGATTTATGTCTGACGAATGTAAGTGTGCCTACCTAAATTAATCAATGTTAAGTCGGTCACTGCAGTAATACCTGCAGTGACGGTTATTTTTATTTCATAATTATAATTATACCACTGCTAGGCAAAACTAGGCCTTCAGTAAACGGTAGACATGGTTCAAATCACCTACACTGTGGGTGTTTTTGGTTTACGAATGTTGCCACTGCAAGCACTTGTGTATTGTGTGGCGACAAGCGAGCTTGCACGCGTGACTCATGCATGCCTAGCGCGCAACACAAATAAAAGAATTGGGTCAGAATCAATGTAGCGTCGTTAATACACTCAATATGCTTCATTAGGTATTTGTCTGTTGAGGGGCTGAGCGGCACTCACTGACATAATAGGTGTTATCGAAGCCTGTTCGACACGACACCTAAATTTCTGTTCGGATGAACGACTGAACACTGATATTGCTGGCATTGGCGTTCTCAGAATAATTCTGTAACGATTAACTTTGTCTGACTCGGGAATCGAACGCCCACCGGTGGCGCTCAAGTGTACACCTCTACCTCTTGGCAACATTATTGTTTATTTATGTAAGTACACACAAAACACGTGAAAGTTAGAAGAGAAACATATAGACCTTCAAAGTAGTGGGTGGGTATTAATGGAATCTACTGACAGTGCAATAATATTATGTTTGGTAAACATACGTATTAGTAGCAGTGGTCCGGACTCAGTGCAAGCTCATCAAATTCACATTTGCAGATGTGGATTTGATGAGCTTGCGTTGTAGTGATGCAATTTAAGATGTAACTGTGATGCAACGTGTGCAGCCTCCCGGTCGTCAGCCGCGTCTCGCGTCTCGCGTGTCGCGTCTGATGCAACCGATGGACTTCGAGAAACGATTCAACGGCGCAACGCCACGGCTCCCAATTGATTCCTTGAACACGTACGTCTTGGCTAAAAATCTCGGGACCAACAGCTTAACGTGCTTTACGAGGTACCGAGGAGTCTCGGTATGTTGAGATGGTCACCCATCCACTGACCGACCTTAAACAGCGTTGATTAATAACTTTGAAAATCAGCCCATGCAACTGTTTAAATTACTTAGCTACAATAGCTCCTCTTCACGCACTAGATGAAGATGAGATCAGATACACCATTCATCAGTGCTTATTGATATTACATCCAGGAGCGTAACTACCGCCGTATCAGCCATATCAAATATACTACGGGACCCCCGGACTACAGGGGCCCCGACGTGTGGACGCGTATAAAAATTATAAAGTATAAATTTAGTCCCGCCGTCTCGTTTGTGACCTGTCAATACAGTCCTTAGCTAATAGGACCTGTTCTGTTTAAAAAAACTAAACCCTTATAAGGGCCCGCCAAAAATGTTTAATACAGGGCCCCTTTGAAACTAGCTACGCAACTGATTAGATCATTCCTCTTTAATTCCAGTTGGATGTAGGTTGCCGCCACGCATTGACAACTGGCGCGTGTGTGCTGCCTGGCGCCTGCCCACTCGTTCCCTTGGTAATTGTCGTTCATTGGCATCTTACGCTTTCGTAATTGCCGCCAGAGCTGTGCCAGCCGCCCCCCCGCCCCCCACCGCTTGCCCTTTCTGACTCCTGGCCGATCAACGAGTGCCGCCGACGATCACCTATTGAAGGCAATCAAACGCCGGAAAAAATTGAACGCTTGTAACTAGATGCCTCCTTACTTGGTGCACAACTGAAAGACGACCGATGATAGTACCTACCTAATATTATAGGTACCTACTACTAAGTATTTCTTTTTCCTAAAGCTCAAGGTACCTATTGAGGCGAAATAAACAAAGAAAAAGCCTGGGTGCGTAATGCTATGGGTAGTCACTGCCTGATAACTGACATTCTCCTGGCGATGACTATAGCACTTGCGCGCACACTACGTACCTACCCAAACTATCTCATCAAGCTAGAATAGGTATCTCCCTACCTCGACAACTCCAGAGGTGAATCTTGTATGTAGGTATCCTTTAAGTGCCTAATACTATATGTAGTTACCTATTTAAGCAAACGATGCAATCCTTGCAAGACTTATCTAGTACTAGTTGCAAGACTTATTGTAAGTACCTAGTGGTAGGCGCAAGACTTGCAAGTAAGTACCTAGTAGTAATTACAAGACTTGCAAGTAAATTCCACAGTCATTACCTAGATCAGATTCTTTATTCGAGCCGATCGTGATAAAAATTGTCTCGTATTTCGTCGTAGGCTAAACTAGAACAAAATTATTTAAAATTCCTACCTTACTCTTTATCACTATCTACAAATATCCGTAGGAAGGCACATAACGCAATAATGTAATGCTACACAGAGATGTTTTTTTTACTATTGATAGGCACGCGTTTGATCACTATCTTACCTGTTGGTAAGCGATGATGTGGTCGAAGATGGAGCACGCTTGCCTAGAAGTAACCTATTCACTCTTGACTTAACGACTCCCAGGTTGTAGATAACAGGAAACACAGACTCCGGCAGGGGATTCCACTCCTTGGCTGTATGCACTATGAACGTGTTCCCAAAACGTTTTGTGCGTGTGCACAATCCGGCGGGCAGACCGAAGAAAGGAAGCTTACTAATAAGGCTATCATGCCAAACCCTGTCCAAGGCTTTTGAGATGTCAAGGGAGACCGCTGGTGCTCCCCGTGCTTCTATGGCCTCACTCCAGATGTGAATGGCATACGCTAGAAGATCCCCAGTTGACCGATTTCGGCGGAACCCGTATTGTCGGTCCTTTAGGATATCATTCGCTTCTAGGTACGCCAGAAGCTTATGATTTAGCACGCGTTCCATAGTCTAACAGAGTATGGACGTTACCGAGATGGGTCTATAATTCGACGAGTCAGCTCGACTACCCTTCTTGGGCACGGCCTGCACATTAGCTTGCTTCCAAGCCTTCGGCACTTTTCCAGTCTCAAAGGGAAGGCGAAATAGGTGTGTCAAGATCGGAAACAACTCAGGCGCACAAGTGTTCTTTACAATTGCTGGAATCCCGTCGGGGCTACACTGGGATAGTAATCGAATTTGCCAGGACGAAGCCGCTGGCAGGAGCTAGTAGCTATATGTATGTATGATTATAGTAGTACAGTCAGACCACCCACCTGCCGCTCGTTATTTGTTATGAAAGTGATTCAACTGCTCAGCAGTTTTATAGTTTTCGCAAGAAGACGATTTTAATGTTTTGAGAGAGGAGACAACTCAGGCACACAAGTCCTTTCACCGGCAATTGTTCCAGAACAATTGCCGGTGTCTCGTCGGGGCCACTAACTAGCCTTGTTCACGTCTAGATTACACATACCCTAGCCAGGGACCAAAAAGCCTTACTACCTGCTGGGTATGAAGCGAGTTTGTTTCCTATTCGGCTAATGTGGTCAAATCGAGCCCTCCGCAACATCTTTTTGCCGGACTTGGCAGCCCAGTTGAAGGCTCGCTCTTCTTCTGACTCACGTCATTTGCTTTGCGCGTACGAGCGTCTACCAATGCTAGGTAAGCCGCGTGCGCGTTAAGCGCATCAGCGCGATTGCATTCGGCACCAAACCATGGACGAGCTTCGCCAGACATTGTTATGTCAGAGAACGGAATATATTACTCCATTCCCCTAAGCTCCGTATCACATCCGTCACGGCGTCCGCGCACGACGAATCATCAGTCGATGTAAACCAAGTAGGCTGCCAAGGGTAACCTGGGAAGAAAGATCGCATGCCATCCCAATCTGCTGACCTGTATCGCCATACCCGCCGCGTGCCTCTTGGGCTAGGATCGGGCGGGGAGTAGACGGATACAGACTTCACCAGACAGTGTTCGGAACTACCCAGTGGTAAGAAATTGACACCGAATAGCGGTCTGGATATGTTGTCAGCAAAAGGCAATTGGCAGTGTGCGAATCAACATCCGGCACCCTCGTTGCCCCCTGGACCAGCTGGGTAAAATTACGCAAGCGCTAGCTTTCGCGTCTCTCGTCCTGCATGGTCTGTGCACTGTATGGGAAGAGCTACTCCTGATTATGCATTAAAGTCCCTCAGTAACACCAATTAGGCAGAATGGGCGCTGCTGTACCGCATCCGCCGCCTCACTCAGGTGCTGTGTGAGCCCAGTTGTCTCCAGATCACCGCTGTGCGAACGGTAGACACAGGCGTAGAAAATTTTGTCCAGGCCTAGCTGTATCCACTATAACCCACAGCGTTGAGAATCTGGAGTCTTCATGGTTGCGGAGACGCCGATAGCAGATGTCGTCCCGGGCGTGCATGCATACACCCGCGCGTGATCTGAAGTGGTGCTCCAGGGTAAACCCTGGGTAAGACAGGTATGGTTGTACGTTGTTTTACAGAAGCAGTTTCACAGAATTTCGTTACATATAAAGTTTTTCTCGTAATATCATTTCATAGAATTATCAATACACAGAATACTTACTATGAATATATTAAAATCATAGATTTTTGTTACAAATAAACTTTGTTTCGATATTCACCATATCATAGAATATCAAATCAAATATTTTTAAACCTCATATTGAGTCTTCTTCCAGCTGGCGTTAATCCCGGCCATTGCCAGGGTCCGCCTTCTGTCTGAGCTTCCTCTGCTTTGCCCGATCGTCAACATCACTTTCACACCAGTTTTGTTAACTTAACCGAAAAATAGACATATTCTTAATTTATTTGTTTAGTTGTTTACTAAATTTTAACTTGCAACTTGCCACTAACTTGTATGTTTACATGTATTAAGTCACTTAAATTAAATTAAAATTGAATTGTTTACTTAAGAACTTAATACGTGTAAGCCATACATCTAATACGGTTAAATCACTCATGAATTTTAACTGAATTTTAAGTTGCAACTTGTTACTAAAATGTTCGTTTACATGTATTAAGTCACATAAAATTAAGTTAAAATTTAGTTCTACTTAACAACTTAATAAGTGTGATCAGCGATGCTGCGTAGCTCGCAAGCCACAGCCACACGCTATGACGCTACGAGCATGCTACGAGCTCCTCGTAGTCACGAATAGATTCGTAGCACCGCACGCGTCACACGTAGCGCGTTTATTTGTAACCAACTTAAAAAGGGAGGAGGTTCTCAATTCGTCGGAATCTTTTTAACCGACTTCCAAAAAAGGAGGAGGTTCTCAATTGGGTGAGTATTTTTTAATGTTTTAACACCGATTACTCCGAGGTTTCTGATCGGATTTCTGTGATTCTTCTTAAGTTCGATGCGGTATACTTGCCATTTGGTCCCGTAAAAATTTGATTCAGTTAGGTTCAGTACTTTTTTTTTTGGCTTTTAAGCTTATTTCAATTGTAAAAGTGAAAAATAAAAAACTTAACTTAAATTCGTATTAACTGACTTCCACGGTTATATTTTTTTGTTAAAAAACGAAGATGAGAAACCAAAAACACTGACTTCCAAAATTAAGGTTATACTTTGTAGTGTTTTTTGGAAGGCGGTTATTTTTTGTGTTAATTTTTTTTTTATTTAACCGACTTCTTTATTTTTTATGTATGTTCACCGATTACGCAAAATTTGGAGAATTCTTTTTTTGTTTGAAAGGGTAGACCACTTTCCAGGTGGTCGCGTGATCGGTGATCCTCAGGTCAGGATCTGATGATAGATCAAAAATCGTGGGAACTCTTCAAATATAGGCACACTTGAAGCGATTTGGGCAATTTTTGGAACACTATTTTCTCGAAGTGCTCCCATTTCAATTTTGCTATAAAAAATCCTTCTACGCAGATCCATGTGTTAAAAAATTTCATAGAACGATGTACTCGGCAAGAGCGTAGTGCGAGTGATCACTTTTAATGTCAACTGAAATTGTACCAGCACTCCTACTTGTTAGAAGTAGCGAATGTGACATTATATTGAATGAAGAAAAACTGGAGTTTATTAATCACACGGTTTTCCTGGAAATCACTTTATACGAGAAATTACAATGGCGACCTCATATAACATCTCTAGCGGGGCGTCTAAGCTCAGCCGCTTATGTTGTTAGGAAGAGAAGACAACTAACAGACGTAGAAACCGCACATTTGGTTTATTTTAACTACTTCAGGGTTGCCTGCTTGTCGGTCTTCTACAGATTGTACTTCGGTGAGTGTGCCCATGAACTCCACGACCTCATCCCACCGGCCCCCTTCTACCATTGGACATCCAGACGCACTGCATCTTACCATCCCTTCCTTGCTATTCGCACTAAGCGTTTCCAAACGTCTTTTATAATGCACACAGCAAAGGAGTGGAACTCGCTGTTTCCAAACGCTTACAACCCTAATCTCTTCAAAGTTAGTGAACAGGCTCCTTCTGGATAAGCTCGCTCCGTCGTAGACTTTGTCTCTGTCATCTCTGACCTAGACTTGAGTCAAGGTCATACCTATACCACATAAAAACGGACGGTATTTTGCTGTGGGATTGGGCTGCTGACATTGAATCTATATTTATTTTACAAAAGAGAGCTGTCAGAGCCCTTTATAATCTGTGTCGCCGCGATTCTCTAAGGGAACTTTTAAAAAAGATTAATATTATGACAGTTTTTTTTTATATGAGATTCTGTAAGAGATTCCTTGAGAGCACACGTAAAATATAATTATCCTTAAAAGTACCATCAGATTTTAATTTTTATAATTAACCACCGCTACGGCCTGTAGCTGTAGCCTGTAGCTTACATTCGGCGGCGGCACCGGGTATTACACTACGCATGGCGGACGTGCCGCGACTTCGCGAGTATAAAGTAATGAAATATAGATTTTAATATTGTAATGTAAATTTTGCGTTTACAGGGCGAGTACACTGTACGAAGATAATTTTCACACGGGTGCACTGCGTAAGATAAAAGTGCATGAAGACCCCCACTGTTATTTCAGTAGCATCGCGGAGAGACTGCAATTGGTGCAATTTGGTGGTCAGGCGATACCCCGACGTCTGAATAATTATAAAGATAAGTGGTTTATATTATATATACAGAATAATAATATGGCAAAAGTATCCTTCACGGGCACGGGTTCCTCGTGCTCGTTTGACGATTTTCTTACTCAGTTTCGCCAAATCGCTGCCATAAATAGATGGCCGGAGAGTGATTTAGCCCTCATTATGCGTGCATATCTGGACGGACCAGCCTTGGCCTATTTCAAATTTATTTCTAAAGAAAATCTGTTAATGTGCGACAGGCTACAGGCGGAAACCCAACAGGAATAGATTTTGTGGAGAAATTATCCGTTAGTTGAAGAAGAGGAGGAGCCAAAGATGTTTGGGAAACAGAGGATGGCATGCAACTGTATAAAATAGAGATTGTGAGATTTCGAGAAGAGCAGCTGCGAGATGAGTTTTGCAGATATTGGTTTGATAGGCTGGTGACTAGTAGGATAAGCACACTCAAGGGTTTTAGTGTCGTAGATGGTGTATTATGTAAGCAAGCAAGGAGACTAAATAGGGTTCGGGAGTTAGTTGTGATCCCAAGATGTTTGCTGAACGAGATATTAAAGGAGCTGCATGATGATCCATGGTCAGGTGGACACTTAGGACTAGCTAAGACGTTAGATACATTGAAAGAAATATATTACATTAAGGATGCTGAGAAGGAGATATATAGATATGTAAGGAGTTGTCGGTTGTGTTAGGAGCGAAAAAATTGTAAGCAGGTGGCACAATCACAACCCGTCGTGGTGAACCATTTGATGAAGAAAGTAGGGATCGACGTCTTACAACCTTTTAGGAAATCGTTGGAAGGTAATCGGTATACTATAGTTAGAGTGGAATATGCGACGAGATATGCAGTCTGCAAGGCGGTTCCCAGAATAACGGCACAAAGTATTAGCGAGGTCCTGATTGATGAGATCTTCTGTAGATATGGTGGTGTCAAAGAAATAGTGTCGGATAGGGGGTCGGTTTTTACGTCTCATCTAGTGAGGGATACAGTTTGTTATTTCGAGGCTAAGTCACGTTTCACTTCAGCATTCCACCCAGCCTCGAACGGTCTAGTAGATCGTTTTAACCGGACATTGACCCAGATGTTATCCATGTATGGTGCTGCAGATCAAAGAAATTGGTGCAGCCATATTCCTCTTATGTGTTTCGCGTACAATACCAGTAAACAGTCTAGCACCAGAATGTCACCTGACGTATTTACCGTCATTTCTAACAGATTTAACGATCAACATTGGGGAACAGATTCAAACATTAGATTTCGTAGGACGACATAATCTGAAAGCCCAACTGTCACGAAGTGCTATATATAACATAAGAAAGGCGCAGGTTAGACAGAAGGCTATCTATGATAGGAAAGCGAAAGTTAGGCATTTTGTAACGAACCAACTAGTGATGGTTTATACTCCTAGGCGACAAACAGGTAGAAGCACGAAACTTTGTAGGTTGTATAAGGGACCGTTCAAAATAGTTAGGCGGATCTCAGAAGTAAATTATGTAATAAGTAAACCTGGTAATGGGAGATTTATAGATATTGTCCATGTAAATATGGTAGGAAAAGTACGCTGTCAGAATAGATGTCAATAATATTTTCATGTAAACAAAACATTATTTTGGTTTGGTAGGTTGAATAAGTTATTGAACGAGGTTTCTTTTTCATGTGATATGCGAAGAAGGACATATTATACGTTGATCGTCGACTTCGAGGGCGCTCCCAGACTGCGAAGAGTGCGTTAATAAAAATGATTAGTTAGGCTGAACTCATTCCAGTGGAGTTAGAGTTAGGGTTTTCGCGTTCAGTTTAACGCCATTATAGGACTCTATGGGCGGTAATACTGACTTTGCATACGAGGCATAGCCTACGCAAGAGGTAGCTATAGTTATCACCATTGATTGAGCTGTTTATGGAGGCAGCATAGTTCTTATGAATTATGACTGCTGGAGTAAGTTCTAAGTTAAAAATTTTGACCGAGTAGACCTACGATGATCGACCGACGGGCAACCACATAGAACAGTTAGGTTAGCTTATAAACCACATCGACTGTAGTAAAAGATCGCAGTATGGTGCGATTTTTACTCCGGTATTTTCGCACTAGGGCTCGAACATGCCTGCGTTGCTTAAGCAATGCATAAAAACTCAACTTTGCAAAGATACTTTTCTACGCGAGGCATGATTCAAGCTGCATCTATGCAAGATGTACTTGCGTTTGTCTGCTATGTGCGGAGATAGGTAGGGACTTCTGGTTAGGAGTAGATAGGTGCTTAACTCTTCCAAGGCTGGGAATGGATGATTACAAGAAATCATTCTTAATATCCTCCTTTCTTAGGGGGGTAGCTCATGTAGAACATCCTCCTTGCAATGTGCAACCTCAATTACATAAGCCTCAGAAGATTTAAGAAGATTTAGATTAGGTTTCAATTCAAATAATGACATAAGAATGTGTTCGGTTTTTTTTATGAGATTCTGCAAGAGATTCCTTGAGAGCATACGTAAAATATAATTATCCTTAAAAGTTCCATCAGGTTTTCATTTTTATAATTAACCACCGCTACGCCCCTATTCTAGTACCTTACAGTACACACATCTTTCATGGGGTACCTACTGTGTTAAATTTTACAATAAAATACCTTGTGACATGTTAGAACTAAATGAAAGAAAATTTAAAACCTATTGTAGTGGCTAGCATGCGTGCGGCCGAGACGGAGCCCGGCCGCGTACTGACATAGGTAGTATAAAGAGAACTTTATACTATGGTACTGAGGAAGTGAGGACTGAGGAGCTCGGCGCTGGCGCGCTGTATTTACGAACAAACGGCAGCGCGGCCGCCGGTTTCTGATGTCATCCAACAACACGCCTGCTTGGAGTTTGTTCGGGCACTGAAGAAGCAACACCGGTTCAACATATTTATACGCGTGCGCGCATCCGATACTTACTCGAGGCACTTTCGAGGGAATTCGAACAAGCTCGCCTCCTATTGATCGTCGTAATAAGTTAAGGGTTTGTGAGTCCACTAAGTCATGTTGTAGAAAATGTATGTAAGTAGGAGTAAATGGTCAGAAATAAACATTGCTATAAACTACAATCGTGTTTCCTTGGAATCAACCTGAACGCACTCCAACACTATATTAAAAGCACACTTTTTTAAACAAGCATATTTCAAATTAGAAGATTACATTCATGATAAGAATGCTTGAAAACATGCTGGTCCTGCTCCATAGGACAATCAATGGTGGATACAAGATCAAACTGGTTGGATTATGTATTTACCTACTTTATAGTTGTACCTTTTTTTTTTTTAAGGATGGGAAATCATCAAATGACTCCTCCCGCTTTGGGTGAAGCAGAAGGGAGTGTCAGACTCTTACTGACTAAAACCCATCCGCGTTTCTCCCAGTGCCCTTTGCGTTCCAGGGTACGGTGCCTCTTTCGAACGAAGTCCGCAGCCCCAGCAGGCACTGGACCTAGCGGGCCCCGTCTTTTTAGCTGACAGCTCTTTGAGGCACGCGTGAAACACAGCGCGCCGTCCACCCGGGCCTGGTTCTGATCAGACGGCGAGCCACCCAATGCTCGCCGTCCGCAGGCTCGCGCTTACGGTGGCCGAAAATCGCCCTGCGACTCCCGACGCCCGGGGCACAAAATAATATAATTTGTGCCCGGGGCGTCTTCTTCTGTTGCGGCGGCTGGGGCGTGAGGTTTCCCTTTCTCTCACACGTTCGGCTTCCTCCTTTGCTAGCATTACTGCTTCGCAGAAGGAGGTGACCGCTTCCCATGTCTCCTCGCTTCGCACCATTGCTTGAACCAGGGCCGGACTTATAGTTGTACCTACTGTTACATTTTTCTGTTCACTCACTCTCTGCTAATTGATATTATTTATTTGTTTGTTATGGGTTTGCTCTTGACTCTAATAATAATATTGTATTGTAGTAAGTAATATAGTCTCTGTCATATCTGACATAGACCGTAAAAAGGTGAGTACCATGTACTTACTTGGAAAATTAATAAGTCTACCTCTGCATACTCTGGGTTCATGGTCCTCACATATAGTAACAAAAGTTTTGTATACCACAGCACACGTAAAACATTGATTTGAAAAAGTAACTATGGAGTTTCTTTTCCGTTCTTCTCCATAAGAATCTACCCTTCCGAATGGACAGTAGAGTCACCATTATTTTAAATGTGATGTCGACGTTCAAAAGAGCTGTTTAATGGCCAGATGGCCTAATTGAAATAAACGTTTTGACTTTAACATAACCAAACTTAATTATCAAACTATTTAAATGGATAAATATTAATATTGGGTCGGGTTTTGATTGAATAATTTGAAGAAAAAGCGGTCATTGTGACTTAACCATAATAGTTAGATACATACCCTCGCGGACTTTTTTGTAGGTAGATATTAATGTCGTCTATAAAACTGTAGTACATCACTTTGCTCTAAAGTGCAGTAAATTGATTGAAAGTTACACCAATACGTGCGCAATCAAAAGTAAGAACGTACAGTGAAAAAACTAAATCAGTGCATAAACTAGTGCAAGAGAAATAAGCAAAAACATTTCAAAGTGATCGTTAAAAATTTCTTTGTCTCTGTGCCGAGGTGAATGACCGCTGGATGTGTCAATGACACACGTCTGTGACCCTAGTAATATTGGTAACACAACGTCTATTTCGCAATTACTGCTATAGTACAAGTGGTCTAGAGGTGTAAGCCGCTGTCGACGGATCGACGGAGCCGGGTGTCTCGAGTTCGAGCCCCGCAATCTGCAAAACTTTTTGGGACATCTGAGTGGACGGGAAGCGATACTCTTAAAATGGTGCTACGTCATACACCACCTTCAACGCCTACACAGTCTGAACCGAACTTACTGCAGGTAGACAACCAAGACAACCCAACACAAAATGATACCCAAATTCGAACACCTTCAACGCCTATAATTAGTGAATCGCAATGTAACACATTGCAAACACAAATACTTACCCAAAGTGGATCGGCGCCAAATCTAAGTACTATTCAACCAAATGAATATGTTGAATGTGAACCACAAGAAAGCGTAAACATAACGATGACAACGAGCGCTTTATGAATGATATGCAAAAATTGTTCGATTTTCACTGCAAAAACTCTGAATCACGTAGTGACAAAACAGATGCCTCTTTAAGTGTTTTGCATAATATGATGACGGAGTTGTTAAAACAAAACGCGGAAATTAAGGATTCTATCGCTTTTGTATCGAACCAATATGAGGATATGCGGAGCAGACTGGACCTGTTAGAATCTGAAAAGAAAATGGACCGCAAGTATATTCACCAACTTGAGGAGAGAGTTGACAACTTAGAGCGGATGCTGTACACCAAAAAACTGGAAATTAAAAATATTCCTTTATCGTTGAGAGAAAGTGAAGAAGAGCTCAGTTTACTGGTATTAAATACAGCCACGGCAGTAGGCGTCCCTCTCCAAAAATCAGAAATTAAAGAGATCTATAGCATGAGCAAAAAGGACAAACCATCAAAAATTATTGTCGACTTAGCTAGCACTGCTCTTAAGGAAAGTATAATTAAGAAAACTAGACAATTTAACTCAAATAACAAACAGAAGAAGCTCAGCTCTGTACACCTAAATATGGACGGCCCTGCCACACCCATCTATGTGTCCGACTTCTTGCCTCCTCAAACCCAACACCTCTACTATCTAGCTAGAAAATTTGCAAAAGAATATAACTATTCATACTGTTGGACCTCAGCTGGTAGAGTTTTCCTGCGAAAAAGTGAACCAGAAAAGCCAGTAATAGTGAAATGTGAAGCCGATATTGAAAAACTGGTACCGAAAATCTGACTATATAATACGTGTTGTAATTGTATAACTCTATTATCTTGGTTTTTGCATGTCTTACTTGTCTTTTTACACAAACGTTGCAGCTACTCATACGTATTTTCACACGACTATACACATTTCACACCTAAATACTTTCGCACACATCTAATAATAATACCATCATATATTAATACTTGTAAAAATTTTAATATTATCATTCGTCACACTCACCCAAAAAGAAAAACGCTCAACATACATTCACGCCGCAATCACAAACCCATACACCAACAATTTAGTAAAAACAACATTCGCTGATCTAAACAATATAAACAATTTAGAAAATTTAGGTCTGACGAACTGTACTGCTGTGAACCTGAAACTTGTAAGGACACTATAAATAAACCGAACTCATGTTTAAAAATATTGCAACAAAATATTAGAAGTATTAACAAAAATTATCTCAGTCTAAATACTTTACTTAAACGGTTACAAGTGAGCTGTGATATCATAATTCTGTCAGAATGTAGGCTCTCATCCGTTAATAACTTGCCTCTTATAACTGGCTACTCCAGTTTTTCAACTACACGAAACTATAACCAAAACGACGGTGTAGTCGTTTACATAAATAACGACATTAACTTCAATGTAGAGGAACCAGATATATTAGAAGCAAACTGCCTACTTATTAAAATAAATAAAAAAACTGCCATAATTCAATATATAGACCGCCTAGTTTTCACACATTAGAAAATTTTTTACGCACTCTTCAGGAACTATTATTAAAACTAGCCGGATTCAAAAATATAATATTGATGGGTGACATAAATATTAATATCAAAGATTTAAGTGTAACTACATCGAGCTATCTAGACCTACTATCTTTCTTTGGTATGATTTCAGCCCATTATGAACAAACTAGAGGATCTAGCTGTCTCGACCATGTGATAATTAAAACTCAGTCTCCTTCCCTTACATTTATTCTTCAATCTGCAGTAACTGATCACGAGGCTACCCTTTTCTGTTTGCGCTTAAGTGGACAAAACCACAAAGCAAAAATTGTGAACAAAATAGACTTTGAGAATCTGAGCAATGACTGCAAGAATATTGACTTTAATAGGGTATACGATGATAATATAAACCCAAATGACCTCATGACATATTTAATTGAAACCTTACAAAAAATCATAATGAAAAACACAATAAATATTAAAATTCCCAGAAATAAAATTAACATAAAACCGTGGATTACTCCGGGCCTCCTGAGGTGCATAAGAACAAGAGACAGAATGCATTACAAACTAAAACACAATCCCAATAATAATATATTGAAAATATCCTACAAAAGATATAGAAACTTTTGTAATGACATTATAAAAAAATGTAAGAGGCAATATGACAGAGATATGCTTAATTCGGCAGGAAATGATAATAAAAAGCTGTGGTCCGCTATTAAAACGATTGCCAATCTAAAAAAATCAAACGCAACGCCGTTGGAACTTTTGCACATTAAAACATCCCCACAAGATTCAGTTAATGCAGTAAACTCGTATTTTGCAAACGTGGGTAAAGATTTGAAAAGTAAAATTCCATCTGGCCTTTCTCCACTCCCAACGAACGCTGCAAATGTTAAAGTCTCTTGTGACTCTTTTGTGCTTCTGGAGACATCTGATGAAGAAGTGGAGGGAGTCATCAACAACCTGCGCTCAGATTGTGGAGCAGGGTGGGACAATATAATGGCAACGTCCCTTAAGAATTTAAAAAAATATATAGTTCCTCCCCTCACTTATATTCTGAATAGATGTTTAGCAGAAGGCATTTTTCCAGCATCCCTTAAAAAATCAATTGTTATCCCTATTTTTAAGAGGCAAGGAGGAAGTGGCAAACTATCGACCAATTTCTTTGCTCACCTCGATTTCAAAGGTATTTGAAAGAATAATTAATAACCGATTTGTGAAATTCTTAGAAGATAAAAACATCTTATCACCTAACCAGTATGGCTTTAGAAAAGGAAAATCTACAACTGACTGTCTTCATACATTTACTGAACTTATTGTGAGTAAATTAGATAACAGAAAAAAATGCCTGACTATCTTTCTAGACCTTCGGAAAGCTTTTGATACGGTGTGTCCACGTCTTTTAATAACCAAACTAGAACATATGGGAATAAGGGATACACAGTTAAAACTATTCCAAGACTATTTTCAAAATCGATATCAGTCAGTTCGGATAGGCAATACGCTGAGTGAAGAAAGATCAATTAATATCGGTATTCCGCAAGGCAGTATCTTAGCCTCCCCCCTCTTCCTTTGCTATATTAATGATCTTTGCCAGCTAAACATTAGAAACTGTCATATAATGTCTTATGCCGACGACACTACCTTAACGTTTTATGGTAACTCATGGGACGAAACTTTTGTTGCGGCCCAAGAAGGGTTCAATATAGTAACACATTGGCTTGCTCTCAATAAACTGACCTTAAGTGCCACCAAAACTAAATATATTGAGTTTACAATTCACAATGTAGCATCACATGCTAATAATTTCAGTATTTATGCACACAAATGTAATCCTGTAACAACAAACTGTACTATGTGCCCAATGATAGAAAAAACAGATTCAATAAAGTACTTAGGAATAATAATCGATAAAAACTTATCTTTCAAACAGCACATCTCACATCTGGTACAGAAAACAAGAAAACTCATTCATGTATTTAAAAATCTAAGGCATGTAGCAAGTTGGAAACTTGTTAAAACTGTATACGAATCCCTTTGTCAATCAATCCTTTCGTATGGTATTTCCACCTGGGGCGGCTCGTATAAAACGAATATCTTAAACGTCGAAAGAGCTCAGCGACTTCTCCTAAAAGTCGCTCTCTTTAAACCACGTTTATACACTACAACTACCCTCTATAGGGAAGCAAATGTATTGACAATCAGGCAGCTTTATGTGTTAATAACTGTACAAAAAAAACATTCCTCCATAGACGCTTCTACAGCTAAACAGAAGGTTGGTACTAGGCGTTTTTATGAAGTCTGTGAAACAACTGCGGTAAAAACATCTTTTGCACAGAACTTCTTTAATTTCAGAGCAAGCAGACTATATAATAAAGTTAACAGAGTGCTTACAATTTTTAATTTGTCTAGGGTAGAATGTAAAAAAAAGCTTACTCAGTGGCTCTTAGGACTTGATTATGAAGAAACAGAAAAACTGCTTACTATCCTATCCTAGTGTAGCGTTTTCCATAAAACCATACCGCCACCCCATCACGCCCAATTGCGTATACACATCCATCATTATACGTACGGGCACAATACACTATCATACTCTCTCTCACATACACACACAACACACACATGACACCTTCCACTACACACTCACACTTCACACACTAATAAACACACCATCACTCACGCACGCAGACACACACACACATACGCAACACACGCATTTTAATTTTGTTTTATATTTTGATTTTAGTTTATAAGTACCAACACACGCATTTTAATTTTGTTTATTTTTTTATTTTGGTTGATAAGTACATTTTCTTGTATTCTTTTCTCACAATGGTTCCACAATTATTGTTGTAATCCTATTCTCGGCGAGGGGGGCCAGGAATCCATAGCACAGGGTATCCTAGTTTGGATTCCTGTCTCCCACAAACCTTTGTACCTCCTTTATAACCTAAAATATTGTAAATTGTAATTTTGTATTTTGTGGGAGAAAATAATAAAATCTTATCTTATCTTATCTTATCTAATGCCGGCCATACACACTACGGTCTACCGGAGAGGTCCACCTGTGCAGGTATGCCTGCGCAGGTAGACCGGAATGTGTGTGGGAATAGACCCTGTGCAGGTTTTTGAACCTGCACAGGCGACCGGCGCAAGATCAAAAATCGATTCTTTCGAGTGACACCTGTGCGTGTGTGCGTGTACTCCGGTCGCCTGCGCAGGTCGCGTCAGTTGTTTTCTAGTGTTTCTTTCGGACGGTTGTCTCATCGCTCGCATCGTATTGCCAGAAAATGGCGCCACCAGATTCAACTAAAAAAATCCTTGAAGATTTTATCGAAATTTATAGAAGTAGATAATCCATTTTTTTTTATTTTTTTTTTTTTTATTTTAAGAGCTTTATCGCTGAGCGATAATGTCGCCCTATAACATATCAACATAATCCCTTACTAACTATTCTTAAAAATATCTATATCTATTTTAAAACAAAAATGCCAGTTTGTACAGGATTCTGGCTTGATCCGATAAAGGACAAGCCAGGATGACATTACACTCTCCAACATCGTAATTATGTGTGTATCCCAGTAAGGTAAATCTTAGAGCTCCATTCCGGACACACACCATCAAAACGTGTTGCACATCTTCGACTACTCCGCATTCCTCACAGTTGGGTGACGTAACCTTTTACATCAGAAAACCAAACTTTTTTGACGGGATGTGACCGGAACGAAGTCTCAATGCCATAACTAAGTCTCTTCGACTTAACAAATTTTCTTCAATCCAATTGTATACTGGGAGCTGTGGTTGGATGGTCTTGTACCAAATTCCCTTTTCTGTTGACCTCTGGTTACAATATTCACTCCACACATCTGAACACCGCTGTTTAATTATTTCAATGTAATCAGTAAAAAGAGGATGAATATTTACGGGACTCCATCTGTCACGGCTTGGTTTGCTAATAGATCCACTCTTTCGTTATCCTCAATCTGTACGTGTGACGGGATCCACTGTGAAGTAATCCATGTCTTTGGCAAATTAAAAACAAAGATTGCCATAATCGAGACATAAAAGAAGCTGCTTATAAATTACTAATAGAAAAATTGAGAGAAATTGAGCCAGATGCGAACAAAGATGTAGTTGTGAAAAAGATCAATAACTTAAGAAGCAATGTTAGGAAGGAAAAGAAGAAATATGAGCAATCTTTAAAGTCTGCGGCATCTGCTGGTGATGTGTACCGTAGTAAACTGTGCTACTACGATTTGTTCAACTTCATTCATGATCAATGCACTCCAAGGGAATCTTCATCCAACTTAGATAGTGATGACGAAAATAGTTGTGAGGTAAGTAAAATATTTCATACTTTGTAGTATATTTTTTTATTAAGTTCAATACATGTAACACATAATTATTTTGTATTTACAGTCATTCTAAACTTCACTAAAGCTTATAATATAACTATTAGTGATGTTCCGGATATCCGTATCATCGAAAATAAAGATGCGTATCCGCGTATTTACATTTTTAACGATCCTGTACATCACTAATAACTATGTATTTAGAACTACCTACTCTGCCCGTTCAGCCTTATTTTTTAATTTACATGATCATTTTGCCATGGAACCCTTCCCTCCTGATTGAAATAATTCATAAAATTGTTTCGGACTATCAAATTCAAATTCAAATTCAAATTCAAAGCATTTTATTTCAAATAAACCATTCACAGGCACTTTTGAAACGTCAAGGTCGGTCAGTCAAAAACATGGAAGCTATTTGCACGTTCCAAAGCGTAGATCTCTATGGAGAAGAACGTGCAAGAAACTCCACGGACACTCTTTTAAATCATGTTCTGTTTTACAACATTCCAAGTTACATATACTTGTTGCTTCTGCATGTGAGGACAATGCAAAGGAAAAAAAAAAAAGGGCTTATTATAAGAATTTTAAATTTAAAGATTAAAATAAGCCAATGGCAGTTAAGAGATGACCAGTCTCAACCGACGGCGCCTGTTCACGAACATGACGCGTGAATCGGCACCTTTTAGCTCAACCATTTCGAAGGGAACCGAATGATCAAACCCACGCGCCGCCATCAGCGAGACATTTGAGTGAGCATGACATGCTCTCAACCACCATGCTCGTTCATGTCCAACAAGTAAAACTATAACTACTCACATAAAATGTAAATGGTTTCATGGTACTCACATTTACAAAATTTGAAAAATATGCTTCTACTTTACACAAAACTATGGTTGTCAATGACCAAATAATGAAAAATAAATTAATAAAGAGAACGATTAAGTTCTTACATCAAAAATAACAAATAAGTATTTAATATAATAATATAATTTGTATGTATATAAGAATAAATAAACGAAATAATGTAAGAACCTCTAAAAGGAGCGAGCATCTCTTCCAAATATAAAAACATAAAAACCTAAAAAGTGGACCTAAGCAGCTGTGACTGTGGAGCAGGACCAGCATTTAGCCAAGCGTTTTTATCGAGGATATAATCTTCCAGTTTATAATACGCTTGTCTACATAGTGTGCGTTTTATGCATGCTTTAAATTTTCTCTCATTCAGTTCGAGAATATCAACTGGTATTTTATTATAAAATTTAATACAGTACCCCATAAAAGAAGTGTGTACTTTGGCCAATCTGAATCGGGGTTGATCTAATTTGTTCCTATTTCTAGTATTAAAATTATGCCTGTCACTAATCTTGCTAAAGAGATGAAGATTTTTCCGAACATACATAATATTTTCGTAAATGTATTGACAAGGTACCGTCATGATGTTGATATCCTTAAACAGTTCTCTTAGGGAATCACGCCGACGGAGATTGTAAATGGCTCTGATGGCTCTTTTCTGCAGGATAAATATAGACTCGATGTCTGCAGCACGTCCCCATAATAAGATACCGTAAGACATGATACTATGAAAGTAACTAAAATAGACCAGCCTCGCGGTATCTATATCGGTAAATTGACGGATTTTTCTGACAGCGTATGCTGCTGAACTTAGCCGTCCCGCAAGAGATGTTAAATGAGGACCCCATTGTAGCCTTGAGTCAAGCGTAATCCCCAGGAAAACCGTGTTTTCGACGAATTCAAGTTTCTCCTTGTTCAATACTATGTCGCAATCATTTCTTTTAACGTTCGGTAAGGCAAATCTGATGCATTTAGTTTTTTTCCCATTTAATACTAAATTATTAGCAGTAAACCAATTTTGGACCTGCTGTAGGGCGTTATTTACGTCGTCAAGATTTATGGAACGTCTATCTATCTTAAAAATTAAGGACGTATCGTCAGCAAATAATACCATATGAGGTTGATTTTTTAAAAGATGGGGTAGATCATTAATATATACTAGAAAGAGGAAAGGACCCAAAATAGAGCCTTGTGGTACCCCCATTTTGACTTTTAAACCCCGTGAATTGACACCATTTATTTGAACTTGCTGCTGTCTATCATTTAAGTAAGATTTTATTAGACTGAGTGCAAGTTTACCTAGTCCGTAATGTCCTAGCTTTAGGAGCAAGGTTTCGTGATTTACACAATCAAATGCCTTGGAGAGGTCACAAAAGATTCCTATGGCATCTTGTGCCTCTTCCCACGCTGAGTATATGTGTTTTAACAACGTGGCACCAGCGTCAGTCGTACAACGACCCCTGGTAAAACCATACTGTTGATCGTGTAAAATTTTATTGATGTTAAAATGATTGAGCATCTGATTGAGCATTACTTTTTCAAACACTTTGCTAAAAACCGGCAAAACAGATACAGGTCTATAATTATTGGTGTCTTTGCTGTCGCCCGACTTAAATAGTGGTATAACCTTACTATATTTCATTATATCCGGAAAGACTCCTTGGTCCACACATAAATTAAATATTAAAGCCAAGTATGGTGCTATAGTTTCAATTATGGACGTGCACACTTTAATAGACATTCCCCATATGTCTTCGGTCAATTTGATTTTGATTTGCCGGAAAGCTTTTATGACTGTCACAGGGTTGATATGTTTGAACTGGAATTCAACCGTACAACCTGGAACGTTAGCTTTTAATAAATTATATGAGACCTCAGGTGAAGAATTTAAATATTCCGTAGTTTTAGTTGGTATATTGGTGAAAAAATTTACAAATTCTTGAGCTACTTCTAAATTAGAGCTTTTGGCACCATGTGTAGTCTCCAGTAAATAATCAGTGTTTCGTTTTTTATTTCTATTAGTTTCATTATTAATAACTTTCCAAACTGTCTTTATTTTATTTTCTGACGATTTGATCTTCTTGCTAATATATAGGGCTTTAGCTACCTTGCAAGTATTTCTGAACACTTTAGAATATTTGTTTACAAACTTATTAAAAGAATCAGTGTTTATGACAGGCTTAAGGCCATATAGCTCATATAGTCTTTCCCTACTTATCCTAATGCCTTTAGTCGCCCAGTCACTAAATACATACTTAGGGAAAGTATCCTTAGACTTCTTTTCAAAAGTTGCATTGAATTCCTTAAGAACCACTGAAAAGAAATTATCATAAAATTTATTAGCATCTTCAATGTTATGGCCTACAAAATTTAACTTATTTTGTAAGGTACCATTGAATTTAGCTAGTTTGCCAGTTGTAATTGGCCTATATTGTACATGAATTTTTTCCAAGGCTGCTTTAAACTGAAATGTAACCAATTGACCACTATGATCAGAGGGAAGGTAATTAACTATGGCTTTATCTAAATATTCACAATCGCAGAATACATTATCAATACAGGTTGAAGAAGTTGGTGTTACCCTAGTCGGTTCTGTAAACACATTAGACAAATTAAACGATTTAAAAAGGCTTATAAATCTGCTGCTATTTGAATTAATTTCTAAAATATTAATATTAAAATCCCCACAAATAATCGCGGGCTTGTTACCTGCTGCAAGTTTCGCAAGGATATCTTCCATTGTTGACTCAAATAAAGCAAAGTTTTGAGGGTTTGGGGGTCTGTACACGCACACTATGATATGCTTATCTAGCTCAACACAGGACAGTTCGATGCAATGTTCCACTGATAAGTTAACGATGTCATTACGTTGCTTAAATTTTAAGTTTTTTTTTAATAAGATGAGGGAACCACCACGTAACATAGATTTGCGGTTAAAACAACTGCCCACATTATAATTTTCATAACTAATTAGCATCTGGTAATCCTTCAACCAGTGCTCACTAAAACATACAATGTCAAACATTGTTTTTTCTAAAAACATTTCAATTTCTAATAATTTGGAAGAGACACCTTGAATGTTTTGATGAAATAATTTCAAGGCATGCTGCTGACTCCCTTTTTGACAACTATTTACTAAAGAGCAAGAAGATACCTTGTTAATGGTAGGCATAACTATTCTGTCGCTGGTATCCTCTGTTGTCTTATGAACTAGTTTAAATGAGTATCCATAGAGATACATGGACACTCCGTACAATTTTTATAAGTATTTGTAGCACTAGAGCTACCGTTACTAAGGCTCTCCACCTGATTCTTAGTAAAATTACTAAACATTGTGGATTTAATTATACAAGACTGCGACATACTACTTATGTCTGAGTTAATAAAATAAGCTAATAGCCTTGCTATTGTGTGTCTAAAACTAATTGGCAAATACACTGTATCCCTAGTCGATTTTAAATTTTCCACAAAAATGTTTGTGTCAAAAAACATAAACTTGTCACTATAGTGACTTACTAAAAAGTGCATGTGTTTATTTAAACTATGAATATAATTATTTTGTCTACTTGACAATTGTTCAAAATAAGGAAATGCACACAATATTATTTTATTACAATTTAACTTTAACATCTCAGTTAGATTGTCTGTGATATCTGCTTTTTTTACATTTAAACTATTCCCTATAAACACTGTAATATTGGTATTAGAACTAAAATTATTGTTTCTTAATGACGCCATAATATGCTTGTATGATGAACTTGGCATACAGTAATTTTGTATAGGATAACTCAGGTTGTTACTTAATAATTTACCTAAACCTCTTCCTATGCTGTCTGAGAACATAACTGAATGATAACCACTTTTCACAGATAAGAAACTATTAATCTTGGGCTGTTCAATTTGAGATAAATCCTGTTCACAATCAATTACAACTTGGTTGATGACACAGCCTTGGGATAAATTCTCCGCCTGGGACGGGACGTCCGATACCTCAGGCTGGACAGCATCAAGATTTGATACGGTCTGGCAAGTACACTGACACATGACTAACTCATTTGCAGCAAGAATGTGTTCTCTTATTTGGTTCTGAGATTGTATATATTTACTATTAAGAGAACTTAGTGAAGCTTCGAGTACCTGTATTTCAGACTGTAAGTGCTGTGTATCAATTTCATATATTTTTATGCTATCTTCAAGTTTAATTTGATAGTTATTTAATTTATTAATCAGGTCAACACGTTCCTTCCTGAGTGGAATATTCTTTAAAAACTGTTTATGTTGTATTTTGTACCGATAACATTTTTTAATAAACCTATTTAATTTTGCATACTTTTTTAACTTATTATGACTAGGATAGTTCTGTTTCAATAAGGAATCTTCAGTTAGGTCTATCGTGACTGTGGAATGAGGGTTACAATTATTATTTATACCTATTAATTCATTATATAAGTGGTAAGTTTCTTTAACCTGAGCACTCTGTTTTTCATTCTGCAATTTGATGATGCAACTGTTTGCAGTAATAAGATCATCCTCTAGGTCCCTAACTTTACGTAAAGCCTCCTCATACAAGTTGCTACAGTTGTTGAAACCATCCGTGATTACCCGCAGTTGGTCACGTTCATCAACAACATCTTGATATTGTTGGCTGAGGTCTACTAGCTCCCGTTTAAGGCAGGTGTTTGTATGGACCATTTTTCTTACTTCCACCTCATTATCCTCTCGTTCCTGTAACATTTCCTGACATTGTTCATTTGAGGCTTTTAATTCCTGGAGAGCCGTTCTCAGTTTAAGCTCCATATCCAGAGCTGTAGCTTTGCGGGTCATCACAGGCATGTTTTCAGGTTTAAGTACTGAAAATAGAGTAAAAGAAATGTGTGAGAATCAATAAAGACAAAATAAAGGAAAGTGGGAAATTAAAGAAATAGGTAATAAAAATGGGGATAAATTAGTGCAGTTAAGTGGAGAAATGAGGTAGGCTGCTGAATTAGCTTTAAAAGATATTGTTTATTGAATTTTCTTGCTTAAGATATCTTTTAAATAATGATTTCCTTAATGTGGGTAGGATGACTAGATTAAAATATACTTTTGATTTAATAGATCAAAGGTAAGCTATGTAAAATAACAATCATATAAGCGTTATTTTTGTTGAACATTATTGAAAAATATCGGAAAATCAACAGAAACTAAGTATTTTGACGTTTTCCACGATGTAAACAAAGCAATATAATATCAACGCTGAGTCCTAAAAATCTAAGTAAAAGTAAGGACGTGCCACTGAGATGAAGTGACGAATGTGTGCTATTATAAAATAAAAGTAAACAATACTTCCCCGTTTAATATCGTTCCATACGTAGTTCACAAGTTGCTGGCGGTTTTAGGTTACCGGTGACAGCCGGTACCAAAAATTGTGTTTTTCTTGATATAATTCCAGGAAAACAATAATCCTGTGTATTTTTGCAATTATATGGTGTATACTCAAACAATTACCCCTTAATTTCACTTAAATACTAATTAAATCTAATTTTAAAATACGGAACAAATATTTTACATGTCACTTGGGCAGTGTTGCCACTTTCCCTCCTCCCCCCTCTCCCTATCTTCGCGTTGTTCAAAGTATTTCCTGGGTTTCTTCTTTCCAAGTTTTCCATGCTACTATTTATTTTGTGTATCCTTCAGAAATTAAAGTCCTTTCCTTCAGAAATTAGAGTTTTCTCGATAAAAAGATTTTTGAGGTGCATAAGACTTTTTTGAGTGTTCAATTAAAAAGTTATGTAGTACACAAGATGCTTTCACTACTTTATCGATATTTTCAGGTTCTAAATTTATATGAGTATAAAATATCCGAAATCGTCATGCCATTATCCCGAAAGCGTTTTCAACAGTCCGCCTCGCGCGAGATAATCTGTAATTCAGAATTTTTCTTTCTTGCGAGGTTAAATCTGCCTGCCGAAACGTTTTATCATATCGGGGCGTAATGGGAACGCGTCATCTGCCACAAATACATATGGTAAATTTCGGTTACTTTCTGTTAACAATTCACTGCTTGGAATATGTAAATCACTATTTTCTAATTTTTCAATTAATTTAGTGTCTTGTAGAACCCCTCCATCGGATATTCTGCCATTCATGCCAATGTCTACATATACATAAATTGGTATTTTGCATTAACAATTGCCATAAGAACCACACGCTATGTTGTCCTTTATAATTATAAAAATACGATCCACTATTAGCCGGTGGAACAATCGATATCTGCTTTCCATCTATTGCACCAAGACAATGAGGAAAGTTCCATCGATCTTCATACATCTTTGCTATTTCCTTCCACTCTTCTTCAGATGTAGGAAACTGTAATATAAAAATAACAGATTTATCATTTATACAATAAGTAGTTATTTTTGATGTGAAATATCTATAGCGGCAGAACACAAAAATATATCATAATTATTTTATGTTATTAATATAATATGTAATAATTTATGTTTTTAGAAAGACAACACTGAAGACTCTTCAAATGCCGCTGAAGAATATTCATCCAACTGCGTATCTACCGACAACGAGGCTCGATCAACATCGTCAAGTAATAATTCATCTCGCCCACCAAAACCTTGTAAAACAAAAAGAAAAGATGAAAGCTTAGCTAATTAAGTATTGGAATCGGTACGAGATCACTTTAAGCGTCCTCGCCCAATTGTAACAGAAGATAGCTGTGCGATATTATTGGCAAAAATGTGGCGATGAAATTGAGGGCTTTAGATGCGAAACAAATAATAGTCGCAGAAAAACTATAAATGATTTACTTTTTGAAGCAGAAATAGGAAACTCTCACTCCCGAGCATGCCTTTATTAACATGAGAGATATTTTGAAACAAAATCAACGAACTATGTTCCTGCTCAGCAATATCGACAACATGCATATCAGTCCTCTCCTAATTCCAATAGGGCATATACCGCTGTAAGTTTTGTTTCTTCCGGAAGTCCTAGCCCACCCTGCCTTCCATTTCCCACTAGTCAAAATTCAGAGTATATTTCTCAATCATTTCATACTAGCCATCTACTCAACATTTCCCAAGGCAATCCCTACTCGCCACTGATAATCTTTCGTGCGCAGAAATACTATTTCTCATAACTGTGTCTTCTTTTTTTATCATAGAAGTAACCATTTCAAGTAATTTAAGGTATGTTTTCTCGTCCATTCGAAGATAGTTTTTAAAATCTTCTGGTTCAAATTTCAATTCATTTAATAAATTAACATGACTATATGTTTTCCTTTTCAATAACCAATGCTTACACCACTTTCTTCGCTTGTTCTTCGTATTATTTTTCTTCAAAATTAAAGCAAGACCTAGCAACGCCAGCGTGTCATCGTCCACATTCGATGCCATCGCAAAGAGAACTGAAGACCGCTCCGATACACCGGAACGTCGCCATACACGCTACCATTGTTCGGTTGACCTGCGCAGGCATACCTGCGCAGATTACCTCTCCGGTAGACCGTAGCGTGTATGGCCTACATAAGAATCTTTTTTGGTATTTTTTTCACACCTTGGGTTACACTATCGAAGTTTTCATACGGATCCCTAACTTTTTTCTTAAATATTCATCCCATGTCCATCAGAGAAAACGTAGGATTCTAATGGTAAAACAGTTTTTCAAATCGGTCCAGTAGTTTCGGAGCCTATTCAATTCAAACAAACATAAATTTTTTTTCCTTATGGTATAGACAAGAACAGAATGGTTCCATTTCAATCTCGCTTTTTTTTTTACTATCAATAGGCACGCGCTTGACCACCATCTCACCTGATGGTAAGCGATGATGTGGTCGAAGATGGAGCACGCTTGCCTAGAAGTAACCTATTAACTCTTGACTTAAAGACTCCCAGGTTGTAGCTATCGGGAAACACAGACTCCGGCAGGGAATTCCACTCCTTAGGTGTACGCATTATGAATGTGTTCCCAAAACGTTTTGTGCGTGTGGGTGGGATGTCCACCATGTACCGGTGGCACATCGCCGTTCGTCTCGTGGTCCGATGATGGAACGGGCTTGGCGGAATTAAATTATGTAATTCCGTCGCACATTCCCCAAAATGCAACCGGTAGAAAACCGACAAGCTAGCAACTCGTCGTCGATGCTCAAGACTTTGGAGCTTCGTTGCGACGAGCCTCTCATTGCCAGTGATCCTCTTGGCTCGTTTCTCAATTGACTCAAGGTCATCAAGCTGGTATCTGGCAGAACCGTCCGAAAGATGAGAACAGTATTCCATACACGATCGAACTTGCGCTTGATAGAGTTTGAGCAGCTGTTTTGGTGTAAAGTACCGTCTCACCTTTGCTAGGATCCCCAACTTCCTTGCAGCCACTTGAGCTTTTGCCTCTATGAAAGGGCCAAAATTGAGAGTAGGTGTTAATGTAACCCCAAGAAGTTCAAGTTGGTCGGTTATCGGCATTGTTGCACCTCGGAAAGATGGAGCTGGGTGGAATTGGCTCCTTTTGGCGGAAAATAGACACGCTTGGGTTTTAGCAGCATTGAACTTGACCAGATTGGCATCGCCCTATTCAGAGACAACCTCTAAGGACACATTCAAGCGCTCAACCATAGTCTCCCGGAGAGACCGGATCTGCGACCCACCAGCTCGTGCGTCGGACACGTATCTCTCAGCAACAGTGCTGTCGTCTGCATACCCAAAGGTACCGGGTTTAAGCAGATCATTAATATGCAGTAAGAAGAGTGTTGCCGAAAGCACCGACCCCTGAGGAACCCCGGCATTAATATCCAGCAGTTCAGACGAACAGCCATCTATGACCACTCGGATAGACCGATCCCTCAGGAAATCTGCGATCCAATCACACAAACCGGCGGGCAGACCGAACGAAGGAAGCTTACTAATAAGGCTATCGTGCCAGACCCTGTCGAAGGCCTTCGAGATGTCAAGGGAGACCGCTAGTGCCTCCCCGTGCTTTTCTATGGCTTCACTCCAGATGTGAATGGCATACGCTAGAATATCCCCAGTTGACCGATTTCGGCGGAACCCGTATTGTCGGTCACTAAGGATATCACTCGCTTCTGGTACGCCAGGAGTTTATGATTCAGCACGCGTTCCATAGTCTTACAAAGTATGGACGTTACCGAGATGGGTCTATAATTCGACGGGTCAGCACGACTACCCTTCTTGGGCACGGGTTGCACGTTAGCTTGCTTCCAAGCCTTCGGTACTTTTCCAGTCTCAAACGAAAGGCGAAATAGGCGTGTCAAGATCGGAGACAACTCAGGCGCACAAGTTTTCAGAACAATTGCCGGTATCCCGTCGGGGCCACTAGCTTTGTTCACGTCTAGGTTACGCAGTACCCTACGGACGTCCTTCTGATGAATGCGAATGTTCGACATGCTCGACTCGCATCCACCAGGAGAAGCAGGGGCCCTCGCGCCACCAGGATCCAGACGCGAAGATTCCGCAAACAAGTTCGCATTCTCTTCAGCGGAGTGGGCAAGCGTCCCGTCAGGTCTCAGCAGTGGTGGTAGTGAGGGGCGGCAGAAGTTCGATTCGACCGACTTAGCCAGGGACCAAAAAGCCTTACTACCTGCTGGGTATGAAGCAAGTTTGTTCCCTATTCGGCTGATGTGGTCAAACCGTGCCCTCCGCAACATCTTCTTGCAGGACTTAGCAGCCCTGTTGAAGGCTCTCTTCTTCCGAGTCACGTCATTTGCTTTGCGCGTGCGAGCGTCGACCCATGCCAGGTAAGCCGCGTGCTTAAGCGCATCAGCGCGATTGCATTCGGCACCAAACCATGGACGAGCTTCGCCAGACATAGTTATGTCAGAGAACGGAATGTAGTACTCCATTCCACTCCGCAAGACATCCGTCACGGCGTCCGCGCACGACGAAGCATCAGTCGAAGAAAAGCAAGTAGGCTGCCAACGATAACATGCGAAGAAAGATCGCATGCCATCCCAATCTGCTGACCTGTACCGCCATACCCGCCGTGTGCCTCTTGGGTTAGGATCGAGCGGGGAGTAAACGGATACAGACTTCACCAGACAGTGGTCGGAACTACCCAGTGGTGAAGAAATCGAGACCGAATAGCGGTCTGGATCTGTTGTAAGCAAAAGGTCCAAGCAATTGGCAGTGTGCGAATCAACATCCGGTACCCTCGTTGCCCCCTGGGCCAGCTGGGTAAGATTCAGCGCTAGGGCTAGCTTTCTCGTTTTTCGTCCAGCATGATCTGTGCACTGGTATAGGAAGAGTCAATCCTGATGGTGGGCATTGAAGTCCCCCAGTAACACCAATTGGGCAGAAGGGTACCGTTGTTGAGCCGCATCCGCCGCCTCACTCAGGTGCTGTGTGAGCTCAGTTGTCTCCAAATCACCGCTGTGCGAACGGTAGACACGCTGTAGGCATGCTGGCTTGTAGGTATTCTGAAAATATTCGTGTTGAAGCTTTTGACTGCCTTTGTTTTGTATGTAACAATGGTCAACAAACTTTGCTCTTGGAACCTGGGAGCAAACCAATCCTTTGAATGAAGATGTTTCGGTTCGACGGATTGTAAAAACCGTGGGAAATGTTTAAGTACCTACTTATCTTGGACCTTCTATATTCCATTATGTAAGACACTAATCTACGTGCATTCAAATATCTAATTAATCAGCAGTAAAATATATTATAGCTTGAAGCTATGATTTTACTTAAAATACGAGGCATTGTCCACTCCCAAGGCGGATCATCTTCAAGTTCAAATCGTACTTAATCTTACCTATTTGTTACCCAATGACGCCAACGGCAACGGCTGAACGGTTCTGGTTAGAGATATGTATATTAGGTATAGTCTGGAATAGCACACAGGTTACTTTGTATCCCCGGGAGTTCGAGATTACATTCATCGGTGGGCGGGCACTTAGGCTGATATTGCCACAGCTAGCTGATTAGTCAATAAGCAATTAGTAAGTACCTAGTACCTTAATGACGTTTCGAATTAGCCGAACCTGATTCATTAGGTATCCATATCAACCTATTATAAGTACTTATAGGTAAAAGTGTAGGTTGTTTCTAAAGAGGAGTAACAAAAATGAATCAAAGCAGGTAGTGAGGTACCATTAACCTAATAAACAGAGTTTTTAAAAGCAA
This sequence comes from Lacanobia oleracea, assembly GCA_950371165.1. NCBI lineage: Eukaryota > Metazoa > Arthropoda > Insecta > Lepidoptera > Noctuidae > Lacanobia > Lacanobia oleracea. The sequence continues at coordinate 25,541,171 of OX493403.1, forward strand.
AACATTAAAATCGTCTTCTTGCGAAAACAATAAAACTGCTGAGCAGTTGAATCACTTTCATAACAAATAACAAGCGGCAGGTAGGTGGTCTGACTGTACTACTATAAACATACATACATATAGCTACTAGCTCCTGCCAGCGGCTTCGCCCGCGTCAAATTCGATTACTATCCCAGTGTGGCCCCGACGGGATTCCAGCAATTGTACTGAACACTTGTGCGCATGAGTTGTTTCCGATCTTGACACACCTATTTCGCCTTCCCTTTGAGACTGGGAAAGTGCCGATGGCTTGGAAGCAAGCTAACGTGCAGCTCGTTTCCAAGAAGGGTAGGTTGTCGAGTTGACCCTTCGAATTATAGACCGAATCGTAAGCTCCTGACATACCTAGAAGCAAACCGATAATACTTCTACAGTATGCCATTCACACAGAACAGATAAAGGAGGTCTCTAAATGGGCCTCTTTTATCTGTTCTGTGACCATTCACATCTGAAGTGAGGCCATCGAGAGGCACGGGGAGGCACTTGCGGTCTCCTTTGACATCTCGAAGGCCTTCGACAGGGTCTGGTACGATAGCCTAATAAGTAAGCGTCTTTCCTTCGGTCTGCCTTCCGGATTGTGTGATTGGTTCGCGGATTTCCTGAGTGTCAGTCTATCCAAGTGGTCATTGATGGCTCCTCGTCCGGACTGCTGGATATTAATGCCGGGGTACTTCAGAGGTCGGTGCCTTTGGCACCATTGTCCCGGCTGCATATTAAGTCTTTTATAACCTTTGGTTATGCAGACGATGGCACTGTTGCTGAGAGATATGTGTCCGACGGCTCCGACGCACAAGCTGGTGGGCCGAAGATTTGGTCTCTCCGGTAGGCTATGGGTTGAGCGCTTGAACTTGTCCTTACAGGCTAGACCAAGCGTGTCTTTTATCCGCTAAAAGGAGCCGACCCGGCTCCGTCTTTCCGACGTGTAGCCGTGCCGATAACCGACCCACTTAAGCTGCATGGTGTTACGTTAACATCTACCTTCAATTTTGGTCCTTTCATAAAGGCAAAGGGCTGTCGAAAAGTTGGAGATCCTAGCAAAGGCGAGACGGTGCTTCATTCCGGAACAGCTGCTCAAACTCTATCAAGCGCAAGTTCGATCGTGTATGGAGTACTGCCCTCATCTTTGGGACGCATGTGCCAGATACCAGCTTGATACCCTTGAGTTAATTTAGAAAGGAGCCAAGAGGATCATCGGCAAAGATAGGCTCGTCGAGGTGAAGTGCAGTCTTGAGTATCGACGCGGAGTTGCTTTGCTAGCCTGTCAGTTTTCTACCCGTTGCATTTCGGGGAGTGTGCTACGGAATTGCATAGGTAATTTAATTCCGCCAAACCCGTTTCATCATCGGACCGCAAGATGAACGGCGATGCGCCTCCGGTCGCCACAAGACGTTTTGGGAACACATTCATTGTGCGTACAGCTAAAGAGTGAAATTCCCTGCCAGAGCCTGTGTTTCCGGATAGCTGCAACCTGGAAGTTTTTAAGTCAAGAGTGATAGGCTAGTTTTAGGCAAGCGCGCTCTGTCTCCGACCGCATCATCGCTTGCCATCAAGTGAGATAGTGGTCAAACATATGTCTATAAATAGTAAAATAAAAACCCAAGGAATAGGTACATCCTCAAGGAAAATTTACCCGCAACGTAAAAAGTTGTTTGATAATTATATTAATGAGGATTTAGATCAAGTTTGAAGTAAATCTAACGACAAACAAAAATGTGTCATACAAACATTGCATTGTATCCCCTTTCCACCGCTTAGGAGGTTGGAATAAGAAAATATTAATTTCTAGTCCTTGTAAACAAAATGTGAAATCGATAAGGACTCGGCTGGGCAGATGCAGCAGCACCCCGCGCCGACGTGCCCGCCGTGATGGCCATGAATACTTATACTAATAACTACCTACAAGCCGCCACCGTCACTACCTGTGGAAACTTCCTGCTAAATTGCTTCAGGTCGAAGCAATAGTTTCTCCATAAATTGAGAACATCCCTCCCCACACTGACATACTAGTTCGTTGAAGGGAGCGTTGTAACTAGAGCTGTGCATCCAGCGGATGAGCGGACAGCAGCAACTTTCATGTAGGCGTGTAGGTAGGTGAGTATTTATGTAATTAATTACTTACTTACTTCTTTAATAGGTAGGTACACGATCTCCAAAACATAGCGTCGAATTAAAAATAAGGAAACTATTATAAAAAGGTCTAGATCATAAAATCGACAGTCACTACATCGACAGTACTCTAACTCGACGATACGCTACATCGATAGTACGTTGTATCGACAGTATATCATATCGATAGTTTGCTGCATCGACTGCCCAACCCGAGCCAGCATTAAATAACAATAAAACAAATGGTAAACAAATTGCATGATGCGCCATGCATCTAAATTAAATGTCTAATCACTTTAAGTTAGTGTAATTTTTCCTTTTTTCCCTTCTTTCGTATTTAAAACTATTTAATTTTTAAATATAATACTTTTACAAAATCATAAAGTGATTTGAAATTGAGTCAACCAATCAATAAATCATAAGCAAGTTTATTATAGTTTTGTATCTTATAACGTAGCTGTAGGTAGTTGGACAAAAGCGAAAAGATTTTTCGTACTAGCTAGAGAGAGGGTAGTACGAAATGTTTCGGGTGAATGATTTGGATGGGTAGTTTTCATTTTTATTTGAAACTAGCTGTCCCCCGTGATTTCATTCCCGTCAACTGGCTTACCTAGTACCTTCTTTTTTTTTATGGATAGGAAATCATCAAATTACTCCTTCCGCTCTGGGCGGAGCGAAGGGAGTGTCAGACTCTTACTGTCTAAAACCCATCCGTGTCCCTCCTGATGCCCTTTGCGTTCCAGGGTACGGCGCCTCTTTCGAACGGATTCCGCACCCCGGCAGGCACTGGCCCTAGCGGACCCCGTCTCCCATGCTGACAGCTCTTACTACTTACCCTACCTACCTACGCAGGCTCGGGTCGGGCAGTCGATGTAGCGTACCATCGATATGTTATACTGTCGATTTAGTGTACTGTCGATGTAGCGTACCATCGATTTGGAGTAGGTACTGTCGATTTAGTGTACTGTCGATGTAGCGTACCATCGATTTGGAGTACTGTCGATTTGGTGTACCTACTGTCGATGTAGCGTACCATCGATATGTTGTACTGTCGATTTAGTGTACTGTCGATGTAGCGTACCATCGATATGTTGTACTGTCGATTTAGTGTACTGTCGATGTAGCGTACCATCGATATGTTGTACTGTCGATTTAGTGTACTGTCGATGTAGCGTACCATCGATATGTTGTACTGTCGATTTAGTGTACTGTCGATGTAGCGTACCATCGATATGTTGTACTGTCAATTTAGTGTACTGTCGATGTAGCGTACCATCGATTTGCGACAATTTGCGGTCGCCCGAGGTGAAGACGCTTGGCCCAAAGAATCGTACGTACCTAATCTGTTCTGTGTACGTACCTATATTAAAGTTAAAGGTTCAATACCTACGTATTATTTTTTACCTTTTTAAAGTTATTTTCTTGTTGTGGATTTTCAATATTCATTGATCTAATTTTCTACAATTGCAATGCAATAGTAGTAGTTCGTAGCTAGGTGCTATACAAGGTGAGGTAGGTGGAAATCAACTCATGACAAATGTAAAACAAAAAACATTTTCAATAAAGCTGACAAAAGTCGAACATCACACGACAACATCACAACGAAGCCGGACTGTGTCCGGCTTTATCCGGAATCCTGGCAACGCTAGCCGGTACCTACTACGGTAGTGCTTACGACGCCACGCTCAAAATAAACATGACAAATAAATATCTGCTCTAACAAGGGTTTAAGGTCAAGGGTGTACGTTTGGCCTAATTACTATGTGATTAGGGGTCGTGCGCGGGTCTGTGCACCTGCGCCTCTTGGCGGGCGCAGCTTTCGTGCGAGCTCGGAGCGGCGGCGCTCGGCGGCCGTCGGCGCCAATCGGGACTCTTCGGATCGGGAGTTCGGAACTGCTTGCTTCAACGGCTAGGGGGAGGAGACACGCACGCACAACTTCAACACACCCAGAGAATAGAATACCATGATTAGTAAATTAAGTTCCTAGCTACCTGTATTGTATTTTTTTTATTCACCTTCTAAATCCTTTTCGATTCCCTAATGACTGGTTGTAATTTCAGAGCTGGCAGTCAATTTGATGTTTGGCACTTTATTTATCAAGATAATTACGCATCTGATGAATTATTATCGCATTTTAATGTTGAGTTGAACCATTCATCAGGAATGCCATGTCGTTACGCTGGCTACAAGCTTGAAGCTACGATTCACAATGAAGTGCGTTGTCGTAGGGTCGTGGGGCGGGTGCCGCAGCCGGCGCGCGGCGGCGGCGGGCGCGCGGCGCTCGCTCAGTGCCTTACGAGGCGCGACCGCGAGCACGTGCCTGCCGCGCCACGACGCGCTGACGGAATGTAGTGAAGTGCACGCGAGCTTATGACACAGAGCTGACACATCCGAGCTGCTCGTGCAGACGTGCTGCCCCGCGCTCACTGGACCGCCTGCCTGCACCATGGGCTGCGCCCGGGGACTCTGCACCGCTGAGAAAATATTCATCTTCATCAACATCGCCTTCGCGGTCAGTATTTTGATTACCTAGGTACTTTAATAACAATCACAGATTTAAACAATAAATATCAAATTACTAATATTTTGGAGATTGTCTCGAAAATAAAAGCTGCGATCTCATTGTTATTTTTTTCAACAGGTAGATAGATACTAAGCTGTTCTTAAGATACCCTCTACATTATTGCTAAACTTAAAAAAAATGTTTAATTTACAATACAACATTGTAAGGTAACATTAAAAGAAGTCAGTTAATAAAATCCTAGGAGCGAGTAAGTAATAAATTTAAGTATTGTTTAGGTATTGTAGCGGCCGTTATCTGAACTTTGAGTCACGAATACGTCCTAAGCATGTTAGTCCAAGGCCTTCAAGTGGGTTACAAATGTTGCGATGGGTAGACCGGTTCCGTCAGCGTGCGCGGCTGTGTCCCTGTCGGTGCGAGTCGCGCCTGGCACGTGGAGAATGCAGCTTGTAAACAATGCGAGTCGGGCGCCGCCGCGCTGCACGGGGACGGCTAGCTGGCCGGAGAGCGGCCAGGCGAGCTTACAAAAAATACGCTCTACTACACCGGAGCTAATATCTACCGACTACCTGCGGCTGCAGCCCCTATCCATCGCAGCGACTTAATCGCGGCTAGGCTATTATATAAAAAATGTTACTTTAAAATAATTTCACATTATGTACTTCACTCACTTCATTCATAAATGAACAGTTGGATTACCTACTGAACAACTTGGCTTTGCTTTTCATACAGTTATTATTACATCGAATTTATAGTCTATCATGTCATGATTTTGTATCGACAGCGGAAGCTTAAGAGACGCTTCAAATTAGGCTGAAGGTGAACGGAAACTCGTAAACAATGAACTACATGCTTGATAATACCCTCTCTGAAGGCTGGAACTTGACCTCAAGTGAGAGTGAGACTACTGCTGAGACCACCCCGGTCGTCAAATGATCCTTGACACTGAAACATACACAATTATACGTGAAAGGAAATTTGGATTTAGATCAAGAAAATAGAGAACAAGAGTCGGTCAACAAAATGATTAAGTAGTTTATATTATTGAAGATATTTAAAATTCGATCACCTACACTACACTTTGATTTGCTACCTGCTGCGTAGCTTGCAGGCTTATACGCAAGCGGCACATGAGCTTATAAAGATGCACTTCCGCAAATGGCTCGAGGCGTTTCAGATGTAGTGTCAGATGACAAAGCTGCAAAAGGAGACCGCCAAGTTATTTATTAGTGATCGATGACCACAGATAATGGAGAATGGAAGAGCAAACATTTTGTGACGATCTAAGTTATATAGAACAAACAAGGGTGTACCTATAATCTGTATTCACACATGATCGAGTTCGCCGCGAGATCTATTTGATTTGGAGAAGAGTGAACTTTCGTCCAGTGCTTAATGTTTACTGCTAACGCACGACGCGCGACGTAGTAACCTTACACCAGTCCACCTTTCGATGATTCCCATCGACACAAGTTGAAGCAACTGGTGTGACGTACATGGTTGCAATTGTAAAGCAACTTATACAAGGCTGGAAGGCAAACGTGACGCGCTGGGCAAAGTACTCGGCTCCTCAAGTCAAATTGAAAACTAAAAATTGAAATAAAACATTAAATTAAAAATCATAGGCAGAAACAAAATTAAGAAATAAATAAAATTCAAATCGAATTAAAATCATAGTAAAATTAAATTAATTCAAAATAATTAAAACATAACAAAATTAAAATCCAACAGAAACATAATCAAAATGAATTAAACAGAATCATAATTAAAAACACATAACCGAACTAAGTTTATACGGATCACATAACCAAATTGAATTAAAATTACGATCGAGATTAAAATTAGACAGAAACATAATCAAAAATCAAATCAAACACAATCATGATCAAAATCATAAACAAGATTGAAATACAAATTAAAAATAAAAACCAACATGTCACCAAAAAGAATTCACAGAAAGATTTCACATGTCCATAATACTTCTTCTGAACCTACTAAGTGAGTCAGAGTGCACGTCGACCAGACTACTGCAGTTATTTAATAATTTGCACAGACGGGGTACAGGAGAGTTAGCACCTAGAACGGTTCTGCGCAAGGGAGGACGTAATGGGGTTATAGGAGTTCGTGGGCTTTTTGTAGGCACACGGAGTTTAAACATGCTCAACAATTGCGGGCAGTCTATTTTATATCGCAGCACTTTAAATGATAATAATGGATGGGTGGAGGATGCTCAATGTGGCCATTTCTGCCGGTATAGAAGTTTAGAGGGGTAGGATATTTGAGCCTCCGCAGACTGGTTTTTAAAAGGGCTTGGCCGTCAAAATTTTCGTCGTAGAATTTTCCAAATGCTTCCAGAGCTTTGGTGAATTTTATTTTAGCTGGCAGAGCAGTTATGCTTGTGTTAAAAGTTTAAAAGTACAAACGCTACTCTATTCCACAGAAAATAATTAAGATCTGGCGGCTCTGGGATCTAAGTCCGCAAGGCCTTCTGCGTATCAAAAGGGCTTTATCGTAGATGGATAGACGTAATCAAGATCTCAAATGAAAAAGCGCATTCAGTAATCAAACAAAAATACTTCCTTCAAGTATCTACAAATTTTCGATGACAACTTCAAATTAAACGTTATCTTGATAAGTGGAGCCATACGATGCACGCGGGTTGGCAGCGCGCTCGCCCCTGCCTGCCTGCGCGATAGTGATCTGGAGCACTCTGCTCTTGGAGAGGACACGAAGTGAACGCGCTCTCCGGCGCCCTCCACTGGCGCGCGGCCCTCCTTTACACGTGTGCTGTCTGCTATCCGCACGCCTCCTCCACACGCACTTGATCAAAAAGTATCTCTTGCAACATACTAGCTTCAGCCAGCGGCTTCGCCCGCGTGAATGTCGGAAATTATGCCAAGTAGATGAAAGGAGGCCTATGTGCAGACTATAATAATCTATCTCTGTGCTAGGTTTCATCCAGATCCGCTCAGTCATTATGGCGTGATTGAGTAACAAACATCCAAACAGTCAAACTTCCTCATTTATAATTGAAGAGTAGGATAAGTAAGATGTAGGAACATATTTCAAGAATGTATGAAATGTGTTTGTTGTTATAAGCTTCGCTGGGTCTGCAATACAGTGACTCCAGCTAGCCCTGGCTTGCAGCAGTACAGCTGCATGCTATTTGTCTTGCTGCTCTTAGCTGTATTCGCTCACCCAGTTCAAATGCTCGACGTTTGAGCTATACCAGTAGAGAAATGAGTTAATTATTAGTTTGCGTATACACAACACATATTACTGACTTTCGCAACTGTTTTGAACTTTACTCCCTTACGAAAAGTTTATTTTTATGCTACCTGTCTATGCTGACGTGCAGTCGGGTAATAAAGGTATTTCCAAAAACTCATACAAATTAGCATGAATAATTCCGAAGGTTTTCATGTACATATTCGTGATTCAATATTCATTATATTTGCAGCACAAAATTCCATTGACAATTTCCTGTACTTGGGTGATTTGTGGAATTAGAAAAAATCCCGTTGTACATCGTTTGTTCATGTTCTTACGTGTGGTTAAGGAAAACCACTGCCTTTTTGTTTATCATCGTAAGTCGTATATTCCGAGTAAAAGAGCAACACGTAAAATAATTTGTTGAAAAAGTAAATTGTATCTGTTCGAATTTTAATCGAACACTAAGCGAAAATATCATTTAAACTATCTCTGAGCCAAACATCCAGAGTCGTTCTGGCGTGATTGAGTAGGTAACCAGCATCCATCCATAAATAAATAATTGTAATAATAATAATATAAATCGCATAACTGGTGTAGTCGGAATACTGTGAACTATTTAATTTAGATGGGATTCATTGCATTTTAAATGATCTGTATACACTGTATTCTATTTTATAGAGATTTTAATCTAATAAAGTTATATTACAATCTAATGGTGTTTTAAATACAATTTCTAATTGTGTAAATTCTAATTGTGTTCCGGTGACAATTCTCAGCTTGCAAATAGTAGATTATGCAACAAAGGGATAAAGCAGTGTCGTTATGTCACGGGCTGCATATTGAATCCCGAACACAATGAAGGATTCGAGGAGTTAATACAAGAATCCTAGATTTAAGCTAGCCCAAGGTAAAGACACCTTTATCCCTGAGGAGCATACTCTACTTTCCACATCTACTGCGAGACAATTGTGCTCTAGGCATGAGAGGTGGTCCACTGCTTGGAGCAGGTCACGCATCTGAAGCTGTGCCTCCAGCCCACCGCCGGGCAATAATATCGTACTGAATTTCATTATAACCCGCGTAATAATGTAATTTGAATTTGGAACGCATTTTGACTGCACTCGCTGCACTTAGCAGCGAAGGCCGACACGAGACCCGCTCGCGCGTTAGAGTCACGTACTTCAGGTTTGGTTTGCATGGCAAATAAATTGACGTTTTCGTGCAGGTCGTGTGAAATCCTACTTACCTACAACGAGAATCTAATATGTCCATTACTCACGATCGTAATCCATAATATTAAATTACCGACTGCAAAATGAGCGTGAAATAGTTTATTTTTGAACACGTGTCGAATATAATATCCAGTAATGGTTTTGCATAAACTCATGTGTCACGTGCGGCAAAAAAGTAGTAAGAATGTTCTTTGTTCTCCTCTGACCGCTGACCACTGAGCCACCGTCCCATTGACCACACTGACCACACTGACCACAGCGGCCGAGCGAGCTGCTCTCGGCTGATAATTTGAATTAGGTCGCTCCTGGTCATAGACTTTGTTGCCTGTCGCTTTGGCGCTGCGTCGCAACTTCTTCATTATTACAACGAGGGTCGATTCAGCCTCGACAAAGAAACGTTCGGTAATAAAAAGGTTGTTTGATTAAAATATTCTCTCATTAGATACTAGCTTCGTGAAGTTCATTGTTTGATTAATAGGGCATGAGCAGCAGAGGTCAAGTCATCAGTCCTCGACTCCTCGTCGCGCGGCTTAGCATTCGGACCTCGTTACTCCACTCATTTACGTTGACAAGTATTTACGCACATATTATGCATTTCAGTAAATAAGTACCACAGGTAAGTACCTACCTACTTACATTTTGTTAACGGTTAGCATTATGTGAGCTCGTATCGCTGAGCAAGCACTCATTGATCACAAGTAGACGCCGCTGGATCGGCGTGTCTGCTGACTACACACTACTAGTGTCCACTCTCGTGTCTAGTGTCAATAAGTTTGCTCACATGCTTGTGTTTGGCTTACTAATTTAGAATGAAATACCGAAGGCTCATCGACACTACGATTATTTATCATTGGCGGGGTCGCGTGGGGTCACGGACTCGGCGGCAGCTCTCGACTTCGGCATCTCGCTTATTAGAATACTGCTCTGGTCATCAATTAGTCGGCCTTGATCGGCCATCAGCGTGTTTGTCCGAACACTTAGCGCGCCGCCGCCGCCGCCAACTGTGGCCAGTGTGGCCACGCGCCGTCCGATAACTGAACAAACCTGCTATCGACTTGCATAAAAAACGTCGATCAAAGATTAAACTACAAAAGAAATATAACTTGATACAAAATAAATGTTTACGATTTTATCTGTTTGTTGTTCATCGATAAGTTCATTGCCATGTTTCCGTCCGTGTTATTTGTCGCCTATTTATAACATCGATACTGTTGTGCTGGTACAGATACCTAGGTGGTACTTACGTCAGTTTTTTGCATTACCTACCTCTTACAAATCTAAATATAGGTAAGTCTCGGCTAGGTTTTGGGTTTTTCGCTGGTTTTTGTGCAATTCGCTGCAGCAGCTGTCGATTTGTTATTTGAGATTAATTTAGCGATGATAATGTCGTCGGTCGTGCAAACGCAAGTGTTAGTAACGTGAATAAGAATATCGGCATTCTTAGGCATGCAGACTGCAGTGTCTACAGCTACTTATACACTCACTCACAGTCTGAGAGGCAGGTGGACACTTTGGTTGGATAGGTAATACTTTATCCGCGTTCACGTTCGGATTCCGATCGCCGGCGCGGCGCTGGCGGGGGGAGAGGGAGGGAGCTCTCGGAATACCAATATGTAGGCTAGTTGGCTCTTAAGCAACTGTATGTTCCTACTGAGACACGTGTTGAATGTTGTTTGCTTATATTCGTTAGAGAGAGCTTTCGTTGGCCTGCTGAACAATCATTATTGTACTTACGAACGCTTTCTCTAATTTCATGTACCTATTAGAAAAGTAGCCAGAGAACCAGCAGAACAATAATTAAATAAGTACATATTTAGTAGGTAGGTACCTACTCAAAATGTATAAAATAATATTGCGAGGGCTAAAAGAGACGATGCGCCCATTCCAAACCCTGCAATGGTCATCACAGAGACGCCACGCTTCTCTGCCTTATGTAGGTACTAATTTCTGAAGGAGTGATGACACTGACCGTCCCGCGTCCGCAGTATCCTAAGCCTACCTAGTCTACTTAATAGCGGGCCGTGGCACTGTGGTAGATAACTGATGAGGTCAACTAAATATAGCTTTGTTGTGTCACACTACTAAGCTAAGTAGGTACCTTGGCACGTCTTGCATTTTTTTGAGCACTTGAGGCCACTATACAGTATACAGAAGTAAAGCCCACAGTCGGTGTTATCAAATACTAGGTAAAACGTGCAACCGCTTAATTTCTTTTTCAAATTTGTTTGTTGAGGAAGTAAATGACAAGAAGCGATAAAAAATAATCGTTATTGATGTAAGGGCTCCCCAAACGTAGCTCCCCAAATGAAACCTTACAGATTACCGATCAAGTAAATGAACAAGTGACGCAAACAGCCCCTACTCGGCAGTCGGCATGATCGCCGATTGGTGGAGTCTCGAGAATTACCCTTGAACGATAATTATAATTGTCTACAGAAAGCATGGTTCACCGCTGATTGGCATTACTTACTAAAAAAGTATTAGTCGATTCGAGGTCCATTATTTTTACCGACAGCACGTTTCACCGAAAAACGCTGCAAAGAATGAATGACTGGCCTACCTATATCAAGATTTGCCGATGTCATGGTTCGCCGGAATACGCTTGGACCAATTTACAAGTTGAATTTTGTTCTCCGTCATCACAAATCATCTGACAACGTCACATACTATCTGACAATGTCACAAATCATCTGTGAACGTCACATACTATCTGACATTGTCACAAATCATCTGACAACGTCACATACTATCTGACAATGCCACAAATCATCTGTGAACGTCACATAAGTACTATCTGACAACGTCACAAATCATCTGACAACGCCACATCCTATCTGACAATGTCACAAATCATCTGTGAACGTCACATACTATCTGACAACGTCACAAATCATCTGACAACGTCACATACTATCTGACAATGTCACAAATCATCTGAGAACGTCACATACTATCTGACAACGTCACAAATCATTGGACTCCGCTTGATAAGCGTCTCAGAGCGGCGCTACACTGTTACTTCACTCACTTCATAATTAAAACTTAACTATGTCATGTTTAATTACCAGTTGGCACAACTCGGTAAGTATTATGTTTCTTAGAAGGACAATGTTAGCTGCTGTGCGATTATCTGTGTAGGTAGGACAAAGAGACGTGTCGCGTCCTTATTGATTACTTGACTACGACAGAGCAGCACTATGATGTCACGCATCGAAACCTTTGCTCCGACTTGTTCTTTGTTCACCTACAACCATGCTATCAGAACCTTACGACCGAGCCCGCCGGCGGCGCCGACCACATACATGTACAGTTTGAATCGACTGACAGATTTATAAAATTACTAGTTGACCCACGCAACTTCGTTTGCGTCACAATTTTCATTACTGCTCCGCTCCTATAGCCTTCCTCGATAAATGGGCTATCTAACACTGAAAGAATTTTTCAAATCGGACCACCCGGAATCGGTCTCTCGGAATCGGTTCCTGAGATTAGCGCGTTCAAGCAAACTCTTCAGCTTTATATATTAGTATAGATTAGTGACTAGCTTTTGCCTGCGGCTTCCCCCGCGTGGTCCCTAGGGAACATACTCCCGGAATAAAAAGTAGCCTATGTCCTTTCTCAGGCTCTAGACTATCTCTGTACCAAATTTCATTTAAATCGCATCTGTAGTTTTGGCGTGAAAGCGCGAGAGACTGTTACTCAATTCGTTAGGGGGAATACTGTGTGTGTATTGATCTCCTACTCTTAATTTGTGTTATAAATATTTTTCCCGCGCTCATCTCCTTCATCTCACAAAGTCAATCTATAGTTTGGTAAATAAATTTTCCGATTGGTACTGTATGCGCTGGGGCAATGTCGCACGGCACTTGATTCGTTTACGTATTATTTAGAGGCACGGGAACTTGACCCACTTACATATTTCAGTCAAGGTTTTTCACAATTGTGTGCAAATGCAGCCTCGGCGGGCGCCGCGCCCGCGTCCGGCCGCGTCCGGCCGCGTCCGGCCGCGTCCGGCCCCGTCCGGCCGCGTCCTGCCGGCGGCGGCGGCGGCTTCTTGCTTTCACAACATGTCATGACGTTGTTTTTGACGAATTGAATACAGTAACTCCATAGGACGGTGTCGGTCTTCCACATCTTGTTTATTTATTTTCTTTTTCTTTGAACTGAGTACAATAACTTTCAAGTGCGTAACTCTCAAGTTATGCGACACTTGAGAGTTACGCAGCTTAGCACTTAGCTCTCAAGGTGCACAGCTGTTCAGCGTTCTCTGTGTCATCTTGTGTCCGCTTTGTTCGACCACATCGTTATGTACTTACATTATTAGTAATGCACTTGAGCGATAGCTTTAGATCTTCGTGCATCGTAATAGGCATCATAAAGTAACATGTATATTTCAAGTGCATCACATCGCTCGCATCATTGCAACGAGTCAATCTCTTCAAGATTGTAGTCCTGCTTGGATTTTAGCGCCGATGCCGAATTGCCTAGTGTCGCCAGAGAGCTCGACCGGGGCCGTGCAGGCGTGGCGCGACAGGCCCCCCGCCTGCCTGCTTCACCCTGCACGTCACTGTTTAGAGACAAGTACTGCGTCCAGTGACGTGACTCACGCCTGCTCCGCACTGGCTCTCGGCCCGCCGAACTCGCCGAAAATACATTCATCCGCAAGTCATCAACTCCTTACCACTCTAAAGCTCCAGTTCCCGAACACCGCCTGCAGTAGCAGGCTGCAGGCTGCGGGCTGCGGGCTCTGGTCGCTCGCTGTAATCCAATCTGGTCAGATAGTGCATCATTATCCCGTCGCGAGCGCAGTGCGTATGTTTACAGCCGCTGCAAGACATGCTGAACCTTCTCACTCGCCCTTCTTGCACCGCTACCTGCAGCCTCGAAAATTTTAATGAGGCAAACGATAGAGCCGCCAGGTCTAGGCTACACACTGACCGGACTTCATAAGATCGTCGACTCGACAACAAGAGCCACAGGGCAGCACAGGGCAGCACAGGGCAGCACAGGGCAGCACAGGGCAGCGCAGGGCAGCACAGGGCAGCGCAGGGCAGCACAGGGCAGCGCAGGGCAGCACAGGGCAGCACAGGGCAGCGCTGTGCATGCTCGTTTTATTTTGTAATATTACTAGCTTTTGCCTGCGACTTTGTACGCGCATATCCAGTTTTTTTCCCGTTCTCGTAAGAATATTAGGAAACCCTTCCTCAGTGCTCCCCTACACTCCCCACCTCTCTCAGTGCTCCGCTACACTCCCCAAGTAACCTACAAGCCAAATTTCAGCGTTCTACTACCTGTAGTTTCGGCTGTGCGTCAGCGTTACCTGCCACTCCTGCCACTCCTGCCACTCCTGCCAGTCGCTCAGTCTCTCAATCAGTCGGTAACTGAACAATATTATTTGTTTTATTTTACAGGTTTAAGAAAACTTACAACTAAACATTTTCGCACATAAGAGAGTAACAAAAATAAGGCCAATTCAAAGTTTTCACAGATAGAAGAGTGCTTACAGACAAAAATATGTGAGAAGGTAGACAGTGTAAAACAGTAACTTAGGTGGAACAAAAACAAAATACAACCGAACTGAGAACCTCTTCCTTTACGATATTAGGATATTGATGACTATATTAACTTCTTTACAGAGATGTCAGGATCCACGTGGCACGGGACATGTTCCCTCGTGAATTTCATACATGCCTTAGCCAGTAGTCTCCGAACTGCGACGAGACAGGATTAGCTCATTACTAGCTTCCTCGTGTTCGGTACAAGAACAGCAGAAACGATTACACATAATTTAGATTGCAGGAAACGTAGAATACTAATTGAAGGAAAACCACCGCGAGTCTCAGAGAAATTACCTTTGTATTCATACGAGTAGCAAAAACACACGGCAGGACTGACGATGACGATATCCACGTGCGCGAATTATAGAACAGCGACGACTGCGAATATACATATTTATTAGGGCGTTCAAGCAAGCAAACACAAACAAACTCTTCAGCTTAATTATAGATGTGTATGCTTTCGGTAGCAGACTTTCTGGGAATTCTTCCAACGATAGTCCGTTGAGTTTCGCAAGTGTAGGTCACAATGTAGTCGATAGTACTCGTAGGTACGCCTCAAGTGCGCGCGAGTTCACTCGAGAACTGCTCCTAATAGTACAATAGTACTCGTAGGTACGCCTCAAGTGCGCGCGAGTTCACTCGAGAACTGCTCCTAATAATAGTACAATAGTACTCGCAGGTACGCCTCAAGTGCGCGCGAGTTCACTCGAGAACTGCTCCTAATAGTACAATAGTACTCGTAGGTACGCCTCAAGTGCGCGCGAGTTCACTCGAGAACTGCTCCTAATAGTACAATAGTACTCGTAGGTACGCCTCAAGTGCGCGCGAGTTCACTCGAGAACTGCTCCTAATAGTACAATAGTACTCGTAGGTACGCCTCAAGTGCGCGCGAGTTCACTCGAGAACTGCTCCTAATAGTACAATAGTACTCGTAGGTACGCCTCAAGTGCGCGCGAGTTCACTCGAGAACTGCTCCTAATAGTACAATAGTACTCGTAGGTACGCCTCAAGTGCGCGCGAGTTCACTCGAGAACTGCTCCTAATAATAGTACAATAGTACTCGCAGGTACGCCTCAAGTGCGCGCGAGTTCACTCGAGAACTGCTCCTAATAGTACAATAGTACTCGTAGGTACGCCTCAAGTGCGCGCGAGTTCACTCGAGAACTGCTCCTAATAGTACAACAGTACTCGTAGGTACGCCTCAAGTGCGCGCGAGTTCACTCGAGAACTGCTCCTAATAGTACAACAGTACTCGTAGGTACGCCTCAAGTGCGCGCGAGTTCACTCGAGAACTGCTCCTAATAATAGTACTAAAGCACAGACACAACCACAAAATATGTACAAATATTTTCACAATGCAATCGAAATCAAAGAGTCGTACTCGAGTGGAGTTACGAGTATGTTAGTCGGCAGACTGACGTCGTCAAGTTTCAAGTTGCAAAAATTATCAAAGCTTTTGTTTTCTTGTCTCTTTGTTGTTCTTCTTTTGCGGAGGAGGGCTGGCAACGTTTTGCGACTTACTTCTGAGCTCATTGACAGCCGCGCAAATTGATCAGTAACTCTTCATAAATACCTTTAACTGTAACGCCGGTTCTCAACGATATTTTGTGTCAATTCTTCTCTCTCTTGCTTTCGCTAATAGGCAAAATCTAAACTGTATGTATATTGTTTCTCAAGTCTTACTTGTAAATTACATGAATGTTAAAACTTTCCATGCTCTGATTTTTGGATATATGTATATACTGCTACATACTTTATTTTTGTTTGTAAAGCCTACAAGCTGAACGTGGAAGTTGGAACGTCAAAGTTATTGAGTACATGTCAGGCGACGCGCGACGCCTCTCGCTAATATTGCCAATGTTTCCGAATATAGGTCAGTACATTTTAGCTTTGGTGTGTTCCGATTGTTTGAGTGGTGTGGTGTCAGCCGCGTCATCGCGTGTCGCTGTCGCCTGGCGCGTGTTGTGTTGCGCCGCGCCAGCGACGCTCCACGTGCGACCGCCGGCTCGCGCTTCGTCGATGATTGCGTGCGGTATCCTGACTGTTTCTGACTGATTCACTTATTCCTATCTATCATTTACAAACTACCAACAAACATAACAAAACAAACATACATCAAACATCTACAAACACATTAGCAAGACAAGATATAGCATAGTGCTGCCATGCATGATAAACCAATTTCGGCAAATTCAGTTGACAATTGCAGTTAATGGCTCCAACCATCGAGGCTTGTTGCCGAGCCGATGTTCTCGCCGCTGGGACGCACACGTACCTACTTGTACGTAATTGGTCCAATAATAGCTATTGAAAGCCATTCAGCGGTCAATTGTTGGATCCGATTGAGGTTGAAGTGCGGCTTCCAATAATAGCCGCTCTGCCAGGAAGAGAATATTCTTTAAGGAACTTGTAGACTTACATAATTATGTACATGAATAAGTCAAATATTAAGCAAAGCTGGAAACGACATGTGGCATGGCTTTGCATTAGCCATGCGACGTGAGCTGTAATCGTTGTGTTGTCGGCCGAGTACCGGCTCCGAGGTGACAAGCTGCTGGCGCGCTGGCACAGGGCACGCTCCGCGACGCTTCGATACGCAGCACGGGGCTGCTCTGTGCAACGTTCTCCTTATACCTATACCATTGGTCATAGTTGAGAGCAACAGAATTTCCAGATGCTCATGCGATGATCTGACGTTAATTAAGTTCACAAAGATAAGTTTCAAGTCAGAGATGAAGCGCTCCTGGTCGCCTCCGGGAGTGCCGGCGTCGTGAACCGGAACCGGGGCATGACGCGTTGTGTGGCGTGTCGACACGGCCGTGGTAATGTCGTCGTCACGCCAGATGTAAATGATGCACGATAAGCGAGGCAACCGGTTCTGGCCACTAAGAACGGAACGGTTTGGTTGCACTATTTCCAAACGTCCGATTGATGCCTATGGAAAAGAAATCTCGTGCCTCGAAGATGGACCTTGCGCTGATGTGCGAGTCGTCTTGTGTGTCAGGGTCACCGGGAAGCGCCGGACGCCGCTCCTAGCGGGACGCGCTGCAGATCTTCACTCACAACATTACACACTAAAGAAACTCTCAGAGAAGCTGCACTGTGTTTAACACGTTTTAAAAAGCTCCGAGATGCGTTTGTATCGTTTTGAGATTATTTACAGCTCATATCTTGCTTCAATAGGACATGATTAGCAATTCTTAGTAGGAATTACTTAATGGAAGAACTACTCTTTATACATACTTATCCATATTACTACCGGTAGGTACTTACTTACTAAAATTCTTCTTTTAATTAGGAGACTGCAATCTGTGAATGTGGGGATTAGTGCTATGTGGTATAGCGCGTAATATTCTGGCCCCTCTGTGCAGTCGACACTTCAGTGACCCGCACGGCGCACCGCCGCGGCCGCGTGGGCAGGCGCGCACATCTTGTTGTCCCACCGACCGCGACGCTCCTTACCCATTAACGAATGACAGCGTACGACGGTGTGACACATTGTCGCGAGGTCGCCGACCCCAGCACCCAAACCCAAACAATTACAACCAAACAAATGCAGAAAGTCCACATGAAACGCCATTTTAAAATCTTAAAAGTCCTGGTAAAACGTTCGCCGTTTGTAAAAATACAGGGCGCTCAAAAAAATCCCGACTAATTTCGAGTTATGCAGATTTGTTTTTAGCTTTACTCGAAAGGTCCGGAACTGTCGGTGAATATCATAATATTATGTTCGGACAAATCCAGATCCAGTTAGCCGGAACCCTTCACTACATAAATTATGACTTTTGCTGTTTTGACGTGTCACGTGTGTTGGATTTACCCAGAAATATAAACATAGAAATATCCAACACCAATAAATTCTTGCTCGTTGCAGAATATTTTACGAGTATTTAACAGTCCTTTGTGTGTTGTTTATGACATCTTTATCTTCAGACAAAGTAAACTTTCTGGAAAAAATACTTGAGTGAGTAATGTCTCATCCAATAAACAATGGAACTGCAGAAACATGGATAGTAAGTTGTTTGAACATGACGCGACGTTACACGCGGCCTTCAGTCTTGTGCTCGGCTCCGAAGCGTCGGCATTTGGCGGGGTAAGCACAACAAGCGTGCCTAGCAAGCAGGTGACGTCACTCGTCTGAGTCTGCAGTACCGAACGAGCCGGCCTCGACTTCAGCACGCTCTCGACGAATTCGCGAAACACATCAGCTTTGTTGTTACTTCGCCACACAACCACGCCGCCGTACACTTGTACACATACAAGTACACGGATCTTTCATCTTAGGGACCGAGGCGTACACAAGGCGTACAAACGCATCCTGTGGCTGTATGGCTGGGCTCGTTTGCGTCGGGAGCTCGAGAGAGCCGAGCTAGTTGTATTTGAGAGACAGCATTGTGTTTTTGAGACTGCACACACTTGCGTGGATCTGTGAAACTTATTAACAGACTTATTACTCATTATAATATAGGCTGAGGCGAGGCATGCCGGCCGTGGCGCGTGGGGCGCCGGTCGATACGTTTGGGCGACGAGCGAGGAGGCTGTTATTAATAGTGGAAGACTGCACTAATCCGCGCTTCAGCGACGTGATTGCTCTTCTGGCCTCAAAAGTGACTGTTGCATGTTATGTAGGCATTTCACGAACTGTGAAGCAGCATGCTCTCGTAGTTGGCTTCTCACTTACTCAATCACTCGTCATCATCACTTACTTATGTTCATTTGTTTTTAAGCATACGTAGTATAAGTAGGTTTGATAGACCGACCGCAACAGCTATTCTTACAACTGGTAAAGTTTAGAAATTATACTTATTTCTGGTATTACCGAGGTATTATACTTATTTCTGGTATTACGTCGTATTTGAATAAATAACTACATAAAAGTAGGCTTGTTAAGTTGTTTTCCTTGTTAAAGTCAGCAGAAAAAACATAGTAATATTATTTAATTGTTTCGTTCGCAATTAAGGACCGGCGATTAGCAGCAGGTAATGCTGGCATGCATGGTGCATGCGGACTCACTTTGTGTGGCATAGCCATCTGCCACCACATAAAAACTAAAGACCTCACGTCAGTGAAATCCGACATAGCGATATCAAAGCTCTCCGCCCGATTAGAACAAATACAACAACAAAAATATCAACCATCGGGCACTTGCCCACCGCACAGTCCACACCGCACAGTCCACACCGCACAGTCCACACACAACACCCTTTTTTTCTATATAGGTTTGTGGGACTTTACACCTTGTTCCGCATACCTCTGTCCTGGTGACCCCGACATCACTTGGATTATTGAGTGTTATACATAGGCAAGCTTGATATTAAATGGTGTGCAGACCGCTACAGTGAGCTCGACAGTGGACTGGCTCGCTTTGTGACTGAACCCAGAACATTATGTAAATAACAATTGCTTGTGCATTCTTCCCATTTTGATCCAAGAGAGATTTGGTGTTCAAAAATTTTCCATCGTTTGATGAAGCACTAATACGCGTATTCACCATCACATTGCGCTCGAAAACATACACTTGACTGATGTTGTTCAAAACAAGAAGCCGTAAAGTTCAAGTGAGACAGGAGTTCTGGATTTATCACGTCTGCCGTATGCTTAAGTAGCTGAAGACCAAAATAACCAGTATGTGGAGCCGTGACACAAACTGGTGCGGGACGAGCTAGGCTCACGACTAGAGACCCTAGTTAGCTCTGGATCCGCAAACTTGTCGTCATGAATGGCCTTAGCGCAGCTGACGACGGATGACAGCCATTGGTAAGAATGGTAACTGTTGGCACAAAACAAAAATAAAAGAACATGTAACAAGACCACGGTCACGTCAGGACTGTCATGCACATAGAGCATGAAGTTTGGATTGCTTAGAATAGCATAGTTTATGTGAATAGCACAAAGGCGCCACAGCTGGCATGCAGTGCGTCCCTGGCTGATGGCTCCATGAGCTCGGACACGTGTACAACACAACGATCCGTTCACGGAGCCAGATAAAGTTGCACAATGTGGGCTTGTCGTGATAACGCAACAGCTATTTCACGATCGATAGATTCCGCCCGGGAATGACGAATGTGGACTGCATGCAGCATGCACGGTGCGTGATGCGTCCCATCGCGGATGAACACCGCCGTATGTAGCACTGTTGCCAGCGGCTCCGATGTCGTGCCGTGTCGAGGGTCACCCTGTCACCCACACAACGACTGCCTCTGTACTGCTCCAAATTACCCATTTACATTCCATCTTTATCACTTGTATTGACTGATTTCGTCAAAGAATCTTTGTTTCCCTGAAAATCGTATCTTCCGATAAGAACCAGAAGACTGTATCTTATTGTAACTTGATGTATTCGATATGAGAGCTCGAGGTCACCCGGGTTATCTGCTTATCTGCATATTATTTATACTGCACTCAGATTACCGTTAGGCATATTCATTTATTTTTTAATAGAATTGAATTGACTCTTAAATAAAGCAGGAAACTACAGGTCAATAGTTTGGCCATTGGTACCGTTCACACTAGTACTAGGTAGTGGCTGAAGTCTCCTGCCGCTGTCGCTGCGGTCGGCACTGACGTCCTCGCCCTCGTGTTTCAGATGTACAGCGGCGCGCTGCTGGCGACGGCGGCGCGGCTGGCGTGGGACCCCAGCACCTACACGTGGTTCCGCTTCCTGTGCGCGGCGCAGTACCGCGTGTCGGCGGCCTACGTGTTCGCGGCGGGCGTGTGGCTGGCCGCGCTCGTGTACCTGGCCGCCGCCGCCGCGCAGCGCCACGCGCCCAACTGCCTGCACGTCGTCAGTATACCATCCCATACTACACTGTATCCTGACACGCATTAGGCATCACGTACCGCTAATAAAGTCATGTCATCATGATGATTAATCTGGTCTTGACCGAATCATGGATCTAGTCCGAATGATGTGGGGTTTGTTAGACTTTCTAAGCCGTCGTCCTAATGTAAAGCGATTATCGCGCGAATTCGCGATCGTAGTGTTCAACTGTTCGGCAAAACCGAAAGGCGCCCTCTGTCGGCGCAACGACGCGATCGGGTTGCTGTACAAATGAACGCAACGTTTGCGTATTTGCGCGATAATCGCTTTGTATTAGGGCGACGTCTAATTACGTCAACATTCGTGAAAACTAAACGTTCCTGTGTTCCCCGAAGGGTTGGCAGCAGAGGTGTTCTGTTATGGTACTTATTACACTACACCCACATTTCGCCTGTTATATTAGAGGAACTTACTCTAAGTATATCAAGTTCAGAACAGTCCGAGTAAACAGGTCTCTTGCTAAAGCAACAGTTCATAATTACAAATGTACGTAGTATGTTGGTTGGCAGTTGTTTAATTTGGGAAGTCATTCGACCACTTAATTTTTTACCGATAAAATTATCTTCGGTTAAGATCCGGCCATTGATCCGTGCAAAAACTGCTCCCTCATTCGCTTTACCTTCGAGGCGGAGAGCGCGATGACTGGCGGGTGTAGTCATCACGCCTCTTGAGCCGCGTGTCGTGTGTCGTGCGCAGTACGCGGCGGGCGTGGTGTGCCTGGCGCTGAGCGAGGTGGGCTACGGCGCGTGGATGGGCGCGTCGCTGGCGGCGTGGTGGCGCTCCGCCCCGCAGGCCGAGCTGGCGCGCCGCGGCATGGACCTGCTGCACGACCTCAAGCCGGCGCTGCTGGCCGTGGAGCGCTACCGCGACGTGGCGCGCCCGCTCTACGACATGATCGAGGTACGTGCTCGACTGGGCTCCCACTAGCCAGTCATGCGAGGTGGCGCACTGGCGTCCTGGCTGGCGAGGCTGGTGGCTAACTCCGCAAGCTAGGCGGTAGGTAGGGTAAGGACAGCCTAGGACCCCGAGGACCCGGCGATTACAAGAGTATTTGCCAGGTCCTAGGCTGCGCCTACACCCTATGTAGGTCGTAACCGTAAGTAAGAACTTACGACCTACATAAGGGTGTAAGCAATTGCGAGTTCGCTTCGCTCTTTGTTTTATTTCCTCCTTAAAAAACCCTACTAACAATGTTATTAATCATTCAAATCTTTTGTGTATTATATTATAGGCTGCCTGAGCACGGTACCGTGGCGGACAGCTGCCTGTGCACGGTACCGTGGCGGACAGCTGCCTGTGCACGGTACCGCGGCGGACAGCTGCCTATGCACGGTACCGCGGCGGACAGCTGCCTGTGCACGGTACCGCGGCGGACAGCTGCCTGTGCACGGTACCTCGGCGGACAGCTGCCTGTGCACGGTACCGCGGCGGACAGCTGCCTGAGCACGGTACCGTGGCGGACTGCAGCCTGTGCACGGTACCGCGGCGGACAGCTGCCTGAGCACGGTACCGTGGCGGACAGCTGCCTGAGCACGGTACCGCGGCGGACAGCTGCCTGAGCACGGTACCGTGGCGGACAGCTGCCTGAGCACGGTACCGCGGCGGACAGCTGCCTGAGCACGGTACCGTGGCGGACAGCTGCCTGAGCACGGTATCGTGGCGGGCAGCTGCCTGAGCACGGTACCGTGGCGGACAGCTGCCTGAGCACGGTATCGTGGCGGGCAGCTGCCTGAGCACGGTACCGTGGCGGACTGCTGCCATGCTGTGTTCACTGTAGTCGTGTGCTTGTGTCGCAGGAGGTGGAACGCGAGGCGCCCAACAACGCCTTCGTCATCATCGTGTTCGGCGTGCTGGGCATGGTGCTGCAGGTACGTCACAGACAAACTACGGTCTACATTTGCATATCTAGCTGTTATTGTCCAACATTCCTAGTTGTCGAGCGATCTAAAAGCAATGAGTATTATGGAATAAATAAACTTACTTCATATATCTCAGTTCTTAGTATAATTAAGAATGACTGCATGGAACACTTGCATAATTTTTTTTTATATTTTATTGAATTTAAATTTTATATTTGTACGCTTCACGGTAAAACATAGAGAATCAGTATAATATTATGACATCTTGCACACCATGTAACTACCTATGTTTACAAATAAAGATTCTTATTCTTATTATGTGACGTTCCAGGTGGCGGCGTTCATAATGGCGCGTCGACTAGCGCGGCGCGCGCGGTGCGCGGGCGCGGGCGGCGGGGGCGCGGGCGGCGGGGGCGCGGGCGGCGGGGGCGCGGGCGGCGGGGGCGCGGGCGAGCGCGCGCTGGCCCCGGGCGGCGGCCACAAGGAGGCGTGCGCCTGCGCCGGCGCCGACGACGACAGCGACGCCGCGGACGGCGAGCGCGTGCCGCCCGGCTGGCGCAAGAAGGCCAACCTGCGCATGTACACTATACTCGACAAGATTTTCTAGCAGGTCAGTTCCAGACACGGTTTGTGCAAAACATGGCGAACCTCGCGACTCCATCAGATCAGGTTCCGCTGATGGATAAGCTCCAGAAGAAAAACTAAGACCCAGAAAAAAAATCTAATTTAATCTAATTTTATTTTCTGGGTTTTGCGCACGTCCTACAGCAAAGAGAAAAAATAGTAGAAAAAAGTGGTACCTTTAAATAAATAAATACTTAAATAAAACTCCGGAATATAGAATCGAGCTAGATTGACTGGCCCTACACCGAGCACCTCCCGGACGTCAGCCTGTATGAGATTAGGATGGCTCTGAAGCAGCTTAAAAACAACAGGGCGTCGGGTGAGGACGGAATTACGGCTGAACTCCTGAAGGCGGGTGGGAAACCGGTCCTTAAGGCCCTTCAGGAACTGTTCAATTCCGTCATACTCGAGGGGACTGAAGAATACAGTTAAACCCTCAGAGTAAGTCATTTCACTTGATATATCACCCGAGACAGTTAGAAGAACTTTTTCTTCAGTTTTACAGTTAGACCCCCAAAAGTGAGGGGTCCCTTTTGGGGGTCATACTAAAAAACATATTTATTTACGTAACACGTCCGTGTTTGGGTTACAGAAGTCCATATGTGTACCAAGTTTCAACAGAACCGGACCAGAAGATCCGGAGAAAACTGACTGTGACAGACGGACAGACAGACAGACACCCGAGTGATCCTATAGAGGTTCCGTTTTTTACGGATGTTCTGAGCCCTAAAAAGCTGTAATTTTGATATTACAAACACACTTGTGTGTATGTTTTTTTATTTACAACGCCCGGTAGACTAACCGATGGGGGCCGAGTCACCCGCGTCCGTAGGAGAATACCCAATGTAAGACCCTACACGTGGTCCCCGGGTGGTGCTAATCAGGTGACACTAACTGGTGGTAGGCTTCGGCCGATGGCTTGTGACCACCCACTGGGCAAAGACGTACCGCCAAGCGGCTTAGCTGCGTTCCGGTACGATGCTCAGTGTAGCCAATTCAGAGGAGTTGGGTCGAAATAGTTGTTCCAATGCAGGCAGGCTAGCCCTGGCGTGGGCGTATCGGGAGACTAGTCGCGGAGGGTAGCGGGATCCGAGGCACGGTGCGCCGCTGGCCGACCGCAGGTAGTTGGGGGCCCAAGTAGTGTGCTAGCCACACGTATCGGGAGACTAGTCGCGGAGGGTAGCGGGATCCGAGGCACGGTGCGCCGCTGGCCGACCGCAGGTAGTTGGGGGCCCAAGTAGTGTGCTAGCCACACGTATCGGGAGACTAGTCGCGGAGGGTAGCGGGATCCGAGGCACGGTGCGCCGCTGGCCGACCGCAGGTAGTTGGGGACCAAGTAGTGTGCTAGCCACACGTATCGGGAGACTAGTCGCGGAGGGTAGCGGGATCCGAGGCACGGTGCGCCGCTGGCCGACCGCAGGTAGTTGGGGGCCCAAGTAGTGTGCTAGCCACACGTATCGGGAGACTAGTCGCGGAGGGTAGCGGGATCCGAGGCACGGTGCGCCGCTGGCCGACCGCAGGTAGTTGGGGGCCCAAGTAGTGTGCTAGCCACACGTATCGGGAGACTAGTCGCGGAGGGTAGCGGGATCCGAGGCACGGTGCGCCGCTGGCCGACCGCAGGTAGTTGGGGGCCCAAGTAGTGTGCTAGCCACACGTATCGGGAGACTAGTCGCGGAGGGTAGCGGGATCCGAGGCACGGTGCGCCGCTGGCCGACCGCAGGTAGTTGGGGGCCCAAGTAGTGTGCTAGCCACACGTATCGGGAGACTAGTCGCGGAGGGTAGCGGGATCCGAGGCACGGTGCGCCGCTGGCCGACCGCAGGTAGTTGGGGGCCCAAGTAGTGTGCTAGCCACACGTATCGGGAGACTAGTCGCGGAGGGTAGCGGGATCCGAGGCACGGTGCGCCGCTGGCCGACCGCAGGTAGTTGGGGGCCCAAGTAGTGTGCTAGCCACACGTATCGGGAGACTAGTCGCGGAGGGTAGCGGGATCCGAGGCACGGTGCGCCGCTGGCCGACCGCAGGTAGTTGGGGGCCCAAGTAGTGTGCTAGCCACACGTATCGGGAGACTAGTCGCGGAGGGTAGCGGGATCCGAGGCACGGTGCGCCGCTGGCCGACCGCAGGTAGTTGGGGGCCCAAGTAGTGTGCTAGCCACACGTATCGGGAGACTAGTCGCGGAGGGTAGCGGGATCCGAGGCACGGTGCGCCGCTGGCCGACCGCAGGTAGTTGGGGGCCCAAGTAGTGTGCTAGCCACACGTATCGGGAGACTAGTCGCGGAGGGTAGCGGGATCCGAGGCACGGTGCGCCGCTGGCCGACCGCAGGTAGTTGGGGGCCCAAGTAGTGTGCTAGCCACACGTATCGGGAGACTAGTCGCGGAGGGTAGCGGGATCCGAGGCACGGTGCGCCGCTGGCCGACCGCAGGTAGTTGGGGACCAAGTAGTGTGCTAGCCACACGTATCGGGAGACTAGTCGCGGAGGGTAGCGGGATCCGAGGCACGGTGCGCCGCTGGCCGACCGCAGGTAGTTGGGGGCCCAAGTAGTGTGCTAGCCACACGTATCGGGAGACTAGTCGCGGAGGGTAGCGGGATCCGAGGCACGGTGCGCCGCTGGCCGACCGCAGGTAGTTGGGGGCCCAAGTAGTGTGCTAGCCACACGTATCGGGAGACTAGTCGCGGAGGGTAGCGGGATCCGAGGCACGGTGCGCCGCTGGCCGACCGCAGGTAGTTGGGGGCCCAAGTAGTGTGCTAGCCACACGTATCGGGAGACTAGTCGCGGAGGGTAGCGGGATCCGAGGCACGGTGCGCCGCTGGCCGACCGCAGGTAGTTGGGGGCCCAAGTAGTGTGCTAGCCACACGTATCGGGAGACTAGTCGCGGAGGGTAGCGGGATCCGAGGCACGGTGCGCCGCTGGCCGACCGCAGGTAGTTGAGGACCAAGTAGTGTGCTAGCCACACGTATCGGGAGACTAGTCGCGGAGGGTAGCGGGATCCGAGGCACGGTGCGCCGCTGGCCGACCGCAGGTAGTTGGGGGCCCAAGTAGTGTGCTAGCCACACGTATCGGGAGACTAGTCGCGGAGGGTAGCGGGATCCGAGGCACGGTACGCCGCTGGCCGACCGCAGGTAGTTGGGGGCCCAAGTAGTGTGCTAGCCACACGTATCGGGAGACTAGTCGCGGAGGGTAGCGGGATCCGAGGCACGGTGCGCCGCTGGCCGACCGCAGGTAGTTGGGGGCCCAAGTAGTGTGCTAGCCACACGTATCGGGAGACTAGTCGCGGAGGGTAGCGGGATCCGAGGCACGGTGCGCCGCTGGCCGACCGCAGGTAGTTGGGGGCCCAAGTAGTGTGCTAGCCACACGTATCGGGAGACTAGTCGCGGAGGGTAGCGGGATCCGAGGCACGGTGCGCCGCTGGCCGACCGCAGGTAGTTGAGGACCAAGTAGTGTGCTAGCCACACGTATCGGGAGACTAGTCGCGGAGGGTAGCGGGATCCGAGGCACGGTGCGCCGCTGGCCGACCGCAGGTAGTTGGGGGCCCAAGTAGTGTGCTAGCCACACATGAAAGGCTGCCCCGCCATCTGACGAAAAATCCCGGAATGCACCATCGTGCTGGTTGGCAACCAGATGAAAGGGCCCGATGGACATTCCCGGGGGGGCTCGGGCGTCCCCGCAGTCTCCAGACTAGTCCTCCAAAGATGTCGTCCTGTCAGGGCGTGCCTGAAGGTTAGCAGCTTGGAACCTCATTTCACTTCCTTCTCCTCAACCTCCATCACTCAAGTTTTTAATGAACAGGAATAAAAAGAGAATAGCTGTACAGCGGCAGCACGTCCTTTCGCATAAAGTGCACCTCTCTAATATACGAGGTCTGCACTCAAATCTCGCCGCAGTCCATCACCATCTTAAGACCGAGAAACCAGCGCTCTTGTTCCTGTCGGAGACGCAGATCGGATGTCCGTCGGACGTGTCATACCTGTCTTACCCTGGGTTTACCCTGGAGCACCACTTAAGACCCCGCGCGGGCGTATGCATGTACGCCCGGGACGACATCTGCTATCGGCGTCTCCGCTACCTTGAAGACTCCAGGTTCTCAACGCTGTGGGCTATGGTGGACACAGGTCTAGACAAAATTGTCTACGCATGCGTCTACCGTTCGCACAGCGGTGATTTGGAGACAACTGGGCTTACACAGCACCTGAGTGAGGCGGCGGATGCGGCTCAGCAGCGGTACCCTTCTGCCCAATTGGTGTTACTGGGGGACTTCAATGCCCACCATCAGGAGTGGCTCTTCCCATACCAGTGCACAGACCATGCTGGACGAGAGACGCGAAAGCTAGCGCTTGCGTTAAATCTTACCCAGCTGGTCCAGGGGGCAACGAGGGTGCCCGATGTTGATTCGCACACTGCCAATTGCTTGGACCTTCTGCTGACAACAGATCCAGACCGCTATTCGGTGTCGATTTCATCACCACTGGGTAGTTCCGACCACTGTCTGGTGAAGTCTGTGTCTGTCTACTCTCCGCCCGATCCTAGCCCAAGAGGCACCCGGCGGGTATGGCGATACAAGTCAGCAGATTGGGATGGCATGCGATCTTTCTTCGCATGTTATCCTTGGCAGCCTACTTGCTTTTCTTCGACTGATGCTTCGTCGTGCGCGGACGCCGTGACGGATGTGTTGCGGAGGGGAATGGAGTACTACATTCCGTTCTCTAACATAGCAATATCTGACGAAGCTCGGCCTTGGTTTGGTGCCGAGTGCAATCGCGCCGATGCGCTTAAGCACGCGGCGTACCTAGCATGGGTCGACGCTCGTACGCGCAAAGCAAATGACGTGAGTCAGAAGAAGAGAGCCTTCAACAGGGCTGCTAAGTTCTGCAAGAAGTTGTTGCGGAGGGCTCGGTTTGACCACATTAGCCGAATAGGGAACAAACTTGCTTCATACCCAGCAGGTAGTAAGGCTTTTTGGTCCCTGGCTAAGTCGGTCGAATTGAACTTCTGCCGCCCCTCACTACCACCACTGCTGAGACCCGACGGCACGCTGGCCCACTCCGCTGAGGAGAAAGCGAACTTGTTTGCTTCTTTGTTTGCGGAATCTTCACGTCTGGATCCTGGTGGCGCGACGCCCTCCGCCTCTCCTGGTGAATGCGAGTCGAGTATGTCGAACATTCGCATTCATCAGAAGGACGTCCGTAGGGTACTGCGTAACCTAGACGTGAACAAGGCTAGTGGTCCCGACGGGATACCGGCAATTGTTCTGAAGACTTGTTCGCCTGAGTTGTCTCCGATCTTGACACGCCTATTTCGCCTTTCGTTTGAGACTGGAAAAGTGCCGAAGGCTTGGAAGCAAGCTAACGTGCAGCCCGTGCCCAAGAAGGGTAGTCGAGCTGACCCGTCGAATTATAGACCCATCTCGGTAACGTCCATACTCTGTAGGACTATGGAACGCGTGCTGAATCATAAGCTCCTGGCGTACCTAGAAGCGAATGATAACCTTAGTGACCGGCAATACGGGTTTCGCCGAAATCGGTCAACTGGGGATCTTCTAGCGTATGCCATTCACATCTGGAGTGAGGCCATAGAGACATTTCATCAGACTTGACATACCTACATAAATGTATACCGGGCATTCTGTATGGGTTTCATATAGATAGCCCATTGCCCGGTATACATTCTGTATGGGTTTCATATAGAATGCCCGTTGCCCGGTATACATTCTGTATGGGTTTCATATAGAAGGCCCTTTGCCCGGTATACATTCTGTATGGGTTTCATATAGAATGCCCGTTGCCCGGTATACATTCTGTATGGGTTTAATATCGAATGCCCGTTGCCCGGTATACATTCTGTATGGGTTTCATATCGAATGCCCGTTGCCCGGTATACATTCTGTATGGGTTTCATATAGAATGCCCGTTGCCCGGTATACATTCTGTATGGGTTTCATATAGAATGCCCGTTGCCCGGTATACATTCTGTATGGGTTTCATATAGAATGCCCGTTGCCCGGTACACATTCTGTATGGGTTTCATATAGAATGCCCGTTGCCCGGTATACATTCGACACAAACTCTCAATATTTTCAATGTAATAAAGTAAGCAATTAGCGAAAATGGTCCGATGAATTTGTTGAGTTAGTTTTATTCCTAATGTACAAAAAGCTGTTAAAATTACATGAGAAAACATAAATAATAATTATCATTATTGTATTTCGTGTCTTTAACGTATTTTTTTTTAGAATAGAACTACGATAATCGCTCATTTAAATTAATCAGGAAGATCAAATAAAAAAAAATATTGATTATCATAGTCGTTTTGCTACGCCCCAAAATTTTTAAGTAGCAAGATTTTTTAAGTAAGTAACTTTATCAATAACAACATTAAAAAACCAGCCAAGTGCGAGTCGGAATCGCACACGAAGGGTTCCGTACCATAAACCTTAGTTTTTATTATTTGTTGTTATAGCGGCAATAGATATACACAATCTGTGAAAATTTCAACTGTCTACCTATTACGATTCTTGAGATACAGCCCGCTGACAGACAGACGGACGGACGGACGACGGACGGAGGCTTAGTAATAGGGTTCCGTTGGATACCCTTTGGGTACGGAACCCTAATAAAAAGGATGTCATATGACGTAACTCTTAGTACCTAAAGGTACTACTACCGAGCCGGCGGAGGTTTGCTTGTCTAGTACCTTTAGGTACTAGTACCGAACTATACCGTTAATGTCACCTTCGATTTGCCGACGATATAGTCGTCATGGCTGAGACTACGGAGTAGTAGAGTAGTAGAACTTCCGAAAGAGTTAGTGTCAAAATGAACATGGACAAAACCAAGATTATTGTGAAATTTATTCACCATAATCTTGGTTTGTGCCCACTCCTATCAAGATCGGCAACTCAACACTCGAAGTTGTAGACGAGTACGTCTGTCTAGGCCAAACGGTCCAGTTAGGTACCTAGGGCGACTTCGAGAAAGAGGTCAACCGTCGAATCCGACTCGGCTGGGCAGCATTCGGGAAGTTGCGAGGTATCTTCTCGTCCCACATACATACCACAGTGTCTCAAGACGAAAGTCCATGACCAGTGCGTGTTGCAGTGATGACATATGGAACTTAGACGTCGTCGCGACGTGGTCACAATGGGCCTCATCAGAAGGCTCAAAGTCTTTCAAAGGGCAGTGGAGAGGGCAATGCTTGGAGTTTCCTTGCGTGATCGAATCAGGTATGATGAAATCCGCAAGAGAACCAACGTTACCGACATTGCCCGAAGAATCGCAAAACATAAGTGGCAGTGGGCAGGGCACATTGCTCGCAGACCGCAGATTTTATCAAAAATGTAGAATTAGCAATAAAAAAGACGAGCTAGAACTTTATATGGAAAATATAGTGCCTAAATTGGATTTTTATCTGTGTTACTGTTACTGAACATTTCCTTAACAAATTAAATGCCCCTTTATTTGCACTGAACGACTACAACTTAGTTTCATACAATAACAGGGTAAACAAAAAAGTGGTGGTAGTCTTATCTTAGGCCAATCGGAATCATTCCAAATATGTTGCACTAAAGATGTTGATACCGGGTTATACATATATTATGCTGTTGTTATCGAAGCCCGGATGAAAAAAAATCTATACTAATATAAGTATAAAGCTGAAGAGTTTGTTTGTTTGTTTACTTGAACGCGCTAATCTCAGGAACTTCTGGTCCGATTTGAAAAATTCTTGCAGCTTTAGATAGCCCATTTATCGAGGAAGGCTATAGGTTATATATCATCACGCTAAAACCAAAAGGAGCGGATCTGTAATGAAAATTGTGACGCAGACGAAGTTGCGCGGATCAACTAGTTAAAAATATTTATGGAAAAATTGGAAATATTGCTAATATTTTTATAATAAAAAATGTATCATTTGTGGTGATTTTAATATCGATCTCCTTTGTGAAAATTAAAAGCGTACTGAGTTTGTAAATCTTTTACGATGTTATAACTTCAAAACACTTATTGAAACGGCAACTTTTACTCGAAATCAGTCATCTTCTTTTCTAGATATTTTCATTACTAACTTAGACAGCACGTATATTCAGGAAGTTTCCATTGATCACAATGGCTTAGCAGATGGACATGCAGGCCTTTTTGTAAATTGACACTTCGGATCATCATCAGCCTAGCATTTCCCCTACTATATTGGGGTCGGCTTCCAGTCAAGCCGGATTTAGCTGAATACCAGTATTTTACAAGGAGCGGCTGCCTACCAGACCTCCACAACCCATTAACTGGGTAACACGGTACTTTTTGGAAAGACGAATCAGATTTACTGGCTTATGACTATCCGTAACGACTGCCAAAGATCTACAAATGACAGCCGGGGCCAACAGCTTAACGTGCTTTCCGAGGCACGGAGGAAACTCGGTATGTTAAGATGGTCACCCATCCACAGACCAACCTTGGCAAGCGTTGCTTAACCTTGAAGATCGACCCGTGCGGCTGTTTTTATCTAGCCATGAGCCTCCACGAGTAAATTGACACTTCGGATGATACAGGAAAAAAAGCCAAACAATAAACAAAAGATGAATAGAATAGTGGAATTCCCTGCCGGAGTCTGTGTTTCCCGATAGCTACAACCTGGGAGTCTTTAAGTCAAGAGTGAATAGGTTACTTCTAGGCAAGCGTGCTCCATCTTCAACCACATCATCGCTTATCATCAGGTGAGATAGTGGTCAAGCGCGTGCCTATCAATAGTAAAAAAAAGGAAATACGAATACGAATGGTCACAAAAAATAACCACGAGATTTTAAATGAAAATTATTAGGTATCGACTGGGGTTCAATAGAAATCAACACATTTTTAAATTCATGTAAACGATGAAATAAAAATAAAATGTAAACAAATTGCATGATGCTTTTCAGAGTAGCTTCAGAAAGCGAAAAAACAAGTGGTTTTAAATGATAACAGAAATGCAATAAAATGGACCACAAAGGGTATTTTTTTTATGTGTTATGGGTTTGCTCTTGACTCTAGTCTATGTCAGAGATGACAGAGACAAAGTACGATGGAGCGAGCCTACCCAGAAGGAGCCTGTTCACTCTAACTTTGAAGAGATTAGGGTTGTAAGCGTTTAGGTATAAGAGTTTCGAGTAAAAATTAAAAGATTTTTATGTGTAAATAATGGAAGTTGTAATAATTCTATATTCACTTATAAAACCAATTATTTTAGGATTTTCAGGAAAGCGGTTAAAGTAGCTAAAAGTATCTTAGTAAGTGCTGTGAGGGTTCAAATACAGAAAGCTAATAATAAAAGCAAGGAAATCTTGCAAGTAGTAAGTCGCCATAGAAACAAAAACAAACAAACTAAAAAAGCTAATCGTGCCATTTAATGATAAAATTATTGATGACCCCAGGAAAGTTGCAAACGTATTCGCTGGACAATTTAATTGTTACAACCGCTCATTGTAAAAAGCCGAAGAATTATTCCGATATTTCACTTTTCTATTTAAAACATTCTACTGATGGTTAAATAGTGAAATGTGTCTGACGTCCGTAAATCCTGAGGAAATAATAAAAATTGTAGGGTCAATGCGTAATAAAACTTCAAGCGGATACGATGGTTTGCCTATACGTGTTTTGAAGCAACACATTAAAGTTCTTGCGCGACCTCTATCGATCTTAAACAATAAGTGTTTCAAGGACGGTATTTTTCCGGAACAGCTTAAGATAGTGAAAGTTATTCCCTTACATAAAAAAGGTTCACAAACGTATACTAAAAATTATCGCCCTATATCAGTTTTACCAACACTCTCAAAGATGTTTGAAAAATTAATTAAAATTCGTCTTGTCACTCATCTCAATATAAATAAAAGACAATTTGGTTATCAAAAAGGTGTTGGAACTACAGAAGCTATCAGAACTAGTTAACGACGTGGTTGATAAACTTGATAAAAATTAAAGGTAGTAAAGGTAGCTGGAATTTTCTTAGACTTGAGTTAAATCATACACTGTTGCTTGCCAAAATGGAATATTATGTTGTAAGAGGACAGGTTCTAGCGCTTTTTAGGTCGTATTTACCTAATCGAAAAATGTATGTAGAGGTAAAAGACAAATCAGAATAATTTTCAAGAAGCGTATCACTCAAAGTTACAAAGGGTTTTGACAGGTGTACCTCAGAGTTATATACTGTACTGGGTCCAATCTTCTTTTTGATATTTACAAATGATTTACTTAAGCTAGCAACAAAACTGAATCCAGATTTAAAACTAATAGCATTTGCAGACTATATCAATGCTGTTGTTGGCGAAAGTACTGCAGAGGCTTTGAGCAGCACTATGAACACGGCTCTTGAGTCATTCCAAAAATGGTTTACAGCAAATGAGTTGTTTATTCATGCTAAAAAGACAAACATCGTACTGTTTAAGTCTACAACCCGTGGAAATGATAATCTAGACGTCAAGTTAAATGGAGACAAAATAGCTATTGTTAACTCAGTAAAATTTTTAGGAGTGCATATATTGATTCACTATAAAATTCGATTCGTCTTCAACCTCCGTAAGTATGATCATGTGTCCGCGCATCGATCACTATTAAAATGGTTACCCATTCGTCAGCGCAGAGCGCTGAGGGCCTTGACTAGCCTTGCCCGCCACCGGTGAAACACTGTACCGCCTTTGTACAGTGTTTCACTAGTGCTTAAAGTTTTATTAATAAAATAAAAAAAGAAACCCTAAAAAATACAAAAATATCTCCTAACCGTTCCTTTTTGGAAGTCAGTTAAAAAGGACCATTGTCAACTTCTCGAATAGATACTTATATTTTCCCAAAGCCGATATATTTGCTTTGTTTGGTGTGGGCTAGGTAGTAGTGTTTCGAACTTTAAATTATTTAAAGAACATTTATTTTGTTATTGAACCTCGTGTTAGCAACTAACTCAGTTAATAGATAACTCTGGCTTGCGCAAGCGGGCTCTACAGTATAACAAACAAATAAATATATTCAGGTGTTATGTAGTTATATACTGAAAAATGTCTGGAGCCAGATTTCGAGTAGTGAGGAACAATTGTTTGTAGGTACTTATATTGATCACACCAGGCTGTTCGCTGCAGCGTCCACGAAGTGACGCGTGACCTACGCGGTATTCGTAAAATACCGCGCGAAACCGAGCGACATTTGTCGCTACCGCTCTTGGTAACGAATATCGCGTAGCTCTGAACAGGCCTTTATGTTGACTATTCCAGGACGAGACAGGCGCGAGCGGTGCGTCTGCGCAGGTCGCGCGGGGCGGGGGAGGGGGAGGGGGCGCGGGGAGGCCGCGCGGCCCCCGGCGCCGCTCGCGGGGGGCGCCGCGCCGCGCCCGCGCTGCCGCCCCGGGCGCGCCGCGCGACGCCGCATGGGACGCCGTGCACGCCCAGCTGCGCGCGCGCACTCCGCGCCTCGCGCCCCCCTCCGCGCCCGCCGCCGCGCTGCTCATCCTGCACAGCGACCTCTAGCGCCGCCGCGATCATATCAACATTATACTGTTATGTAACGAATCGAGAACGATGTGATTATATTAGTAGAGAGTCGAGTCGATGAGACTAGCCTTCCACTTGTAATGGTCTGCCCATATCTCATAGGTTTCTATATTATTTTCTATTAAACTGATTAACGAACACAGACTGCCATATTAAGTAGTAGTTAACAGTAATGCTAAGTGATAGGTGAGTGAGAGAATGAATGAATGAATGTACCGTGTACTGTACAGTGTGCGAGCTCATGTCGATCCGCCGCGCTAGTCGCGTAGCGTGTCGTGTTGCATGTTGCTAGTGGCGTGTTGCACGACAGGCGTGGTGTACTCTGTTGTAATGTTGTTGTTCCATTTATATTCCTATGTACTTGTAGGTAGATAGAGTAGCGTTAATACGAGACGGTGCGTATTTAGTGAGTCTGTAACAGACTATATTTTATAAAAGTATGTTTTCTAGCGTTTTGAGTAGAGACTTCTTGCCTTGTAGCGAACTTATCGAGAGACGCGGTGCTATCAACACGACACACGCCCAACCAATATGAGCTGATCTCTGAGCATCTCGCTCTACGGGGTGTATGTGGAGCGAGGTCGGCTCGGACACGTTGTGTGTGACGTCTAGCGCAGCGGTACCCAGCGCTAGCTGCAGCCTCGAGTACTGGCGCACTAAGTACTACTCCCACATCCCTTACGTCGAGACGCCTCCTGGCGAGCACGCACCGCACCGGCGCGGGCGCAGCGAGAGTATCGCTCACTAGCGGCTAATAACTTACATCACAGTCATACCTATGATGTGAGTCATTTCATTTACCACGTTTGCCGTTATTTCATATCCGATTATTGTGATACCATTTAACTGTGATTTGAGTTGAACTACGAAGTGAATCACGATAGAGTGAGGTGTCGGGGGGCGGGGAGCGGGGGCGGGAAGGGGACTGGGGGCGGGAAGGGGACTGGTCGCGCTACGGGCGCCGCGGGTAGCGCGGGGGGGGGGGGCGGGAACCTGGTGCCAAATAGCGTAAGATATCTCATAGTCCGTGCGTCGTCGCACGTCGTACGTCGCACGTCGTACGTCGGAGGTCGTACGTCGTCGGAGGTCGTACGAGCCGTTCACTGTTGTATGTAGACATAGCGTAAGTCGAGCTCAGCGGAGACCACTAGACAATAAGCCGCGATACGCACACGCGCGCGTTACAACTATGTTGACACGTTACTATTAAAGCAATAAAGTGATATTTTTGTACACAAGCCGTTTTATTTGTATTAATAAAAGCAATACCTACTGACACTATTACTTCAAGCTATCCCACGGAGACAGGCCGCGCCAGGCGTGAGGCGCGAGGCGTGAGGCGCGAGGCGTGAGGCGTGAGGCGTGCCACAGCAGGCGTCATCGAGCAGCCAACTGTCCAGGGCTGCCAATAAAGCTGCTACATTCTCTGACCATATTGAACAAGTTTCATACCAAATCCAGATAATATGGGTTCCTCTGAAATCCACGAAGTCACTCAACAGCCATAGATATCCGTCAATAAACCGAAGGTACAACAAGATGCTCATCAAATCGCTAACTTCACAAAGGATACAGTAGGTACTTTGTTGGATGTGTTCTCTTTACGGGCAAAATTGTAATAGAACTAACAAAGAAATACAATTTACGAAGATCTACAGTCTCCCTTCAATAGAAAGCGATCAAGTTACAATGACGAACAGACGAAGCCTATCGTTTAGTCTCAAAAGGTACACTGTGCCATATTAGTCGTCATGCAAAGGCGGCCCACTTAATATAGCCGATATAAACTACCTCTAGGCACGTTTATTTTTTTGACTAATTAATTAAGATAGGTACCTACAATAAAAATAATGAATGCATTAAAATTATGAAACACCTTGTAAATAGTGTGTACGTATCAAAACAAAGTCGCCGCTCCGTCCCGACCGTTCTTGGAACACAAAGGCTCGGCTTGCGCTCGCTCCTGGATGTATCATGCGTCATGAAATGTTCAAAATATGTATATTTTTTTGAATGTGTAGTAGATGAAGTGGGCTGCAATTGTAAGACCACTAACATGGTAACGCGTATGAAGCATGCTACACTTTATCCTGGAAAAATGCGCGGTTCCTATTGAGGCCACGAAGGTTGAAGCCTCTGGAAAATCTAGCGGAGTACCTAATTAATAACAAATAAAAATAAAAATCTTTATTGATACAAAAACCTTTGAAACTTAAGGCCAGGATATATAGCTTGGTTAACTTAAGGTCATACGGATAAGGTAAACCCTGGCTCCTAAACTAGGTGATCCTGTGACTTAGGAGTCAGTGTTCTGCTGTCACTGTGATACCAATAACCTTTTGTGTTATGTTCTTACGTTACTAAAGTAGTCATTGATATTGCAGGTTAGTTAGGTTAAGTGTTTTAATTTAACAACGAAGGAATGTTTAGAAATGTTGGAAACGACATTTAGTGTATATATATTTGTTTCTTTTTTGTGAGAGTGTAAGTGTGTGTGTGTGTGTTAAACTGAGGGTGTGTTAAAGTGTTTGAGATTGTGTTGTATATCTATATGTGCTGCTGATATGTTCCAAGTGAAGTTAAGAAATGGGAAACAATAGGGAACATGCGATATTTCTATTTTTGCTTTCATTTTAAAGAACTCCGTCTAGAATAGACCGCCACATAAATAAAACGCTTTAATTTATTGATAAAATTGCGTTTTTAAACAGTTTAAATTTTCGCGCCAAAACGGACGATGACGTCACTCATGTCTGTCACTGGTCAAGAACTGTCATAATTCAAAGTCATAGAGCAAGATCCCAGTGCTTCCAGAACTTACTTATTTGCTCAGTAACAAAATGTGTGGAATAGAATAGGTAGTGTTAGTATGTAGGTACTTTGAACATTCCCTTACCTGCTAGTTTGAGTTGACGCGACCGTCAGTTTGTAAGTATCATCATCAGATGCTAGCTATAAAGCGACTAGATAATTTTCACCTATGAAATTGCCGTTTTGAATGAAAAAATTGAAACGAATTTTTTTCATGTAATTTTTATTTGTATTAATCGAAGTAATCACCCATGCAATCAACGCATTTTTGCCTACGCAGTGGCAGTTTATTGATGCCCTTCTTAAAGAAATCAGCTGGACGGGAGGCAACAAATTCTTCAAAGACATTTTGTACTGCCTCTCGGGTATTGAATTTTTTTCCCGTCAAGAAGTTATCCAAATTCTGGAAAAAGTAGTAGTCTGTAGGCGCAAGGTCTGGTGAGTAGGGCGGATGACGGAGAGCTTCCAACCCCAGTTCTTGCAACTTGGAGACCCTCTGCTGTGCAGTATGAGGTCGCGCGTTGTCGTGCAGGAGCAGCGGAGACGAGCGATTGACCAATGCTGGTTGGAGATGTGCCAGCTTCTCCATCATTGTGTTCAGTTCTTCACAGTACACATCTGCAGTAATGCTCACCCCGTTTGGTAAGAAGCTGTGATGAATCACACCGGCGCTAGACCACCAAACAGTGACCATCACTTTTCTAGGGGTAAGTTTTCGTTTAGGGCATTGTTTAGGTTCTGAACCAGGATCCAACCAACTTGCTGAGCGCTTGCGGTTCAAAATTCCTTCATTTGTGTGTCTGTTGAGCAGTGCAAGGCACGTCTCGACGCGTACTTCGCGCTGGCGATCATTGAGTTCATGGGGCAACCATTTGTCAAGCTTTTTTACCTTGCCAATTTGACGCAAATGGACCAATATTGTTTTGACGCTAACGTCGAAAGCTGCTGCTAATTCAGCCGTAGATTGTGTATCATCAGTTTCCACAATCGCCTTTAATTCGTCATTGTCGACCAAAGTCTTCGGACGACCGCGAGGTTCATTTTTCAGGTCGAAATTTCCGGAACGGAAGCGAGCAAACCAATAACAGGTGGTGCGTTGGTTTGTAGTGTTAGCTCCGTAAACGTCGTTGATGTTGCGTGCCGCTTGTGCCGCGTTGCTGCCACGACGGTATTCATATTCCATAATTACTCGAATTTTTAACTTATTCATGATGACGAAAAAGATTGAAATGCGATGAAAATGTAACACTAAGCAATAAACAAATGACTACTTTTGGAAAAAAAACATGTTTTTAAAATAAAATTAATTTGAAATTAGAATTCTTAGCCAAACAAAAATTATTTTATTTTTGTTTGACTAAGAATTCTAATTTGAAATGGCCAGTACTGCAGAACGGCAATTTCATAGGTAAAGACCTAATATATTCTTAAATAATTAGTAATTGAGTAAAAATTTAAAGACTAATTAGTCATTGTAATATTGTGAGATCTGATCGCTTCTGATCTTTTGGACACAGTTTATTTACTAAGTATAAAATGAAAACTGCAAAACTACCTCCTATTAGACTTATGAAATATGTCATACCTACATACATCACTAAAAAAAATTGCCCATTGGATGGAGCTAGCAGATACTTATTATGCGTACGTTGAAATTACACTGGCCACTACTCTATTCAAATATTTTGATACTGCGATTTATGTAACATCTGAAGCCCAGGGATCTTGGACTATAAAGTAACACGAGTAACGTCATCAGACGCTGATTGGTGTATTAAAACACGTTCCGTTTCACGTTACTTTAAATTTGTAATTATTGTTAAAAATCAATATTAACTGGAATAAAAACGTTGCAATGGCCCTTCTCTTATGTTTTTTTTACATTTTAGTCACAAAATATTGATAAATATTAAATCCGCATCTTCCCTATTGAATACATTTATATATTGAAAATGCCTAATGCTGGTGTCGTAGCAGTTCTTCTGTGCGAGCATAGTCTTGATCCAATAGCCAACTTTGTACTTTAACCTTAGCATCATGGTGATTTAGCCCAGTTATGTGAATGGCCCTAGATATATTTTTATAAATTAATTTACTTAGTACGTAAAACTGGCGCCTAGCAAAAGCTGTTTTGTGGTGTACTCTTGGGAATACATTCTTTACTTTGCGCTTGTAGAGTCTAATGGGGGAATTTGTTTATGTTTTCTGAGAGTGGCTCGAAGAACAAAAAGCTGTGTCACAGTACGTAATTTGCAGTTCGCATATAATTCAGTAGTAGTGTACGAGTTACGCTGTACATTGACCCTAACCAACTCGTCCTACTTAAGTATATTGAAATGTTGCAGTTTGTTTTACAACATTAAGTGTACATTATTACCTCATAACATGTTATTTTTAGTAGCAATAAAACCTTTATACCAATTGATTGTTTACTCACTCAACATAACATTCAAAATAACATCCCAATACATAACATATTACTGTTGGGAGTTACGCCCCAACATATGGTCCTTCGAGCAACTTAGTGCTGTGTGATTTACACCCTTTACGGTCGCGAATCGGTTGGACTGGTCTCTCAGAAGCGAGTCGCCCCAGTAACCAATTGAGAAGTCGCATATCGTAGAAGGGAAAGGTTACACAACACGAAGAACCAGGAGTGTGGAGCAACAGTCGACACTCAGAACAGAAGAGTTTATCTTGAAGTCAACTAGGAAAACAACATGTCGTCAGCTGATTTATACCAGAATCAGAACGAACTCTACGACAGCATAAAGAAGATCGGGATAAACATCAAGAAACATGGCTGGGACAAAAAAAACGCCGACTATTTCAAACGCCGCAAGGCAATGTTGGAAAACCTGTGGTCAGAATACCAATTTAATCATGACCGCCTGTTTACAGAACAAAGTGGAAGTCATCCTTACTTCACGAATGACTGCTACAACACAACGCTGCAGTGCTACAAGGAAGTAAAGAGTAGTAGTAGAGTGCGAAACCAACTGAGAGAAGATGTTAGTGTACGAAGAACGCTACACCAGGTATGAAAACCAGTTCAATTAACTCAAAAAGCGGCCGGCTGGCGCCGGACCACGTCTTGGTAATGTGGTCCGGCGCCCACCGTGAGAAAACAACACCGAGATTAGAGATACCAGTCTTCAACGGTAATTACAACCAGTGGATTCCATTCAAAGACCATTTCACAGAAGCAATACACAATAACAAATCCCTTTCATCTGCTCAGAAGATGCAGTTTCTGAAGAGTAAGGTACAAGGAGAAGCGGAACGCTTGACTCAACACCTACAGATAAGTTCGGATAACTACCTAATGTGCTGGGATATCTTCAATAATCGATACAACAATGAAAAACTTATCTTCACATCGCACATCAACATGCTTTTCAATCTGCCCAACATGCAACAACAGTCAGTGGCCCAAATAAAGAAAATCCATGACGTCAGCATAGAATGTTTACATGCGATAAAGAATTTAGGAGTAAATGTCGACACTTGGGATCCGATTCTTGTACATATACTAACGCAGAAATTAGACGCAGACACACATTCAGAGTACAACGACTCCCTGAAGAATTGCCGAAAGCTGCCAATATTGAAAGATCTGTTAGATTTCCTAGAAGCGAAGTTTACATCTTTGGAAGCATCGCGCCGCAGACAAGAAAATAATCAAAAACCAAATACATCATCGAGTCAACATCAAAGTTCTTTGAACTCCAATCAAGCAACAAGAAAATTACGAAATCGTTCCATGCGTCAACATTCCGATGCCCACTTTGCGATGAAAAACATGGCATGTACAAATGTGCAAAGTTTTTAGAAATGCCGAATCACTCAAAACTTAGCATAGTAAATAAAATGAACCTCTGTGTAAATTGCCTGTTCAGCCACAACGGAAAGAAATGTACGTCAGCTCACCGATGTGTGTACGGGTCAACATAATACATTGCTTCACGATGCATGTATTAAGGACCAAACAGAAAAACAAACAAATTCTTCTCATGTATCAAAGGATGATGATACTTCGGAGATACTGCTAGCGACCGCTGTAGTAAACATAGAAACAGCTGAGGGGACCCAAATCAAGTTGTGAGCCCTCATCGATCAAAGGTCTCAGATATCTTTGATCACGGAACATGCCGCTCAACTTCTCGTCTCGTATCTTTGGAGTTGGGCAGAAAGAAAATCACTGCAAAGGAATGACAACAATTACATGCAGTTCTGTCTACAACGACTTCAAGTTCCAAACGTCTGTCTTCATCATGAACAATTTGATTAAGAACCTGCCAAATAAGACCTTTGCAAAACCATCTTGGTCTCACATACAGAACATCCATCTAGCAGATCCAGACTTCCATGACAGCCGTCAGGTGGATTTACTATTTGGAGCAGACATTTATTCGCAAATCATGCTAGGAGGAATAATAAAAGGCAATGACATAATAATATCACGCAACCTATAGCACAACAAATCTACCTAGGTTGGCTTTTATGCGGTAATGTCAAAACTTTTTACTGCAATGTGGTCATCAACAATCTGGAAGACATCAAACAGTTCTGGGAAACCGAAGACATCACGGATCAACCCAACCTATCAGTGGAAAATAAAACGTGCATGGAGTACTACACCAACACTACGCAACGCCTGGAGAGTGGGAAATATGAAGTCAGATTGCCGATGAAAAATGAATTTGAGAGCAGACTGGGATCGTCTAAGCCCATGGCTATCGCCCAATTCAAAACTTTAGAAAGAAAGTTGGAAAAACAAACACATTTAGCAAAGGCCTATAAAGACTTCATGGCTGAATATATTGACTTAGGTCATATGAAACAATCAACAGTTAGCAATAAAACACTCGAATGTTACCTGCCTCACCATGGCGTACAACGCGCTGAATCGACAACTACAAAGTACAGAGTGGTGTTCAATGCGTCAGCAAAAACCTCTACAGGATACAGTTTGAATGACCTCATGTACAAAGGGCCAAATCTTCAACAGGACCTACAAACATTATTGATAAAATGAAGGCAATACAAATATGCGTTTACAGCGGACATTGAAAAGATGTTTCGTGCTATTTGGGTGGCCCTTGCAGACCAACACATGCAACAAATTGTATGGCGGGAATTACTGGAACAACCAATCCACTCATATCAACTAACAACCGTAACATACGGTACCAAGGCAGCGCCGTTCTTAGCCATGATGACTCTCAGGAGTTTGGCGACAGACGAACGTGAACAGTTCCCGGAGGCTTCAAAAGTGCTGGAAGAATCATTCTACATGGATGACCTCGTTCATGGAACACATACAATCGAACAAGGAAAGAAATTGATAACCGATCTGAAACAATTATTGAAAAACGGAGGGTATCACCTTCGAAAATGGTCAGCCAACAATCAAGAACTTTTGGAAGAACTCTCCGAACTACTCCGAATAACACAACAACGAC
Organism: Lacanobia oleracea; assembly: GCA_950371165.1. Taxonomy (NCBI): domain Eukaryota; kingdom Metazoa; phylum Arthropoda; class Insecta; order Lepidoptera; family Noctuidae; genus Lacanobia; species Lacanobia oleracea. The sequence goes on from OX493403.1 coordinate 25,584,913, forward strand.
AAGATTGTCTTCAACTTCAAAACGGAAAATACACAAAAAACATTAGGATTGTGCTGGAACTCAAGAGAAGATAAGTTCACCTTTCATCGCAAAATTTCGGAAGTGAACAAGAAACAGACCAAACGCAGCCTACTAGCCGAAATATCAAAACTAAGGCTCCCATGTCAACAAAATTAAAATTATTATTTCAAAATTGTGGGATAGAAACTTACAATGGGACGACGAAGTTTCCGACAACATACATGCAGAGTGGTGCAAGATACAAGCGGACATAAGGGCGATAAACTCTTGTGAAATACCTAGATGGCTAAAGTGTAGCGAAAAGCAGACAATGGAGTCACATGGGTTCTGTGATTCCTCCCTGGATGCCTTTGCCTGTGTCATCTACGCACGAGCCCACCAATCAACAATAATTGTAGCCGCGAAGTCAAAGATCGTACCACACCGAAAAACAACAACATTACCTAGACTTGAATTGAATGGAGCGCACCTTCTGTCACAGCTAATGCGCAAAGTCAAACAGTCATTGAATCAATATGAAGTACACGTATACGGCTGGACGGATTCCATGGTGGTCCTAGGCTACAAGTTACAAGGAGACCCAACCCGATGGAAAACATACGTGGAAAACAGAGTACGAAGCATAACTGACATTATACCACGATCATCATGGAACTACGTCAAAACAAAGGAAAATCCCGCTGACGCCGCAAGCAGAGGCCAATACGCTAGCCAGCTGAAAGAAAATCAATTGTGGTGGGAAGGGCCTACATGGCTACCATCGCTTAAAACAAAGAACATAGAAAAACATAACTACAGCACAGATCAGGAAGAAAAAACAGCACGGAAACAAGCCAATGTAGCCCAACATAACGTAGAAAATCCGAGCATTGTGGAAAAAATATTGCAAAATCACAGCTCTATCGAACATATTACTCGCATTATTGCATGGATACTCAGACCATTGAACCCGAAACGGCGACAACTACCGAGATATCTGACGTTGCACGAATTGGATAACGCAACGAAGTTGCTCGTTAAACAAACTCAACAAAAATCATTTGGCCCAGATATTGGCTATTTACAAAAACACAACACGGTGCAGTCTAACAGTAAGATAAAAGCGCTGACTCCGTACCATCAAGATATCCTACGAGTGGGAGGAAGATTGAAGAACGCCTTGCTGACCGAAAACATGATACATCCGATGATCATTCCACATGACAGTCGATTGACACATCTCCTCATCGATCAAGCTCACCGAATGACGTTTCACGGCGGCCCGAGACTCAGCCTATCACACTTACGTGAGAAATATTGAATCGTCGACGGAAACCGTACAACGAAGATGCAAATCAGAAAATGTGTGATGTGCCGCAAGAACAACCCAACAAAGGGACATCAGCTGATGGGTGACCTACCGAGCGCAAGAGCAAATCAAGCGCCGCCTTTTTACCATACAGGGGTGGATTACACTGGATTTGTGGACATCAAAATGAACAAAGGCAGAGGAGCAAGAACAACGAAGGGCTACATAGCCGTCTTTGTATGCATGGTGACCAAAGCTGTGCACATTGAACTGGTATCAGAATTCAGATCTCACCAGCTCAGCATTTTTGGCGGCCCTAAACAGGATGGTAACCTCGTCACTTATACAGTGACAACGGGACAAACTTTGTAGGCGCAAACCGCCAACTCGTGGAGCAATACGAAGAAATCGAACAAACATACAGTAACGGCCAAATACAAAAGGAAATCGCGGAGATGTAAATTGAGTGGCATTATAAGGCCCCCGCTTGGCCATCAGCGGGAGGATTGTGGGAACGAGCAGTCAGAAGCCTAAAACACCACTTGAAACGAGTAGTAGGCGAACAAAAACTAACGTTTGAGGAGTTTACCACAATCCTAACAAAACTGGAGGCCTGTTTGAATTCCAGACCGTTGTGTCCGCTAAGTGAAAACATAGACGATCTAGACTGTATGATGCCAGCAAACTTTCTATCAGGTAGACCAGGGCTGACAGTCATCGAAACAAAAGAAGATGCAAGAACAAGATGGGAACTAACAAGAAAGATCTTCGTAGAAATCTGGAAGAAATGGAAAAACGAATACTTGTGTCAACTACTAGCTAGATCAAAGTGGCAGAAACCACAGAAAAATCTGGAGATAGGCGATCTGGTGATTATTCATGATGATCATTTACCAGCCCGAAAATGGCTCATGGGGAGAGTAACAGAACTTCACCCTGGGAATGATGGATATGTTCGGGTCGTTAGCCTAAAAACAAGAAATGGTCACATAAAAGACCTGTTACAAAACTATCCGTCTTACCTATCAATAGTTATGAAACTGCCAAACAGCAAAATACGTCAAACACCAACGAAAGTGAGTCATACCAACAGACAAACAGCGAGTCGCAAAGTTCACGACGATGCAAATAAGAAATAAAAAATAAATTTCATTGGACTGGTCATGGCACTGATGTATTTGCTAAACCCTGTCGCGGTCGCTAACACAACAAACATTGTCGAGCTTAAACAAGGTCTATACTTCGATAAAGCTAGGTATATAGGTGATAGGTTGCTCAGGAACCGGAGATTGATGTATTTACTTGGTCTCACAGTTCGATGATCAAAGCATGTATTCATTTTTTTAGTTTATAAGATACATTTTATGTTGTTGGCTTACTATACGCTTTGAAGACTGTAAGTATAGTAAGCAATTGTTACAAAATATTATTTTTTTTTTTTTTTTTTTATTTGTAATGGGTTTGCTCTTGACTCTAGTCTATGTCAGAAATGACAGAGACAAAGTCTACGATGGAGCGAGCCTACCCAGAAGGAGCCTGTTCACTCTAACTTTGAAGAGATTAGGGTTGTAAGCTTTCGGAAACACAGACGCTGGCAGAGAGTTCCACTCCTTTGCTGTGCGCATTATAAAAGACGTTTGAAAACGCTTAGTGCGAATTGGTGGAATAGCCACAAGGTAGGGATGGTAAGATGCAGTGCGTCTGGATGTCCGATGGTAGAAGGGGGCCGGTGGGATGAGGTCGTGGAGTTCTTGGGCACACTCACCGAAGTACAATCTGTAGAAGACCGACAAGCAGGCAACCTTACGGCGATGAGCCAAGCTATGTAGCTTGGCATCCACCAGTTTTACGTCGCCGATGAGCCTCTTAGCTCTGCGTTCCACCGAGTCAAGCGCGGCAAGCTGATACTTAGCTGAGCCATCCCAAAGGTGGCTACAATACTCATGCAGGATCGGACTTACGCTTTGTATAGTGTTAAAAGCTGTCCAGGCCTAAAGTATCGCTTCACCCTATTTAGGATGCCCAGCTTTTTGGCCGCAGTTTGGGCTTTGTACTCGATGGTGGCGCCGAAGTTGAGACTGGATGTCAACTCCATGCCTAGGAGCTCGAGCCGATCAGTCACAGGAACAGATGCACCCCGAAAAGTAGGAGCTTGGTCAAAACGACTCCTTTTTGCGGTAAAAAGACACGCCTGTGTTTTGGTGGCGTTAAAAGTGACCAAATTGTCATCACCCCATTGGGAGACAACGCTTAAGGTCAAATTTGTCCGCTCTACCATGGCCTCTCTCAAGGAACAAACTTCAGCCCCACTGGTTGTTGCGTTGGACAAGTATCTCTCTGAAACCGTACTGTCATCTGCGTACCCAACAAGACCAGGCTGAAGTAGGTCATTGATGTGCAGCAGGAAAAGAGTTGCAGAGAGAACAGACCCTTGAGGAACTCCGGCATCAATAGCCATGAGGTCAGAGGAGCAGCCGTCAATGACCACTCGGATCGACCGTTCACTCAGGAAGTCTGATATCCAGCTGCAAAAACCAGCTGGGATGCCATAAGCAGGAAGCTTGCTGAGTAGACCTGCGTGCCAGACCCTGTCAAAAGCCTTCGAGATATCAAGCGACACGGCAAGTGCTTCGCCGTGTCTCTCAATGGCTTCGCCCCAGCAGTGCGTGACATACACAAGAAGATCGCCAGTTGACCGTCCCCGGCGAAAGCCATATTGACGGTCACTGAGGAGATTGTTGTCTTCAAGGTAGGTCAGCAGCTTACTGTTCAGAACCCTTTCCATAACCTTGCATAGGATGGAGGTAATGGCGATCGGACGGTAATGCGCAGGGTCAGCACGGTCTCCCTTTTTGGGCACCGGTTGCACATTCGCAAGCTTCCATGATCTTGGCACCGTTCTTTTTTCAAGAGAGAGGCGGTACAGGCGTGTCAACACAGGAGACAACTCAGGTGCACATTGCCTCAACACTCTTGCTGGAATGCCGTCAGGTCCACTGGCCTTATTCACATCTAAACTGCATAATACTCTACAGACCTCTTTATTATGAACTTTGATCTCCGGCATCGAAGAGTCACAACGAGGTAAAGTTGGTGGTTGCTTGGAGCCAGCGTCGAGACGCGAATTGCCCGCAAAGAGAGTTGCAAATAAATTTGCTTTCTCTCTTGCAGAGTGAGCCAGCGAACCATCAGGTTTCAGCATTGGAGGCAAAGTGGGTCGACAGAAATTCGTTTCGACCGCTTTCGACAGGGACCAAAACTGCTTACTACCCGGAGGGTGCGATGCTAGTTTGGCCCCGATACGTCCGACATGGTCAAAAGGTGCCCTACGAAAAACCCGCTTGCAGAACCTTGCGGCAGAATTAAAGGCTTTTTTCCTCGCGCGAACCCTACGTGCTTTATCCTTTCGGTCGCGGGCCTTGATCCAGGCTTGGTAAGCAGATTCTTTACGTGCCTCAGCGTGGGCGCATTCTGCATTATACCAAGGCCGGGATTTGTGACCGAGCGGGATGTCGGAGAATGGAATAAAATACTCCATCCCCTGCCGAATCACGTCCGCAATCACATCAGCGCAGCACGAAGGGTCACCCGAGGAGAAGCACACTTGCCGCCAAGGATATGACGCAAAAAAGTGTCGCATCTCATCCCAATCAGCTGACTCGTATCGCCATACTCGTCTCGTGCCTCTAGGACTCTTATCAGGAGGAGAGCAGGCCAACACGGATTTCACCAGGCAGTGGTCAGACGTTCCCAGCGGGGCTGAGACTGATACTGATTGACTGCCCGGATCAGTTGTCAGCAGAAGGTCCAAGCAATTGGGTGTATGGGCGTCAACATCCGGTACCCGCGTTGCCACATTCACCAGCTGGGTTAGATCTAGCGTTACTGCAAACTTGCGCGCCTCTAACCCGGCATGGTCAGTTCTCTGGTACGGGAACAACCACTCTTTATGGTGGGCGTTAAAGTCCCCCAGAAAATTGAGCTTCGCTGTTGGGTACCGTTGCTGAGCTACGTCGGTCGACTCCACGAGGAAATTAAACAGCGCTGTCGTCTCCTGGTCACCGCTGTGCGATCGGTATACGCCGATGTAGATAAATTTTTCCACGCCAGTATCCACAAGTAGCCAAATAGCAGAAAAACCCGATTTCTCAAAGCAACGGAGACGACGACAACAAATGTCATCGCGGACGTACACACAGACCCCAGCCTGCTTCTTGAACTTATGTTCCAGAGAGTAGCCCGGGTAGTTGAGGTACGCCACGTCCGACGGGGTTGTTATCTTCGTCTCCGTTAGGAAAAACAGGTGCGGCTTCTCGGTCTCAAGGTGGTGATGGACCGGATCGAGATTTGAGTGTAACCCTCTGATGTTGGTGAGGTGCACTTTGAGTGGGAGGAAGTGCAGCCGTTGTTTACCTTTTTTCCTTTTTCAGCGTGCATAGGTCATTTAAGTAGATCTGGAAAAGTGTAGGTCTCAAAACGCTGCCTTGCGGGACTCCGTACGAGGCAGTTTCTTCGTCACTTAGGCATGAATTAATTTTAACAGCCAATTTTCTGTTTTGTAGGTAATCCTTGAAGAGATCAAGCGATTTGCCACGAATACCTATACACTCAGACTTTGTCGAACGCTTTTTTTAGATCCAGAAAAATACTGACGCATTTCTGTTGCTCGTCTAGCTTATTTGCTACAAACTGCGTTAGGTCAATAACTACGCTTTCTGTAGAAATTCCTTTTTTTAATCCATACTGGTTGGATGCTATAATCTGTTTAGATTATTTACTAATCTACCATTAATAAACTTTTCCATTACTTTAGAGAGAGCTGAGAGTACTGATATGGGTCTATAATTGTTGACACAGTCTCTGGCCCCGCTGTGGGGTGTATGGGGTCCGTTGCCATCTTAAAGACCCAAGCCAACCTCACCTGCTAGCGGTGCACCCTGCTGTCCAACGGACGAGGCTCTGGCGAACCTGGTTTTCCTCTCGTAGCGTTATGGGGGTCTGACGGCTGGTCGCCCCACGTAAAACCAACTTCAGTCATATATGTATGGACAGAAACAAGTTAGATAAGGGTACTCGGTCTAGGGCGTCGCCGCATAACGACGCGCAGGCACATCGCCCTAAACCTGCGATAAGTGGGCTAGGGCTACCGTGCCAAGTACGGGCACGGCTAAAGAGGATAGTACCCAAGAAGAAGTTCCGCTTTGCCACCTGGAACATTGGCTCCCTAACTGGACGTTGCCAGGAACTCGCAGACGTACTTGCGAAGCGTCGGGTCCAGAGCGCCTTCCTTCAGGAGACGCGCTGGAAGGGAAAAAAGTCACGTGACATCGGGCAGGGGTACCGGCTAGTGTACACCGGATCACCAACGGGCAGGGGCGGAGGGGCCGTGGTGCTGTCTAAGGACCTTCAGGATGGACTCCTTGAAGTAGACCGGTGCAGCGACGTTGATGCGAGTTAGGGTGCTGTTCGAAGGGTCGGTAACGAACCTAATCAGCGCCTATGCTCCTCAGACTGGTTGCTGTGAGTCTGAAAAGGAGGCCTTCTGGGATGAGTTCGAGGACGTATTACGCGCTATTCCGAATTCCGAAGGTGTTTTGGTTGGGGGGATCTCAACGGTCACGTAGGTCAGTTTGCTGGAGAGTATGGACGTGTTCACGGTGGTTTTGGTTATGGCCAGCTAAACGCAGAGGGAGTCAATATACTTAGCACCTGCGCTGTGTCTGACCTAGCCATCGCGAACACATTCTTTTAGAAGAAGCCCCAACATCTTATTGCGTACCGTAGTGGTGCCTACTCAACCCAAATAGATTACCTGCTGGTGCGACGGTGCCACATTGGCAAGGTTACCAACTGCAAAGTCATCCCAGGCGAAAGCCTAACGGCTCAACACCGCCTCCTTGTCCTGGATTTTGCTTTGATTTGTTGTACCGAAGATGAGAGTGATCGAGAAACGCAAACCCCGCACTAAGTGGTGGTTGCTTGATGGTCCTAGGCAGTCGGATTTCATCGCGGAGGTCGAGCATCTCGAGATCAGTGCTGACTCGGAAGAAGAAGGTTTTATTTAAACAGTGGCAAGGGTCCAACTCTCCGGATGACAGGGAGGCATATGGAGCGGCTAAGGCAAAAAAGCTGTAGCCAGAGCCCGCAGCAAAAGTCTGGCGCCCTTATACGACAAGCTGGAAACTGCGGAGGGGCAAAAAATTATTTTTAAGCTGGCGCGTGCCCGGGAGAAAGCTACACGGGACATTAGCAAAAATGTCTCTGTGTAAGGGACGCCCTGGGTAAGCTGCTCTACGATGCCCCCTCTGTTAAGGAGAGATGGTGTACATACTTCGTGGAGCTGTCTAACAAACAGCATCCCCATAACAATCCTCCCGAACCGCCTCCTAACCTTGGACTTATTTCCCCTATTTCACCCGACGAAACCCGCATTGCTCTTCGCCACATGAAGAACCGGAAAGCGGTCGGGCCTGACAATGTGCCAATTGAAGTGTGGAAGGCGATGGGCCCACATGGTGTGGACCTTCTGACGGATCTTTTTAACCGCATCCTGATCACCAAGGAAATGCCGAACCAGTGGCGATTTAGCCTGATTATCCCTGTTTACAAAGGCAAAGGTAGCGTACAGGATTGTAGTAGCTACCGCAGTATCAAGATCATGTGCCACACCATGAAGCTCTTCGAGCGCATCATTGACACACGGCAAAGTCAACATTTGGAAGGACACGCTTGAAAACAGTGGTCTGAGACTAAATGTGGCGAAGACTGAGTACATGTCCTGTGGCAGCACGGATTCAAACACCATCCGAATAGGTTCGGACCTGATCAGAAAGTCCGATACGTTCAGGTACCTTGGATCCGTGCTGCACGAGTCTGGCATCGTGGACGACGATGTCCAAGCACGTATTGACGCGGCTTGGGCGAAGTGGCGCGAGGTAACGGGCCTTGTATGCGACCACAAAATGCCTCCGAAGCTCAAGGGGCAGATATATAAATGCATCATTCGGCCTGTCCTACTGTACGGGGGCAAGTGTTGGCCAGCACTAAGCAGACACACCCAGGAGCTTCGCGTCACGGAGATGAAGATGCTGAGGTGGATGAGTGGCGTATCGCGATCCGATCGCATACGCAACTCTTACATCCGAGGTAGTCTTGGTGTCCGTGACGTGGGGGAAAAACTGCAAGAGTGTCGTCTGCGATGGTATGGCCACATCATGCGCCGCCCTATGGAGTACGTTGGTCGGAGTTGCATGAATATGGCTGTTCTTGGGTCTAGGCCCCGTGGTCGCCCCCGCAAGCGCTGGCTGGACGTCGTCAAGTCCGACATGAGAGCCAATGGCCTGACTGGGAAGGATGTTCAAGATCGGGCAAAGTGGAGGAAGCTAAGTAGGAAGGCGGACCCTGGCAATAGCCGGGATTAACGCCAGGTGGAAGAAGAGTCTCTGGCCCCGCTCTTGTATATCGGGTGGACGAGGTATCGTGGTGCCGAATACACCTCAATACACCAGGGGTGATCCACGGTTTTAGGTTTCTATTTCTTTCGGGAACTTGGATTATTTTTGTGTGCGAATTAAATATATTTTAAATTGTGGTTATTAAAGTGATGGAGGCAAAGTTAGGGTCATCTGTACTTGTGACTTGAGAAAAATCCTGGTTTTCAATATCTGTTTTGACACTTGGGTAATCTATGATAGGAATTTTGAATGTTGGGACTGATTGTTTTACCGATTTTGTGTCAACGATTTTTACAAGTAGCGGAAGGTAGTCGGTGATGTGAGAATCTAAGATAAGTACGGTTGTGGTTTTATTAGTTTTTAAGATAACGTGGTCAATACAGGAGTTCATTCTTGTTGGAAAAGAATTTGCAGGCAGTAGGCCATGAGTAGCGTTGAGAGTAAATAGCAGGAACGTTCATCTATATTGGAGGGTATGATGTCTATATTGGCGTCACCAATAAGATATATATTTTTGTATTTGTTTAAGGAGGTAAATACGTTTTCCAGACCACGCAAGAAGAGATCAAGCCCTTGCTTTGTATTATATGAAGGAGATCTGCTATTCTATTCTCTAAAGATTCAGCCTTGTGTACAGCGCTGCCGCAGCGGTGAAACTCAGTTCCGTATTCACTAAGCTGCGGAAAGCTACACTAGCGCTCAAGGCTGTGACGGCCGTGAGTTAAAACTGCCCAACGGCGAGTAAATTCATATATCGTTTGCACTCAACGCAAACAGACGTGCTCATCAATGTATATTAATTAAATATAATAAATTAACAATTGCATAAATAGTGACCTACTTTTTTTTTAGTGTACTCACTAGCGTGTTTGACTAAAATATTTTTTTTTGTGATTGACTGTTTTTTATGATGATAGGACACGTAACTTGGGATTATTATTATTTAGAATTAGTATCTCCGGACCTCACTCCCATGGATTTCTTTTTGTGGGGGTATATTAAGGGTATGCCTCAGAGGTAAATACAATTGATGAGTTAAAAAATAGGATTATTTTAGCATTTCACAAATTAAAGTGCTTAGCGACGGACAGTGATCTAATTAGAAAAATAAATAACAATATTCTCTGTCGGTATAATTTGAGCATCAATGTGAATGGAGGACACATCGAAAATTTAAAAATTTTGTGTGTTTGTTTTTGTGCGCGTACTTCGAAACGTTACCTAACATAAAAGCCAGTGCGAGCGGAGGCCTAAGTCGCCGGCCGCCACCCCGGCCCGGCCCCCGCCGAGCACACGAGATACCGCCCACCGCGCTCCGGCGCGCGCGCGACGTTGCCGCTTTGTTACCTAGCGGTATCTAATCTAAGGTCAGTGTCATTTTTTTAGAAAGGGTGGTTGCGTTTTATTCGGATTTGCAAGCTATTTAGTTTGTTTGAAAAAAATATTTTCTCATTTATGGCGCTTTTTGTTTTTGTACCGTATCGAATTAATACTGAACACGTATAGTATGCGTACTTTAATTTAATGCCCCTCTGTCGTATCAACTCTGTATAAGTATCATAATCTGTAATATGGAAGGCAGCCCCTTTAACCGGAGTGGGTTGACGCGTCGCAGCCCTTTTTTTTTTTTTTTTTTTTTTTTTTTTTTTGTGACGGGGGGAAATCCTCATGGATGTCCTCCGCCCTGGGGCGGGCGGAGGGGTCTGTCAGACTCTTACTGACTAAAACCACCCCGGTGCTCCATCTCTCACCAACCGGAGATCGCGAGAACTAATGCGACTTCCGTAATCCCCGGCTGGTGCCAGCCCGTCTCTGCGGGCCACCTCGGGTCAGCGGGGGGAGTGAGGTGTTTGACTCCCCCCACGACGTCAAAGAGGGGCGCACGGGAACACCACGCGCCGCCACCTCGGGGCCGAATGAATGGGGGGCGACGGACATCCCCAATTCCGCCGCCCCTAGACCCAGTTAGGGGGGCCGGAAGAGGGCAGCGTATACCCTCCTCCGACGCCCGGTGCGCCTGCTGCGGGCTTGGAGAGAGGTTGAGATTTCCCTCTCCCTTTCCGCAGCCTCCTTCTGCGCGATAACTGTTTCGCAGAAGGAGACCACCGCGTCCCAGGACTCCTCGCCGTCGACCATAGCACGAACTACAGCCGACAGCGAGAGATCACTGCCTACCACAGAGATGAGGGCACGGCGCGGCTCCTCCCAAGCGGCACACTCTGCCAGCGTATGCCGCGCCGTGTCCTCCCGACAGTCGACGCAGTGGTGACACCGAGCGTCCGGCTCCCTGCCTATGCGACACAAGAACCTCCCGAAGCAGCCATGCCCCGAGAGGACCTGCGTCACACGAAATGTCAAGGAGCCGTGCCTTCTCCCGAGCCACAGCTCGAGCACTGGCCGGATGGCCTCGATAGTGACGAGGCCGGCGGAAGGGTGTGAGAGCCTGTTCCGCCATTCCGCCACCAGAACCTCGCGCAGCTGCGACTGACGCATCTTAATGTGCTGCTGCATCAGTCGCTCGCCGCGCGCCCGCGCCTCCTCACGCCACCGGTGCAGTGACGCGAGGACTTTTGCCTCCAGGTCCCAGGGCGGAGATCCGGCCAGTACGCAAGCCGCCTCGTAGGAGATTGTGCGATAGCCCCTGATGACTCTGACGGCCATCACCCTCTGCGGCTTCCGCAGAACAGTGATGGTGCCGGCCGTCAGGTCAGCCGCCCAGATCGGGGCCCCATACAAGGCCATTGATCGCACGATCCCCACGTACAACCGCCTGCAGGCGGTGCTCGGGTCCCCCAGATTGGGAAGCAGCGTTGACAGCGCCCCAGCCGCGCCCAACAACTTGGGCGCCAGCCGCCGGAAATGGGGGCCGAAATCCCACCGGCTGTCGAGAACCAATCCCAGGTACTTCATGGTGGACTCGACAGCGATACGGGCCCCCCCAACAACTATGTGTGATCCCGCTGGCGGCGCCCGCCGGGGGCCATGAAAGGCTATGGCCTCCGACTTGTTGAGGGCTACCTCCAGGCCAAGGCGCCGTATGCGGCTCACCACTTGTGAGACCGCGGCCGTCGCCAGCAACGCTGCCTCCCTGTACGAGCTCCCCCGGGCAGTGACCAGCGTGTCGTCAGCGTAACACGTCAGGTCCACTCCCGGCGGGAGCTCGCCCCTCAGTACCCAGTCGTAACCGATGTTCCACAGGGGTGGGCCCAAGACCGAGCCCTGCGGAACGCCGCACGACATGGGGTGCTGGTGTCTGCCATCACGTCCCAGATAGGTGACACACCGGTCCGTCAAATAAGCCCCAATGACGCGGCGGAGGTAGGTAGGCACTCGATGATAGCGCAGTGCCTCCCGAATACAACTCCAGGGCAGGGTGTTGAAGGCGTTGGAGATGTCTAAGGACACCGCCAACATCACCCCGCCCCGACGCGTCGCAGCCCTCCCCCAGCACCTACACCAACACAGCCCCAACCAGCTAGACGTGACCAAACCGTAGGAAATGAAGAAATGGAGACAGTTTCGACTCCCGAGATTCAGAACTGGATGACCTCTATTGAGCAGTGTTTGAATGAGGTATGTTCAATTACTTCTGATGGGAAGTTAAATTCTGAGCAGAAGCTAAAAATAAGCACTCTTTGCCGTAAAGTTGGACATGGAGTATCGCAAATGGCGGTTCAATACCAGTCCCTTAAGCAATACGCCTATAAGACCCACAACTCCCTGAACAAAATGAATGAAGACCGCAACCTTAAGGACTACGTAATGGAGATGAACCGGACCATTAAGGAGTCCTGTGCAAGGCAAGAAACAAGAACAACATCGTTTGCAGATATGGTGAAGAAGGGGACCAACAGCTTTGTTCGACCAAATTCCTTTAGCTCCGTAGCGATTTTTCCTAGCGACAATTCTAAGACCTGTGACGAAACCAAGAACATAGTCCAACAAATTATTTGCCCTGGCGACATGAAACTGAAAGTCAGAAGTGTGCGCAAAATAGGAAAAGGAGGACTCATAATCAGCACGGAAACTAAGGAAGACCTGGAAAAGCTCAAACAAACTGTCCAATCAGCTTCGTCAGCTCTCACCGTCGATGAACCTAGAAAGCGCAAACCACGTATAATAGTTATAGGAATCCCTGCATCTATGGCTGAAAATGAGGTCTTTAAATGTATTTATGAACAAAACTTGGCCGACAAACTGCCCACTATCTCTAGAGAAACCTTTTTGACCTCAATCAAGTTAAGCCACAAATCCGGCAGAAAAGATGCAGAGAACTGTAACTATATCATAGAAGTTCCAGCAACTATTCGTAAGGCTCTCATCACACAGGACAGATTATTCATAAATTGGACTTCCTGCCCGGTTCGAGATTTCACACTGGTAACGAGATGTTACAAATGCCAGCAGTACGGTCATGCAGCTAAGACGTGCAAGGTAGCTTCCCCTACATGTGGACACTGCGGTGAAGAAGGCCACACCATTCAAGATTGCCCCAAAAAAGCCGTTGCGCCAAGATGTGCAACGTGCTTGCGCTTCAAAAAACCAGCCAACCACAAGACGGGAGACCTAGAGTGTCCTGCTAAAAAAGCTGCCGAAAACAGGTACCTAAACTCGGTTGACTATGAAGGCGCCTAAGAGCACCACATATTTGTTTATATTTTAGACTTAACTTACTGTTTACATTCTTCTTTTACTATTATGGATAATAATTTAATTACTGACATAGATAACACATTTGTGCCTGATGCAAAGACATGCCAGGTTGAGGACTGCATACAATATCTTTCCGATTATAAAAAGTCACTAACCATACTAACACAAAACATTCGCAGTATTTTTAAGAATATCGATAGCTTCAACATTTTTCTTAGTAGACTTAATTTTGATTGTGATGTGATGGTTCTAACCGAATGCTGGCTATCTGATCGCCAGGATAACCTCCCAGTAATGCCAGGGTACAACTTATTGTATACCAAGCTAAATAGCAACCAAAATGCTGGTGTGGTGGTCTATTCAAAGGAATCATTTATGGTCACAGTGGAAGAACCTACTCTTCAAGACTGTATGAGTAATTGTTTGATCATCAAAATTGGTACAACTACAGCAATAATTGCTATTTATAGATCCCCTTCTGCTAGAAACTTGGATTCTTTTAACGCTGCCTTAAACCAATTTTTTCTAGACCTAAGCTCATTCAATAATGTCATACTAACAGGTGACATAAATATAAACATAAACTGTGATAACTGCGATGCAGGGACCCAAGAGTATCTTAACATCTGTTCATTTCATGGTTTTCTACCTGCGCACACCTTGCCCAAACATGATAGCGGTTCTTGCCTCGATCACATGATCATTAAATCTAGTTTATCGTATGTTACGCTTGTTACTAACTCAACAATTACTGACCATCACGCTGTTCTACTAACCCTAAACTTAATGCTGCCTAAGCTGAATCGTCCCCAGACCAAAACACAATTAAATACAAACAAACTCGAATATGATTTATGCAAACTTGACTTTAGCTCAGTTTACAATACTGCTAACGCAAATTTTGCTTTATCGTACTTAATAAAACATGTACAATTAGCAATATTACGTAACACTACTGTTATTACAACAAACAAGAAACTTAATAATATTAAACCTTGGATCACTCCTGGCCTGATTCGGTGTATAAGACACAGAGACAAACTTCATCAATCATCTAGGAGAAACCCAGGTAATAGTATTATTCAAACCACTTACAAAAGATACAGAAATTTTTGTAACAATTTCATAAAGAATTTAAAAAGGAATTACGATAAAAATGAATTAAATAAAGCAGGAAACAATAGCAAGCAACTTTGGAAACATATAAAAAACGTCACTTATATGCCAAAACAGCGTGAAACAAATTCGAGTTTATTGTTAACAAATATTTCACCTCTTTTCATCAGCCAACCATGTCAATAACTTTTTCGTGAATGTTGGGAAAACTCTTGCCGAGCAGATTCCTCAGCATTACGGTAATCAACCACCTTCCCATGAATTGAATAAAAACCGCGCACTACAATCTTTCGGATTGCTGGACACTGACGAAGACGAAATAACACGAGTTATTAGTGGACTAAAAGATGACTGTGCTGTTGGATGGGATAATATGAGCAGTAAGATCCTTAAACAATTCAAGTATATCCTGGTACCTCCCTTAACCCATATATTTCGTATCTGTTTTTCTGAAGGCATTTTTCCTAAATGCCTAAAAAAGGCAGTTATAGTACCTATATTTAAATCTGGGAACAAACACTTAGTTAATAATTATAGGCCAATATCGTTACTCTCATCAATTTCCAAAATACTTGAGAAAATTGTAAATAGCAGGCTAGTTAACTATTTAGAAAAAAAATAATTTATTATCATCTACGCAATTTGGTTTTAGAGCCAAATTATCCACAGCTGATGCGGTGCACCTCCTGACCGATTATGTCTCAGAGGAACTTGGCAAAGGAAATCAGACTTTGGGGGTCTTCCTTGATCTAGCGAAAGCTTTTGACACAGTGTCTGTTTCTATGCTCCTAAACAAATTAGAGACCATGGGAATAAGGGGAACCCCGCTGAAACTCTTTGCTGACTACCTAGATGACAGATATCAATGTGTTAGAATAGACAATATCACGAGCGATGAGCAAAAAAAATACTAGTTTTGGTGTTCCCCAGGGCAGCATTTTGGCCCCAACCCTTTTTCTCGTTTATATAAATGATTTGTGCAATTCGAACCTACAACATGACAAAATTATTTCATATGCTGACGACACGGCCTTAGTATTTGCCGCTAAAACTAGTAAAGAATTGTACGAAAACGCTCAATTAGGTTTCAATACTGTGACTAACTGGCTTCATAGTAATTTACTAACGTTAAATGCTGACAAGACAAAATATATTCAGTTCTCCATGCGCAAGCCTCAAATTAACATTTCTCATCCTTATCTGTTTGCTCATAAATGTGCACCCCACACAGTCAGTACATGTGACTGTCCTTTTATCCTCCAAACATCCAACATTAAATATCTCGGAGTAATAATAGACGATAATCTCTCTTTTAGACCACATATTGAGAGTCTGGTTAAAAGAGTGCGCAAATTAATCTATGTCTTTAAAAAACTGCGAGCTATTGCGGACCCAAAGTAATTACACAAGTTTATTTGGCCCTAGGGCCATCTGTATTCCAGTACTGTATCGCTTCATGGGGTGGAGCAGCCAAAACTCACTTACTCCCTCTTGAAAGAGCTCAGAGAGCCATTTTAAAAGTAGCCAATTTCCATCCCTTTCTCTATCCCACAGACCTTCTGTACAAATCCTGCAACGTACTGACTGTTCGCCAGCTTTTCATTATGAAACCATGCTCACTTACAACACCGAAAAAACTAATACGAGACGGAATGATATTGTCTGCGAGTCTACTTCATTTTCAAAATAAGCTTTTGTAAAAAGATTTTTTAAATTTTTAGGTCCATTTCTGTACAATAGACTAAATAAGGAACTAAGTATCTATAAGTTAAATTATTATAGCTGTAAAAAGACAATTGTGCAATATTTATTAAGCATCTCGTACGTAGAGACAGAAGACCTTCTTTTTGTGTGTAAATAAAATGCGATGTGTCCCGTAATTTTAAGTTTTTATTTTAGGTTATTGATAAATTGTTATTTTATTATGATGTTTACATAAGCACTATCTAGCCTGAGACACAGGTTTTAACCTAGTTCAGGCAAATCAGCAACTGTGTTCCGTAAAAAATGTTGTAAAATATTTTATTGTAAATGTGCCCTGTTTTATAAATAAACGATATTATTATTATTATTATTTTTGTTGTACATTTGTTTTCCTCGGCGAACCGGAAAGAATTTATGGCATGGGCCTAAGCCAAGTGTTCAACAATTGGGATAAGAGTAGATGTAGTAGTTTGTATCATAGATGGAGGCGAATTGGTGTGGCTGTTTTGTTGCGGGTTATCAGTTTCACATTGCAGGAATTTTCTTACTAGCCTGCATGTGTTTAATATCACTGCTTTTTGCAGTAGCTGGTAGGTGTTAGAAGGAAGGTTTAAAGAATTGAGGGATTGATGAATTTGTTTGGGTATAACTCCAGTTGTAGATAACACTATAGGGACTATTATAACCTTTTGTAGATGCCAGAGTCGGGTTATTTCGTCTTTTAGTTCAATATATTTGGATAGTTTTTCTGCGATTGTCGTCTGTAAGTTATGTGTATTTGGTACCGCTATATCTATTAGATACCCTGTTTTATTTATTTTATTTATAACTGTAATGTCCGGTCTATTGAAATGGATTGTGCGGTCGGTGAGAATGGCACGATCAAAATACAATTTCGTGGTCGTGTTTTCCAACACAGTTTCGGGGCTGTATTTGTAGTATGGTACTACAGTGTCTATTAGTTTGAGTTGATGAGATAGTTTTTGGTGAATGATGTTGGCTACCTGATCGTGTCTGTGTTTATAGTCTGTCTGGGCTATTGACTTACACGTGCCTGTAATATGTTGGATCGTTTCTGGAGAACTATTGCATTTTCTACATGTGTCAGTGGTTAAATTCTTAATAATAAACTTTCTCTAATTTCTAGTTTCAATAACTTGGTCCTGTATTGCAAGCATGAAGCCTTCAGTTTCCGGGAAAAGCTCACCTCTACTAAGCCACGCGTTCGACGCCTCTTTATCGACATTTGTGTGGCATAAATCTTGGCGATGCCTTCCGTGTAGAGACTTCTGGGGCCATTTTAGGATTTTGGTTTGGTCATCGGTCACCTTTTCTTTCTTTTGTTTATTTTTGTCTTATGTTTTTATATTAGTTTGTGTAGTATGGAAGATGCAGATTTGGTAAAAAAATATTGTCTCAGACTTGTAATCTGTCTGTTGTGCAGGTTTGGCACGTCAATAAGGCCCCTGCCTCCTTCTTTTCTTGATAGAGTCAATCTTTGCTGGCATGATCTAGGGTGGTGTTTGCGAAATTTTGTCATTGTCGTGTTAATTTTACGTTGTATGGATTTTAGGTCTGTTTTGGTCCAGTTGATTATGCCGAAAGAATAGGTGAGTACAGGTATAGCAAACGTGTTGATTGCTTTTATTGTGTTTCGTGAATAGAGTTGTGTTTTTAGTATTGTATTTAATCGGTGTTGAAATTTTAGTTTTTGTTTGGTGTCTTTAGAATGTATCTGACAGGATTGTGTGAACCCTAGGTATTTATAAGTTTCCTGTTCATCTAATGCTTCTATTTGCTCTCCTGTATCTAAGGTATATTGGTGCTTATAGTTCTGTCCTGCCCTAACTGAATTTATTTTGCATTTGTCTATACCGAATTCCATTTTTATATCGTTTGAGAACTGTTCTGTCAGGTTAGCTAATTCGTTTAGCTGACTCTCGGTTATTATTATTATTATTAATTGACACTATTGACAGTTCTTCATACATATTGGTATTCCCTACGAAAAAACAGCGACGAATGCGCTAACAGCTTCGCACACAGCCTCGCTTCGAACTGTCAAATCCAAAAGCTACAATAATCGCGCTTCCGACTCTTATATTTTACATTTTGTTTTCTTTTAAGTACATAAAAATGGCAGCTCGGTTGATTATAACGCTTTATTTATTAGAAGAAGCTAAGAAAAGTGTCAATTTGTCGCTCCAACGTCGCTCTGTCAAACTCTCTACATAACCTAACATCTCTACTTGCCCACGGGATGGGACCGCACTGATATGCTTAAAATACACATTGTTTCTTTACAACAACATATTTATAGGTAGGTATGTACATTAATATTATAAAACAGTAGCCAGTAACGGATCATAGAATATTAAATTATTGTGGGACTTTAAATTAATACTCATGTTTGATAACAGTGATAACGCTTATCGTAATACTCACATTTCATAAGGTTTATTTATGGCTTGTGTTTAAACACCGCCCAAAAAAGTACCTATTTTACTACCAAAAAGTTCTAAACGGTTACCAAAACAGATAAATGGTCACCAAATAATATTCGAGAAGTAGCGCTCGCCGGCCGCTGCCGCGGCACCGCTCGCTTCGCTCGCTCGGCTCGCGCGCTGTTGGTCACAATTCTAACCTAACCTAACCTATTTTATCCAGTTTGTAACCCCAAGCCTACATTTTATGGCAATCACAGTTGAGTTGGATAGAATTTGGTGACCGTTGATCCATTTTGGTGCCTAGGCTTAGAGTCTTAAAAATATTATTTTTGGTGACCGTCTAAATTATACCCTTTATTTATTTATCCCCTTGGTCACAGAACTATCTAAAAAGTTCAAAGCAATAATAGCTGCTGATGCTGACACAAATAAAGTTTTCAAACTAAAAACTCAAGTTTGTTAGCGTCACGTCTATTGCTTTTGTTTACATTACACGTTCGTTTTCATCGCCACTTTGAGTTGCTCGAAGTAGGCAAAGGAATCGTCATTCAGCCTTAATAAGTAACATTAAGGTGAATGCTCCAAGGTAGCCCGCGAAATTCAAATATTTTTATGTTTTTTGCAATTTGCCGGTCAGTGTGAAGCTGTATGTGGACCAAATACGATCCGCGACCGTAACGCGTATTTATCTAAAGAATTATAACCATTTTAATCATCAATATAGCCCTCTAAGTTCATGTAGCTCGACAGAATGATTATTTCTGAAATAATCATTCATCCACCATTACATCACCTTAAGCAAAAAATCCTTATAATTATGGAATTTGTGCACAGTTTTACTCTATTCCTTAAAATATTTAAAGATAGATATTTATTTTAAATTTTAAACCCTTAAATTGCTCAGTCGAGATTGTTCGATTATGATTTACACAATTTGTTTCAAGGCCCTAATTCGTCTACGAAACAGCGACGAGAGGCTACAGCCTACAGTTCGTCGACGACCACATTAGTGAATGCGGTTTGAATCAGCGCCACACGCTCGGGCGATCTCAAGGCTACCTCGTCGACGAGCTCGTCGCAGCTTACAGCCACTAAATTGTCTTTTACAGAATAGCACTCCTGTAGATAGCAATAATTAACAATAACAAGTCAATAACAAGTGGATACCCCTAGGCTATTTCTCGAAGAAATTCTCAGAAACCCAGCAGCGATATAGCACATTCGACAGAGAATTGTTATCCATCTATATGGCCATCAAGCATTTCAGAAATACCTTCGAAGGAAGAGAATTAATCGTCTACACCGATCACAAGCCGCTTACATACGCCATACACAAGCCGCCGTCTAATAGCGATACGCAACGACGAACACGCCAACTCTTGTTCATCAGTGAATTCACAACGGACATTCGACATGTAAGCGGAGCGAATAACGTGGTCGCCGACGCACTATCAAGTATCACGCATCGAAACAATCGACATTCCAACGGTCATCGAATACAGCAAAATAGCTCAAGCACAACAAAATGACCCATCGTTATCTACGCTACTGAAACAAAAAAACATACAACTCAAGAAGATCGTCGCGCCCGGCACAAACAGGTTGATATGGTGCGAAACATCTACAACAAATATAGGTACGACCGTACCTACCAGATGACTATCTTCGCATTGCATTCAACGCTATTCACGATAACAGTCACCCAGGGATACGCACCACACGAAAAATGATGCAACAACGTTTTTTTTGGCCATCAATGAACAAAGACGTCAACACATGGGCCAAATCATGTACTTCGTGTCAACAGTCCAAAGTCCAGCGCCACACACTCAGCGGCAGCGAACATTACTCACAGAGTGAGCGATTTCATCATGTCCATATCGAAATTTTCGGCAAACTACCTACATCTGCATGCGGACATCAGTACCTCCTTACTATCATCGATCGCCAAACACGCTGGCCCGAAGCGATACCAATTCGAGAAATCACAGCTGATACCGTAGCAAGGAAAATGTACGAAGCATGGATATCCCGTTTCGGGTGCCCAAGCAAAATCACGACTGATCAGGGACGTCAATTCGAAAGCCAGTTATTTCACGAACTTGCAAGATTACCTACTAGGCGCAGAGAAGACACGTACTACTGCCTACCACCCGCAGAGTAACGGCATAGTTGAGCGCTGGCACCGCTCGCTGAAGGTTGCACTAATGTCGAAATTATCAAATAACAACAAATGGATTGACGAACTACCAACCGTGTTACTCGGACTACGGGCAGCTATTCGGACCGACACAAACACATGTGCCGCACAATTAACGTACGGACAAGCATTACGTCTACCCGGAGAATTCATAACACCATCACCATCTACGCCTGCAGAGAAGTTGAACCACACCTACGTCAAACATCTGCACAACGTCATCGCGCAACTCACTCCGACATACCACCCGCATTTCAACACGCGGGCAGTGTTCGTGCACCAAGACTTGAAGACCTGCAAATCTGTATTCGTAAGCATAGATGCAGTCCGGAAGCCATTACAGCTCCCATATGAAGGTCCGTATTTGGTCATCGAGAGGCATGAAAAGTACTACAAGTTACAACTACCTGGACGTACTGCCAATGTATCGATCGACCGACTGAAACCGGCTTACACCATTAACACGGACCAACATAACTGCAGCCACACGAAAAACTCGACGCCAGCAACCATAGATGACCGCTCCATCGACCCAACGAGAACCAGATCCGGCAGACTCGTCAAGATGCCCGTACGCTTTCGCTAGAGGGGGAGCACTGTAGCTGCATACCATCGTCACATGTACAGCGCGCGCGCCGCTATACTGAAGCTTGCGCGGCCGGCACCCATATTATAACTTTTGAGCATTTAGAATCAGCAGCGCCGTCGCAGCCGCGGCCCGCAACAATGTTCTTACTTAGTGATAAAGCTATGTGATTGGTCAAATATATGTTTGTCTTAACACTACTTGCAACCCCTCAAAATAGTATCTAAATAGTGCAAATAAAGATATTTTCATGCTACATCAAGTTAGTGTTATCATTTCTCTCCACCTAACACTACAAAATAAAACCGACTTCCAAAAACAAAACACTACAAAGTAAAAAATAACTTAAATTTCGGAAGTCGGTTTTTTGTTTTTTTTCTTTTTATTTTTTTGTTAAAAAGTTTTTTTTATTTTTCACTTTTTTGTGATACGCAGGTACCACTAAAAAGTGAAACCACAAACACAGCGTGCCGGCGTGATGTTATGTTATGAACTGGTGTAAACAATCAACAGACATGCGATTTCAGAAATCCCAATCCTTTTGCTACCATTTATTGAAGAGTTCCGCTGCCTATCTCCAAAGTTCTTCATCAGATCTTCACCAAATTTAAATGGGACCAGTCCGAGAAAATACTCTTCCAAACAAAAAAAGAATCATCCAAATCGGTTAACAATTGGCGAAAATATCGCTGAATAAAGATTTTTCATGGGATACCATCATGAAATCCTGACTTATACTTACCTTCCATCATCAGCTCAGCAACATGAGATAATGATTACCAGGTACAGATATCTGAATTCCGTTAGAAAGTTTATGAAAAACAGTGTATGTGCTTATAAAATTTGAGGGTTTTCCTCGATTTTCATGGGATCCCATTATCAGATTCGAACTTGGTGACAATGGGACCACCTCAGGAGTATAGGCTTTCGAATGAAAAAATATTTTTTGAAATCGGTCCAGAATTGGCGGAGAAATCGGTGAACATACATAAAAAAAATACATACAACCGAACATAGAACCTCCTCCGTTTTGAAGAAGTTGGTTAATAATGAAACGCGTCGTAAACGAATATGTAGTATTGTTTAGGAATAGTGCTAAAAGTTTAAATTATTGTTAACTTAGGTACTCGTATTTTGCCGTTTAGATTCATAAATAAAGAGAAAACATATAATAGTTACACACATTGCAATGTTGTAAGTACCTATTATATTATAATTATTATTGATTTTTTAGAGTAGACAGGTATAATGTACTGATATTAGTAGAGTTGGTTAGTACTTATTTAGATAAAAAAAAAACTCATTTATTCGATTTCTTTTCCCTCGCCCCCAGGAGGTGAAGTGTATGTATCTCCCTAACAGTGCATAACGGAGTAAGTACGCTCCTTTAGAAGTATAATTTTAAGCTAAGTAAGCAGTTTACTCCAATGCGCATTGTAATAATTTTTTTTCTGTAGTCAGTAATTGTCTGATTTAAAAGACCTTAGAACCCCTAACAGTACACATTTACAAAAAACATACAAATACAAAAACGTATACGCGTACGTCCTGTGCGCGTAGGCGCGCACAAGACACACATACCTAAAACTAGAACTAACTAGGGAAAAAAAACAATACTTCACGAGGGAGCAGAACTTTATAACTCGCTACCAAAACACATAAAAACCACACAATCAACGTCGACCGCGCCAACGCGTCGCACGTCGCACGTCGCACGTCGCACGTCGCACGTCGCACGTCGCACGTCGCACGTCGCACGTCGCACGTCGCACGTCGCACGTCGCACGTCGCACGTCGCACGTCGCACGTCGCACGTCGCACGTCGCACGTCGCACGTCGCACGTCGCACGTCGCACGTCGCACGTCGCACGTCGCACGTCGCACGTCGCACGGCGCACGTCGCACGTCGCACGTCGCACGTCGCACGTCACACGTCGCACGTCGCACGTCACACGTCGCACGTCGCACGTCGCACGTTAGTCACTAAACCTCTCGATACTCCTGGACAGCAAAAATGTGTACCTAAATCTAGATAAGTTATCTGTTCAAGTGATTTGTAATCTTTAGAAATAAATGAATTCAAACCGTATAAGCAACCAAAATTTATCGATAAGCCCCTTGATTCGGTAATGACACGTAACGGGGACACACGAAAAATAAAATGACTCTATTTCGTAGTCGATTTCTTGCAGTTTTAAGTGACTTCTAAAACATCATATGACCTTTTTCTATATCAAATCAATTGTTTAGGAATCCATAATAACACTATAAAAAGTTTTATTTAACTGGACTTACCAGTGCAATTCCATAAGCTTATGAAGTCGGAGCTAGCATCTTACGGCAATGAGTACGCAGACACCGCACAACTGTTTGTGGCCGACCGACAGTTCCAGGCCTCGTATTTCTTTCAGTTTAGTCGCTAAAATATTGGTACTTGGTTTCAATAGATTAAATCATCATCTGCCTAGCCTTTTCCCAACTATATTGGGGTCGGCTTCCAGTCAAACCGGATTCAGCTGAATACCAGTGTTTTCAATAGATTAAATGATAGAGATTTTTTACTCATGCAAAATTTATATAATATTTCAATTGCTTATTTTTACGCCGGAAACAAAACTAACGGAATAACGTACATCACGAACTTATGGAGCATTACCTTAACACAGCTGACCTCACTTCCGATGGGGTATATTTTAAGGACAAAACGGAACCAAATCCTTCCTCTTAGGTACCCTAACAGGAACTAAGGACCATGCTCGTCTGTCGCTCCAAATGGCGTGGCACACCTTTTCTGCGAGAGAGAAAGTCTGTAATTCTGTATCATATCTCGTCAAGTAAATTTACATATACTATATTTGCCTCTAACGTAGGTATGTTGTTGTAACGCGCAAGATTGTGGTACCTACAGGATAATATAATATATTTCCAATTTATCCTCCTGTAAGTGATCCTGCAAAGTTTCTAAATTTAATGTATTACCTACATTAAGCTATGTAACTATTCATACGCCTGACTACGTATGTACATAAACCTATATAAAAACATAATACACTTGGGCTTCAATAGGTCAAAGTGTTTTGCCATGATAGCGTCCAGAAAGGAGCCCAGAATTAAGACTGCTACGTTGAATGGCAATGCTCAAGCAAAGAACGAACCAACTAGTAAGCTTAATAATATAATCTCCATACACAACGTGTAACAGAACTTATCTTTGTCAAAATACTATAAGAGTCGTATTAGAGTCATATGTTAGGTTTTTTTTACTAATTTTAAATTCAGTTATCAAAAGATATTATCTATTTATGTGAATGTTGCCAATTTCAATTTGATTCGAAATTTAATTAAATTTGTTTAATAACGTTGATTAGCGTTTATTATTAATGTAAGTTAGCTTAACTTTCGAATTTATTATTTTATGCATGTGGTCCTTTAAGTAATTATTTCACTGTAAACTTATTTTAAGGCATGTGTTTTTTATAAGAATTCAGTGCAGATAGTTGTTGGTAAACGTAAAATAAATAAATTATAAATAAACAGAATAAACGCACTACATCTTAAGGGGTCATTGTACTCATCATTATGAACAACTTGAACAATATATAAGTATGTTTATCAGTTGTCTAGTACCCATAACACAAGCTCTGCTTAGCTTGGGACTAGATGGCGTTGTGTGATAGTTGTGTGGAATATTATTATTATTATTTTTTTTTTTTACTTTCTCGGGTCCCTTTTCTTAGAGACCCGGTCCTTTGGTAGGCGTACGAGGGGCCGAAGCCAACTCGCAGAGGCCTCTTTAGACATTTTAAATGGAATGGGACACCAACCGACGATTATCCCTGTATGCACTGTGAAAGTATACCCAAGGACAATCCCCGGTTGGAGCAGGACTATTGCAGAATATGGAAACAAAAGATGAAACGCTATGGGTTTGGCTGGTTTAGTGGACTAATAATCGTTTACTATGGAAGAACTATTGGCCCCTGCCTGACCATTGACAATTAAAACGGCTTTAAAATGGCAGGGGGTGACTTGCACACTTAATAAATGGGCCCCCCGAAAAGGGTCGCTAGCACAAAGTAACGTAGCGCCAAGGGGGCAACATATCCTGAGGTGCTAGAGGAGTGGAGAGGTATACCACGGCTATCAGGACAATCCCGGAAGTACGGTCAAGATCCCTACCAGCACCTTACTGGATTATACATCCTTCTCCCGAGCACGTTTGCTCTTGCGAATCTCCACTCAGACCGGCCGATTAAGGCAAGAAAGAGGTGGGAGCTCTGTTCCTCGTCAGTTTTCACCCCGGCCAGCCAATAAAGGCAAGCCGGAAATGAGGAACAAGAATTCTCCCTGGAGATCAGGTCCGTGGGGTCGCTAGTGCCCAACAGTTCGCCACAAAACTGCCTTGCGGATTTATTTTATTATTATTATTTCCTTTATTCAACATATTCACCTACAAATTACATTTTTAAATATTTGAAAAAAAGAATTATAAAAACATTTAAAAATATAATAAATAGTAGCCCACCGGTATCGGGAACAGGGTCCAAGCTACCGGCGGTCAGGGCTCCAGAGAGAGGAACCTTCTAACAATACGAGCCGTGTCCAGAAGTACCGCTTTCTGAATCAAGCCCTTGATCCAGCAGCCTAACGAGAGCCTCTTGAGGTATTGGTCGAGGCTCGTATGAGTTTTTTGATGGTTCCGCAATGATTGCGGAATCCACATCCCACATGTCGACAACCTCGCGAGCCAAGTCAATATACTTGATTTGTTTATCTTTCTCGGCTTTCACGACGTTCTCGTCATGTGGGACGGTTATGTCTACAATCATTGCACGCCTCTTGATTCGGTCCAACACCACTATATCAGGCTTATTGGCAACAATAGTCCTGTCAGTGATGATGGACCGATCCCAGTACAATGTAATATTGCCATTATCGAGAACTGGGTCGGGCGCATACCTGTAGTACGGCACCTCCGACTCCACAAGAGAGTATTTCAGAGCAAGTTGCTGATGGATAATCCTGGCTACAAGGTTGTGCCTATGCAAGTATTCTCCGTTAGCTAGACGAGAACAACCAGAGATAATGTGGCGAATTGATTCTCCCGGAAAGTGACATGCCCGACATATGTCAACCGTGCCGTCCTTCACAATATATTTCCGGTAGTTCCTTGTCATGATAACTTCGTCCATAATTGCACAGACAAAACCTTCGGTTTCTCCAAAAAGATCACCGAAACGCAGCCAGGCTACGGACGCTAGTTGATCAACGTCAGGCCCATGTAGGGCCCGGAAAAAGCGTCCGTGAAGCTCCTTGCTCTGCCATACCGCCCTGCGATCATTGGTGTCAAGTACTGCAGGTTTGCGCCAGTTCTCATTTGCCAAGGAGAGCGGGGTGAGTCCCTTGTCCACCGCCACTACATCTCGATGCATACCCACGTCTACAGCTAGGAAGTATTCCCTGAGACTGCATATCTCGCGATTGTGGAGAGTCTTAGCATTTAAAAAGCCTCGACCTCCACACTTTCGCGGGATATACAGTCTCATTACCGATGATCGTGGGTGATGCATTCGATACGCAGTAAGCAGTGTACGGACCCAACTATCCAAGGCGTCAAGTTCCGTTTGAGTCCATTTGAGTACGCCGAAAGAGTACATCAATACCGGCATGACCCAACCGTTGAAGGCGCGCACCTTGTTCCCGCCCGATAGAAAGCTATTGAATACCTTCTTCAGGCGGCCAAAGAAGCGCTCTTTCAACGATTGTTTCATGTCAGTAATATTGATACCTAACGCTTCCGACATACCCAAATACTTGTAAGTTTCAGTTGGAGAGAGGGATCTCAGGTTTATAGAATCCGAGAGTTGAGTTCCCACGGATTCCATAATCTCTCCACGTTTTACATGCATGACTGCTCATTTGTCCACACCAAACTCCATCCTGATGGCACTACTGAAAGTTTCAGTTACCTTCAGTAGCTCCATCAGTTGCAGATTAGTGGGGGCAAAGAGTTTCAGATCATCCATGTAAAGGAGGTGAGATATAACCTGACCACCTCTCTTCAACCGATATCCTAGCCCTGAATTCTCCAGCAGTGTGCTTAGAGGATTCAAGGCTAGACAAAACCAAAGCGGACTCAAACTATCGCCCTGAAATATTCCCCGCTCAATCCTTATCGGTTCACTAGTTCTCTGGATATTTCGACATCCTGGATAGCGAAGGACTGTTCTCCATTGCCTCATACACGACATCAGGAAGGTGCGTAGCGTTGTATCAATTTTATACAATTCTAGCACCCTCATGAGCCATGTATGAGGCACCGAGTCATAGGCCTTCTTATAGTCTATCCAGCATGTCGACAGATCCTTTCGGGAACGCCGAACCTGTTGGCTAATGGCCATATCTATGAGGAGCAGCTCCTTAGTACCGCGGGACCCATTCCTACATCCATTCTGAGAGGCAGATATAATCGAGTTGCTGTCTATATGCGTGTTAATTTTAGCTCTTAAAATGGATGTAAGAACCTTATAGACCGTCGGTAGGCACGTGATCGGTCTATAATTTTTGGGTTCCGCGGTGCTACCAGATTTGTGAAGCAGGTGGGTAACTCCTGTTGTAAGAAACTCGGGTAGTGAGCCGGTATCCAAGGCAGTCTGGTACTGAAATGCCAACCGAACGTGCGACTTTTGTAGCCACTTAATCCAAAAATTGTGCAGTCCGTCTGGTCCTGGAGATTTCCAATTAGGCAACGGACGGACTGCACGAGCTACATCTTGGGGGCTAATTGTGATTGCCCCCATTTCTGGTATTGAATCGCACGCTCGTTCGACCTCTCTAGTCCAACCACCTTCGGTGTGACTGACAGGCACCGACCAGATGCTGCGCCAGAACGAACACATGGCATCATCATCCGGCAAGCGCGTGTCAGTCACACCTTGGTCCGGTCGCTCCCAAGCTCTGTATACCCACCTTTCATTACTCTGGAATGTGCGATTCTGGGTGTATCGCTCCACGCGCCGCTTATACCTCCGAATACGATTTGCCCATGCATACACCTTCTGCTTCAGGAAGTCGATGCGCTCTGTGACCCGGGACAAATACTCTCGGGGACTAATATCAGTCCCCGAAAACGCCCGTCTCACAAAGCGCATCACTCTTGGGCGAGTGTTGCCCTCCCTGAAGCAAACTAGTTTGCCGATGAGTGCTCTGGCCCCACCAATACGACGCTCGATCCTGCACTGCCAAGCCGGCACGGCTCTTTTTGGTCGTGTAGCTCTGTGATCAGCAAATTTGACGTGAGCTACACGACAAGCCGCCACAGCCGCGCAGTACATGATCGAATGTGTATCGGTGAGGCTATCACAGTTATCAAAATAGCTTGACAACTGCGAATCCAGAGCAGCCACCAGCGCCCTATTCTTGTTATGCATGGGTAAACGAGGTAAGCGTGGCCTAAGTTCAGGCAGCATGTAACGATACTCCCGAATAGCACACTCCAAAGCACTCCTCAATTCGTCACTGCACTGGGTACTTACATTTGTAACCCTGTCACTACTCTCCTCATCAACATGGCTGGGAATTTGGTGAGACTGTGGTAGTACCACAGTCTGCGACGAGGGGGCAATGGCACGGCTACTCAGTTCAGCTCGGAGGTGATCAAGTGCAGCATCATCCAACATATGGTTACGCAGGATGACCCGCACCTGATCCGATAGACGTTGGGCCGATACGTTGACTGCTGGCTCAAGCACCTGAAACAAAGAGAGCATCCGAACACGGTACGCGGTCAGGTTGTTTCCTCCCTCTGTAGCCCCAAAGTATGCGCGTATCACATTTTCATTTATGGAACGTGTCCATCGCATACGCTGCACACTTCCGCCGGGAGCTGGGACCCTGTCAGAGGCCGGTGGGCCTCGAGGTCCTAAGCCGTCCGGCGGCCGGCGTCCTCTTCGCCGACGAGCAGGTGGTGGCGTCGTGGGCGGCGAGAAGTACTCGTCGCTGGAGCTCGACGCGACTGCCACGGCCGGTGTCACAGCACTCACGGTGGGGCTGGTTTCCGGCGGCGGCGAGGCGGAGCTGAGCGACGAGGCCGGAGATGGTGGGCGTGCTCGACGAGCTGCGGCTCTTGTCAACATATTTCTTTTCGACTTATTGTGGTGGAGGTGGTCATAATTTTATTGCATATTTTTGTATTTTGATATCTTTACTATTTAAATTTGTTTATCGCTATTGAATTTATCTTGTTTTCGTTTCATTTTGTTTTATTTCTATAAATTTTTCGTAAAATATTCGTCGAAAATTTATATATATATTTATATTATTATTATTATTAATTATGGGACGAACCGAAATCTGCAGTTAACATTTGGTCGAGTTAGGCGAAGGTAAATAAATGGCAGAGACGAAGTTGATGATGGAGCTTTGCATGACTGTTCCTAAATTACCGTAAGCTGATAGATAAAATGTTCCTTTTAGTTTTCTGTACCTAGAAAAGAAAAACTAAATATAGGATCACTTTGATATCCGCCAGACCGTTCGTCTGCATCAAGACCCTTCATCTCGGGAAAGAGAGAAAGTTGAAATTAAAACCTATTTTTTTACTGCATAATTATAATTGGGACGAATATTTAAAGAGATAATACTGTTACGATTCTCGCACGGTTATCAGTTCCCAACTTATAAGTCGGTTCTCTGAGGATACCACATACAACCAAGGCCGCATAAATATGGTAACAGCCACCGGTCAGCGCATACCCGTCCGAGGAGAGAGAGATGGAGTTGAAGCTAGGCAACAAAATCTACCTGCATAATGTTGTTGAGGCCGATATAATAGACGATTACATCCTGGGCTTAGACTTTATGAGGAAGAATCGTTGTGAGATCGACGTTAATCAAGGAGTTATGAAATGTGGACAAAAGGCACTTTTCATGGAAGGCGCTTTACCTGGAAATGTTGAACAATTTTCTTTTGGTTTAGGTAGAAAAGGTTGTGCCGGTTAGTTTTCCTCGGAATCCTGGGCAGACTCATCGTTGCGTACTCGTGGAAAGGGTAGACCTTCTATGGAAAGTGGCACGAACATTGGTTGGAGCCACCGACATCTCAGGAGTACGTGCCCTTTGTGACAAGGAACAGGTGATAGAAAAGGGCACACTGATTGGTACCTGCGAGGAAGTGGATTGGTTGCGTCGATGCCGATATCTAGCAACCAGGTCCCTCAGCAAGGATGCACAAACATTGAATGACATGAGATTACCAGTAGCACGTGAAAAGGAAGTGAAAACCATGATTAAGATAATGGTGAAGGATGGTGTTATAGACCCTTCATCCAGTCCATGTTGTTCACCTGTAGTGCTGGTAAGGAAGAAGGACGGCAGCATGCGGTTTTGTGTTGACTATCGTCGTCTGAACGACGTTACGAAGAAAGACAGCTATCTTTTGCCAAGAATTGATGACACGCTGGACATGCTTACTAGAGTAAAGTGGTTTAAGCACGTTAGGTCTAAACAGTGGCTATTTGCAAATAGAAATTGACCCAAACGACATGGAGTAAACTGCATTGTCAACAGGAAAGGGTCTGTGACAATTTAAGGTTA
Source organism: Lacanobia oleracea (assembly GCA_950371165.1). Taxonomy (NCBI): domain Eukaryota; kingdom Metazoa; phylum Arthropoda; class Insecta; order Lepidoptera; family Noctuidae; genus Lacanobia; species Lacanobia oleracea. Next base: position 25,615,976 of record OX493403.1, read on the forward strand.
TGCCGTTTGAATTGTGTAACGCTCCGGCAACGTTTGAAAGGTTGATGGAACTTGTACTAACTGGGTTAATTGGTGATGCCTGTCTTGTCTACTTGGATGACATCATCATCGTAGGCCGTACATTTGAATAACATCTTCAAAACTTGGAACGCGTGCTCATGAAGATCCAGAGTGCCAAGAGATCAAGTTGAGTCCGAAAAAGGGTTCTCTTTTCAAACGGCAAGTTAGCTTTCTGACATGTACATGTACATGGTGGACATCCCACCCATACGCACAAAACGTTTTGGGAACACATTCATAGTGCGTACAGCTAAGGAGTGGAATTCCCTGCCGGAGTCTGTGTTTCCTGATAGCTACAACCTGGGAGTCTTTAAATCAAGAGTGAATAGGTTATTTCTAGGCAAGCGTGCTCCATCTTCGACCACATCCTCGCTTACCATCAGGTGAGATAGTGGTCAAACGTGTGCCTATCAATAGTAAAAAAAAAAAAAAAAAATGTAGTGTCGGAAGAAGGTATACGGATCCAGAGAAAATCACCGCTGTCAAGGGTTGGCCAATTCCAAAAGACAAAACGCAGGTCAGAGGATTTTTGAGGACACGGTGGAGCATACGGTGGAGGTCTGCCCTGCTTGGGCGAAGCACCGCCGTGTCCTCGTCGAGGCGATCGGCGGCGGCGATCTCTCACGTCCGGCCCGGGTTCAGGCCATGGTCCGGAGCGAGGAGACAGCAGTCTTCTTCTTCCACCTGGCGTTAATCCCGGCTATTGCCAGGGTCCGCCTTCCTACTTAGCTTCCTCCACTTTGCCCGATCTTGAACATCCTTCTCCGTCAGGCCATTGGCTCTCATGTCGGACTTGACGACGTCCAACCAGCGCTTGCGAGGGCGACCACGGGGCCTAGCCCCAAGAACAGCCATTTTCATGCATCTCCGACCAACGTACTCCATAGGGCGGCGCATGATGTGGCCATACCATCGCAGACGACACTCTTGCAGTTTTTCCCCCACGACAGGCGAAAAATCAATAAAAGTCGGACAAAACCTAAACATTCATTATTATTCTACAAAATGGGTAAACAAGGGTTGTTACGTCATGAAAACACATATATATAATTTTTAGACATTTTTATTATTCATTATTCATTATTTGGTTCATCTAATAGATTTAAAACGTCTGGGCACATAGAAATATTTTTTTTGCGATAAGTTTCCTTGGTCCCGTTATAAAAGGATCGGAAGACACCATAAGTCTATTAAAAGTGTCTTCCATGGCTAATTTTCTTGAAAACTTTCTTGAAAACCGCTCTCTGTACTTTCGAACATCCTTGTTTCGACTTTCTTGTGCATTTTCGCTCATTAACCCTATGGCTATTTCAGAATTTGTATTAATATTTTGTGAAGTGTGTTGACATATAATACCATGGGTAATTCATCACATAAAAAGATGCTGTTTTTATAATATGTTTTGTTTTACGTAGACTGCGTCCAAAACAGATGTGGTCGACTAAAAAGACAAATTTGTTAAAGCGTCGCTTACGGTCGCATAAAACTATGATTGTATATTGATAAACAAAGTCCACACTTTCTAAAAACACTAATAACAAGGCCGTATCTCTCGGGAAGTCATACTTTACCCTTTTGTGAAGTTTAAAAATATGCAAAACAGTACAATGTCACAGTAAATATTTTTTTTAATATAAAATATCAAGCATTACTATCAAAAGTAGGTGTTAATAATTAGTTTATTACCTCCTGGAAGTGAATCCATCGAAAAAACAAAGACTTTCACGAAGCAAATTATAAAAATCGTAATAATTAAAAGCAACACTTTCACTTTTAGACACATCCGCTGTTGATCAAGTCGAACTTTGGACTGAGACCCAGGCGCGTAGATAAAAAAGGGTCCGCGCCGCGTGCGCAGGTAGCGTGTATCGTCTATCAGACTTGTCGGTAAAACATGTTTTTATTCATTTGGAGTACTTTTAAGTTTTTTGGTTTTGTCCGACTTTTATTGATTTTTCGCCTGTGTGCCACGTCACGGACACCAAGACTACCTCGGATGTAAGAGTTGCGTATGCGATCGGATCGCGTTACGCCACTCATCCACCTCAGCATCTTCATCTCCGTGACGCGAAGCTCCTGGGTGTGTCTGCTTAGTGCTGGCCAACACTCGCCCCCGTACAGTAGGACAGGCCGAATGATGCATTTATATATCTGCCCCTTGAGCTTCGGAGGCATTTTGCGGTCGCATACAACGCCCGTTACCTCGCGCCACTTCGCCCAAGCCGCGCCAATACGTGCTTGGACATCGTCGTCCACGATGCCAGGCTCATGCAGCACGGATCCAAGGTACCTGAACGTATCGGACTTTCTGATCAGGTCCGAACCTATTCGGATGGTGTTTGTATCCGTGCTGCCACAGGACATGTACTCAGTCTTCGCCACATTTAGTCTCAGACCACCGTTTTCAAGCGTGTCCTTCCAAATGTTGACTTTGCGCTCAAGATGGGCTTTGTTCTGATTAACGAGGGCGATGTCATCGGCATACATCATTAGCCATGGAGGCTGATCTTGGATGTTTGCCGTAACTACATCGAGCACTACGTTAAACAAGAACGGGCTAAGAGCCGAGCCTTGGTGAACGCCAACAGATATTGGGAAGCCATTCGATTCGCCAACAGCGGTCTGGACAGAGGAAACGGAATCGCGGTACATGTCAAATAAATCATTCAAATAAATGGTGTCAATTCACGGGGTTTAAAAGTCAAAATGGGGGTACCTCAAGGCTCTATTTTGGGTCCTTTCCTCTTTCTAGTATATATTAATGATCTACCCCATCTTTTAAAAAATCACCCTCATATGGTATTATTTGCTGACGATACGTCCTTAATTTTTAAGATAGATAGACGTTCCATAAATCTTGACGACGTAAATAACGCCCTACAGCAGGTCCAAAATTGGTTTACTGCTAATAATTTAGTATTAAATGGGAAAAAAACTAAATGCATCAGATTTGCCTTACCGAACGTTAAAAGAAATGATTGCGACATAGTATTGAACAAGGAGAAACTTGAATTCGTCGAAAACACGGTTTTCCTGGGGATTACGCTTGACTCAAGGCTACAATGGGGTCCTCATTTAACATCTCTTGCGGGACGGCTAAGTTCAGCAGCATACGCTGTCAGAAAAATCCGTCAATTTACCGATATAGATACCGCGAGGCTGGTCTATTTTAGTTACTTTCATAGTATCATGTCTTACGGTATCTTATTATGGGGACGTGCTGCAGACATCGAGTCTATATTTATCCTGCAGAAAAGAGCCATCAGAGCCATTTACAATCTCCGTCGGCGTGATTCCCTAAGAGAACTGTTTAAGGATATCAACATCATGACGGTACCTTGTCAATACATTTACGAAAATATTATGTATGTTCGGAAAAATCTTCATCTCTTTAGCAAGATTAGTGACAGGCATAATTTTAATACTAGAAATAGGAACAAATTAGATCAACCCCGATTCAGATTGGCCAAAGTACACACTTCTTTTATGGGGTACTGTATTAAATTTTATAATAAAATACCAGTTGATATTCTCGAACTGAATGAGAGAAAATTTAAAGCATGCATAAAACGCACACTATGTAGGCAAGCGTATTATAAACTGGAAGATTATATCCTCGATAAAAACGCTTGGCTAAATGCTGGTCCTGCTCCACAGTCACAGCTGCTTAGGTCCACTTTTTAGGTTTTTATGTTTTCATATTTGGAAGAGATGCTCGCCCCTTTTAGAGGTTCTTACATTATTTCGTTTATTTATTCTTATATACATACAAATTATATTATTATATTAATTACTTATTTATTCTTTTTGATGTAAGAACTTAATCGTTCTCTTTATTAATTTATTTTTCATTATTTGGTCATTGACAACCATAGTTTTGTGTAAAGTAGAAGCATATTTTTCAAATTTTGTAAATGTGAGTACCATGAAACCATTTACATTTTATGTGAGTAGGTAGTTATAGTTTTACTTGTTGGACTTGAACGAGCATGGTGGTTGAGAGCATGTCATGCTCACTCAAATGTCTCGCTGATGGCGGCGCGTGGGTTTGATCATTCGGTTCCCTTCGAAATTGTTGAGCTGAAGGGTGCCGATACACGCGTCATGTTCGTGAACAGGCGCCGTCGGTTGAGACTGGTCATCTCTTAACTGCCATTGGCTTATTTTAATCTTTATATTTAAAATTCTTATAATAAGCCCTTTTTTTTTCTTTGCATTGTCCTCACATGCAGAAGCAACAAGTATATGTAACTTGGAATTTTGTAAAACAGAACATGATTTAAAAGAGTGTCCGTGGAGTTTCTTGCACGTTCTTCTCCATAGAGATCTACGCTTTGGAACGTGCAAATAGCTTCCATGTTTTTGACTGACCAACCTTGACGTTTCAAAAGTGCCTGTGAATGGTTTATTTGAAATAAAATGCTTTGAATTTGAATTTGAATTTTAATTTGAATTTGTCTCTGATAATGTCAATATAGGCCTCGGGAACGCCCTTGAAGCGCAGTGCCCACCAGATGGACTGCCGAGGTATACAGTCGAAGGCCTTCTGCAAGTCTAAAAAGGCCATATGCAAAGCTCTCCTTCTCTCTCTGTAAGCCTCAGCCAGATTCCGTAAGGCGAACACTGCGTCCATGGTGCTGTTACCCGCCCGGAATCCACCACAGCCAGACCGCGACGGCTCAACTCCGCAAGTGGCTGGAGATTCAACACACGGCCATTGCCCTTTTTTTTTTTTTTTTTTTTTTTTTGTTGCCGGGGTGGAAAATCCTCATGGATGTCCCTCGCCTGGGGCGGGCGAAGGGGTCTGTCAGACTCTTACTGACTAAAAACCACCCCGGTGTTCCATCTCACACTTGACCGAGGATTGTGAGAGCTAGTACGCCTTCCATAATCCCCGGCTATTGCCCGCGTATGCAGGCCACCTCAGGCCCGCGGGAGGAGCAAGGTCCCCCCGCAACGTCCAGTGGGGGCGCGTCTGGATCAATACGCGCCACCGTCTCGGTTCCTGCTGGATTGGGGGCGGCGGACGACCCCGAGTCCACCGTCCCTCCGGACCTTTCTACGGGGGCTGGAAGAGGGCGTTGTCCGCCCTCCGCCGACGCCCGGTTCGCCTACTGCGGCATGGGAGAGTGGCCACGGCCTCCCTCTCCCTCTCCGCAGCCTCCTTCTGCGAAATTACGATTTCGCAGAAGGAGATCACCGCATTCCATGACTCGGCGCTCCCGACCATCGAACGAGCGACGGCCGGCAGCGACAGGTCGGGTCCCACTTCGGATACGAGGGCACGGCGCTGCTCCTCCCATGCGGCACACTCTGCCAGTGTGTGCTGCGCCGTGTCCTCCCGACAGTCGGTGCAGTGATGGCACCGAGCGTCCGGCTCCCTTTTTATGCGACACAGGTACTTCCCGAAGCAGCCATGCCCCGAGAGCACCTGCGTCGCCCGAAACGACAGGGAGCCGTGCTTCCTCCCGAGCCATTCGTCGAGCACTGGCCGGATGGCCTCGATAGTGGCGAGGCCGGCGGTAGGTCGCGAAAGCCTTTCCCGCCATTCCCTCACCATGGCCTCGCGGAGTTGTGACCGACGCAACTCGATCTCGCGCTGCATCGGTTCACCAACCCGCGTCCGCACCTCCTCGCGCCATCGGTAAAGAGAGGCGAGATCCCTCGCCTCTAAGTCCCAGGGCGGTGATCCGGCCAGTGCACAACCCGCCTCGTAGGAGATCGTGCGATACCCCCTGATAGCCCTGACGGCCATCGCCCTCGGCGGTCTTCGCAGTATCGCGATGCTGCCGGCCGTCAGGTCAGAAGCCCACACCGGGGCCCCATAAAGGGCCATGGATCGCACGATCCCTAGGTATAAGCGCATACAGGCGGTGCTCGGGCCCCCCAGATTGGGAAGCAGCGTTGCGAGCGCGCCTGCGGCACCCATTAATCTGGGCGTCAGCCGCCGAAAGTGGGGGCCAAAGTTCCACTGGCTGTCGAGCACCAATCCTAGGTACTTCATGGTAGACTCGTCAGCAATTTCGACTCCCCCGACCACGATGTGCGACCCTGGTGGCGGCGCCCGTCGGGGGCCGTGAAAGACCATGGCCTCCAACTTCTCCAAGGCTACCTCTAGACCCATGCGCCGTATGCGACTCACCACTTGTGAGACCGCAGCCGTCACAAGCAACGCAGCCTCCCTGTACGAGCTCCCCCGGGCCGTGACCAGCGTGTCGTCCGCATAACACGTCAGATCTACTCCCGGTTGGAGCTCGCCCCTCAGCACCCAGTCGTAACCGATGTTCCACAGGGGTGGGCCCAAGACCGAACCCTGTGGAACACCGCACGACATATCACGACGGCCCTCACCGTCACGTCCCCCTGTAGGTGACACACCTATCCGTCAAATAAGCCCCAATTATGCGGCGGAGGTAACGGGGCACTCTGTGGTACTTCAGTGCCTCCCGAATACAGCTCCAGGGCAGGGTGTTAAATGCGTTGGAGATGTCCAGTGACACCGCCAGCATTACCCCGCCCCGGGTTACCGCTTCCTCCGCCAGGACTTTCACGCGCATTATGGCGTCGATAGTGGAGCGCCCGTGCCAAAACCGAACTGACTGCCGTCTAGATCCGGCCCCTCTCTGTACAAGTGGCTGACCAGGCGGGCAGCAAGTATCCATTCAAAAAGCTTACCCACCTCGTCTAACAGAACTATGGGCCGGTATGCGGACGGCGAGTCTGCTGGGCGCCCCGCCTTCTTCAGCAGGACTAGACGACCTGTCTTCCACTGAGCGGGGAAGCGGCCCTGCTCAAGGCAAGCTGTGTAGAGTCCTCTCAGCTGGGGCTCTAGCTCCTTCAGAGCGAGGACGAGCGCGCGGCCGGGAACTCCATCGGGCCCCGGGGCAACGGTTTTAGCCCGGAGTCGCATCACGGCCGTCCTCATCTCTGGTTGTGTCACCTCAGGGACCTCCTCATCCTCTGACTCAGCGGCTGTGGGCAGAGCCATCGGCGGTGGTATACACTCTTCTCTGTCAGGGAAGAGAGCTGCAACCACTACCACTAGTAGCTGAGGCTCTAGGCTCTCAGTGAGTGGGGGCGCCCAGGCACGAAGTTTTCCTCGGACCGCACGATAAGGGCGCCCCTACGGATCTCTGTCTAGCGTGGCCAACATCTCTTCCCTGAATCGAGTCTTCAACTCGCCGATGGCCAACCACAGAGCCTTCTTCGCCTCGCGGTACAACTCATACCGCGCGGCTTCTTCTTCCGGAACCCGACGACGTCTCCTCCGGTATCGAGTGTACTGGCGCCTGGCCGCCACGCATGTCCTGCGCATCTGCGCGATTTCGGCGGTCCACCAGTACAACTGACGCCTTGTGGATTGTGTGCGGACGCGGGGCATGGACGCGTCACATATTTGCGTCATCGCCCTGCGGAACCACTGCGCCTCCTCTTCAACGTCGACGGGTTCGTTCGTCACTGACTCCCGGACCCAGGCCTGGATTATGGTAGCCTCCTCGAGAAGTTCCCTGTCGATCTGCTTATACGACCAGCGAGGACCGTCCGTTTGTGGGGCCGGCGGTCGTCCACCGCCCGCGGTCTGGGTGGAAACGTTGAAACGGATGTACCGATGATCTGACAACGTCTCCACCTCCACGGCGACTCGCCAGTTGTGCACACGGCCCGCAACAGCGGAGCTAGCGAACGAGACGTCCACTACAGAACCACCCCGCTGCCGCACGCACGTGTACTCTGAGCCCCGATTCATAACAGTCAGGCCGGTCGTAATTGCCCACTCCTCCAACACCTCGTCCCTAGGATCGGTGATCGGGGAACCCCACGCCGCAGACTTGGCGTTGAGATCCCCGAGCAATAGCACCGGGTGAGGGTGGAACTGGCCTACGACGGCACCCAGCTCGACAAGGAACCTCTCGAAGTCGGCGAGACTCCTGTTGGGCGAGAAATATGCCCCAATGGTGAAAATTCCCTCCACGAGAGCAGCCACCCAGCCACGTCCTCGGGAGGGACTACAATGAGTCCCGCCAATAATGGCCACCAAACCGTCTAGGTCCCCTGCCCAGTTATCGCGGGGAGGGACAAAATACGGCTCAGCGACCACCGCCACGTGGATCGACCTCTCCGCCATGCTCTGTAACAATAGATCCTGAGCTCTGGAAGAGTGGTTGATATTCGCCTGGAGAAAACGGATTTGTGCCATCACTGGCATTCCATTTCTCCGGCACCTCCTCCTTCCCTGGGATGGGAGTCAGCTGCTTGGCTGCCAGGCTGTAGGAGGGGCGCAGGTCCTCCGACAACCCTACTCTTCCTGCTTTTGGGGGCCTTACAAGCTTTTCCACCAAGCTTGTGCTCCGCAGGCTTCCCTGCAGCTGCACAAATGCCACAGTTTGGTGCCGCAGAGCACTGAGCCGCCTTGTGGCCGGGTTGGCTGCAGCGATAGCAGAGGTCGCTGCGGTCTACGTCTGTAGTGCATTGTGCCCGGACATGCCCTTTGACCAGACAGCGGTAGCACCGCATTTCCCTGGATGGCAAGAGTTTAATACTCGCTGACACCCAGCCAACCAGCAACCTTCTGCCATCTGCGACCTTGTTCGCGGCCGCCACTGGGCACCGCACCCAAACAGTGCCCAGCCCTGCCGGGCTGCAGCGAATTTCGCCCACCTGCACGGCCTCGGGCGCACACCCACCGTTTCGGGCAATGGCCGCCACTACCTCCTCCGGGATCACGGAGTCATCCAGCCCACTTACGCGCAATTCGGCCGTTTTGGTAGGCCTGGACACCCGGACATCTCCCGGTTGGAGTACCTCCCGCAGTTTGGCGGCCAAAGCATCCGCCCTCTCCTGCCTTGCAGCCCCTGATACTTCCAGTATTTTGGCCCCGGTGGCCGCCGTCCTAAATCCAAAGCCAGTTGGGGAAGCAAAGTCACTGAAATTCAGTTTTTCCCTCACCTCCGTCAGGACCGACTTATATGTTACCCCCCTGCTTGAGGCTTCGGGCTGCAGGGTGATTACCACAGCCTCAGAGCGCGGGGGTCTCGCCTTTGATACCCTTGTGCTCTTTATTGTAGCCGGGCTTGTAGGTGCAGGGCCAGCAGGTGCCGGCTGCGCCGCCCTCTTCTTACGTTTCCGCTTTACCATCGTCGTCCAGGCGAGGGGCTCCTGGGCGGGGGGCGTGGTCGTAGGGAGCGCATTTGGTTGGGGAGGAGGTGCAGACGCACTTGACGCGGGGTTTCTATTCCCCTCCGTGGATCTTCTGGTCCCCTCCGCAAGCTTTCTGCCCGCCTGTACGGGCCCTGTTCTTGCGGACCCCTCCTTCCTCCGCCTTTCCGCCGCGAGTGGCGGCCGGAGGGTTTCGGCCGGGGGGAGACGCGACTGCAGAACCTCTAGTCGGGCAGACACCATGTCCCCGCACTGCATCATGCAAATTCGGGCCACCCTCTCAATGTCGTGGTCCGACATCGCAAGTGCAGGCTGTGCTGAAGCCGCAGGATTCGACGAATTCACGGCAGGAGGAGGGCCGGTGACCGTGGGCGCCGCCTGCCGCTGCAAGTTATCCCTCTGAGCGGCAAACTCCTGCTTGAGGTCCTCTAGCTCGGATCGGAGACGACTATTTTCCTCCCATAGCTTCTTCGTCTCCTCGGAAGACGTGCGATCCAGAAGGACCTCAACCGCCTCTCTGATCCCCTCTGCCGCCTCTTTAAGGGCCCGGGTGAACGTGCCCTTTAGGTTACCGGATTTGGTCGCAACCTTGAGGACAACGTCCACGCCATCCAACACCTGGCGGCTCAGAGCCTCTGCCGTTTGGCTCGATCCCGTAGCCGCCTGGGCAGCTCGTCGTTCCCGGGCCTGACGGGCCATTTCAGCGACCTCGTCGGCCGCGAGCGCTCTGCTCTGGGTACGCTTTGCGGCGTTGGCTTCAGCCCTCGTGCCAACGAGAGAGACGGAGTGTCCTCCCAGCTCCTCAATTGAAACTCCGGATGTAACCCCTGGATCACTCTCCCCGCCGTTTCCCGGCGTATTGGGCCGCTTGAAGTGACCCCGAGCGTCGCGCCCTGGTAGAGCAGCAGAAGCTCCGCTCGCCAAAGCACGACCCCGGCCTCTCCTCGAAGTCGCCACTTTTGCAGCCGGTAGGTTCTCCTCGCTTGAGGAGAGACCTACCGACCCCATCCTGTCCGACGAAATTTCATTGCGCGATCTTTTTCTCCAGAATTTGGAGCGACCGCGCAAGTCCTGGTCGGACATATTTGGATCCTCTGTCGAGGATCGGGAGCCTCCTCGGCTCTTGTTGCCGTCTCCGGCAAGCGGTACCTCCACAACCTCAGTTCCGTTTTTTCTTGTTTTATTGCAATTCATATTTAATCCCACGAGTCAATATAGGTTTTAATGTCCACCGGGCAGAGCCTAGATACCCGGTAAGCCTATATACTGCAGAGTGCGGCAGGTGCTCTGCAGGGGAAGCGCTCGCGACTGGACTCCCTCCAGCCATTCATCCCCTCACCGCGCTTCACAGCTTGGGATTAGGTGGTTTTTTATCTTAGAGGTAGCCTTCCTCTGGGCCAGGCGATTAAGCCAAGCCCCCGGCGGCGGCATTAAACATGCCTCCGTTCGCTGTCCGGCCAACCCGACTCAGCAAACCCGCCGAAAGTTCTCTCCTTAGGGAGAGAAAACATGTGCCGCTTTGGTGCGCCTGCACCGCAGCGGCATGGTCACGTCGTCTGTCGATCGACTGTCATCGATCGATCAGGAGTGACCCCGTCCCGGTATCTCTCTTAGTCTGGTCTCTCACTTGAACCTTTCCGGCATGAGTAACTCTACCGGCAAAGCTCCAAGATCATCGAGACACACAAGCCCCACCACGACGACAACGTGGAGACACCCTCGGTGGGGACGGCCATTGCCCTGATCCAAGAGCCGTGGATTAGGGGTGGCCACATACGAGGACTCTCCAATCTTGGTGGTAAGCTCCTTGTTACTGCGGACTATGATCACCCTAGATCGTGCATCTATGTCACAGGTAACCTTAAAGCACAGCTATTAAACGACTTCTGTTGCAGAGATGTCTCTGCTGCTAGGCTGAACATACAGCGGGGAGCCACTAAGTTGGCTATCGTCTTCGCCTCGGTATATATGCCTGAGGCGGAGGAACCGCCCCCACACGACCTGGTCCGCCTCATCACGCACTGTGAAAACAGCAGGGATGAGATTGTCATTGGGACCGACGCAAACGCACACCATCCACTGTGGGGGATGGAGACGCAAAACGCAAGGGGTAAGACATTAGTTGATTATCTGTTCACTACTAACCTATCCCTACTAAACACGGGTTCGGAACCAACCTTCGTCTGACCAGACGCAGTCGTACTATCATAGACCTGACTCTGGCTACGGAGGGAGCAGCGGAACTAATCACTGGGTGGCAAGTCTCGAATGAGGCTTCCTGCTCAGACCACAGGTGGATCCGCTTCGACATCCAGGTCTGTATACCACCCAAACAACCTAGGCGTAATCCTCGCAACACGGATATATCGGTGTACACACGCAACCTTACCTCAAGGCTTGTACCATCATGCGATTCGGAGTTGCTTGCGGACACGGCACAGATCGATGCGCAAGTAACACTACTCACCGAATCGCTGATAAACAGCTACCGAATCGCCTGCCCAGAAACGATTCCGCGCGACACACCGGGTATACAACCTTGGTGGGGTGCAGACCTGGAGCGCAAACGCGGTAAGGTAAGAAAGGCTCTTAACAGAGCCATGAACACATGTAGTGATGAGGACTGGGACGCTTATTACGCGGCCAAATCGAGCTACAAGAGATGCATCAGATTCAGAAGAACTACAGGGTGGCGTAAATTCTGTGGTAACATTGAATCATGCCAACAAGCAAACAGGGTAAGGAAAATACTGGCGCAACAGAACACACCTGAGATCGCCACACTCCGGAAACCCGATAACACGTTGACCACGACACCTGAAGAAGCGCAACGTCTCCTAGTAGAAACTCACTTCCCAGGCAGCGTATTCGCGCAGGTAAATGAATGGCTTGACGTTATCCAAACACCATCAGATGATGACTGGCTTTATGCAGAAAAGATGATTACGCTGGAAAAACTTCAGTGGGCCATCAAAAGCTTCCAACCTTTCAAGGCACCAGGTTCCGACGGTGTGTTTCCTGCCTTACTACAGTGGGGAGGTACCGCTGTTGCAACAAAACTGGTGCTCTTAATGCGAGCGTGCCTGGCCTTTAGATACGTTCCTAAAGGATGGAGGGAAGTGAAAGTCATATTCATTCCGAAGCCAGGTAAAAGTGACTACACAAACGCTAAATCTTATCGACCTATTAGTCTGACCTCGTTTTTACTAAAGACAATGGAAAGACTGTGTGAAAGGGAACTACGTGATGGCGTTTTAAAAACAATACCACTGCATGGTAACCAACACGCATACAGCTCGGGTAAGTCGACAGAGTCCGCTCTTCATCTGGTGGTGAACTAGATTGAGGAAGCGATTCACCAGAAAGGGTCCTGCCTGGGCACATTCATAGACATCGAAGGAGCCTTCGACAAGACAAACTTTTCCAGCATTAGTGCCGCTCTCTCCAAACACGGCGTGGAACAGGTACTAACTGACTGGATAACTAATATGTTAAGCAAACGAGTGGTTCGCCTTGAGGAAGAGCAGCAGTTGGCTCTGATAGCCAGAGGCTGCCCGCAGGGGGGTGTGCTCTCCCCTCTTCTGTGGAATCTGGTAATTGATGACCTGATCACCAAACTCAACGCACATCGTTACTACACAATAGGTTATGCTGACGACCTCGCAATCCTAGTGTCAGGGAAAGTGACTGGAACGATCTGCAACCTTACTCAACAAGCACTACGCATCGTGGAAAGATGGTGCGACGAATATGATCTGTCGGTAAACCCCACGAAAACTGAATTAGTCATGTTCACTCAAAAGCGAGCACTAGGCCACTACCGGCTACCTATGCTCTTCAATACAGAGCTCCAGCTGTCTAACGAGGTAAAGTATCTAGGCGTCCTAGACAGTAAGTTAAGCTGGAGTAATCACCTAGACTACAAACTAAACAAAAACAAAAGGCCTGCATTACCTTCTGGCAATGCAGGAAAATGATAGGGAAGAAGTGGGGCCTATCTCCCAAAATAATACTATGGCTGTACAGCGCAGTAATTCGGCCCATGGTAACCTACGGGGCCGTGGTGTGGTGGCCACGCTCAAAGCTAGCTACAGCCGTAAACAAGTTACAACACATGCAAAGGCTGGCCTGCATGGCAACGACGGGCTGCATGAGGACTACTCCAACTGCGGCGCTGGAAGCCATGCTGGGGCTCCCTCCGCTACACTTGTTTATACAACAGGAAGCGACGATGGCAGCAGTACGCCTTAAAACATTAGGTCTCTGGAGTAAGAGAGACACACGACACACCGCTCTGCTCGAGGAGCTCAACAATGAACTCCCCATAACAAAAGCAATCAATGACCGGGTACCCAAGCAATTTATCTTCGATAAAAAATACAAAATCCAATTGCATGAGGATCATCGGTGCGAGGGGCTCTGCCCCACCGAGCTGCGGATCTTCACCGATGGATCAAAAACAGGTACAGGTACTGGTGCGGGAATCTTCTCAGAGGATCTCAATATCCACATAGCCACACCATTGGGGGTCCACAACACAGTGTTCCAGGCTGAATGCATGGGCATTTCTCTGGCGGCATCAGCCATCCCAACCAGGGAAGTTAAGGACCACTCAATACGCATACTCTCGGACAGCATGGCTGTCCTGCAAGCTCTGAACAGCCACACAGTGAACTCTGGGTTGATTCTCGAGTGTCACCAACGTCTCAACCAGGTTGGTAGACACAACAAAGTAACCATTCAATGGATCAAGGGACACAGTGAATCTCGAGGCAACGACGCTGCGGATGAACTCGCCCGAAGGGGGTCGAGTTTGTCAGCAATGGGACCTGAGCCCATCGTGCTGCTGCCTTTCGGGTACTTACGCAATCTGGTAAGGAAACGCACCGGAGATAAACATCACAAGCTATGGGTTGACCATAGTAAGTGTAGGCAGGCCAAAGAGCACTGTGGGTGGCGAGGGCCTACCGCTCGGTGGGCTTTTCGGCGGCGTGCGCTCTGGCGGGCACCCCTCCTTGGGAGTTGGAGGCGTGGGTACTCGCCAGAGTGTACGAGTGGACGGCGCGGCGAAAGGCCCTCGGGGAGCGCCCCGTCGCGGAGGAGCGGGAGGCCGTGCGGCGGGAGGCGAGGGACGCCATCATCGTCCATTGGACGGACGACCTCGCCTCCGCCACCTTTGGCCGCCGAACCCTGGACGCGCTCGGTCCGGTCCTGCGAGACTGGCTCGAGCGCTCCCACGGGTTCCTCTCATTCCGTCTGGTGCAGGTGTTGTCAGGCCACGGCTGTTTCGGCAAGCACCTGTACCGGATCGGGAGGGAGGAGACCCCGGCGTGCCACGACTGCGGCGCGGCGGAGGACACGGCTCAGCACACCCTCGAGGTGTGCCCGGCTTGGTCTGAGCCGCGTCGCAGTTTAACAGCGGAGATCGGACAGTACCTCTCGCTTCCCGGCGTGGTGAATGCCATGCTGGAGAGTGAGGGGTCCTGGGCAGCTGTCGCCTCTTTTTGCGAGGATGTCATCTCGCAAAAGGAGGCGGCGGAGCGTGCGCGGGAGGACGACCCTCTCGCTGCGCCGCTCCGCAGGCGCAGAAGAGGTCGGAGAAGACGCCGTCTTCTCCCTCCTCATGGTGGTGATGGGCGGGCGATAGGCGCGGGGGCGCCTCCGCCCGCATTGCACTCCACACCACCCTCGCCGGTCATTCCCAGCCCTCCCCCTGAACGGGGAGGACTTGAGGGGCCCGCCGCTTTAGGCGGGTTGTCGTCGGAGGAGGACTGGACGCTAAGGCTGCGCCGATCTCCCAGTCCTCTTCCACTCGGACGAGGCGGGAATGCCGCTGGGTTATTTTAGTGGGTATACCGGGTCAGCCCGGGGAGTCCCACATACCCCTCCCGTTCCCCCGACGGGAGGGTATGCGTAATGCATTTTTTCCCAGCTTAAAGAAAAAAAAAAAAGGCAGGCCAAAGAGGCACTTCCCTCTATAAATGGCCGTTTCACAAAACAAGCCCTAAGACTGACTAAACAACAGTTGCGTTCAGTCACAGCCGTAACAACTGGCCATGGGTCTTTTAATAAACACCTCTATGCTATAGGAGTCACTGACAGCCCGCTATGCAGAGCCTGCATGGAGGAGAATGAGACAGCAGCACACCTGCTTCTAAGCTGCCCGGTGGTTGCGGATTACAGGGCAAAGTACTTCGGAAACCCAGGTACCCTCTGCGAGATAGTAACACCAAGGCGTTGCTGGCCTTCCTTGGGGAGCTGGGGTGGATCGAATGACGCATTTGTCCCACCTACACGCAAAATACGCGCTTAGTCGTGGAGTTGCGGAAACCAGCCCGATTTACATACATACATACATACCCGCCCGGAAGCCATATTGACACTCAGAGACAGTACACTCGCTACGGAGCCGTGTGTCAATGATGCGCTCGAAGAGCTTCATGGTGTGGCACATGATCTTGATACCGCGGTAGCTACCACAATCCTGTACGCTACCTTTGCCTTTGTAAACAGGGATAATCAGGCTAAATCGCCACTGGTTCGGCATTTTCTTGGTGATCAGGATGCGGTTAAAAAGATCCGTCAGAAGGTCCACACCATGTGGGCCCATCGCCTTCCACACTTCAATTGGCACATTGTCCAGCCCGACCGCTTTCCGGTTCTTCATGTGGCGAAGAGCAATGCGGGTTTCGTCGGGGGAAAAAGGGGAAATAAGCCCAAGGTTAGGAGGCGGTTCCGGAGAAAGGTTATGGGGATGCTGTTTGTTAGACAGCTCCGCGAAGTATGTACACCATCTCTCCTTAACAGAGGGGGCATCGTAGAGCAGCTTACCCTGGGCGTCCCTTACACAAAGACATTTGCTAATGTCCCGTGTAGCTTTCTCCCAGCCACGCGCCAGCTTAAAAATAAGCTTTTGCCCCTCCGCAGTTTCCAGCTTGTCGTATAAGGGCGCCAGACTTTTGCTGCGGGCTCTGGCTACAGCTTTTTTGCAAGCGCGCTTAGCCGTTCCATATGCCTCCCTGTCATCCGGAGAGTTGGACCCTTGCCACTGTTTAAATAAAACCTTCTTCTTCCGAGTCGCCTCCTGCACCCTGTCATCCCACCACCACGTCTCCTTTCCTATGGTGCGGCCACCACGAGAAGTGCCAAGGACGCGCTTACCCGCACCGGTGATTGCTGAATGGATCCTACTCCAGATCTCTTGAGCGGACTCATGCGAAGCACTGATCTTGAGATGCTCGACCTCCGCGATGAAGTCCGACTGCCTAGGACCATCAAGCAGCAGGGATCCTGCAGGCCAAGGATCTGGCTCGCAAGGAGATGCTGGAGTCTCTGAACGGGGACCCGTGGGGTAGACCCTACAAAATGGTGCGGAATAAGCTCCGCACCTGGGCCCCCCCCTTGACGCAGAGTCTCCGGCCCCAGCTGGTGGAGGACGTGGTGAGCGCTCTATTCCCCTCGCGAGGGGAGCATACTCCCCCGCCTATGGCTCCGCCACCTGCGGTGCCCGATGCGGACTGCATTGATGACGACGATGACGATGCCCCTGAGGTGACTGAGGTAGACCTGAGAGTGGCGGTTAATAGGCTGAAGGCCAAAAATACCGCCCCAGGACCCGACGGCTTACCTGGAAAAGCTTGGGTCCTGGCCTTGGAGGCTCTTGGGCCTCGACTAAGAGGGTTCCTAAGCGCATGCTTGGAGAGGGGCCAGTTCCCACTTCGTTGGAAGACGGGGAAACTGGTCCTCATTAAGAAGCCGGGGCGCCCCGCGGACTCTCCGTCCGCATACCGGCCCATCGTGCTGCTCGATGAGGTGGGCAAGCTCTTTGAAAGAGTAATTGCAAACCGCCTCGTCGAGCACCTAGTGAGGGTGGGGCCGGATCTGGCGGAAAACCAGTTCGGTTTCCGCACGGGCCGCTCGACGGTGGACGCCATCATGCGCGTGAGAGCCCTCTCGACGGGGGACGCGGTTTCCCGGGGCGGGGTCGTCTTGGCTGTGTCTCTAGACATCGCCAATGCCTTTAACACCCTGCCTTGGAGTTGCATCAGGGAGGCACTTCGGTATCACCGGGTGCCGAACTACCTCCGTCGCGTAGTCGAGGCTTACTTGACGGACAGAGCCGTCATCTACCCCGGTCATCTGGGAGAGTGGAACCGGCGAGAGATGTCGTGCGGTGTTCCACAGGGTTCCGTTCTGGGGCCGCTTCTGTGGGACATCGGCTACGATTGGGTGCTGCGCGCCGACCTCCCTGGCGGCGTCAACGTTGTCTGCTATGCTGATGATACGCTGGTCCTGGCGCAGGGGAGGTCGCACCAGGCGGCGACCGACGCTATGACACGCGGGGTTGCGATAGTCGTTGAGCGGATCCGGCAGTTGGGTCTCGAGGTGGCCTTACACAAGTCCGAAGCCATGTGCTTCCATGGTTCTCGGAGCAGGCCACCATCGGGATCTCAAATAACGGTGGGAGGGGTTCACATCGGCGTGGGGTCGACGATGACGTATTTAGGTCTCGTCCTTGACAGCCGATGGAACTTCGTCGAACACTTCCGACGTTTGGCTCCCAGACTGGGACGAGCCGGGGCTGCCTTCAAGCGGCTTCTGCCCAATCTAGGGGGTCCAAATGCCTCCTGCCGGAAGCTTTACGCGGGGGTCGTGCGGTCCATGGCCCTTTATGGGGCGCCGGTATGGGCGCCTACTTTGAGGAAGCGACCTGCCCGTTACCTCAACGCGTCTCAGAGGGTCATGGCCATCCGTCTGGCCCGGGGATACCGCACGGTCTCTGGCGAGGCGGCGAGCCTCCTTGCCGGACTGCCGCCATGGGATCTGGAGGCGAGAGCCCTCGCGCACATTTACGAGTGGCGCGTGGAGGCGCAACGCCGGGGCGAGACACCTCTGCCGCGGCAAATCGCAGCAAGGCGGACGGAGCACCGGCAAGATCTCATGGCGATATGGAGACAGCGACTGTCGCAACCCAGCGCTGGGCACGCAACAATCCAGGCGATAAGTCCCCTCTTTGAGGAGTGGCTGGAGCGGCGCCACGGCGTCCTCACCTTCCGCCTGACACAGGTACTCACCGGACACGGTTGTTTCGGGAGATACCTGTTTCGGATTCGGCGGGAGGACGCGCCCGGGTGTCATCACTGCGAGGATCGCCCGGAGGACACGGTGGAGCATACGGTGGAGGTCTGCCCTGCTTGGGCGGAGCACCGCCGGGTCCTCGTCGAGGCGATCGGTGGCGGCGACCTTTCGCGACCGGCCTTGGTTCAATCTTTGGTCCGGAGCGAGGAGGCATGGGAAGCGATCACCTCCTTCTGCGAAGCAGTAATGCTAGCAAAGGAGGAGGCCGAACGTGTGAGAGAGAGGGAAACCTCACGTCCCAGTCGCCGCAACAGAAGAAGACGCCCCAAGCGACGGGAGTCGCAGGACGATTCCCGGCCGCCGTAGGCGCGGGCCTGCGGACGGCGAGCAGTGGGTGGCTCGCCGTCTGATCAGAACTAGGCCCGGGTCGGCGGCGCGCTGCGATTCCAGCGCGCCTCAAAGAGATGTCAGCGTGGAAGACGGGGCCCGCTAGGGCAGGTGCCTGCTGGGGCTGCGGAATCTGTTCGAAAGAGGTGCCGTAGCCTTAGAACGCAAAGGGCACCAGGAGGAACACGGATGGGTTTTAGTCAGTAAGAGTCTGACACTCCCTCTTGCTTCACCCAGAGCGGGAGGAGTCATTTGATGATTTCCCATCCTTAAAAAAAAAAAAAAAAAAAAAAAAAAAAGGACCATCAAGCAACCACCACTTAGTGCGGGGTTTGCGTTTCTCGGTCACTCTCTTCTTCGGTACAACCGCAAAGTCCAGGACAAGGAGGCGGTGTTGAGCCGTTAGGCTTTCGCCTGGGATAACTTTGCAGTTGGTAACCGACCTTGCCAATGTGGCACCGTCGCACCAGCAGGTAATCTATTTGGGTTGAGTAGGCACCACTACGGTACGTAATAAGATGCTGGGGCTTCTTCTGAAAGAATGTGTTCGCGATGGCTAGGTCAGACACAGCGCAGGTGCTAAGTATGTTGACTCCCTCTGCGTTTAGCTGGTCATAACCAAAACACCGTGAACACGTCCATACTCTCCAGCAAACTGACCTACGTGACCGTTGAGATCCCCCCCAACTAAAACACCTTCGGAATTCGGGATAGCGCGTAATACGTCCACGAACTCATCCCAGAAGGCCTCCTTTTCAGACTCACTACACTCTGAGGAGCATAGGCGCTGATTAGGTTCGTTACCGACCCTTCCCTAACTCGCATCAACCGCTCGCTGCATCGGTCTACTTCAAGGAGTCCATCCTGAAGGTCCTTAGACAGCACCACGGCCACTCCGCTCCTACCCGTTGGTGATCCGGTGTACACTAGCCGGTACCCCTGCCCGATGTCACGTGACTTATTTCCCTTCCAGCGCGTCTCCTGAAGGAAGGCGCACTGGACCCGACGCTTCGCAAGTACGTCTGCGAGTTCTTGGCAACGTCCGGTTAGGGAGCCAATGTTCCAGGTGGCAAAGCGGAACTTCTTCTTGGGTACTATCCTCTTTAGCCGTGCCCGTACTTGACACGGTAGCCCTAGCCCACTTATCGCAGGTTTAGGGCGATGTGCCTGCGCGTCGGTTGGTTTTACGTGGGGCGACCAGCCGTCTGACCCCCACAACCCTACAAGAGGGAAACCAGGTTCGCCAGAGCCTCGTCCGTTGGACAGCAGGGTGCACCGCTAGCAGGTGAGGTTGGCTTGGGTCTTTAAGATGGCAACGGACCCCATACCCCCAATTCCTTCTGCGAAGCAGTAATGCTAGCAAAGGAGGAAGCCGAACGTGTGAGAGAGAGGGAAACCTCACGCCACAGCCGCCGTAACAGAAGAAGACGCCCCGGACGTCGCGAGTCGCAGGGCGATTCTCGGCGACCGTAGGCGCGGGCCTGCGGACGGCGAGCTTTGGGTGGCTTGCCGTCTGATCAGAACCAGGCCCGGGTCGACGGCGCGCTGTGTTCCACGCGCGCCTCAAAGAGCTGTCAGCACAAAAGACGGGGCCCGCCAGAGCCAGTGCCTGCTGGGGTTGCGGACCTCGTTCGAAAGAGGCACCGTACCCTGGAACACAAAGGGCACTAGGAGGAACACGGATGGGTTTTAGTCAGTAAGAGTCTGACACTCCCTTCTGCTTCACTCAAAGCAGGAGTAGTCATTCGATGATTTCACATCCTTAAAAAAAAAGGTCAGAGCATTTTTGGGTTTGTGCTCCTATATCGGCGATTTGTCAATAACTTTGCAGATATACAAGCTAACCGAGGAGAAGCGAAATATTTGGTGGGATGAAAGTTGCGGCATCGCATTCCTGGAGCTAAATGACCGTCTGTGCAAAATACCTATTTTGGGGTATCCCAATACCAACAAGGAATTTATAGTTGCCACAGGTGCCAAGTGATATAGGACTTGGCGGTGTGTTATCTCAACGGAATGGCGATCAAAAGGTAGCGATTGCGTACTTCAGCAAGTCGTTGTCGAAACCAGAGAGGAATTATTGTGTCACGAGACGGAAATTGCTTGCTGTGGTAAAATCATTGCAACATTGTAGCAAATATCTGCTGGGGTGGAAATTCCACTTACGAACCGACCATGCTGCACTGAAATGGCTATTGCAGTTCAAAAATCCAGAACGACAAGTTGCAAGATGGATTGAACTACTGCAGGAATACGACTTTGTGGTCGAATATCACAGTGGGAAATCTCATGGCAACGCATATGCATTGTCAAGAAGACCTTGCCTTGAAGACTGCAAGCATTGTACTAGGCAAGAGGGTAAGGCTCAAAAATAAACCTCAGCAACGAGTAGAAGGAAAGCCTGCAACGCGCTCAGTAGGAAGATTCGGACATCCAGCCGATTCTGGAGTGGATAAAGGCCAGTACTCCTATAGAAAGACGAGACGAGAGAGTAGAGCGACGTCTCAGCGATGAGTTCGATCACGAAAAGCTACTGGGCCCAATGGGACAGCTTAGGGATTCAGGATGGAGCTGTAAATGGGAAAATGCTCGGGGAGACAGCTGTTATTTGCAAAAGGTCGTCCCTAGGGCTAAAATACCGGATGTGCTACAGCTGTACCACGATGGTTGTTCAGGAGGCCATATGGGAGTTAAACGGACTCTACTGAAGATACGGGAACGATTTCATTGTCGTGATGATGTTGAAGACTGGTGTTGCAAATGTACTAGTTTTTTTTTTTTTTTTACGATTGATAGGCACGCGTTTGACCACTATCTCACCTGATGGTAAGCGAGGATGTGGTCGAAGATGGAGCACGCTTGCCTAGAAATAACCTATTCACTCTTGATTTAAAGACTCCCAGGAAAAGGACCTCAGACTCATAGCCGAAGTTTATTGAAATTGTACTATGTTGGTGCACCATGGGAAAGGATAGCCCTGGATGCTGCGGGACCGTTTCCGGAAAGGGAAAGTGGTAACAAGTATTTCATAGTTGTAATGGATTACTTCTTTGCCATTCCAAATCAAGAAGCTTCAACAGTTGCAGATAAACTGGTTCATGAAGTCTTCTGTCGAGTACCCTTGGAGATTCACAGCAATCAGGGAAGGATATTTGAGCCACAAATATTCCAGGAAACTTGCCAAGTTATGTAGGTAAGGTAGAGGTACTCATACAACGAGATCAAATTCTTACCCCACAATCAGATGGAATGGTGAAACGATTTAACCAGACATTGGAGAGGTACCTGGCAAAAGTTGTGGAAAATCGGCATCACGATTGAGATAAGCATATACAACCGTTTTTGTTGTCATACCAAAGTGCTGTTCACGAAAACTTATTTATTTTGTATACTGCTGATATTATTAGTGTTCTCAAAAATACTAAATTCCACATTTACGCTGATGACATTCAATTATATCTTTCTTTTAAACCTGAAGACTATGAGACCGCAGTGCAGTTATTAAATGAAGACCTAGACAGGATAGTGGACTGGTCGAAACAAAACTCCCTACTACTCAACCCGGCCAAAACTAAATTTATGCTTTTTGGATCTAAGAATCAACTCAGTAAAATAAATCCAAATCATGCAAATGTAAGCGTAATGGGCCAATGTATTGATCGAGTTAATGAAACAAGAAATTTGGGCTTAATCATGGACCAAGAATTACGATTTGAGGCCCATATTGCAAATTGTGTAAGCAACTGCTAACCGTCTAAAAGTTTTATATAAGATGCGTCCATATTTAAGCGAAGACTTGCGTGTACTTCTAGTTGAAAGTCTAGTTTTATCTAAGCTAAATTATGCCGACACCGTCGTTGGGCCTCGACTTCTGGCACGTACCGTACGACTAATCCAACGGGTTCAAAATGCTTGCGCGAGATTTTGCTTCAACGTACCACCAAGGAGTCACATTACACCATTTCTAAACAAGCATAATATTTTAAAGATGAAATCACGTCGGAAGTTACACTTAGCCTGTCTTCTTTTTGGTGTCATTAAGTACAAATGTCCCTCATACCTGTACTCGAAGCTTGTGTGGGTAAATAGTCACCGTGAACACAAAGCCAGGCGTTGTGCTCAGCAGCTGGCTACCCCGCATCACCGCACTGCAGCCTTCCGAGGAAGCTTTCGTTACGCGGCCTCCCAATGTTGGAATAACATTCCCCCGCCAATTAGGGACCTAACAAATATAAATACATTTAAGGCAAAGCTTAAGAAATTCATTTTGATTTCTCAAATCGAATTTGATAATGTCAATGTTGCTAAATCGTTTATTTAACTCAGTAATATATTTGAAATTTAATTTAATAATCATATACAATCACAAATTTATTTTTTCCTTTGACATTTAATCTTAATCGCCTATTTTAATAATTTTAGTTACTCACCAGTAAGTTATGTACCTAATTCTAAGTAACATGGAGGTAGTCAGTAGTCTGAATATGATGAGCCAGTTGCGTCTACCGCCGGGATCCACACGTTTTTCACTGTCATTTTACCTTTCTTTCTGCGACAGTCATTGCTATTTTAACTTTTACTTTTTTGGTTTTAATGATAGTTGCCGCGTGCTTACTACGTTAATACGTCAAAATTCAACCAGCCCGGTGGCTTGCCATTGGTTGACTGGTGCGCCATGTTGGCAGTAAGACACATTTGTTCTACACACACTACACAGACATTTAAATATTATTTTTTATATATTAGTTGTTATTATATATAGAATAAATGTTTTTCTATTATATTCTATTCTATTCTATTCTATTCTATTCTATTCTAAAACATATCAGTGACACCAGCTTTCGTAAACTTTGGTAGAGAATTACGGCTACCTGCAGACTTGATCACCGGAATACCAGGCGGTATTCCGGTGATCAAGTCGCCCCACGCAGTAGAACTGATTATGCGAATGAAAAAACTGGCCAAGAGCAAGTCGGCCTCGAGTACAAAGGGTTCCGAACTTCCTTTTTTTTAACATGTTATTTTAATACTCTAGAATTCTTATAGATTTTCCTGTGATCTAAAGATCTTTTATCTCCATTTTTTCCGTGTGTGTCATTCTCCAATGATTTGGAAATTAACACCGCTATTCAGGAAAACGCGTCATCAGTGCTACGCCATCTATCGACCATTTCGTAAACTGACAAAGTATTTGGTAGCGGAAGACGTCGGGTAGGGTAGGTTGGGTAAGGGTAGGTCGGGTAGGGTAGGTAGGGTAGGGTAGGTCGGGTAGGGTAGGTAGGGTAGGGTAGGGTAGGTAGGGTAGGGTAGGTAGGGTAGGGTAGGTAGGGTAGGGTAGGTAGGGTAGGGTAGGTAGGGTAGGGTAGGTAGGGTAGGGTAGGTAGGGTAGGGTAGGTAGGGTAGCGTAGGTCGGGTAGGGTAGGTCGGGTAGGGTAGGTAGGGTAGGTAGGGTAGGGTAGGTAGGGTAGGGTAGGTAGGGTAGGGTAGGTAGGGTAGGGTAGGTAGGGTAGGGTAGGGTAGGTCGGGTAGGGTAGGTCGGGGAGGGTAGGTCGGGTAGGGTAGGTCGGGTAGGGTAGGTCGGGTAGGGTAGGTCGGGTAGGGTAGGTCGGGTAGGGTAGGTCGGGTAGGGTAGGTCGGGTAGGGTAGGTCGGGTAGGGTAGGTCGGGTAGGGTAGGTCGGGTAGGGTAGGTCGGGTAGGGTAGGTCGGGTAGGGTAGGTCGGGTAGGGTAGGTAGGGTAGGGTAGGTCGGGTAGGGTAGGTCGGGTAGGGTAGGTCGGGTAGGGTAGGTCGGGCAGGATAGGTCGGGCAGGGTAGGTAGGGTAGCCAGTAGACGGGAGCGAAGCCGCGCGGGTCAGCTAGTATACTACTACTCTGTCAAGAAAGTACCGGGAAAAGATCAATAATACACAAAATGTCTGTTATTCATCCAAATTTATTTTATCACCTTCAAAGTATGCTCCTTTAGAAACGATACACTTGCGCCAACGAATAATCCATTCATCAAAACATTTTTTAAACGCTGCTTCCGGAATTGAGTTCAGTTCTCGCCGCGAATTCTCCTTTATGTCTTCTATCGATTGAAAACGGGTGCCACGAAGTGGTAATTTGAGTTTAGGAAAAAGAAAAAGTCAGCAGGAGCCATATCTGGTGAATATGGTGGTTGCTGGATGGTATTTGTTGAGTGTTTGGTTAAAAATTCGTTCACAATGATAGCCTTGTACGAAGGCGCATTGTCGTGGTGCAAAATCCAAGAATTTTCTTTCCACAAATCTGACCTTTTTCGTCGAAATTGCTCTCTTAAACGCCGCATAACGCTCAAATAATATTCTTTATTTACCGTTAGACCTTCCGGTAAGAATTCAGAGTGCACAACACCGCGATAGTCAAAGAAAACAGTCAACATGACTTTGACTTTTGATCGACTTTGGCGTGGTTTTTTCGGTTTCGGTTCAGTTGGAAGGCGCCACTCCGAAGCTTGTTGACTAGTGTGCATGTCAAACTCGTAAACCCACGTCTCGTCACCAGTAACAATGCGTTTCATGAATGTTGGGTCCGAACTGACTCGTTCTAGCATGTCCTCAGCGACTTTCATGCGATTGAGTTTTTGGAGAAAATTCAGATCTTCTGGGACTAGCCGAGCAGCAACATGTTTCATACCCAAATGATTAGTTAAAATGGTACGGATCGACCCGTGAGATACAGAAAGTTCAGCGGCTATCTCTCTCAGAGTTGAATGGGGATTTTCAGTCACTATTTCCTTCACTTTTGCGATGTTAACTTCAGTTGCAGACGTTGACGGCCTACCAGAGCGAGGCAAATCTTCCAGCACATCTCGACCGCTTTTGAACGCTTTGAACCACTCATAAGCACGAGTTTTTGATAAAGTCGATTCACCGTAAGCCTTCTGTAACATTTTCAGTGACTCCGAACACGAAATTCCATTGGCGATGCAAAATTTAAGACAAACTCTTTGTTCGATATTTTTGTCCATTATGAAATTCGCAATACACACTATATATGATATTACTAAAACCAGAACTGTATTTAATATAAATAACAGATGCAACTCAAACTCCGCGCCAAAATGGAAAACAGTTGGCCAATCTAACAACTACAAAAAAAACAAAAATTTGAATTTGGAACCATAAACAAATCATCCATTCCCGATACTTTTTTGACTGAATGTGTATGTAAACTAGATCAATATAATAATAAATCTTAATTAACTATTATAAATAAGCAAACATTACAATTAATAATAAATACTAGTCTAAACAATTAACAAAAATTAATAATACAAAGAAATATGAAACAATAAACATCATACTAGAATGTCTAAAAGTTTTTCTGTGTCAATGTAATTGAGTTCCGCAAGCGTTGTACTATATATTTTATAATTTAAACTATAGATGTTAAGTAGAAACATAGTCTAAGCGAGTTACAAACTTTTGAGAATCACGTTGTAAACTATTTTGATGTTTTAAACACAAAAATATAGGTAGATGATCTGTGATATGGGTCTCGAGTACGATTGCTGTTACTGAGGTCTCAGCCTTTAGTAAGATGTGATCGAGGCAATTACCAAGTCTAGTAGGAAATTCATGTGCTGGTAATAATCCTAAAGAAGCAGTAAATAAAAGGTATTCAGTAGAGTTTCGGTCAACATTGTTCTTTTGCTTGATGTCCACATTGAGATCTCCAATCACAACTACATTTTTGAATGATTTTAAAGTACACATTACTGTCTCTAAACTGTTATAAAAGTTGCTAAGATCCGAATGAGATGGAGGCCGATAGAGTCCTATGATTGCAGTATTAACACAATACAGATTTTAGACAATTAGCATCTTGAAAAGATGGTTCAGATATTGTATATATCCAAGTCCATTTCTTACGTATATCACAACTCCATCGTTTTGTGTTGGGTGGTTGGTTGCGGCATGAGATGAATAATTAACAAGATTAGGTGGTGTGATAGTCCCTTTTAACGAGCATTCTGAAAGTATAATTATATCAAAATCAAATTTTATCATAGATAGCATACATACAAACTGATCGAAATTTTTGTTAATGCTTCTTATGTTAATATGTATAATTTTTAAATTAGTAATAGGATTTTTGACGAGCTCAGAGCATTTATTCGGCGTACAAATGTGGGAGTTAGCTATTTTGAGGTTATCAATTTCATGGGCCATATTAATTATATTATCAGTAATTTTTAACATTATTTTTAACATTAGAAAGCAGCGAAACTTGCATTATAGCATAATAAAATAATGCAAATACAAATGATAAAGCAATGTTAGAAGTTTACGTTGCAGTTGCATGTACAGGAAAATGTCAGTCACCCCATTTATCTCACTATACTACTCTGTCAAGAAAGTACCGGGTAAGATCAATAATACACAAAATGTCTGTTATTCATCCAAATTTATTTTATCACCTTCAAAGTATGCTCCTTTAGAAACGATACACTTGCGCCAACGAATAATCCATTCATCAAAACATTTTTTAAACGCTGCTTCCGGAATTGAGTTCAGTTCTCGCCGCGAATTCTCCTTTATGTCTTCTATCGATTGAAAACGGGTGCCACGAAGTGGTAATTTGAGTTTAGGAAAAAGAAAAAGTCAGCAGGAGCCATATCTGGTGAATATGGTGGTTGCTGGATGGTATTTGTTGAGTGTTTGGTTAAAAATTCGTTCACAATGATAGCCTTGTGCGAAGGCGCATTGTCGTGGTGCAAAATCCAAGAATTTTCTTTCCACAAATCTGACCTTTTTCGTCGAATTTGCTCTCTTAAACGCCGCATAACGCTCAAATAATATTCTTTATTTACCGTTAGACCTTCCGGTAAGAATTCAGAGTGCACAACACCGCGATAGTCAAAGAAAACAGTCAACATGACTTTGACTTTTGATCGACTTTGGCGTGGTTTTTTCGGTTTCGGTTCAGTTGGAAGGCGCCACTCCGAAGCTTGTTGACTAGTTTGCATGTCAAACTCGTAAACCCACGTCTCGTCATCAGTAACAATGCGTTTCATGAATGTTGGGTCCGAACTGACTCGTTCTAGCATGTCCTCAGCGACTTTCATGCGATTGAGTTTTTGGAGAAAATTCAGATCTTTTGGGACTAGCCGAGCAGCAACATGTTTCATACCCAAATGATTAGTTAAAATGGTACGGATCGACTCGTGAGATACAGAAAGGTCGGCGGCTATCTCTCTCAGAGTTGAATGGGGATTTTCAGTCACTATTTCCTTCACTTTTGCGATGTTAACTTCAGTTGCAGACGTTGACGGCCTACCAGAGCGAGGCAAGTCTTCCATCACATCTCGACCGCTTTTGAACGCTTTGAACCACTCATAAGCACGAGTTTTTGATAAAGTCGATTCACCGTAAGCCTTCTGTAACATTTTCAGTGACTCCGAACACGAAATTCCATTGGCGATGCAAAATTTAAGACAAACTCTTTGTTCGATATTTTTGTCCATTATGAAATTCGCAATACACACTATATATGATATTACTAAAACCAGCACTGTATTTAATATAAATAACAGATGCAACTCAAACTCCGCGCCAAAATGGAAAACAGTTGTGCCAATCTAACAACTACAAAAAAACAAAAATTTGAATTTGGAACAATAAACAAATCATCCATTCCCGATACTTTTTTGACTGAATGTATAATATATTTTTATAGAAATTACGAAGCGTAAGTCACTTAGAAATTTAGATATAAAAATTTGTACCTTACAAACAGATATATTTAAAAAAAAAAAAAAAAAAAACTATTAGTAATAAGAAAATACCTGCAATGTTCACAATTGACGCTATTATGCGAAATTAAGTTCAAGCTGAATAGTCATTGCTTGGCTTCCTTGGCCCCCAATCCCAACAAACATTGTTCTGTTTTCACAAAATGGAATTCCTTTGTATCACTACTTTTGCGTAGTAGGATTTTCCCATTCGAAACCATAGTTACCATAGTTACCTAGCAGAAATCATGGTTATTACGCTTCGCAAAGTCACGAGCAAGATAGAAAAGCCTTTTCAAAGTTGGAGAGAGATGCTCATCAACGTAGATGGGTTTGCGTTCTCCAGCAATGCCAATGCTGTCTGTGTTTAACTTTTCCTTAATATAGCGTTCTTTGTTGAAGCTGCGAATTATTATTGTTGGAGTGATGAATCGAAGTTCTTCCACCTGAAAGTGCTTATACAATTTTCTTTCGTTATTTTTAAGGGCTACCAAACTGTACACAGTTTGGTTACAAGAGAAGAGGTTGCAGTTTGTAGGTATGCTATAGAAATCTACTAGGGATATTAATGGATATTCTCGACGGAAGGTCAGTGCTTGGATTTCACAAATTTATGAAGGAAAAAAAGCTCGGGTACTTTTCTACGATTGTCAATTGATTCGCGGTATTATACCGAAAGGATAAATCTTCTTTGGACTCGCTCATTTTGCTGCTCATAAATGCAGTAATGGGGAGACCATACCTGTGAAATGTTGTCTAAATTGCTGCGGACCAGCGCAGCGTAAAAGAAAGAAAAGAATAATTTTCATCTTTGCGTTGTTAAGTGGCGTAGAGGTCCTTAATACAAAACCTAGCATTTTGATAGCGTTTGCCATTATCTTGTGTATCGCCCGTTATTTCCCGCCACTACGCCCAAGCCGCGCCTATACGTGCTTGGACATCGTCGTCCACGATGCCAGACTCGTGCAGCACGGATCCAAGGTACCCGAACGTATCGGACTTTCTGATCAGGTCCAAACCTATTCCGATGGTGTTTGAATCCGTGCTGCCACTGGACATGTACTCAGTCTTCGCTACATTTAGTCTCAGACCACCGTTTTCAAGCGTGTCCTTCCAAATGTTGACTTTGCGCTCATGATGGGCTTTGTTCTGATTAACGAGGGCGATGTCATCGGCATACATCATTAGCCATGGAGACTGATCTTGGATGTTTGCCGTAACTACATCGAGCACTACGTTAAACGGTACCTGGGAGTGCTTATCGATCAGCATCTTAACTGGCACCCGCATATAATCAAAGTCACGTCACGAATACGTAAACTCATATACGTTTTCAAGAAGCTACGTAGCTTTGCTGATAGCATTGAGAGAGCCCAGAGAGGAGCTGTCTTCAAAGTAATGTTCTCTCGTCCACGAAGGTATTCCACTATACAGCTCTATTCCGATTGCAAGGTTCTCACTGTCAGGCAACTTTATGTGCTCCTATGTACCTTACGCAAGCACTCAACGCGTCCCCTAGAAGAACCCACTGGCCGACTTAAGCATAATGTTTTCCCCTCGGACGCCATAGAACTGCGTCAATATTATGTTATAAGCACTATAATTTATAACCTATTAAACAAAAAAATCAAAATGTATTCATGTCTTAAACGTCAGTGCAAAACCTTAATTAGAGACTACCTTCAGACGTTAAATTATGAAAATACTGAGGATATTCTGCTGGGTATCTCGCGGTGTTGATAGTTTTATTCTAATTTGTCCATGGACTGTTATATGCTTTACTTATACCTACATTTACTCACTACAAATTCACACACTCTACACATACACCTACACACACTCACCGTATGGTTTAGTTTTCTCATTATATTTGTTTTAGTTGCTTTTTTTAACCACCACTTGCTTAATTTTGAACTGTCCTACTTTTAATATGATTTTGGCTTTGTTTGTTACGGAGAATCACTGACTCCTAAGTTACAGGCCCACACCTAGTTTAGGAGTCAGAGTACCTACCAATATATTTGTACCTTATAACCCTATATGTTCATAGTTTTATGATGCAAATGTTGTTTTTGTGTGAAATAAATTATTATTATTATATTATAAACAAGAACGGGCTAAGAGCCGAGCCTTGGTGAACGCCAACAGATATTGGGAAGCCATTCGATTCGCCAACAGCGGTCTGGACAGAGGACACGGAATCGCGGTACATGTCTCTGATAATGTCAATATAGGCCTCGGGAACGCCCCTGAAGCGCAGTACCCACCCCGATTGACTGCCGAGGTATACAGTCGAAGGCCTTCTGCAGGTCTAAAAAGGCCATATGCAAAGCTCTCCTTCTCTCTCTGTAAGCCTCAGCCAGATTCCGTAAGGCGAACACTGCGTCCATGGTGCTGTTACCCGCCCGGAAGCCATATTGACACTCAGAGACAGTACACTCGCTACGTAGCCGTGTGTAAATGATGCGCTCGAAGAGCTTCATGGTGTGGCATATGATCTTGATACCGCGGTAGCTACTACAATCCTGTACGCTACCTTTGCCTTTGTAAACAGGGATAATCAGGCTAAATCGCCACTGGTTCGGCATTTACTTGGTGATCAGGATGCGGTTAAAAAGATCCGTCAGAAGGTCCACACCATGTGGGCCCATCGCCTTCCACATTTCAATTTGCACATTGTCAGGACCGACCGCTTTCCGGTTCTTCATGTGGCGAAGAGCAATGTGGGTTTCGTCGGGGGAAATAGGGGAAATAAGTCCAAGGTTAGGAGGCGGTTCGGGAGGAAGGTTATGGGGATGCTGTTTGTTAGACAGCTCCGCGAAGTATGTACACAATCTCCCCTTAACACAGGGGGCATCGTAGAGCAGCTTACCCTGGGCGTCCCTTACACAGAGACATTTGCTAATGTCCCGTGTAGCTTTCTCCCGGGCACGCACCAGCTTAAAAATAAGCTTTTGCCCCTCCGCAGTTTCCAGCTTATCGTATAAGTGCGCCAGACTTTTGCTGCGGGCTCTGGCTACAGCTTTTTTGCAAGCGCGCTTAGCCGCTCCATATGCCTCCCTGTCATTCGGAGAGTTTGACCCTTGCCACTGTTTAAATAAAACCTTCTTCTTCCGAGTCGCCTCCTGCACCCTGTCATCCCACCACCACGTCTCCTTTTCTATGGTGCGGCCACCACGAGAAGTGCCAAGGACGCGCTTACCCGCATCGGTGATTGCTGAATGGATCCTAATCCAGATTTCTTGAGCGGACTCATGCGGAGCATTGATCTTGAGATGCTCGACCTCCGCGATGAAGTCCGACTGCCTATGATCATCAAGCAACCACCTGGTCCTTGTCCTTGTCTTCGGTACAACCGCAAAGACAAGGACAAGGAGGCGGTGTTGAGCCGTTAGGCTTTCGCCTGGGATGACTTTGCAGTTGGTAACCTTGCCAATGTGGCACCGTCGCACCAGCAGGTAATCTATTTGGGTTGAGTAGGCACCACTACGGTACGTAATAAGATGCTGGGGCTTCTTCTGAAAGAATGTGTTCGCGATGGCTAGGTCAGACACAGCGCAGGTGCTGAGTATACTGACTCCCTCTGCATTTAGCTGGCCATAACCAAAACCACCGTGAACACGTCCTTACTCTCCAGCAAACTGATCTACGTGACCATTGAGATCCCCCAAACACCAAAACACCTTCGGAATTCGGAATAGCGCGTAATACGTCCTCGAACTCATCCCAGAAGGCCTCCTTTTCAGACTCACAGCAACCAGTTTGAGGAGCATAGGCGCTGATTAGGTTCGTTATCGACCCTTCAATCAGCACCCTAACTCGCATCAACCGGTCGCTGCATCGGTCTACATCAAGGAGTCCATCCTGAAGGTCCTTAGACAGCACCACGGCCACTCCGCCCTTGCCCGTTGGTGATCCGGTGTACACTAGCCGGTACCCCTGCTCGATGTCACGTGACTTATTTCCCTTCCAGCGCGTCTCCTGAAGGAAGGTGCACTGGAGCCGACGCTTCGCAAGTACGTCCGCGAGTTCTCGGCAAGGTCCGGTTAGGGAGCCAATGTTCCAGGTGGCAAAGCGGAACTTCTTCTTGGGTACTAGCCTCTTTAGCCGTGCCCGTACTTGACACGGTAACCCTAGCCCACTTATCGCAGGTTTAGGGCGATGTGCCTACGCGTCGTTGTGCGGCGACGCCCTAGACCGAGTACCCTTACCTAAGTTATTCCTGTCCATATACTACATATATGACTGAAGTTGGTTTTACGTGGGGCGACCAGCCGTCTGACCCCCACAAACCTACGAGAGGGAAACCAGATTCGCCAGAGCCTCGTCCGTTGGACAGCAGGGTGCACCGCTAGCAGGTTAGGTTGGCTTGGGTCTTTAAGATGGTATGGTGGTGATGATATGGTGGAATGGCGGGAAAGGCTTTCGCGACCTACCACCAGCCTCGCCACTATCGAAGCCATCAGGCCAGTGCTAAACGAATGGCTCGGGAGGAAGCACGGCTCCCTGTCATTTCGGGCGACGCAGGTGCTCTCGGGGCATGGCTGCTTCGGGAAGTACCTGTGTCTCATTTACAGGGAGCCGGACGCTCGGTGCCATCACTGCACCGACTGTCGGGAGGACACGGCGCAGCACACACTGGCAAAGTGTGTCGCATGGGGGGAGCAGCGCCGTGCCCTCGTATCCGAAGCCCTAGGACCCGACCTGTCGCTGCCGGCCGTCGCTCGTTCGATGGTCTGGAGCGCCGAGTCATGGAATGCGGTGAATACGGCACTTTTGAACGTCATTCACATTTTAAATATATAAAAGTTCTGAATTGACTCTACTGTCCATTCGGAAAGGTAGATTCTTATGGAGAAGAATGGACAAGAAACTCCATAGTTACTCTTTTCAAATAAATCTTTTACAATATTTGGTAAGTATACAATTTTTTTTTTAATATGCGAGAACATGCACCTAGGGTATGCAGAGGTAGACTTATCAATTTTCTAAATAAGTAGGTACATGATACTCACACATTTACAAATATTGGAATGACTAATTAACAGTCAGAAAAATACAGACACAAAAAGAGACAGAACATCTATAAAGTTAATACATAAAGCAACCAGTTTGATTTTGTCCACAATATTGACTGTCCTATGGAGCAGGACCAGCATGCTTCCAGGCATTCTTATCCTGAATGTAATCTTCTAATTTGTAATAAGCTTGTTTATAAAGTGTGCTTTTGATATACGCTTTAAATTGTCTTTCATTTAGTTCTAATATGTCACAAAGTATTATATTGTAACATTTAACACAGTACCCCATGCAAGATGTGTGTACTTTAGCTAATCTATAAAATGGTTGATCTAATTTATCTTTATTTCTAGTATTAAAATTATGTCTATCACTAATTTTACTAAAAAGATGGCGATTTTTCCGTACATACATTATATTTTCATAAATGAAATGGCAAGGGACTGTCATAATATTAATCTTTTTAAAAAGTTCCCTTAGAGAATCGCGGCAGCGCAGATTATAAAGGGCTCTGACAGCTCTCTTTTGTAAAATAAATATGGATTCAATGTCAGCAGCCCGACCCCACAACAAAATTCCGTATGACATAATGCTGTGAAAGTAGCTAAAATAGGTAAACCAAACGTGCGGTTTCTACGTCTGTTAACTGTCTCATTTTCCTAACAGCATAAGCAGCTGAGCTTAGCCGCCCCGCTAGAGATGTAATATGAGGTCCCCATTGCAACTTCTCGTCCACTGTGATTCCCAATAAAACTGTCTGATCAATAAACTCCAGTTTTTCCCCATTCAATATTATGTCACAATCGGTACTTTTAACATTAGGCAAAAAAATCTAATAAATTAGTTTTTTTTTTTCATTTAATACCAAGTTGTTTGCCGTAAACTAATTTTGGACTTGAAGAATAGAGTTATTGACAACGTCAAGATTTCGTGATCGTCGCTCTATTTTAAATATCAATGATGTGTCATCCGCAAATAACACCATCTTTGGGTGATTTTGAAGTAATTGGGGCAAATCATTTATATAAACTAGAAAGAGGAATCGGCTGATTTTATTTTATTGCTAATATGTAGAGCTTTTGCTGTTTTGCATACACTTTTATAAGTTTTTGAATATTTTGCAACATACTTATTAAAGCTTGTATTATTCATATATTGCTTTTGGCCATACAGTTCATATAGCTTTTCCCTGCTTTTGCGAATGCCTCGAGTTGCCCAATCGCTAAATAAGAACTTGGTGTAAACAATCCAGCAGGACTCGAGATGGTGGCGCGTATTGTTCCAGACGCGCCCTTACTGGACATTGCGGGGGCACCTTGCTCCTCTCGCGGGCCTGAGGTGGCCCGCGTACGCGGGCACTAGCCGGGGATTATGGAAGGCGTACTAGCTCTCACAATCCTTGGTCAAGTGTGAGATGGAACACCCGGGGTGGTTTTTAGTCAGTAAGAGTTTGACAGACCCCTTCGCTCGCCCCAGGCGAGGGACATCCATGAAGATTATCCACCCCAGCAACAAAAAAATAAAAAAGGGTCTTTAAGATGGTAACGGACCCCATACCCCCCTACTACTACTGTCCCTACGTTGGATAATCTAACCAAAAGTCAAACTATTTACTACCTTGCTGGTCTGACGCGTCCCAATATTGCCCCATTTATTTTCACCCCAGTCGATCCGGGAGAGATTAAAAAGATACTTCTGTCCATTAAATCCAAAGCCGTGGGCTGCGATAACATCAGTCGTCATATGATCGTTTCGGCTTTGGATTAACTTCTTCCTGCCATATCCCACATCGTTAACTTTTCCCTTTACTCTGGTACTTTTCCTTCCCTGTGGCGTAAAGCTCATGTCCGGCCCCTGCTTTTTTTTTTTTTTTTTTAAGGATGGGAAATCATCAAATGACTCTCCCGCTTTGGGTGAAGCAGAAGGGAGTGTCAGACTCTTACTGACTAAAACCCATCCGCGTTTTTCCCAGTGCCCTTTGCGTTCCAGGGTACGGTACCTCTTTCGAACGAATTCCGCAGCCCCAGCAGGCACTGGCCCTAGCGGGCCCCGTCTTTTACGCTGACAGCTCTTTGAAGCACGCGCACCGTCCACCCGGGCCTGGTTCTGATCAGACGGCGAGCCACCCAATGCTCGCCGTCCGCAGGCTCGCGCTTACGGTGGCCGAAAATCGCCCTGCGACTCCCGACGCCCGGGGCGTCTTCTTCTGTTGCGGCGGCTGGGGTGTGAGGTTTCCCTTTCTCTCACACGTTCGGCTTCCTCCTTTGATAGCATTACTGCTTCACAGAAGGAGGTGACCGCTTCCCATGTCTTCTCGCTTCGGACTTGAACCAGGGCCGCCGCCGCTGATCGCCTCGGCGAGGACACGACGGTGCTCCGCCCAAGCAGGGCAGACCTCAACCGTATGCTCCACCGTGTCCTCCGGGCGATCCTCGCAGTGTTGACACCCGGGCGTATCCTCCCGCCGTATTCGAAACAGGTACCTCCCGAAACAACCGTGTCCGGTGAGTACCTGCGTCAAGCGGAAAGTAAGGACGCCGTGGCGCCGCTCTAGCCACTCCTCAAAGAGGGGACTTATCGCCGCAATTGTGGCGTGACCAGCGCTGGGTTGGGACAGTCTTTGTCTCCATACTGCCATGAGATTCTGCCAGAGCTCCGTCCGCCGTACTGCGATTTGCCGCGATAAGATTTGCAGAGGAGTCACTTCCAGGCGCCATTCGTAAATGAGTGCGAGGGCTCTCGCCTGTAGATCCCATGGCGGCAGTCCGGCAAGGAGGTTCGCCGCCTCGCCAGAGATCGTGCGGTATCCCCGGGCAAGCCGGATGTCCATCACCCTCTGGGACGAGTTGAGGTAACGGGCAGGTCACTTCCTCAAAGTAGGCGCACACACCGGCGCCCCATAAAGTGCCATAGAACGCACGATCCCCGCGTAAAGCAGGAGGCGTTTGGACCCCTAGATTGGGCAAAAGCCGCTTGAAGGCAGCCCCGGCTCGCTCCAGTCTAGGAGCCAAACGTCGGAAATACTCAACGAAGTTCCACCGGTGGTCTGTTCCGAGATCCATGAAAGCACATGGCTTCGGACTTGTGTAGGGCCACCTCGAGACCCAGCTCCTTTCAACGGATCCTTTCAACGACTATCGCAACCCCACGTGTCATAGCGTCAGCCGCCGCTTGGTGCGATCCCCCTTGCGCCAGTACCAGCGTGTCGTCGGCATAGCACACAAAGCTGACGCCACTAGGGTGGTCGGCGCGCAGCACCCAGTCGTAGCCGATGTCCCACAGAAGCGGCCCCAGAATGGAACCCTGTGGAACACCGCACGACATCTCTCGCCGGTTCCACTCTCCCAGGTGACCGGGGTAGATGACGGCTCTGTCCGTCAAGTAATCCTCGACTACGCGACGGTAGGTCGGCACCCGGTGATACCGAAGTGCCTCCCTGATGCAACTCCAGGGCAGGGTGTTGAAGGCATTGGCGATGTCTAGAGACACCGCCAAGACGACCCCGCTCCGGGAAACCGCGTCCCCCGTCGAGAGGGCTCTCACGCGCATGATGGCGTCCACCGTAGAGCGTCCCGTGCGGAAACCGAACTGGTTCTCCGCCAGATCCGGCCCCACCCTCACTAGGTGCTCGACAAGGCGGTTTGCAATTACTCTTTCAAAGAGCTTGCCCACCTCATCGAGCAGCACAATGGGCCGGTATGCGGACGGAGAGTCCGCAGGGCGCCCCGTCCGGCCCCTGCCTAAGATTCCCAATCCCACTCTTTCCAATCACTTTTGTCCAATTTCCATCCTTCCGTTTCTGTCCATTAGGCGGGGAATAGAAGACACTAGTAACTTTAGTGTCTTTTTGGTGTTGATCGACTTCTTCAGCGCGTTTAATACCTTCAGTCACGAAGTCCTCCTGTCTATCCTTTCATATCTCATGGTCTCTCCCGAAGCACTTGAATGGTTTTCCTCTTGAGGATTTGAAGAAAACCATTCGGGGGCGTCAGCAGTCGGTTTGTGCTGGAGACTCTTCGTCCGGGTGGTGTGAACTCGCTGCTGGCGTCCCTCAAGGCGGTATTTTATCTCCTTATTTTTATTTATTAATCTTATAACTACTGAGCTTCAGTGTGCGTATCATCTCTATGCTGACAATCTTCAGCTGTATTGTCAGGCAGGTGTTGACAATTTATCGGATGCAATCGAGGAGCTCAACTGAGATTTAAAGTTGATTAAGAGCTGGTCAGTCCGATTTGGGATTCCCTATAGCTTGAGAAAGCTGAATGGCCTAACTGTATCACCCGTAATCTAATACAACACAGTCATTCCGTTTGGTTCCGATGTTAAGGATCTTGGTCTGCACGTCGACACCTGTTTTGACTGGCGAAAGCTAGGTTACGAGTGTCAGTCAAAAAGTTATCGGAACGTTATGGTCGCTTTATCGTTTGAAAAACCTTTTCCCAGCTCACATAACGCAATGCTTGTACAGTCCCTAATTTTTCCCATGATTGATTATGGTGATGTGTCCTACTATGACCTGAATGCAGATCTCCTCAATAAACTTGACTGCAGCCGTGTTGATTGCTTGTAATATGATTTTATAAGTGGCTATACAGACAAGGATACACTAAAAGTTCGAAAATTTTAGCGATAATTAATCGATGAGATCGAAATTGTTCAGTAGTTTTTTGGTTTTATAATACTTGCTACCATTTTTAAAAATAGGGACTATCTTAGAATTCTTCCACGCAAATGGAACGTAACCTGATTCAAGGGAGCGGTTAAATAGAAAGGTTATTGGTCTGGGGCAGGACTTAGCACACCTAGCACCTAGAATAGGAAACTCGTCTGGACCCGGTCCCTTACGTACGTGCAGATACTTTAGTTTACTAGCAACCGGATCCTCTGTAAGCGACAAGTAACCCTCCAAATCTACAGAACTCAATGAGCTGTTCAAATTATAAGTTACTAGTGTAGCGGGTGTGGGGGGGGGGGGGTTTTGATTATACACGGTCGAGAAGTTTTATTTTCCTCCTATGTTTAATATAACTCCAAAAGGATTTGGATATTTGGAAATGTTTTATTCCAGCTTCTACTGTTTTAATATAGGCGGTGTAGGATGATTTATTTAATGACTAGCCTATAAGTTTATATGATGTATCTGTTATCCATGTATACGTGTATTCAATTGTTGGTGAGCCAAATAAATAAAATAAAATAAAATGACCGGCATCTCTCCTTCAGCAAGGATAAACTAATTTTATCCATAGCGTTATTATATTTTTTATTCGTTTCGTAGCACCGCAGCAAAAGCTTTTTCAGGCAGTATGTTCAGCAAAATCTGCAGAGGAGGGTGGTGTGTGTCTACCTTCGAAAGGGGATTGTATGAAAACCACTTAATGTTGTATTGAAACTAGTTAATTTAATTTAGAAATCGTACATATTTTTTTGACCATAAATTCTTAGCCATCGAACATAGAGGGAGGTAATACCCGGCGCGCGGCGCCCACAGATGATAAGGAACCGAACATAGAGGGAGGTAATACCCGGCGCGCGGCGCCCACAGATGATAAGGAACCGAACATAGAGGGAGGTAATACCCGGCGCGCGGCGCCCACAGATGATAAGGAACCGAACATAGAGGGAGGTAATACCCAGCGCGCGGCGCGCACAGATGATAAGGAACCGAACATAGAGGGAGGTAATAACCGGCGCGCGGCGCCCACAGATGATAAGGAACCGAACATAGAGGGAGGTAATACCCGGCGCGCGGCGCCCACAGATGATAAGGAACCGAACATAGAGGGAGGTAATACCCGGCGCGCGGCGCGCACAGATGATAAGGAACCGAACATAGAGGGAGGTAATACCCGGCGCGCGGCGCCCACAGATGATAAGGAACCGAACATAGAGGGAGGTAATACCCGGCGCGCGGCGCCCACAGATGATAAGGAACCGAACATAGAGGGAGGTAATACCCGGCGCGCGGCGCCCACAGATGATAAGGAACCGAACATAGAGGGAGGTAATACCCGGCGCGCGGCGCCCACAGATGATAAGGAACCGAACATAGAGGGAGGTAATACCCGGCGCGCGGCGCGCACAGATGATAAGGAACCGAACATAGAGGGAGGTAATCCCCGGCGCGCGGCGCGCACAGATGATAAGGAACCGAACATAGAGGGAGGTAATACCCGGCGCGCGGCGCCCACAGATGATAAGGAACCGAACATAGAGGGAGGTAATACTCGGCGCGCGGCGCCCACAGATGATAAGGAACCGAACATAGAGGGAGGTAATACCCGGCGCGCGGCGCCCACATATGATAAGGAACCGAACATAGAGGGAGGTAATACCCGGCGCGCGGCGCCCACAGATGATAAGGAACCGAACATAGAGGGAGGTAATACACGACGCGCGGCGCCCACAGATGATAAGGAACCGAACATAGAGGGAGGTAATACCCGACGCGCGGCGCCCACAGATGATAAGGAACCGAACATAGAGGGAGGTAATACCCGGCGTGCGGCGCCCACAGATGATAAGGAACCGAACATAGAGGGAGGTAATACACGGCTCGCGGCGCCCACAGATGATAAGGAACCGAACATAGAGGGAGGTAATACCCGGCGCGCGGCGCCCACAGATGATAAGGAAGCGAACATAGAGGGAGGTAATACCCGGCGCGCGGCACGCACAGATGATAAGGAACCGAACATAGAGGGAGGTAATACCCGGCGCGCGGTGCCCACTGATGATAAGGAACCGAACATAGAGGGAGGTAATACCCGGCGCGCGGCGCCCACAGATGATAAGGAACCGAACATAGAGGGAGGTAATACCCGGCGCGCGGCGCCCACAGATGATAAGGAAGCGAACCACAATAAAGTGTTTCGGATACATACTAGTTTTGAAGTTATAAATAGTTCGGAAACATCCCTTTTTCAATCAAGCTGCATAGTCCCTCAAATAACGGGGCGTT
This sequence comes from Lacanobia oleracea, assembly GCA_950371165.1. Lineage (NCBI taxonomy): Eukaryota > Metazoa > Arthropoda > Insecta > Lepidoptera > Noctuidae > Lacanobia > Lacanobia oleracea. Next base: position 25,656,397 of record OX493403.1, read on the forward strand.
GCCCTTACGCGCTCACTACGTCGTGGACCTTGATAGACATCTACAGAGCTCCGCAAGCTTCCATAGTGTATGATTCTGATGCTGCATTTGGCGCTGACGCTGTGAACTCTTCAATTGTGAAACCTGCTGACTCAGTATAGCTAATTTGAGTATGCACCAATGGAGGCGCGGTCGAATCTGCCTGAAGGTAATGCGAGTCACTTCCAGCCTATGTTCAGCATCGAAAGACACCCCAGTAACAGGTATGATGTGCATTATATTTCTTCTATATAACTTTTCTGTAAACTTGACCACATATGACCTATCGTTTATGGATTTAGTTACCTTTCTTTTGTAGGGATGGGAATTCATCAAATGACTCCTCCCGGTCTGGGTGAAGCAGAAGGGAGTGTCAGACTCTTACTAACTCATCCGTGTTCCTCCTAATGCCCTTTGCGTTCCAGGGCCGCGGTGACTCTTTCGAACAAATTCCGCAACCCCGGCAGGCACTGGCCCTAGAAGCTCCCCCGCCCTTCTTTGCTGACAGCTGTTTGAGGCGCGCGTGGAACACAGCGCGCCGTCGACCCGGACCTGGACGGCGAGCCGCCCTATGCTCGCCGTCCGCAGGTCCGTGCCTACGGTGGCCGGGAATCGCCCAACGACTCCTGACACCCAGGGTCTCTTCTTCTGTTGCGGCGGCTGGGGCGTGAGGTTTCCCTCTCTGTCACGCGTTCTGCCTCCTCCTTCGGCTAGCATTACTGTTTCGCAGAAAGAGGTGACCGCTTACCATGCCCCCTCGCTGCGGACCATGGATTGACCAGAGCCGGACGCGAGAGGTCGCCGCCGTCGATCGCCTCGATGAGGACACGGCGGTGCTCCACCTAATTAGGGCAGACCTCCACCTATGGTCCACCGTATCCTGCGGGCGATACTTGCAGTGTTGACACCCGGACGAATCCTCCCGCCGAATCTGACACAAGTATCTCCCGAAACAACAGTGTCCGGTGAGTAACTGCATCCAGCGGAAGTTGAGGACGCCGTGGCACCGCTCTAGCCGCTCCTCAAAGACGGGACTTATCGCCTGGTTTGTGGCGTGCTCAATGGATTTAGTTACCTTACCATAAGTCTATTTATTACCTATCTCAGGCTGAAATTGGCCACCACCTAATAGTGCTTTCTTCGCAGTGCTTCTATCAAAACGTTCCTTTACATTCGCCTTCCTTTCTTTGATTTGAGCTGAAAAATTTCAATTCAATTTCAATAGGCAAAGTAAACCTAATTCTGATCGGCTAGAGTACAATTTCTGGCCATGACTAAGTACTATCTATCTGAATTGGAATATTCCGTTGATGAAGTAAACAAAACCAAAGGTCCTGTTTGGTTTCTAGGCTTTGTGTTACTAATTTCTTGTGACCCAAACACGTACGTGTTAGTATGGCGGTCACTTTAGTATGGCGGTCACTTTAGAGGGTCAAACTAGAAAAATTAAAATAAAGGGTTTTGTGTGACATATCAAATTGCAGGGCTTACTGTGAGGATTTTAATTATACTTTTTTCATAACTTTAAAATAAACAATTTTGAAGTTATTCAAAAAATATCCTACCAAAAAATACAACCGACTTCCAAAAACAAAAAATCGGTGTCAAAAAACGAAAAAGTAACCAAAAACACCGACTTCCGAAATTAAAGTTCTTTTCTTTCTTCCGTAGTTATTTTGTACCTTGTAGTGTTTTGTTTTTGGAAGTCGGTTGTATTTTTTGTAAAAAAGTTTTTTTATTTTTGACTTTTTAGTGGTACCTACCTTTTTAGTGGTACCTATCCATTAACAGCGTACCGGCGCAATGTTATGTTAAGAACTAAAAAACAAACACTTAAAAATCATGCAATTTCAGCAATCGCGATCCATTTGCTATCATTTATTGAAGAGTTCCGTCCGTTGCCTACCTCGTTCTTCGTCAGATCTTCACCAAATTGAAAATAATCATCCAAATTGGCTGACAATTGGCGAAAATATCGCTGAACAAACATATTTCATGGGATCTCATCATCAGATCCTAATTTATACCTTCCATCATCAGCTCAGCAACATGAGATGATGATTACCAGGCACAAATATCTGAATCGCGTTAGAAAGTTGATGAAAAACATTGTATGTGTCTATAAACTTTGAGGGTTGCCCTTGATTTTCATGGGATCCCATAATCAGATTCTGACTTGGTGACAATGAGACCAATCGAAAAAACAGATAAAACAGGAATTTATTCACTCACTTTTGGTCACTTTTGGTCGACAAACTAGATAAAAAGTCTTTTAAACTGTATCGTGTGACATATCAAATGAAAGGGCTGACTGTGAGGGTTTTAATTATATTGTTTTCATAATTTTAATATAAACGAAGTTGAAGTTATTCATAGACCAACAATTACCATTCCCCCCATTATCTCCGAAACTACTGAGCCTAACATTTCGGAACCCTTTGCACGCGAGTCCGACTCGCACTTGGCCACTGTTATCGACTGAGGTATAGCATCCTAAAAGCAACCAAAAACACCGACTTCCATTATTAAAGTATTTTATACTTTTTAGTGTTTTTATTTTTTGCTGAACCAACACAAAAAGTACAACCGACTTCCAAAGGATATTTTCACCAATTGTCAACAAATTTGGATAATTCTTTTTGTGTTTATTTTTATATTTTTTTCCCCGGGCTGGTCCCTTTTAATTTGGAGAAGATCTAATGAAAAACTTCGAAGGAAGGCAACGAGCTCTTCAATAAATGATAGCAAATGGACCGGGATTGCTGCTTCGTCATTAAAAAAAAGATTCCGACGAATTCAGAACCTCCTCCTTTTTTAAGTCGCGCGCACTTTTGGACAACATTTTTTTAAATTTGGAATTATTATTTTAATCCGACTTCAAAAAAAGAGGAGGTTCTCAATACGGTTGTATTTTTTTATCTCATTACTCCGTCATTTTTGAAAAATTCTTGTTTTATCTGGAAGGATATACTTTCCAATTGGTCCCATTGCGACCAAGTCAGAATCTGATGATGAAAATCATCAAATAAATCTAATCTCATAAAAGTCGAGGGAAACCCTCAAATTTTATAGAAACGTACAATGTTTTATTATTTTTTTTTTATAAACTTTCAAACGCAATTTAGATATTTGTGCTGGTAAGTAATCATCATCTCATGTTGCTGAGCTGATGATGGAATGTATAAATTAGGATCTGATGATGAGATCCCATGAAAAATGTTACTTCAGCGGTATTTTCGCTAATTGTCAGCCGATTTGCATGATTCTTTTTTTGTTTGGGAGAGTATTGGACTGGTTTCATTTCAATTTGATGAAGATGAAGAACTTCAGAGGTAGGCAACGAAAATACTCACATACACTCTTCAACAAATGATAGCAAATGGATCGTAATTGCTGAAATCGCATGTCTTTTTATTGTTTACACCAGTTCTTAAAGAAAACATGGGCTGCGAGACTGTATGTAAAACGTCATAATTCGAGGTTTGGCTCGCGACTGGTTCCTTCCAACATTGGACCGATTTAAGGGAATAGGCGATTAATAGTTGCCAAATTTGTACACCAGGGGCTCTGTTGACAACGATTTATCGGACAATTTTCAGCATTTTGTGAGGGTTGATACGGTAATAAATACTTGTATAACAAGCCATGTGATTAACTGGTCTTATTAATTCAGCTTTACCTAATATGGTTCCCGTTCCTTTCGTCACGCTGCTAGAGGAAGGTAAATGGGAAACTAATGCAAATACTAATTTAAGTTGACAAATTTAGGTTTTTACGTTTTGTACTTTACAATTTAGCTTGGTAGGCAGGAATGATTCGACGACACGCGTAATCACTATAGCCATGATACATTGTTTCATGAATAACTATAATGCCATATAAAAGGGGAAAAAAGGATAAAGTTTTATAACCAGTGCGCACGCTGTCGGTCGAGCACGGTGACTGCCGACCCATCTGTAGAGATTCCGCGGCTATCATTTCTGACTGCAGCCGCTATCGTGCTATAACAAACACGTCGTTTGATGCATGCTACATTATTGTGAAGTGAGAGTCTGTGATCGTTTGTTGTGGCAGTGCCAAGTGGCGTGTTGATGAGCTGTGCGGAGATGAGGCTGCGCGCGGCGCCGACGTTGCTGGCGCACGTCAACCTGATGCTCACCGTGAGTCACACACATATGATATTGTGCGCGCCGCAGGTCTTTGTCAGCCATGGTAGTCTTCACTGGACCAATGTGGATTGATGCAGAGGGAGAGGAAGGCTGAAGAAAAGATGGATGGATTGTGTGAGGAGCGATATGAAAGAAAAGGGAGTTAGTGATAGCTTGACGGCTGATAGGATAAAACGGAAGAAAAAAACGTGTTGCGCCGACTCCAAGTAACATGGGATAAGGGCAGGAAGACGATGGTAGTCTTTAGTAGTTCACTGGAGAAACGGTGTCACTGTGGCGGGTGTCGGTTCAATATACCTTCCTTCTTTAACTTAAAGTATCTTTGGAATCCCGCACTGTGTGATTACGGCCCACTCCCTCTCACCGAGAGGAGGCTTGTGTCCCAGCAGTGGGAACATTATAGGCTGATTATGCTTATGCTTATCTTTGAAATAAGGCACAAAGATTCGTGGCGCTTACTGCATACACAACCCAATGCTTTTTTTTTAATTTCTTTGTGACTTTCCCCAACGAGTCTGGCAAAACACAAACTGGACACTCATTCATAACCAGTGGTGCAATTCAGCCGATCTATTCTGTCAACATCTCAGCGTGTAAACGAAGTCACCTTTCTTCCCATCTTGTTTGCATGGATTAACAGCCTCACCTGCGCTACTAAACATCTCAGCGTGCGTAGGGTACTTTGGTGAAGTGACCACAAAATGAGCCGTCACTCAATCAAATCAAAAACAAATAACAATTCACTCCCCTTTTTTAAATGTTCACCGTCAGATGTTACATAATCGACTGGCTAACAGATCTACATGTATGCATGCATGTAAGTACATTTCCAAAGATTGACTGGTAGAGAATGCCTATGGCATTAAGTCCGCCTATACATTTATCTGCTTAAAATTTTAAATAAATGAATAAATCCATGTGTCCAAGTGGTGTGCCGTGGTGAATGTCGGGTGTGTGCTTGCAGTTGTACGGCGGCGCGGCGCTAGCGTCGGCGGCGCGGCTGAAGTGGGACCCCAGCACATACGTGGTGCTGCGCGAGCTGTTCCCGGTGGAGTACCGCGCGGTGGCGGCGGCGGCGACGGCCGGCGGCTTCATGCTGCTGCTGCTGCCGCACGTGGCCGCGGTAGCTCTGCACGCATCCCGTCCGCACAACCGCATCGTGCTGCTCTATGTGGTCAGTATCAGTACTCCACAGACAGTGATCGTTTTGAGCGGCGTCTCTTGGTGCTCCTGTGTAGAATTGATCATTTCATTTTGGTGACATTTTGAGTCGTGAATGCCTCGTGGGTCTAGTCATCTGTTCACAAGCTGACCGATAGATATGCCGTATCTCGATCAGTAGCAACCCGGTGTTTGAATCTGTGCTCGGTTGCTGGCAGTAGACTCGACGTCCCCAATTTCATACGAATCAGACATAATTGAATTAAATATACATCTGCCTAACCCCTCAGTTAAAATAAGCGTCATAAGTAATGAGATATGTACGTGAGCAGTACGCGGCAGTGCTGACGGTGCTGATGGCGGGCGAGCTCGCGTTCGGCGGCTGGCTGGCGGCGCGCGGGCTGGCGTGGTGGCGCTCGGCGGCGGCGCAGCAGCTGGCCAGGGCGCTGGAGTTCAGCGAGAGCCTGCGATTCTGGCTGCGGCTCTTAGGCCGCTGGCACCCGCTGCCGCAGCACATCGACGAGCTCATACAGGTCACCACTCATTACACCCTACCTCGTAAACTAAACAAGATATCAGTTTGTTTTGTCTTCCGGTATCAACTGATTATGCTATGTTAAGCCTATCAGCCTCCATTGTTACAGAAATTGACAAAAAGCGCAAATCTACACTAATATTTAAAGCTGAAGAGTATGTTTGTTTGCTTGAACGCGCTAATCCCAGGAACTACTGGCACGCTAAAACCAATAGGAGCGGAGCAGACGAAGTTGCGTGTGTAATATATTATAGAAATAATAGCCGCGCAACTACACATCTTTCATTAATACTACCACATTTTTCTTTCTCAGCTCCTATTCAGCCTTTCTCAATTAATGCGCTATCTAAAATAAAAGATTTTTTTAAATTTCGGATCAGTAATTCCTGAGATTAGCGTGATCCAACCCAGCAAACGAACAAACTCTTCAACTTTACTATATTAGGTAATAAGTAAGATGCATGTACATGTTTATCTCCGTCGTAGGCATTTGACAATGTTTTGTTGGCGAAAGATGTATCAAAATTTGAATAAAACATCTAAAACCAGCTTACCTTTAAAATATTCAAGGATTACTTACAAACTGCTTCCAATGTTTACTAATAGACGGCTGTACCAGCAAATAAGACTGAGGATTGTTGACTCACGGCGTACCCTAGGGCAGTATTTTGGAGCCAACCCTATTTCAGGAGTTCGCAATCCATCACAGCGAACTAAAAATTCCAATGAGGATTAAAAAAAATAAGTTCTGCACACTGGGTGAAGATAATAGCATCTAAGTAAATACAATTAAAATAAGACCTAACATTTTACATATACATATTTATTATATATTCGCATTTATATCAAAACCAAAATATAAATAATATTTTCACATTATTTATGTTTTGGTTTAAAGTTAGAAGTAACATCTTAGCGATTGCAAACTTACTCAAAACAAGCATATCACAAATTAGATGATTACATTCAGGATAAGAATGCTTGGAAACATGCTGGTCCTGCTCCATAGGACAATCAATGGTGGAGACAAGATCAAACTGGTTAGTTTATGTATTTACTTTTGTACCTACTGTTTCATTTTTGGGTTTTTATTTTTCTGTTCACTCTGCTAAATAATGGTTCCAATATTTGTAAATATGTGAGTACCATGTACTTATGTAGAAATGTGAGTACCACGTACTTTAAAAAAAAAAAAAAATAAGTCTACCTCTGCACACTCTAGGTTCATGGTCCTCACATATATTACGAGAAGTTTTGTATACCACAGCTCATGTAAAACATTGATTTGAAAAGAGTAACTATGGAGTTTCTTGTCCGTTCTTCTCCATAAGAATCTACCCTTCAGAATGGACAGTAGAGTCACTATGTTATTTTAAATGTAATGATGACGTTCAAAAGTGCCGTTTAATGGCTTAATTGAAATAAACAAAAATGCTCATTAAAAATCTGCTCAGCCAAACTGAATTAAGTCAGATGGATGGCCTTTGACGAGAATGGCCGAACTTGAAATGACCTCTTAAAACTACTTTAATTTGTTACTTGCCCATATTATCTATTTTTTTTACTATAACATTGTTTTAAATATTTTTTTTTTGGTTTATTGCTACATGTGCCTGCCACTTTAAATATAATTTTAGATTATTCTCATACTGCACTCGTTATCGCATTCTGCCGTTTTGAATTTTGAATACGAATGTTACTGTTAATTTTTTATCTTAATGGTTTAATGATAATTTTCATTTTTGATTCTAATTTCTTTTGTGATCTTGTTTTTTACTTAATGTTTTTTTCTTTATTACTAATTTAGTTTTTCTATCCTCACGAGCAAAGAATCTTGTTAAACGAATGTATAAGAAGCAATTTTTTACGTAAGTGCTGTGTACGCCTGTAAGTGACTAATTCACCATAACTCAATACATTTGTTATTTTTTTATGTTAATGTCTCAAGTGAATAGGTCGTTGGTGTACCTATCAAATAAATAAAATAAATAAATATTATAGCCATGCATATGTGAATGTTAATCGTTAAATGTTGAAAATGCTGTGTGCATGCAGGAGGCGCGGGAGGACGCGCCGCGCAACGCGTACGTGGCGCTGGCGCTAGCGGCGCTGCTGGCGCTGCTGCAGCTGACGGCGACCGCGCTGGCGCTGCTGGCGGTGCGCGCGCACCCCGCCCGCGCGCACCCCGCCCGCGCCCACGCCCTCACCGGGGTGACGCTGCAGCCCAGTCCTCCATCCAACGACAGGTAATCTGCCTTTTCGCTGTCCACTGTGCTGTGTTGTCTTCTCTATTTTTTCTTCTCCTAACGAAGTAATTGGTTCTATCTCGCCATCGTAGTGAAACCTGTACTGCTCATTAATAACTTCTGTGCGACACAAAAACATCACTTGTGGCATGTGCATCGCGCGACTGCATCTGGGGTCCGGTCCCTAGCCGGGTACCAAAACGGAGCAGACAATTCTCTACATGAGATGTTACAAATATCTTCCAAGCTGTTTGGCGCGCGGACCACGTCTTCGCGCCTTGTGTTACCTACGTGTAGTCTAGTTTTTTCTTTGTTTTTGGGGTGCTTTGGGATCTACCTCCTCGCGGTCTACCCCGGGCAACGGCACCACAGGCTGGCTTGTGGGATGGCAGAACGATCCCACTTAAAGCGGTGGAAGGCTCCGCAAGGAGCCGACTCTCTCGCGAAAAATAATGTGAAACAACGGCTGCACCTCCTCCCACTAAAAGTGCACCTCACTAACATCAGGGGGGTGCACTCCATCTCCATCTCTCGATCCGGTCCATCATCACCTTAAAACCGAGATGCCGCACCTGTTTTTCCTAACGGAGACGAAGATAACAACCCGTCGGACGTGGCGTACCTCAACTACCCGGGTTACTCTCTGGAACACAAGTTCAAGAAGCTGGCTGAGGTCTGTGTGTACGTCCGCGATGACATTTGTTGTGGTCGTCTCAGTTGGAGAAATCGCTACTTGTGGACACTGGCGTGGAGAATTTTATCTACGTCGGCATATACCGATCGCACAGCGGTGACCAGGAGACAACAGCGCTGTTTAGTTCCCTCGTGGAGTCGATCGACGTAGCCCTGCAACGGTACACAACAGCGAAGCTCATTTTTCTGGGGGACTTCAACGCCCACCATAAAGAGTGGTTGTTCCCGTACCAGAAAACTGACCATGCCGGGTTAGAAGTGCGCAAGTTTGCTTTAACACTAGATCAAACCCAGCTGGTGAATGTCGCAACGCGAGTACCGGATGTTTACTTATTTATTTATTTATTTAAAATAATGTAAATAACACCTTAACAGCTTACATATCGCCAATTCGATGTTATCACAAATGCTTTAAAAAAAAAATACAAGTTAAAAAGAATTAAAAAAAAAAAAAACGTACAATGAAATGAGTTTAAAAATACAAATATCATTAAATTCAATAATTACAATAAAAATACAATTAAAAATAAAAAAAAATACGGTTACAAAACCAATTAAATTAAAATACAATAAAAAAAATTAAATTCAATAAAAAAAAAATATTATCTAAACATTTTCAATGCACTTCTGTGCCACTCCTGTGAACTTCGTCAGGCTGCAGTGAAATATATCTACTTCTTCCGAAATAATGTTTAAAAATCTTAAGGCGCGTGATAAGTAAGTTGCCGCCCATACACCCAATTGCTTGGACCTTCTGCTGACAACTGATCCGGGTAGTCATTCAGTATCGGTCTCAGCCCCGCTGGGAACGTCTGACCACTGCCTGGTGAAATCCGTGTCGACCCTCCTCCTGATAAAAGTCCTAGAGGCATGAGACGAGTATGGCGATACGAGTCAGCAGATTGGGATGAGATGCGGCACTTTTTTGCGTCTTATCTATGGCGGCAAGTGTGCTTTCTTCGCGTGACCCCTCGTGCTGCGCTGACTTGGTTGCGGACGTGATTCGGCAGGGGATGGAGTTTTTTATTCCATTCTCCGATATCCCTCTCGGTCACAAATCCCGGCCTTGGTATAATGCAGAATGCGCCCAAGCTGAGGCCCGTAAACAGTCTTACCAAGCCTGGGTCATGGCCCGCGACCAAGAAGCTAAAGCACGTAGGGTTCGTGCGAGAAAGACAGCCTTTAATTCTGCCGCTAAGTTCTGCAAGCGGGTTTTACAGGGCTCATTTTGACCATTTCGGACGTATCGGGCCAAACTAGCATCGCACCCTCCGGGTAGTAAGCAGTTTTGGTCCCTATTGAAAGCAGTTGAAACTAATTTCTGTCGACCCACTTTGCCTCCAATGCTGAAACCTGATGGCTCGCTGGCTCACTCTGCAAGTGTGAAAGCAAATTTATTTGCAACTCTCTTTGCGAGCAATTCGCGTCTGAACGTTGGTTCCAAGCAACCACCGACTTTACCTCGTTGTGACTCTTCGATGCCAGAGATCGCAGTTCACATTAAAGAGGTCCGTCGAGTATTGTGCAGTCTAGACGTGAATAAGGCCAGTAGACCTGACGGCAATCCAGCGAGAGTATTGAGGCAATGTGCACTTGAACTGTCTCCTGGGTTGACACGCCTGTACCGCCTCTCCCTTGAAAAAAGAACGGTGCCGAAATCATGGAAGTTTGCGAATGTGCAACCGGTGCCCAAAAAGGGAGAACGTGCTGACCCTGCACATTACCGACCTATTGCCTCCATCCCATGCAAGGTTATGAAAAGGGTTCTGAACAGTAAGCTGCCGACCTACCTTGAAGACAATGATCTCCTCAGTGACCGTCAATATGGTTTTCGCCGGGGACGGTCGACTGGCGATCTTCTTGTGTATGTCACACACTGCTGGGGCAAAGCCATCGAGAGACACGGCGAAGCACTTGCCGTGTCGCTCGATATTTCGAAGGCCTAAATAGGGTGAGGCCTGATTAGGGTGAAGCTATACTTCATGCCTGGACAGCTTTTAACCCTTTATAAAGCACAAGTCCGTTCCTGCATGGAGTATTGTAGCCACCTTTGGGATGGCTCAGCTAAATATCAGCTTGTCGCGCTTGACTCGGTGGAACGCAGAGCTAAGAGGCTCATCAGTGACGTACAACTGGTGGATGCCGTAAGATTGCCTGCTTGTCGGTCTTTTACAGATTATACTTCGGTGAGTGTGCCCAAGAACTTTACGACCTCATCCCACCGGCCCCCTTTTACCATCGGACATCCAGACGCACTGCATCTGACCAGCTTTTCCAAACGTCTTTTATAATGCGCACAGCAGTGGAACACTCTGCCTGCGTCTGTGTTTCCAAACGCTTACAACCCTAATCTCTTCAAAGTTAGAGAGAACATGCTCCTTCTGGATAAGCTCGCTCCATCGTAGACTTTGTCTCTATCATCTCTGACATAGACAAGAGCAATCCCATCACAAATAAAAAAAAGAAGAATTTTTTGACGCCTAGTTATGAAATTTTATTTTCTATTTGAAATGTATGTAAGTATTTAGTTTTCTATTTAAGATTTATTATATTTTTGTTGATTGTTCTGCAGTTCTTCCAGCTTCAACTACCAGAAGATGCCGCAAACGAAGATGTTGCAGAAGGCTCCCGAACGGCCGCATCGTCACCTTGGAGCCGCCACGCAAGTGACGTCACCGCCACCCCCCGCGCACCCCGTGACCTGGCGCGTTCGACTACCAACACTTTGGGGACGGACTTAACTCGAACTTTTAATGTTGTTTACCAATTATCTTTTAAGGACTAGGTATATGTAAGGAAGTAATTAAACACAACAACCCACATTTACGGGCCACAATCCAGGACAAAGTGGTCGGAGGTATTGGGTAGTAGTAGGCAGTGGTCGGCACAGGTCGGTGGAGGTCGGCGGCAGTGACCGTGACAGAGCACTCAAAGAGATTGGTGCTGAATGCTAGTGCCATCTCTGAATGAGAGGCCAGCTCATTACGGCCCGCTAGTCGTGGTGTGCCTTTTATATTAGCTTTTATTTTAATAAAACGTATTTTATTTGAGAATCGGTTTTGTACACACAAAACTCCTGTTATTATAGATCTCATGTGCTCTGCTAATGCCACTCGCTCTGTTAATGCGCTTTCTGGCATCAGTCCATAATATTACTCCTATGTAAGTTGAGTTTAGATAATGATAAAAAGAAAAACAAAATAATCTGAGGTGAGGTACACAAGTCGTAGTTTGATGTAAGAAAATTCTCGAAAAAAAACCTGCAGCACAAATAGAATACTTCTCCTCTCCCCTCCCGAAAAATGGTTATTGTTTATATGTTTACTGCACGAACAAAGCAAAGTCGGAGGTACACGAATTTGTAGATCGTGGGTTACGGTCGTCTATTGTCACTTTTGCACGGACAGGACCCCAACCACCCCTAAGGACGGAGGCAGAAGCTCAGGGAGGCGATGTATGGCGAGATATGCTGGCACAAGTGGCACAGAGGACCGAAGTCTTGCTCGCAGCCCGCTTGAAGACTCGCTGAGGAGTGATTCCCTGCTTGGGAATTTGTGTCGTAGCACCTGGAATCCACCGTTCTAGCGTATTAAAATGCGGCCTTATTAGTTTCCGTGGGGGTAGGTTCCACTGACGACAATAAGAAAGTACCTATCTAATCGTAGTAGACAATACGTCGTGGTGGCACCTTCCAGAAAGGAGTTTACATTGTAAGCAAGCTTGAGTAAAGGAAAACAGTATGTAGCACAAATTTAAATCGTCAACACTAAGAATTTAAATTTCATCCATAACCTAAACTTGTTGCAGTAACTTTTTACTCATTCTTCCCTTGCTAATGACTTTTGTAACATATATTAATCGTATAGTAGTCTTGGGAAATGGTACGAAACTGAATTTATTTATATGATGATATTTTCAGGTCCTTAATATGCCAAGACCTCAAGTTTGTAGTCTTAGCTGATGGTAGACTTGGGCAAAGATGTACCGCCAAGCGGCCTAGTCGTGTTCCGGTACGTTGCTCAGTGTAGCCAATTCAGAGGAGTTGGGTCGAAATAGTTGTTCCAATGCAGGCAGACTGACCAGGCTCGCGTTGATATGGGCGTATCGGGAGACTAGTCGCGGTGGGTAGCGGGATCCGAGGCACGGTGCGGCGCTGGCCGACCGCAGGTAGTTGGGAGCCCAAGTAGTGTGCTAGCCACACATGAAAGGCTGCCCTGCCAACTGTCGAAAAATCCCGGGGTGCACCATCGTGCTGGCTGGCGACCAGACGGGAGGACCCGATGGACATTCCCGGGGGGGCTCGGGCGTCTCCGCAGTCTTTAGACTGGTCCGCCAATGATGTCATCCTGTCAGAGCGTGCCTGAGGGTAGCAGCATGGAACCTTATTTCACTTCCTCAACCACTTTCACTCAAAGATGACGAAAAGGAACAAAATAAGAAAAGCTGTACAGCGGTAGCACTTCCTCTCCCACAAAGTGCACCTTAGCAACATTCGAGGCCTACACTCAAATCTCGCCGCAGTCCATCACCATCTGGAGACGGAGAAACCAGCAGATCAGATGTCCGTCAGACGTGTCTTAGCTTTCATACCCAGGGTTTACCCTGGAGCATTTCAAACCACGTGCGGGCGTATATATGTACGCCCGTGACGCCATCTGCTATCGTCGTCTCCATAATCTTGAAGACTCCAGGTTCTCAACGCTATGGTTTTAGTGGACACAGGCCTGGATAAAATTGTCTACGCTTGTGTCTACCGTTCGCATAGCGGTGATTAAGAGACAACTGGGCTCACGCAGCACCTAAGTGAAGCGGCAGATGCGGCTCAGCAGCGGTACCCTTCTGCCCAATTGGTGTTACTGGAGGACTTCAACTCCCACCATCAGGAGTGGCTCTTCCCATACCAGTGCACTGACCATGCTGGAAGAAAGACGAGAAATCTAGCTCTAGCGCTAAATCTTACCCAGCTGGTCCAGGAGGCAACGAGGGTGCCGGATGTTGATTCACACACTGCCAATTGCTTGGACCTTCTGCTGACAACAGATCCTGACTGCTACTCGGTGCCGATTTCTTCTCCACTGGGTAGTTCTGACCACTGTCTGGTGAAGTCTGTGTCCGTTTACTCCCCGCCCGATCCTAGCCCAAGAGGCATACGGCGGGTATGGCGGTACAGGTCAGCAGATTGGGATGGCATGCGATCTTTCTTCGCAGGTTACCATTGGCAGCCTACTTGCTTCTTCGACTGATGCTTCGTCTTGCGCGGACGCCGTGACGGATGTGTTGCGTAAGGGAATGGAAGTACTCCATTCCCTTACGCAACACATCCGTCACGGCATATTCCGTTCTTTGACATAACAATGTCTGGCGAAGCTCGTCCATGGTTTGGTGCCGAGTGCAATCGCGCTGATGCGCTTAAACACGTGGCTTACCTAGCATGGGTCGACGCTCGTACGCGCAAAGCAAATGACGTTACTCGGAAGAAGAGAGCCTTCAACAGGGCTGCCAAGTCCTGCAAGAAGGTGCTGCGGAGGGCACGGTTTGACCACATCAGCCGAATAGGGAACAAACTTCCTTCATACCCAGCAGGTAGTAATGCTTTTTGATCCCTGGCTAAGTCGGTCGAATCGAACTTCTGCCGCCCCTCACTACCACCACTGCTGAGACCGGACGGGATGCTGGCCCACTCCGCTGAGGAGAAAGCGAACTTGTTTGCTTCCTTGTTTGCGGAATCTTCGCGTCTGGATCCTGGTGGCGCGAGGCCCCCTTCTTCTCCTGGTAGATGCGAGTCTAGTATGTCGAACATTCGCATTCATCAGAAGGACATCCATAAGGTACTGCGTAACCTCGACGTGAACAAGGCTAGTGGCTCCGACGGGATACCGAAAATTGTTCTGAAGACTTGTGCGCCTGAGTTGTCTCCGATCTTGAAATGTCTATTTTGCCTTTCGTTTGAGACTGGAAAAGTGCCGAAGGCTTGGAAGCAAGCTAACGTGCAACCCATGCCCAAGAAGGGTAGTCGAGCTGACTCGTCCAATTATAGACCCATCTCGGTAACGTCCTATATATTCGGTAATGACTATAGAACGCGTACTGATTCATAAGCTCCTGGCGCACCTAGAAGCGAATGATATCCTTAGTGACCGACAATACGGGTTCCGCCAAAATCGGTAACTGGGGATCTTCTAGCGTATGCCATTCACATTTGAAGTGAAGAAATAGAGAAGCACGGGGAGGCACTAGCGGTCTCCCTTGACATCTCGAAGGCCTTCAACAGGTTCTTGCACGATAGCCTTATTAGTAAGCTTCCTTCCTTCGGTCTGCCCGTCGGTTTATGTGATAGATCCGAGTAGTCATAGATGGCATAATTTGTCGGGTAAAAACTTCATCGCCGTTCGTCTTGTGGTCCGATAATGGAACAGGCTTGGCGAAATTAAATTATGCAATTCCGTCGCACATTTTCCAAAATGCAACCGGTACAAAACCGACAAGCTAGCAACTCGTCGTCGATGCTCAAGACTTTGGAGCTTCGTCGCGACGAGCTTCTCATTGCTGATGATCCTTTTGGCTCGTTTCTCAATTGACTCAAGGGCATCAAGCTGGTATCTGGCGGATCCGTCCTAAAGATGAGAGCAGTATTCCATACACGATCAAACTTACGCTTGATAGAGTTTGAGCAGCTGTTCCGGCGTGAAGTGCCGTCTCACCTTTGCTAGGATCCCCAACTTCCTTGCAGCCACTTGAGCTTTTGCCTCTATGAAAGGGCCAAAATAAAGAGTAGATTTTAATGTAACCCCAAGATGCTCAAGTTGGTCGGTTATCGGCACGGTTGCACCTCGGAAAGATGGAGCTGGGTGGAATTGGCTCCTTTTGGCGGAAAATAGACACGCTTGGGTCTTAGCAGCATTGAACTTGACCAGATTGGCATCGCCCCATTCAGAGACAGCCTGTAAGGACACATTCAAGCGCTCAACCACAGCCTCCCGAAGAGACCGGATCTGCGACCCACCAGCTCGTGCGTCGGACACGTATCTCTCAGCAACAGTGCTGTCGTCTGCATACCCAAAGGTACCGGGTTTAAGAAGATCATTAATATGCAGCAAGAACAGTGTTGCCGAAAGCACCGACCCCTGAGGAACCCCGGCATTAATATCCAGCAGTCCAGACGAGCAGCCATCTATGACCATTCGGATAGACCGATCCCTCAGGAAATCTGCAATCCAATCACACAAACCGGCGGGCAGACCGAAGGAAGGAAGAAGTCAGTAAGAGTCTGACACTCCATCCGCTCTGCCCAGAGCGGATGGAGTCATTTGATGATTTCCCATCCTTAAAAAAAAGGGCGAGATACAAGGATTTTTGATCTTGATCAAAGATTGAACCTAGGCAATCAAGGTTTTCATATACATCGCGAGGGAGAAATAAAATCTCATCTCCTAAGTCTGTGTCAACGGTATGGGAACCACAAACTACTATTTCCCGCGCAAAAACTAGAAAAGAAGGAGTAAATCCAGTGGCTTCATTAACTGAATTATTAATTACAAATTGCACTTTTGGAATAAATACGTCCCATGATCGATGATCACTCTCTGCGAAAGTGGAAATGCAGGTAATAATAGCTTTGTTGTACCGCTCCACAGTATTAGCCTGAGGGGTATACTTTGGTGAATAGAAAACGTTATACTTCTTGAATAAGTTCTGAGTATGGCCACTTGTAAACTAGGAAAATACATTGAGGAACACCATGAACCAAAAATATTTGTTCCTCCAAACTTTAACAATAGTCTGAGAAGTTGCTTTTTTTAATTGGAAAATATGTCAAAATTTGGAAAAACAACTAATATGTAACTAAGTACTTTGTTTCCGTGTGATAGACAGAGGTCCCGTTAAGGTGATTCAATCAGAATAAGGCCGTTTTTCGTTTTAGCGTATCTTGTTAGGTTCCTGAAACAGGAATGTGAAAATGTCGTATATGTATTTGACTACATGATCTAGTATTCAACTGAAGGAATACACGATACGAAGACATTTTCTCGATAGAAAAAAATTACAAAGTTCGAAGTATCTTTTTACTTTTTTAACTACAAGATGCAACGCTTTAGATTGGTCGTATGAAAATTACTTTAAAATAGATAAAATAACCTTATCGAGGTTTTAACTGAACAGACTGAAAAGATTTTAATTAATAAAAACTTTTATGTAAAAAAATCTGATATGCTTAGTGTACACATTCAAGATCTATCTCAACAGAAAAGAGACATAGATCATCTGTATCACAGAACATTTTATTATGGCCGGACATGAAAAATTATTGAACATTTCCAACTACAAATTGGGAGCAATTTATGCAAGGCGATCGCAGAAACGAGGAGGGGCATGTATTCTGAATAAAAATTGTCTGGAGTATAAAGAACTTCCGGATATTTCGCATCATTCTATAGCCAATGTCATTAAATGCTGTGGCATAGAAGTAACAAACCATAACCTAATTATAATATGCATCTATAGGCCACCAAAGTTTAATAACTTAAATGTATTTTATGATAAATTAGAGATTATTTTGAAAAAACTATGTACCAACTCTAATAAGAAAATAGTCATATGTGGGGATTTCAACATAGACACGTTAAAAAGAAATAACTTGACTCTAGACTTTGAGCACTTTCTATTGGGCTACAATCTTAACACCCTCTTATATAATCATAGAACTTCAACAACCCACCAGGCTCGCCAGCAATACTTGCTTAGACAATTTTGCACGCAGCTCTCAATTAAAGTGTTCATCAGAAGTAGTGGACTTTGCGTTGTCTGACCATACTGCTCAATTTTTAGAAGTTAAATTAATGAAATCATATAGAATCAATTCTTGGAGGGTAAAAAAACGAGATCTATCCAATGAAAATATGATAAAGTTTAAAAGTTACCTCAAATGCCTTTCCTTTTCTGAAATTTACCAGACAAATAATGCTAATGAAGCATACGATTATTTTTTAGAACAGTTCCACTGGCTGTACGATCTTTGCTTTCCATACAAATTGGTAAAAGTTAGGACAAATAAAACCATTAAATGGGTCACACGTGGCATCCGAGTGTGCAGTAGAAAACAAAGATATTTATTATGGAAATACAGACGCGAACCATCAATCTGTAATAAAATTACGTTCAGAAACTACTCACGCAGATTTCGGAAAATTATTAAATTAACGCAAAAAGCGCAAAATAATTATTTTATTTACACCTCAAGCAACAAATCTAAAGCATCTTGGCAGGGTATCAATAATAAACACCGAATTACCGAACCGATTTCCCAAATTAGAATCCAGGATAAGACCATTACTGATCCGACCGAAATTGTCAACGCTTTTAATGATTTTTTTATCGACCAAACCCAAAAAAATGTGACTACTGCGCCCGACTCTAAGAATTTGACAAGTAACCCAAACTCAATGTTCATGCAACCAGTATTACCGCAAGATGTTTTAAGAGCAATCAAATTATTAAAAAATAAAAACAGCACTGGATATGATGGAATATCAACAAAAGTCGTAAAATTCGTATCGTTTGAGATCGCCTCACATTTAACTCATATACTAAATATATGTATTAGTTCTGGTACATTTCCGGACAGCTTAAAAACAGTTATAGTGAAACCTCTTTTAAAAAAAAAAAGATAAGAAAGATCTCACTAATTATAGGCCAATTGCTTTAATACTGTAGCGGCATCAAGGCCGCCACAAGAAAAACCTACGAAGCAAATCTACATCGCAACAAAAAGCACCGTGACGCCATCTATCCGATTAGCAGCGAACTACAACGTTGAAATCCTGCATCGCGCAAGCAGAGTTTACCGTGCGATTTGAACATATACATCAGCCCGAATATCAACAATCGGGCAGTAGCCCGCCAGGCACAACATCCGCCTGGTCGGAGGATCCTCCTTTCCAAATGAGGTATGCGGGACTTTACTCTCTGTTCCGCATACCTCCAAAATACCAATTTTTTCAAATGTTATGGAAAGGATTCTCTATGACTCGATAAATCACTTTTTATCTAAATATGACATTATATGTGCGGAACAAAAGGGTTTCCGAAAGAACAAAGGCATGGGTCTACCTTTTATAGCAGAACTTTTTACGTCATAATATTGTTTTGCATAACAACGGATAGCATAAACTTCATTTCGCAGAAAATCATTTCGCATACACTCAGTTGTCATACATTCAAAACTCATAATTTTGTTAGTCTGAATCATCTTTAGGCATAATGTTTATATCCATAATAATTAAAAAGCAGAACCATCATATCGCAGAAAATTCACAGTCAGAATCGTCTTTTGGCATACATTTTATATCGATAGTCATTAAAAGGCAGAACTGTTTTTTTTCGCCACACACATAACCACCACCTAACCTAAATGCTAATTACAAACATATTGTCGGCTTGGATGCATGTAGCATGCAAACAGGCATACAACATGCAAGCAGGCATGCAACATGCAGCATGCATGCAGCATGCATGCAGCATGCATGTAGCATGCAAGCAGGCATGCAACATGCAGCATGCAAGCAGGCATGCAACATGCAGCAAGCATTGTTTCTGTCACGGCTCCGGCGCTGCGGGGTTTGGGCGGCGCCACGCGAGCTTATCGTCACAGATGGTTTTAACGCTCACCACCGCAGCTCCGGCGAAGCCGGCCAGCCTCAGCGGTGGCGGGCCTTCAAACCACCTGCTCCTCAGCTCGCGGGCCGCCCTACCCCTCCGCGCCTACGCGGGTTTAAATTACACTCTAGGGGTAGGGCAGACAAGACTGCGTAAAGTCGGTTTCACAGCGATTCGTTTCTGTCACAAAATTTTGCAGCACAATATATTGACTTTTTATGACACAAATTTAATTTAATATTGAAAATGCTACCAATACATGCTATATTTAGAACATTCTATGTCACTTTTGCAGACCATTCGATTTTAAATACATTGCACGTAGGTTATCTAACCATTCGACAGCATAAATTTACTTTATTTAAATTATCAGTTTTATTCCATATATTATAAGTTTTTGATGTTTTGAACACTAATTTTTACAAGAAGATACATCTATTTTAATTTTTGATGTTCAAATATGCACCCATACCAAATAATCGTATCTCTAAATAAATATTATGCTAAACAAAATTATGCATAATATTAATTATGGCAAAGGTAATTATGCGAAACAAAATTCTGCCAAGATAAAAGTATGCCATTGTAAATTCGGACACGTAAATATTCTGCCAAACAAAAGTTATGCTAAATAATTTTTATGCCTTAAAAATATACGATTAAATAAGATTATGCCATGTGAGTTATGCCAAATAAAAATCGGAGTATCAAGATTCTGCCAAATAGAAGGAACCCCAAAGGCATAAATGTGGCCGTTTATGATTTGATAAATGTAATCATGCAAAATGTTGACAAAAAAGTACCCGTTTGTGCAATTCTGACGGACATGACGAGGGCATTTGATTGTGTCGATCACGAAATCTTGGTAAATAAATTATATGCCACAGGGATTAGAGGAAATTTACTTAATCTTCTAAAATCCTATCTCAGTAATCGTAAGCAGCAAACAGAGATCACTAAAATATGCCTGAAAACAAAGAGATGGAAGAAATATCTATCTAAAGTTAGAATTGTCAAGTATGGTGTACCACAGGGCAGTGTGTTAGGTCCATTATTATTTTTACTGTACATTAATGACTTGCCAAGACACATTAAACATCCCATGGTTCTTTTCGCTGACGATAGCACCGCTTTTATTAAATGCCTTGACAGAAATTCATATGCAGGACATAAATAATACATTAACAGATATTATACATTGGCTAGAACATAATAACTTAGTAATTAACATTCAAAAAACAAATGTTGTGCATTTTAATGGGTTGTGGAGGTCTGGTAGGCAGCCGCTCCATGTAAAACACTGGTATTCAGCTGAATCCGGTTTGACTGGAAGCCGACCCCAATGTAGTTGGGAAAAGGCTAGGCAGATGATGATCTGATAATAGAAATAGGCCAATACGAAAGCAATATGAAAACATGCTGAATGTGAGTAGTTATGACACCGCCTTATTAAAGAAAAGTGTGTTATATATGGGTCCGACAATATTTAATAAAATGCCCGATAGAATAAAAACACAGACTGTTCCAGTTTTCAAGAAGCAGTTGACAAAGGACATTGTAAAAAATGGCCTATGAACCAACACGCATGAAATATTTACTATAATTACTAGTTCCTTTTATAATATACATTACTTATATTTTAATAGAACGGACACTTTTCAGTTTCGAAAACATTTTAAAAAGTATTCACTTTCGTCCTTAGCTTCCGTCATAATCGTCGGTGATAGTTCTTTTATTTTTTGGTTCAATTTGAGGTTTTTAATAGGCAAAGGTATTATAGCTCATACAGCCAAGTCTTTGTAACAGCACTCTTAATAGGAGTTTGACACAGACAAGCGTCAGTATTCTCAACACTTGATATACGATAATGATTTCTAGTTACAAACAGTCCGCTATGATGTCGCGGAACCATAATAAGCCTTATCAAAAAACTCGATTGAAAGCGCTGTTTGAAACGAGCAATAATATCGACACTGACAATTGACAGATGACAACATTTGACATTTGGTAGTAATGTCACTTGGCGCGTATATACTACATAATTATGCTATACCTACTTTATAATCACACGAAAATGAAAAAGTAAATCCTTAATAAAACCCTTGCATGTCCTTAAGACTCCCGACTCCTAGAGTTCAATGTCAAAAAGCGCGCATCTGTCGTACTTACATTCAGTAATAAATGCTAAGTTATTGCTATATACGCTAAGTTATTGCTATATACCGAATGTTTTATTGACGAAATTATAACCTCAAAATCCGAAAGTGTTTTGATTTTTTCAGAATATTCTCAAAAGTGTCCGTCGTTTTAATTTAGGTTTAATCGAATATATACATTATCTAAAACCGAAAGAGTAAATACACCTCTCTGTTGGATCTTAGGCGAGCTATGTATGTACGACGAGCAATGTCCTTTGTTGACAAAAAAATGTTATTATTCTATTTAAATGTGATTTTTTGAACGATAAATTTTGAATTAATATTAAATTCTGTATCTATTTTTAATAAAACATTTTTAATTATATTAAATTGTACTGAAAAATATGCTATTGACTCTAACCTGAATATTGAATGTTATGGATATTCGCTGGCATTTTTCGTAGGTAATCTTTTTATTTGTGAATTTGATTAATGACTTATTTTATCAATATGCATGAATTATGCTTGTAATGTTGTGGTTGTATTGTTTAATTGAATTTATTATCTTTATATTACTTTTTGCATGCCTTAGTCAAGGTAGAAAGTATATGTCTCCCCTAATAATAATAACATCTGTGTATTGTACCTACTTTCTGTGCAAATAAACGATTATTCTATTCTATTCTATTCTATTCTATTCTATTCTATTCTATTCTATTCTATTCTATTCTATTCTATTCTATTCTATTCTATTCTATTCTATTCTATTCTATTCTATTCTATTCTATTCTATTCTATTCTATTCTATTCTATTCTATTCTATTCTATTCTATTCTATTCTATTCTATTCTATTCTATTCTATTCTATTCTATTCTATTCTATTCTATTCTATTCTATTCTATTCTATTCTATTCTATTCTATTCTATTCTATTCTATTCTATTCTATTCTATTCTATTCTATTCTATTCTATTCTATTCTATTCTATTCTATTCTATTCTATTCTATTCTATTCTATTCTATTCTATTCTATTCTATTCTATGTTTTTTATTCCGAGCTAGTCTCTTACTATCGTCAGCTCATCTTTTGCCTAGCAAAAGTATTTGCATCTCTCTCGTTTGTTCAGTTCTTTAGATGCTCCGTTGAGCTCTTGCAGGCAGGACCTGTGACACATTTTTGCAAATCGGAGCTGTCAGATTTTCGTAATTTAAATATTTTTTTCAACAGTAAATGCTAGTGGTTTAGCAGTTTAAATTAAATTTTGTGTTAAAAAAGTGTCTGAACCATATGAACGTATATTTTTATGACCTTGAACAATTTACAACGTAATATTTTCCTATCCGCGCTTACTTTTGAATTATGTATAAAATTGGTATGAAACAAAAGATCAAAAAGAAACATAGTACAACGTCGTTGGTAGTTCTTACCTGAAGGCGAAAATGGACGCGTTTTCCAGGAAATTAATAGCTACGGCTTGAAAAAAATAGCGACTCCACCTTCATTTGTATACACGTACAGGATCCTCCAAAGTGTACATCTTACAAAGCAATATTGGGTAAACATTTTATATATTGGAGTGTCTGTTTTTACTACGTTCAGCTAAATCCAGCTTGACTGGGAGCCGACCCCAATATAGTTCGGAAAAGGCTAGGCAGATGATGATGAGTTGTTAGCCCCAATTTTACTTCATCATGATTCTAACCTCCTGATATTTGGTAAGTCATTAGGTACCCCTTCTTATTCCAGTCCAGGCCTGTGCAAAATGCATACTTTGCTTTAATTGAAATACAAATTACATAATACTATTAAGACCACCATCATAGGCTAAAAAGCAGATTAAAAGTATATTAATCAGTAAAACTAGAGTTTCCTTTCATAAATACTAGACTTTTACATGATACTTGACATTGACAATTTGACGTACAGTAACAGGTTCAGTATTCGACATATTTGGCGGTCGCCATTTTGCTTACGAAAGCTATCGAGCGCTATTAAATTACTTGACCGTCACTGGAAGCTTTATATTGAGAGAGCATATCCGTTTCCGTCGATTTCTATGCTGTTTTAGTACTGGTTTACCCTACTCAGTGGCGCCACCTGGTGTTTGCTTATCATTTTAGTTTCGTAAAATGTAACGAGCTACTTTTAGTTCATTGGCGTTTCGTTCTCCGTCGAAGCAACTTGTGCGCATCGGTTCACGACCGATGTCAAAAAGAACACTATATTTTTTCCGAATTCTAATATTGTAATATTCGATTTTTTTTTTAAATACGTGATCCTATTATCTTTAACGGTTTTTCCGTTCGGAGCATTGTATGGTAAATTACATGTGAATTCAATATTTAATTTATAATATAGTGCTGTTTTATGGTGAGTTCTTTTTGAAGAAAAACTGTAAGTACCCTACTTTTTTAATAGAAAGTGATCATTACCTTGAACGGTTTTTGCTATTCGGATCACTACGTAGATATTTAGCAACGACCAGTAGCTCTTCAAGCTCGTCTTCACGGGCATTGCAGTCAGAAGAAAACAGTGTTTAAACGTCACGTGACCACAAAATCTGTTTATTTGATAAATCAACAATAGATGGCACTGTACACTACTTTTCTGAATTAAGCTTTAAATATGCTATCACTGATATGATATTTACTAAGTGCAACACTAAATTGGGAAATCGAAATACGTTATATTTCAAGCAGCATACATATTTCATTTCTCCTACGAAATATAATTAAAGTAACTCTGATGAGTATTTTCTATAACTTATTGAATAATAAATTAAAAATTTAGCTTGTTAAAGTTTTATTCTTGGTGTGTAAAAAAACTGAATTCAAGATCAAAATAAAAGATATGAATTATTTCGTTAATTGTTGGAACGAAACGTGCTAATACCAATATGGCGCCAGCGAAAATTTTAAGTGTCAAACGGGTGCTAAAATTCAAATGTTTTCGTGCTTTTGTTTTTGTTCGCTGTGTTTTATTCGGTTTTATTGGATTTTTACGTTGTTTTGGCTTTTCTCTTTGGACTTCGACGATTCAGTGTTTCTTTGTAACTACGGCTTTGTTTATTGAACTCTGATTATTCAGCTTTTCTGTACGATTGTGGCATTGTTTACTGGACTCTTGATTTACCTTTCTATTCGGAAATTTAATTAAGATTGGTCAAATAAAGGAGTACATAAAGACAGTTTTGTGCGCAGTTTGCGATTACAATTTTATTAAATGTTCCGAACATAAAAGTCTGGTGGTGGCAGAAATGCAAGATTTATTATGTAGATTTTTTTTATGTAATTGGTGTAAGGACACAAATAAAATAATAAAGGGAATTAGAGCAGATTTCGATGAGAATGACAAGGTACAAGAAATGGCACGGGAATACTTTGTGAAAAGAAATAAAAAATGATTTAAAATATAATGTGATTGTTTTCCTTTACTTAATTATTGTAATTAAATGACTCCCAAACTGAAATACATTAAAGAATTACGAAATATCTACAAACTACAATGTACATATATATAGCTAGCTATTAACTCGATAAATTGTCGAGAGATGGCGCTGCAAGTGAAAAGCTTGACTGAAGACTCTATCTCAGTATATTCAATGTACTCTGTGCTCGTCTTCTCCAAAACGTGGCAAGCGGTCGCGCCGCGCACGCCGCAAGAAGAACAAGCGTGCCCAACAGTCTAACCCGACATTGGACAAACTTATAAAGGAAGTTAGTGAGCTACGTCAACAAGTTTTTGCTAATAATATGCATACTGCCTGTCATGATGGAGTATCGGTTTGTTCTGGGGTAAGTGGGGAACTATATGACCAGCATAACCTTGACGAACAGTGTCCTGATGTTGAAGGTCAAAACTCAAATGTAGATTTCACTTTTGATATCGAAACAAAGCTTAAGGAACCATCAGTTCCGAAAACTCCTGATAGTTTTTTAAAAATGCTACTAGAGGTCCAGCGCTTAGGTAGCACATCTTGGTCCGAAGTAAGGTATTCTGATACTCAAAAGCTTTACAATCACACCCCGGGTTTCATAGACTTAGACACAAACGAAGAGGTAAAAATGTATGATACCTTACGGCACTTGGCACATGCCGCCGATAAATCATATGCAGCAATAACTTTTTGTATCCTAAAACAAAAAGAAACCTTACAAGAAGCTATTCGTAATCTCCTTTTTTGGGCTAAAAATACAGAAGTTAGTTTTGATAACTTAAGCGGAAAGGTTGAAGAATTATTTCAAAAAGGTGATTTGCATAAAATCTCTTCTGACCTGTTACAATTAGTTTGTGGCTATCGAGCCGAAAGCATAGAAATGCGTCGAGAGACAATTACTAGTCAAATTCGAGATCCATTAGTTAAAGCTTCTATGGACAGAATTCCCCCATCATCTACATCTTTATTTAGTCCCGAATCTTTTACATTGGCATTAGAAAAGGCCAGGTGTACGCAAAGCCTTCTGGCCTCCAAAACTTGACTCACATTCTAGATCTAACCAATCTAACCGCCGCCCCTCGCGGGGGCTAGGCGTACATAATAAGCCAGTAGTTTCATCGCGTGAAGCTCAATACTGTTGCCATGAACCGGGCATACCAGTGCACAAGCATGCCTGTGACAACTCACTCTCGCGGAGTGGACATTTTCGTACTAATTACACAAACAAAAGTCAGGGTCAGCCATCCTTTCAATCCGATCAATATACCAACGGTAGAGGTTCATTTCACAACCGAGGCTCGCGGCCCGATCGTGGAAGTAACCGAGGTCGAGGACGTTCAAACCCTCCGAAAAATTTCTGGAGCGAACCAAAAACGGTACAAACAATGACTCGAATCGTTTTCGAGGAGGTCAGTTAGCACACTACCACTCGAAATGGAAGGAAATGGGGGCACCAGAAATTGTACTAAAATTAATTCAAGGGTATCGCAGTCCATTTACCCACAAACCTCCTCTGATATACCCGAATGTAAGCAATGGTCCCTTTCAAACACCTGTCTCAAAAGAAATGTCTGCAATTATAAGAAAAATGAAAGCTCAGGGTATTCTAAAAGTCGCTCAACCTTCACCGAGTTTCATTTCCCCTCTATTTTTGATACAAAAACCCAACGGATCAGCTCGTCCTATATTCAACCTAAAATTGTTAAACGAATTTGTAAAAACCCAACCATTTCACTTAATAAATATGTACCGCATTCCGGACTTTCTGCAACCACAAGACTGGATGCAGGCATATTTCCACTTAAAAATTGCAAAGTCACACAGGCGCTTCCTTCGCCTTCTATACAACCAAGAACTGTTAGAGATGATTTCGGTTTGAGCACTGCACCCAAAACCTTTTCAATACTAACAAATTGGGTTGCCCAAATATTACGAGAACGCTGGAACATCCGAATCATCGTATATCTCGACGACTATTTAATAGTACATCAAAATGTACACGTTCTTCGAGATCATGTCGAGCTCACATTAGACACATTACAAAATCTTGGTTGGCAAGTAAATTTCGAGAAATCTGTTCTTTGTCCTCAAAAGACTATTACATATTTAGGAATATTGTGGAATCCCTGGGACAATTTAAAATCCCTGCCAAGAGAAAAAACCTTTTCACTAGTCAAAAAACTAAATCAAGTTCTCGAACGAGGAATAATAACTGTAAAGGAATTGCAGAAAATAATAGGACTGTTGAACTTTGCCAGTTACGTTGTTCCTCGAGGCCGGCTGAATCACCGGCAGTTATTAATGTTCATGAACTCGCTGCCAGACCTTCTATCGAAATCCTACCCACTACCACAAAATGTTCGAAAGGAACTGGAATGGTGGACTCTGAATTGTCAATTATCAACACCTTTACATTACCCTCCACCACTAAACTTCCTGACAACAGATGCATCAAACCAGGGTTAGGGAGCGCAATTGAACAATTTGGCTGTATCGGGCAGTTCGTCGCAAGAGGAACAGTCACTGCACTGCAACCAAAAAGAAATGTTGGCCATATTTCGCGCCCTTCGAGACAACGCTCACCTACTCCACAACAGCTCGATCCTGATACAATGCGACAGCCGGACTGCTGTCAGTTATTTAAGGAACGAAGGAGGTACGAAATCATTATCCCTATTAGAACTAACCTATCAAATTCTGAATTTACTCGACCAATTTCAAATTCACTTCAGCATACACCATCTTCCAGGCATGTACAACAATCATGCCGATCACTTGTCACGCTTTCGCCAACCTCCGGAATGGCATCTAATGCCAGTCTGTACGGAAATAATATTTGCAAAGTGGGGAACCCCAATAATAGATTTGTTTGCCTCAGCGACAGCTCACGTAGTTTACAATTACGTATCCCGCGATCTGAGGGACCGACTAGCACTATTTCACGATGCATTCAGTGTCCAATGGAACTATCCACTCGCATGGGTGTTTCCACCTCCATTTTTAATCCCAAAAGTCCTAACACACCTCAATCAATCAACGGGAATATTTCTATTAGTGGTACCTCGATGGGAGAAGGTATTTTGGCGTGCAGACCTCAAAGCCCGGGCGCTAGCACCACCTCTAACTCTGAAAAACTTACAGACGCACCTGGTCGACACATCGACGGGACTTCCACCACCACAAGTGGACAAAATCATCCTCGAAGTTTGGAAATGTGGGGGTGGTCAGAGGCGGTAGAAACATGGACCGCTGAACAACAGTTATTACTCAAAAATTCCTGGCGGAAGTCTACCTTGAAAACATATGAGGTGGCTTGGAAACGTTGGACTTCCTGGTCGATATCTAAAAATATTGACACGAATAATCCTACAGGTTTTTTTTTGGCATTTAGCCCAATTTTAACCCGATTTGCATTTAATTCATAAATTATCATACAATACAATTCTTTTACATAAATCTGTCGTTTCCACTTTGTGCAATGCTGAAAGATCAAGTCAATTAAGGTCTCATGTTCTTGTAAAACATATTTTAAAATCAATTGCTCTGGAAAAACTAAAGTCTTCTAAGTCACCAATTTGGGATGTTAGTAAATTAATTACCTTCCTAAGTGATTACACTGTAGACATAAACAATCCCTTTCAAGTATCGCGTCATGCTGCGATTATTTTACTGCTTTGCTCAGGAAGACGCATACATGACTTAACGCTGCTTAGAGTTGATCCTGAACATTATATTAAATCAGACGATAATATTATATTATGGCCTCAATTTGGTTCAAAAACAGATAGCAATAATCACAGACAGTCTGGCTGGAAACTTCTTGTAAATCCCAACAATTGTAACCTAAATTCTATATTCTGGTTAGAGAGAACTACACAATTATTAAATGAAAGACGTAATACGGCAAAATCATTTCATTTGTTTATTACAGTCAGAGGTGTGCCGAAGCCCGCTTCACGCACCGTCATCGCAGGCTGGGTTAAAACCCTACTCAATGAAGCTGGCATCACAGCAACTCCAGGCATCTGCAGTAGCCTCTACAAGTTGGCTAGAAAATCATCCCCTTGACGAAATACTATCTCGAGGAAATTGGCAATCGGCTAATACATTCCAGAATTACTAGGTACAGAAGAGAAGTCATAAGAAGTGTTGATTCAAGTCTAAATATTACACAATTGTTTAAACCGATTAATTAAGCTCTGATTACCTATATACCTTTTGCAATGATTTATATGTACATTCAGTCAAAAAAGTATCGGGAATGGATGATTTGTTTATGGTTCCAAATTCAAATTTTTGTTTTATTGTATTTGTTAGATTGGCACAACTGTTTTCCATTTTGGCGCGGAGTTTGAGTTGCATCTGTTATTTATATTAAATACAGTGCTGGTTTTAGTAATATCATACTATATATAGTGTGTATTGCGAATTTCATAATGGACAAAAATAATAAAAAAAAACAAAATCACAAAAATATAATAATAAATAACAAAAATATCGAACAAACAGTTTGTCTTAAATTTTGCATCGCCAATGGAATTTCGTGTTCGGAGTCACTGAAAATATTACAGAAGGCTTACGGTGAATCGACTTTATCAAAAACTCGTGCTTATGAGTGGTTCAAAGCGTTCAAAAGCGGTCGAGATGTGATGGAAGATTTGCCTCGCTCTGGTAGGCCGTCAACGTCTGCAACTGAAGTTAACATCGCAAAAGTGAAGGAAATAGTGACTGAAAATCCCCATTCAACTCTGAGAGAGATAGCCGCCGAACTTTCTGTATCTCACGAGTCGATCCGTACCATTTTAACTAATCATTTGGGTATGAAACATGTTGCTGCTCGGCTAGTCCCAAAAGATCTGAATTTTCTCCAAAAACTCAATCGCATGAAAGTCGCTGAGGACATGCTAGAACGAGTCAGTTCGGACCCAACATTCATGAAACGCATTGTTACTGGTGACGAGACGTGGGTTTACGAGTTTGACATGCAAACTAGTCAACAAGCTTCGGAGTGGCGCCTTCCAACTGAACCGAAACCGAAAAAACCACGCCAAAGTCGATCAAAAGTCAGTCATGTTGACTGTTTTCTTTGACTATCGCGGTGTTGTGCACTCTGAATTCTTACCGGAAGGTCTAACGGTAAATAAAGAATATTATTTGAGCGTTATGCGGCGTTTAAGAGAGCAAATTCGACGAAAAAGGCCAGATTTGTGGAAAGAAAATTCTTGGATTTTGCACCACGACAATGCGCCTTCGCACAAGGCTATCATTGTGAACGAATTTTTAACCAAACACTCAACAAATACCATCCAGCAACCACCATATTCACCAGATATGGCTCCTGCTGACTTTTTTCTTTTTTTAAACTCAAATTACCACTTCGTGGCATCTGTTTTCAATCGATAGAAGACATAAAGGAGAATTCGCGGCGAGAACTGAACTCAATTCCGGAAGCAGCGTTTAAAAAATGTTTTGATGAATGGATTATTCGTTGGCGCAAGTGTATCGTTTCTAAAGGAGCATACTTTGAAGGTGATAAAATAAATTTGGATGAATAACAGACATTTTGTGTATTATTGATCTTTTCCCGGTACTTTCTTGACAGAGTAGTATATCTACAATATACTTTCTGAAGAATTAAATCGTGTTTTAACTAATATAATAAATATGTACCTATGTACCTTTTCAATTGATTAATACATATACTTTCTGGTGACTTAATTTGTGTTTTAAATTAATATTTCCTATCACATTGGCGTTATCATAATATAGTGGCGACACCAGGCGATAACAAACAGGTCTCAATATAAAGCTTCCAGTGACGGTCAAGTAATTTAATAGAAGCGTTTTACCTGAAATAAAACGCATATTAAAATACTTACCTCACTGGAAGCTTTAAGTTTACTTCTGCCTGGTTATATTGAGCCAATGAACTAAAAGTAGCTCGTTACATTTTACGAAACTAAAATGACAAGCAAACACCAGGTGGCGCCACTGAGTAGGGTAAACCAGTACTAAAACAGCATAGAAATCGACGGAAACGGATATGCTCTCTCAATATAAAGCTTCCAGTGAGGTAAGTATTTTAATATGCGTTTTATTTCAGGTAAAACGCTACTATTTTCTTCAGAACGCACTCATTAAGTAGAAAGTATTTTGAAGTCATAAGTATTTGAACTACAAAATACCTCGGCGTCAGGTATTTTAAATACGAATTACAAATTACATTTTAAGCAAGTATTTTAAATACTAAGGTTTTGTTTGTTTTGTAATACTTTTAATGTTTAGTCTTTTTAATACTTCTTGTATTTAAAATATTATAATACTGCCCAACCCTGTTCCAGCCTTACTTTATCACGTACCAGACATGTTTTTGTAAAAATAAAATGATTGGCAATGCTGTCATTTGAAAGCCTTAAGTTCGCTTTGTCGCATTTCCAACTTCTCATTAGATACATCGTCTCAAAAACAGTATGTCAATCAAGTTTTGATAGTCTTTTCATAACGTCGGCGAAGAAAATTTACCTACATTCTTTTTTCTATATGTTTGACCACTATCTCACCTGATGGTAAGTGATGATGCGGTCGAAGATGGAGCACGCTTGCCTAGAAGTAACTTATAAACTCTTGACTTAAAGACTCCCAGGTTGTAGCTATCAGGAAACAGACTCTGGCAGGGAATTCCACTCCTTAGCTGTACGCACTATGAATGTGTTCCCAAATCGTTTTGCTCTGTGTGGGTGGGATATCCACCATGTACCGGTGGCGCATCGCCTTACGTCTTGTGGTCCGATGATGGAACGGGCTTGGCGCAATTAAATTACGCAATTCAGTCACACACTCCCCAAGATGCAGCCGACTTTGGAGCTTCGACTCCATGAGCCTATCATTGCCGATGATCCTCTTGGCTCGTTTCTCAATTGACTCAAGGGCATCAAGATCGTATAGATCTGGCAGATTCGTCCCAAAGATGAGAGCAGTACTCCATACACGATCGAATGATAGAGTTTGAGCAGTTATTTCGGCGTGAAGTACCGTCTCACCTTTTCCCTCACTCCAAATGTGAGCATACGCTAGAATATCCCCAGTTGACCGATTTTGGCGGAACCCGAATTGTCGGTCACTAAGGACATTACGACAATAACAACGGCGGCGTGCCGCATATAACAGCAGCGGCGCTCATGTAAAACTCCATCGGAATTTTACTGAAAAGGTCGTTGATCAGATTAAGATTAGATTAGAAGAAGGGTATTGGTTAACTAAGTATTTAACTAACGTTATATGATAAAGAGTTAAAATATGCCAATAGCAAACATTTTTTTTTCACTGATTAAAAACCATCTCCGAAAAATGCACGGTTTCTTAGACAGAGTATACGTGTTTGAAGACACGCCAAAAAAATAAACAAATTGACTACTTATCATTTAATTCGTTTCCATAACATACTAATATAATTGAACTACTCCATAGCTTCCGAGTGCTAAAAAGTCTGTAGTCTATCGAAAAATCTACTGAATAAGTAGTTTTCAAAATAATTTGGGGACATACAAAACATGACATAATTTACCAACGACTGTAAAAAATAATTAAATTTGGAAAATCTTTTTTAGGATTTCGAAAATCCGTAAAAAACGGAACCATTATAGGGATCACTCGGATGTCTGTCTGTCCATCTGTCACAGCCAGTTTTCACTGGGTCTACTGGACCTATTTTATTGAAATTTGGTACAAATTTGGACTTCTGTGACTCAAACACGGAGGTGTTACGTAAATAAATAAATGTTGAGTATGGAGATCACTCATTCCATCACTTCCCGTGGGTGACGTTAGAGGTGACTAAGACCTGTATTCACAAACAATACTTATCTCAGTAAAGTAGCAACGCTATGCGAAGTTAGGCATTCCTCACTGCGTTGCATATGGCAAGCCTGAAAGGCTGATTGATAAACAATATTCAAACGACCCTTGACTAAGCAAACGCACAGCTTTGAACAAAGCTCTGTGATTGGTTCGTTTGTGTTGCATAGTTCACTTCGCTACTTGACGTTTCTTTCTAGATCTTCATTTATTAGTGGCAAGAGTATAAAAAGAACCACATCTTTGGAAAACCTGTAGCGTCGTCTAAATTCATCCCAACTGTAATCAAATCAATAGGATTTTGGAAATCCCGTATCATTTTTCTGGTATTTATTGAGCTTCTCTCATTGATATAATTACCAAATTCTTCACTACTATAACCATTGTAAAAGGACGCTATTAAAATGGAAAATTATCACAGACAGTAAAATCCAACCCCGAGGAGCTCGTAGCTAAATAATAACAGCCACACGGATCAATCTTGAAGGGCTTGTAGCAACGCTTGCCAAGGTTGGTCTGTGGATGGGTGACCGTCTTAACATAACGAGTATCCTCCGTGCCTCGGAAAGCACGTTAAGCCGTTGGTCCCGGCTGTCATTTGTAGATCTTTGGCAGTCGTTACGGATTGTCAGAAGCCAGTAAATCTAACTCCAGTCTTGCCAAGATGTACCGTGTTACCCAGTTAATGGGTTGTGGGGGTCTGGTAGGCAGCCGCTCCACGTAAAACACTGGTATTCAGCTGAATCCGGTTTGACTGGAAGCCGACCCCAATGTAGTTAGGGAAAGGCTAGGCAGATGATGATGATGAGTAAAATCCAACCCTAAAAATATTTCTCGTAACACAAAATACCGAGAGAATAGAGAGACATTAGCTATGCGTTGCTTAAAACAGCTAGCAGGCTACCTCATTCTAAGGAACGCATAAGTAGTGCTAGCCGCCACTCAAGAATGACTAAGTTTTAGGGGCCCTGTGCGCTCGCGCGCACTGTGAGACCTCATAGTTTTGTGAATACGAGTGTAAGGGACGCGCCAGTGAATGGGCAACAGCGTTCTCTGCAAAACTCAAGACCATACAGTGCGATCGCCAGCCCGCCTGTCAAGCGTGGCGATAATGGCAAACCCCACATCTTGGAGGAGGCCTATGCCCAGTAGTGTACGTCTTTCGGCTGTAATGATGATGATGATGGGGGTCACTTTTGGGGTCAAACTAGAAAATTTCGAAAAAAAGATTGTGTGACACATCAAATGAAAAACTTTCTGTGCGGGTTTTAATAATATTTTTTTTTAATAATTTTATAGTAAACTAGCTTCTGCCAGCGGCTTCGCCCGCGTGGTCCCTAGGGAACATACGAGCTTTAATTGTGATATTACTTTAAGAATATACAAATAAATTGTACGAAAGGAAACTGATTTGTTCTGTGTTTATTTGACTGCATCAGTAGCGAGTCTCCAACCCTTAGTGAAGCGAGCAGCAGCGTAGTCAGCATGCTTCAGGACGACAAGCCAGGCAGCATGCACGCGACTGCGGCACGACTGCACCCACTCGTCTGTATGGTCGGTTGAGTTCACAGACAGCACGGCAGCGGCACACTGACCAGTTCTGAAGCAAGGCTCTGTTTTTTTTCATTTTCGCCTACTATTGACATAAAACACTTTTTTTACAAAAAAATACAACCGACTATCAAATAATACCTAATAATAAGTACCTATTTAAAAAAAACCGCTAAGAGCGAGTCGGACTCGAGCAACGAGGGTTCCGTACCATCATAGTAAAACGTGAAAAACTTCTACCCCATCTTTTAAAAAATCAACCTCAAATGGTATTATTTGCTGACGATACGCATGTGTGCAATGCATCAGATTTGCCGTACCGAACGTTCAAAGAAATTATTGCGACATAGTATTGAACAAGGAGAAACTTGAATTCGTCAAAAACACGGTTTTCCTGGGGATTACGCTTGACTCAGGGCTATCTACCTTACCTACCCTACCTACCTTGTCAATACATTTACGAAAATATTATGTATGTTCGGAAAAATCTTCATCTTTTTAGCAAGATTAGTGACAGGCATAATTATAATACTAGAAATAGGAACAAATTAAATCAACCCCGATTCAGATTGGCCAAAGTACACACTTCTTTTATGGGGTACTGTGTTAAATTTTATAATAAAATACCAGTTGATATTCTCGAACTGAATGAGAGAAAATTTAAAGCATGCATAAAACACACTATGTAGACAAGCGTATTATAAACTGGAAGAGTATATCCTGGATAAAAACGCTTGGCTAAATGCTGGTCCTGCTCCACAGTCACAGCTGCTTGGGTCCACTTATTAGGTTTTTATATTTGGAAGAGATGCTTACCCTCTTTTTTATAGGTACTTACATAATTATTGTAATTACTTATTTATTATTTTTGATGTAAGAACTTAATCGTTGTTTTAATTAATTTATTTTTCATTCGGGAGCCGAGTCACCCGCGGCCGTAGGAGAATATCCAAATTTTAGACCCTACACGTGGTCCTCGGGTGGTGCTAATCAGGTGACACTAACTGGTGGTAGGCTTCGGCCGATGGCTTGTGACCACCCACTGGGCAAAGACGTACCGCCAAGCGGCTTAGCTGCGTTCCGGTACGATGCTCAGTGTAGCCAATTCAGAGGAGTTAGGTCGAAACACACAAATAAAAAATATTGATTGATTGATTGATTGAAATAGTTGTTCCAATGCAGGCAGACCAACTAGGCTTGCCCTGGCGTGGGCGTATCGGGAGACTAGTCGCGGAGGGTAGCAGGATCCGAGGCACGG
Organism: Lacanobia oleracea; assembly: GCA_950371165.1. Lineage (NCBI taxonomy): Eukaryota > Metazoa > Arthropoda > Insecta > Lepidoptera > Noctuidae > Lacanobia > Lacanobia oleracea. Next base: position 25,692,110 of record OX493403.1, read on the forward strand.
TGCGCCACTGGCCGACCGCCAGGTAGTTGGGGGCCCAAGTAATGTGCTAGCCACACATGAAAGGCTGCCCCGCCAATTGGCGAAAAATCCCGGAATGCACCATCGTGCTGGTTGGCGACCAGATGAAAGGGCCCGATGGTCATTCCCGGGGGGCTCGGGCGTCCCCGCAGTCTCCAGACTGGTCCCCCAAAGATGTCGTCCTGTCAGGGCGTGCCTGAGGGTTAGCAGCATGGAACCTCATTTAACTTCCTTCTCCTCAACCTCACTCACTTTTAAAATGAACAGGGGTAAAAAGAGAAAAGCTGTACAGAGGCAGCACGCCCTTTCGCATAAAGTGCACCTCTCTAACATACGAGGTCTGCACTCAAATCTCGCTGCAGTCCATCACCACCTTGAGACCGAGAAACCAGCGCTCTTGTTCCTGTCGGAGACGCAGATCAGATGTCCGTCGGACGTGTCATACCTGTCTTACCCAGGGTTTACCCTGGAGCACCACTTCAGACCACGCGCGGGCGTATGCATGTACGCCCGGGACGACATCTGCTATCGGCGTCTCCGTTACTTTGAAGACTCCAGGTTCTCGGCACTGTGGGCTATAGTGGACACAGGCCTAGACAAAAATGTCTACGCCTGCGTCTACCGTTCGCACAGCGGTGATTTGGAGACAACTGGGCTTACACAGCACCTGAGTGAGGCGGCGGATGCGGCTCAGCAGCGGTACCCTTCTGCCCAATTGGTGTTACTGGGGGACTTCAATGCCCACCATCAGGAGTGGCTCTTCCCATACCAGTGCACTGACCATGCTGGACAAGTGACGCGAAAGCTAGCGCTTGCGTTAAATCTTACCCAGCTAGTCCAGGGAGCAACGAGGGTGCCCAATGTTGAGGACCTTTTGCTGACAACTGATCCAGACCGCTATTCGGTGTCGATTTCTTCTCCACTGGGTAGTTCCGACCACTGTCTGGTGAAGTCTGTACCCGTCTACTCCCCGCCCGATCCTAGCCCAAGAGGCACCCGGCGGGTATGGCGATACAGGTCAGCAGATTGGGATGGCATGCGATCTTTTTTCGCATGTTACCCTTGGCAGCCTACTTGCTTTTCTTCCACTGATGCTTCGTCGTGCGCGGACGCCGTGTCGGATGTGTTGCGGAGGGGAATGGAGTACTACATTCCGTTCTCTGACATAGCGAAATCTGGCGAAGCTCGGCCTTGGTTTGGTGCCGAGTGCAATCGCGCTGATGCGCTTAAGCACGCGGTGTACCTGGCATGGGTCGACGCTCGTAAGCGCAAAGCAAGTGACGTGAGTCGGATGAAGAGAGCCTTCAACAGGGCTGCCAAGTCCTGCAAGAAAGTGTTGCGGAGGGCTCGGTTTGACCACATTAGCCGAATAGGGAACAAACTTGCTTCATACCCAGCAGGTAGTAAGGCTTTTTGGTCCCTGGCTAAGTCGGTCGAATCGAACTTCTGCCGCCCCTCACTACCACCACTGCTGAGACCCGACGGGACGCTGGCCCACTCCGCTGAGGAGAAAGCGAACTTGTTTGCTTCTTTGTTTGCGGAATCTTCACGTCTGGATCCTGGTGGCGCTACGCCCCCTGCTTCTCCTGGTGGATGCGAGTCGAGTATGTCTAACATTCGCATTCATCAGAAGGACGTCCGTAGGGTACTGCGTAACCTAGACGTGAACAAGGCTAGTGGTTCCGACGGGATACCGGCAATTGTTCTGAAGACTTGTGCGCCTGAGTTGTCTCCGATCTTGACACGCCTATTTCGCAAGAGGGGTAGTCGAGCTGACCCGTCGAATTATAGACCCATCTCGGTAACGTCCATACTTTGTGAGACTATGGAACGCGAGCTGAATCATAAGCTCCTGGCGTAGCTAGAAGCGAATGATATTCTTAGTGACCGTCAATATGGGTTCCGCCGAAATCGGTCAACTGGGGATCTTCTAGCGTATGCCATTCACATCTGGAGTGAGGCCATAGAGAAGCACGGGGAGGAACTAGCGGTCTCCCTTGACATCTCGAAGGCCTTCGACAGGGTCTGGCACGATAGCCTTATTAGTAAGCTTCCTTCCTTCGGTCTGCCCGCCGGTTTGTGTGATTGGATCGCAGACTTCCTGAGGGATAGGTCTATCCGAGTGGTCATAGATGGCTGCTCGTCTGGACTGCTGGATATGAATGCCGGGGTTCCTCAGGGTTCGGTGCTTTCGGCAACACTGTTCTTGCTGCATATGAATGATCTGCTTAAACCCGGTACCTTTGGGTATGCAGACGACAGCACTGTTGCTGAAAGATACGTGTCCGACGCACGAGCTGGTGGGTCGCAGATCCGGTCTCTCAGGGAGGCAATGGTTGAGCGCTTGAACGTGTCCTTACAGGCAGTCTCTGAATGGGGCGATGCCAATCTGATCAAGTTCAATGCTGCTAAGACCCAGGCGTGTCTATTTTCCGCCAAAAGGAGCCAATTCCACCCAGCTCCATCTTTCCGAGGTTTAACCGTGCCGATAACCGACCAACTTGAGCTTCTTGGGGTTACATTAACATCTACTCTCAATTTTGGCCCTTACATAGAGGCAAAGGCTCAAGTGGCTGCAAAGAAGTTGGGGATTCTGGCAAAGGTGAGACGATACTTCACGCCGGAACAGCTGCTTAAACTCTATCAAGCGCAAGTTCGATCGTGTATGGAGTACTGCTCTCATCTTTGGGATGGATCTGCCAGATACATCAAGAGGATCATCGGCAATGAGAGGCTTGTCGCGACGAAGCTCCAAAGTCTTGAACATCGACGACGAGTTGCTAGCCTGTCGGTTTTTTACCGGTTGCATTTTGGGGAATGTGCGACGGAATTGCATAATTTAATTCCGCCAAGCCCGTTCCATCATCGGACCACAAGACGAACGGCGATGCGCCACCGGTACACGGTGGATATCCCACCCATACGCACAAAACGTTTTGGTAACACATTCATAATGCGTACAGCTAAGGAGTGGAATTCCCTGCCGGAGCCTGTGTTTCCCGATAGCTACAACCTGGGAGTCTTTAAGTCAAGAGTGAATAGGTTATTTCTAGGCAAGCGTGCTCCATCTTCGACCACATCATCACTTACCATCAGGTGAGATAGTGGTCAAACGCGTGCCAATCTATAGTAAAAAAAAAAAAAAAAAAACATTATTTGGACCCTGTTATGAAGAAAAGATCCAACCAACGTTTCATTACTTTTGAGTAAATGCAGTTTAGCGTTAGACAGAGAATAAAAAATCGTATGATAAAGTAAGTATCTATTTGATAGTTAGTAGTGTAATAGGCCATAACATATAAATGATTAACATAAACATATAAATTATTAATTATTAACGTATATAACTCGATTTTACAAAAAATGTTGGTTGGATCTTTTCCGCTTAACACCATTTGGTCATAGACAACCATAGTTTTGTGTAAAGTAGAAGCATATTTTTCAAATTGTGTAAATATGAGTACCATGAAGCCATTTACATTTTATGTTATAGTTTTACTTGTTGGACATGAACGAGCATGGTGATTGAGAGCATGTCATGCTCACTCAAATGTTTCGCTGATGCGTGTGGGTTGAATCATTTGGTTCCCTTCGAAATTGTTGAGCTGAAAAGTGCCGAAACTCGCGTCATGTTCGTGAACGGCGCCGTCGGTTGAGACTGGTCATCTCTTAACTGCCATCGGCTTATTTTAACCTTTATATTTTAAATTCTTATAATAACCTTTTTTAAGAGTGTCCGTGGAGCTTCTTGCACGTTCTTCACCATAGAGATCTACGCTTTGGAACGTGCAAATAGCTTCCATGTTTTTGACTGACCGACCTTGACGTTTCAAAAGTGCCTGTGAATGGTTAATTTGAAATAAAATGCTTTGAATCTCATGCGTTTTACCACTGTGGTGTAGATTACACAGGGTTCGTAGAGGTCAAGGCAAACAAAAAACGGGGAATCAAAACCACAAAGGTACATCGCAGTTTTCGTATGTATGGTCACGAAAGCGGTTCACCTAGAACTTCACTCCATTAAGCATAATAGGCGGAAAATGCACTTGACCACGCTTATCACTCTTGAAAACGAACACTTTGCTCTTCTTCGAGTTATACCTCAGTGCATGCTCCGCCGCATACGCCCCACAGATTGACACAAGCTTACGCACCGCCCCCACCGACGGTCCCAGCAGTACCATGTCGTCCGCATAACTGATGTTATTTGTAGGTATTTTACAATTTAGCCTGGTAAAAGGGAAGAATGATTCGACAACACGCTTAATCAATACATGTAGCGATGATACATTATTCCATGAATAACCGTAATGCCATATAAAAGTGGAATAACAAAAGATAACGATTATAACTAGCGCGGCGAGGAGAGGCCGCGTACGCTGTCAGCTGAGCGCGCCGACTGCCGACCCACCTGCGGAGATAGCGCGCTGATAAGATACCGCGGCCATCACTGCTGAATGCAGCCGCTATCGCGCTATCACAAACACACCGTTTTATACACGCCACACTATTGTGAAGCGAGATAAGCTGTGTGATCGTTTGTGGTGGCAGTGTGGCGTGTTGGTGTGAAGTGCTTGTGAGTGAAGGTCCAACTGCCGAGAAGTCGAGCGAGCTGTGCTGAGCGGAGCTGAGCTGTGCGGAGATGTGCGTGCGCGCGGCGCCGGCGCTGCTGGCGCACGTCAACCTGATGCTCACCGTGAGTCATACACACATGATATTGTACGCGTCGCAGTTCTTAGTCAGTCATGGTAGTCTTTACTGGAGAAACGGGGTCAGTGTGACAGGTGTCGGTACAAGTTCCTTCAATTTAAAGTTTTTTTAAATGCCACAAATTTTCGTGGCGCTTACTGTACGCACAGCTACACGGCTTGTTTATATTTCTTTGCGACTTACCCCAATGAGTGTTACAAATGACTAGCTTGACACGTTGACAGCCATCCAGTGGCGCGATTCTGTAAAAATCTCAAGCCAACTAAGTCAATCCATCAAGTGAAGAATGAATCCATTACTATTTATTGAATCACTCTCAAACTGTTCTTAATGTTAAAATGTTAAATGAAATGTTGATGAATGTTAGAATACACCCGGCTAACGCAGTAGACCAAAGTACATTGACTCTAAGTAAACTTAACAGTAATAATTGTGTTTAATAAAAATAAATAAAATTAGGACAACGCGTCAACACGGTATTGCTAACTAAGGTGTTCGGTGAAAACACCGAACAAGAGGAATGAGAATTTACTCCACCTAAGACTTCGCGGTGAGATGTTACTAATTAAGTCGATCAGCAGATCTGTACATAATAAATGTAGGTACAGTTCTGGTTATGAGTGGTGTGATGGTGTGCCAGTCACCGGTTACGGCACAACAGTCATGTCGGATGTGTGCTCGCAGCTGTACGGCGGCGCGGCGCTGGCGTCGGCGGCGCGGCTGAAGTGGGACCCCAGCACGTACCTGGTACTGCGCGAGCTGTTCCCGGTGGAGTACCGCGCAGCGGCGGCGGCGCTGGCAGCCGGTGGCTTCACGCTGCTGTTGCTGCCGCACGTGGCCGCGGCGGCTCTGCACGCGTCGCGTCCGCGCAACCGCGCCGTGCTGCTCTATGTGGTCAGTATCAGTACTCTCATTACTCCACTGACAGTAATCGCTTTGAGCGGCGTCTCTATTTGTACTCATGTCTAGAATTGATCTTTACATTTTGGTCATAAGTATTTTAAGTCGTGAATGCCTCGTTGGTTTACTCATGTAATGGTCACAAGCTACCGATACATTTATTTATAGATTTGTCGTATCTCCATCAGTAGCAACCCGGTGTGTGAATCTATGCTCGGTTGCTGTGGCAGTAGGCTCGTCCCCAATTCCAAGAGAATCAAACATGATTATCGATTGTTGTTGTTGATACTAAATATAAAATTAACATCTGCCTAAACCTCTGAGAAAACAAGCGTGATAACTGTGATAAGTAATGAGGTATGTACTTGAGCAGTACGCGGCAGTGCTGATGGTGCTGATGGCGGGCGAGCTCGCGTTCGCCGGCTGGCTGGCGGCGCAGGCGATGGCGTGGCAGCGCTCGGCGGCGGCGCAGCAGCTGGGCGAGGCGCTGGAGCTGAGAGAGCACCTGCGCCCCGTGCTGCAGTACTTCGGCCGCTGGCACCCGCTGCCGCAGCGCATCGAGGAGCTCATACAGGTCACCACTTAAACAAACCGGGCCGGTCACTACGCAAGATCACAGCCAGTTGTTATTCTTTTTACGTTCAGGTATCTCCACTAATTATGTTATGTTAAAAGCCTATCAGCCTTTTTCTAACATACATACAGACTTATAAACAACTACAATAATTAACACGAAATTATATACAAACGCGTATAAAACAAAATTAATCATTATGCATCAAAAAATAATCCACATCGCTGTCAATAGCAAATGAAACAAAAAGCAATCCTGTCAGACTCCAATATTATAAAGAAGATGACACAAAGCGGAAATATATTTAGAAACATACGAGTATGTTCTTCGCAGGAATTTAACAAAATACAAAATTCTTTATTTAAATAGACAGGCACTTTTGAATTGTCAAGGTCTGTCCGTCAAATAGATAAAGTTAGTTCTACCGTGTTTGAAACAGAGTGAACAGGCTCCGTCTGAGTAAGCTCCATCGTAGACTTTGTCTCTGTCATTTCTGACCTAGACTAGAGTCAAGAGCAAACCCATCACAATTACTCAAACGACCGTCTCCAGAAGAGCTCGTGGCTAGATAATAACAGCCGTACAGATCGATCTTCAAGTTAAAGCAACACTTGCCGAGGTTGGTATGTGGATGGTTGACCATCTTAACATACCGAGTTTCCACCGTGCCTCGGAAAGCATGTTAAGCGTTGGTTTCGACTGTTATTCCGGCAGTCGTTATGGATAGTCAGAAGCCAGTAAATCTGACTACAGTCTTGCCATGAAGGACTGTGTTACCCAGTTAATGGGTTGTAGAGGTCTGGTAGGCAGCCGCTCCACGTAAAATACTGGTATTCAGATAAATCCCATTTGCCTTGAAGTCGACTCCAATATAGTTGGGAAAAGACTAGGCAGATAACGACTCAAACGACCGCATCCAATGTGTACTCTTGATCGCTATACCAGCAAATAGGAAACGTTGACACACGGCGTTCCCCAGGGCAGTATTTTGGACCCAACCCTCTTTGCATTCCACCAGCGACGACTTGCAATCACTTCCTTTTTAAGAACTTAGTAGTAAGCGGTCCTGTTGGTTTCATCATTATCATCATCATATCAGCCGAGTACGTCCACTGCTGAACATAGGCCTCCCCAAACCCCAAATGGCTTGCCATAATCGCCACGTTTGGCACGCGTGTTGGCGATCATTGTGTATGGTATTGCGTTTTACAGAGAACGCTACTGCCCATTCTCTGATGAGTCCTTTAGTCGCCTCTTACGACACCCACGGGAAGTGATGGGATGGTATTATTCTTTCGTGCGTGCAGGAGGCGCAGGAGGACGCGCCGCGCAACGCGTACGTGGCGTTGGCGCTGGCGGCGCTTCTGGCCCTGCTGCAGCTCACGGCGGCCGCGACGGCGCTGCTGGCGACGCGCGCGCCCCCCGCCCGCGCCCGCGCCTCCTCCCTCGCCGGCTCCGACTCCGAGATGCCGCTGCAGCCCAGGCCGCCCTCCTATAACAGGTAGTTCAATCTTCTCGCTTTGTATTGTCTTCTCGCATATTTCTCCAAAGGCCTATCGTTGTTCACCCTACCAATTTCACCTTCAGTAGTAATTGCTTCAATTTCACCATCGTCTGTAACACGTACTGCTCACCAATGACTTCTGTGCGACGTAAGAACTAAGCACGTCTGCTGTAGAGATTCTGGGGTTGTTCCCCAGCCATACTTGGGCATACTAAAACGCAGTAATCCTCTAGATTGTGTTACAAATATCTTCCAAGCTCCCGTAGTTGTGGTGTGGGACAGTGGTGAGGAAGCAGGCGCTGCACGCTATACTTGTGTGTTGCAGCTGGGCTTGTTGGCGTGGCCGGCGCGCGGGCCACGTCGTCGCGTCTTGCGTTACCTACGTAGTCAAGATTTATTATAGGGAGAAAGATGTGAGAAGGAAACAAATCGACAGCTGTTGAGTGTTCCGCAGTTCTTCGAGCTCCGACTACCAGAAGATGCCGCGCACCGCCTTCCGCAACGGACGCATCGTCATCCTGGAGCCACCACACAAGTGACGTCATCGCCACGCACCTCGCGCACCCTGCGACTCGGCGCGCTCGACAACCAACACTTTGTTGTGGACTGACTTATCTCGAACTTTTAATAATACCTATAGTTTACCAATTTAGTCATAAGGACTAGTTATACGAGTATGTTTGTATTAAAAATAGGAATTAATAAGCTGTAACATTACATTTGTCAAGAAATTGCGAAATTGCTGGTCGCTTTACTACAACACACATTTACGGGCCCAAATTCATCTATTATCCATGACAGAGTGGTCGGAGGTGGTCGGCAGTGGTCGCTGTGACAGAGCACTCTACGAGGCTGGAGCTGAATGCTCGTATCTTCTCTGAATGAGAAGCTAGCTCATTACAGGCCGTTCGTTGTGGTGTACCCTATATTAGCTTTAATTTTACCCTAACATAATTTCATTTAAAGGACGAAGGAATCATCTGTTGATTTTGAGGCAGAACAGCAGGGCCTCAGCTGTACAGATGAAGTTGATTCAAGTCCCAAATTTTATGTTAAATAGGTAGTTTATGATATAAATGTTTTTGGTAACGCAGCGTCAGAGAGGAGATCAGTAGAGGCTGTACTCCATGTGCCGCGGAGCACAGCAGTGAAGCTCGCTTCGATAGCTTCAAAAATATAAAACTTAATTGATAAACGTGTTCATCGACATTCAAGTAAATATATTAGACACACGCTCCTGTGTGTCAGTATTCAAATGCACTGGATTTAAAAATGTTTGATGATTGTCTGAAGCGCTTTTGTTGGTTCGATGCTCAGTGTGCCCTGTCAGCTGCCTACAAGTATGTAGTCATGTTGAAAGAAGAGCTTTGTATGTGATTTATAAATTATTTTAAGAATATACAAATAAACGGTACGTAAGGAATCTGATCGATTTTGTGTTGATTATACTGCGTCAGTAGCGAATCTCCAACCCTTAGCAGAAGCGAGCAGCATCGAAGTGTCCGGCCTACCGGCCCCAGGCCCCAGGACCACTCGCCAGGCAGCAGTCGCCAGGAAGCAGTCTCGCGTTCTACTCATCAATGACCATTTCTAAATCACGGTTCTGTTTTCCAACTGGGTACAAACTACCGACATAAATATGTAGGAATGCTAATGCCTGGTATGTTTCCACGAAACCGAGCTGTTACTCTTGATTTTAGGGGTATGTTTAAACATCAATTGAAGAATGTAAGCAGCAATGATTGAGAGACATTTAATTAATAGTTTAACATTTATTATTCATTATACACATGAAATTGAAAGTGTCGGCACCGTGTTGGCGGCGGTGGGCGCGCGAGTGTCATTCTCACACATATAGCATGAGCCGCGCGGTCGCGCGTGTGCACGGCCGTGCGAGTGCACGCTCGCGCGCTGCCACCGCGCCCCGTGAGCTCCCGCTAGAGACTGTGCAAAAATATATAACTGGTGCAGGCGCGGGCCGATCCCCACGATACATCTTTACAACAAACGTTATGTATACATATAGCTATCGTAATAAGAATATCTATTTAATACATTGTCAACAAAATAATACATCAGAGAAGCGGCGCGTCCGTGCGCTCACCTCCTGCGTCCACTACATCACACCATGATATGACATCGCGTTCCACGTCCACCATAAATACTTACACATATTATGTGAACAAAATACTTATATTTTTATACACTCTGACTTAACTAGTTAGCAACAGTCAACATCGCCGCTGAGTTAATACAGCTACGAACGACGCGCGACACCGCGCCGCGAGCCGCCGCGCGAGCGCGCGAGCGCGCGACAAGCGGCGAGCGGAGTAGCGTAATGCGATGTCTGGCTTACAACACATGCTTAGGCATTTATCGAGTAACATTGATGAAGTAACAAAAGCAACGATTCCGCTATACAGTCGTTCCAATCTCGCAGACGCTCTCGCACTCGACATAGATCTCTACTAATCTGTTAATTCCTCCATACACACTTACATATACAGTCGCACAACGTTAATATAACTCGGTTACGTACTGCGGCGTGGTAATTGCGACGAAGTTACCTACTAGTCACGGATTATTCATGAATATTACGGCAAAACGAATGTTGGAGGTTGTCGCCTTTTCTTGAAATATTTTGTACATAGGACAGTGGTGAGCCCGTGTTCCGGAGGGGTCTGTCGTTGTGTCCGAGTCGCTTATCTATAGGCGGGCGCAGCCGGCGCCGTCTCCGCTAGGAACGGGTTGGAGGGCCGCGGCGCCGGCGCCTGCCCCGGCACGCTCAGCGACTCCGCGCCGCTGTAACTCTGCGGACAAAAGTGAGGCGGTGAGTCGAGGGAGGGGCAAGGCTAGCGGGGGGTGAGCGGGTGGCGGGTTACCTGCGTGGCGCCGTACGAGTCGTGGTGCGCCAAGTCGGCCAGACGCGTGGAGGAGAGCGCGCGCGGCAGCGGGTTGGAGGGCACGCCGTGCGGCGCCAGCACGCCCGCCTCGGCCACGGCGCGCGCCTCGTCGTCCACCGCGCCCGCCGACGCGTCCGGCTCGCCGCGGAAGTTGATGAAGGCGAAGGCGGCCAGCACCACGGTGCACAGCAGGCCGTAGCCCGCGAAGGTGCGCGTGGTGCCCCAGCGCGCCACGGCAATGCCGCCTAGCACGGCGCCGCAGCCGCGCCCGAGCCCGTGGTGCAGGCCCTGTAGCACTCCCTGCGCCGACGAGCGCAGGCGCGGCGGCGCGCCGTGCGCGATGTACGAGCAGCAAGCGGCCCACACCGCGGCATGCGTCACGCCCTGCACGAACTCGAAGGGCAGCACCCACCAGGGGTCGCTGAGCCACGCGATGTACAGGAAGCGCAGCACGTTGCCGGCCAGCCCCAGGCACAGCACCTGCCACACGCGTCGCACTGTCACACGCGCACCACACAGCTCTCACACTACTTACTAACAGTTAACTTAACGCTTGCCCCAGGCACAGCACCTGCTACACGCGCCGCACTGTCGGACGCGCACCACACAGCTCTCACACTACTTACTAACAGTTAACTTAACGCTTGCCCCAGGCACAGCACCTGCCACACGCGTCGCACTGTCACACGCGCACCACACAGCTCTCACACTACTTACTAACAGTTAACTTAACGCTTGCCCCAGGCACAGCACCTGCTACACGCGCCGCACTGTCGGACGCGCACCACACAGCTCTCACACTACTTACTAACAGTTAACTTAACGCTTGCCCCAGGCACAGCACCTGCCACACGCGTCGCACTGTCACACGCGCACCACACAGCTCTCACACTACTTACTAACAGTTAACTTAACGCTTGCCCCAGGCACAGCACCTGCTACACGCGCCGCACTGTCGGACGCGCACCACACAGCTCTCACACTACTTACAGTTAACTTAAAGCTTGCCGCAGTCACAGCGCCTGCCACACGCGCCGCACTGTCGCACACGCACCACACAGCTCTCACACTACTTACTTACAGTTAACTTAACATTTCATAATACCTTCACATGTCCCATCTGCGTGATCAGCTTGAAGCTGAAGAAGTAGGCGAATATCTCTGAGATGTGGTTGATGACAGACGCCACTCCGAACAGCGTCGGGGAGCCACCGATGTCCTGGAAGAACATAAGTTAAGCAGTGTTAAATGCTGAACGTGTCAAGTACGCGGCGGTGCACGGCGGTGTGTATACCTGCAGGTGCCAGAAGAGGAAGGTGAAGATGAGGCCGATGCCGAAGCCCATGAACCAGGCGACGAAGAGGAACGAGGCCGCCTTGACGTTCTGGAACTGGCGCAGCACTGTCACCCACTCGGGCATCTCGCGCGTGGTTTGCGCGAACACCTTGGCCTGCGCGAGCGCGGGTGGCGGCGCGGCGGGCGCGCTCGTGTCCAGCCCCGGCAGCTGCAGCTGCTCCGCCAGCTGCTGCTGCAGCTTCTCCTCGTGAGTGGGCTCGGCAGGTGCGGCCGGCGTCGCCTCCACGCTTACGAACTCGTACTTGAACCGGATCTGTTGAGCGCACGACTTTGTCACTAGTACGAACTACGGTACTGGTGATACCTGCACAATAAATCCCTAGCATTTCGGTAATCAGGGCTCGAAATAATTTATTTCTATTGTTTATCTAAATATCACAATAAAATTACTATCGTAGCCTGAGATTGTGCTTTGGTTTATAAGTTTTGTTTGTTTTGTTTGTGCAGTCCAGCGGTAGACAGCTTGCCGAACGTGCGCGTACATATTATTTTAATTTTCTATTTCTCCGTGAACGTACACTTGACAACGTTTCTCAAACTTGTACCTAAGTTTCTCAAGATGTTCACGTGCAAGGCTTGTCAAGTGAAGGCTAGGGATGGCGTAACTTGCACACTATGCAATGGGCAGTTTGACTTCCCATGCGCTGGTATAACAGAAATTGGATGGAGAAAGCTAGGGGATCGAAAAGGAACGTGGAAATGTGCTGGCTGCAAATCAACAGCGGCAGCCAGTCCCCGCATCGATTCTTTTAAGGCTTCCACTTCTGACACGGAGACCATCTTGGCTGAGCTCAGGCGACTCTCAACCCAAATGGACTCATTGCCAGCGCTGGTTGAAAGCGTAAAAGCAATCCAAATGGAGCTCTTGGAGTTTAAGGCCATCAAATCTGAATTCTCGGAAATGAAGTCATCCATGGACACTATCAACAAAGATATGAAGACCTTAACATGCAAGTTATCGACACTCGAGAAAGAAACCGAGGCCATGAAGAAGACGAGGGAAGAGATTCTTGTTCTGCGAAGCCGAGTGGAGAAACTTGAGAACCAGCAATGTGAGAGTGAGCAGAGATCCCGGCTTAATAATATTGAGATCAAGGGAGTACCGATGTCCAGCGACGAAAACCTGTTCTCACTAATAGCTAAAATCGGAGTTGTCATTAACTGTCATATTCCTAAAGAACAGATTAATTATGTAGCTAGGGTGCCAATGCGCAACGACAAGGAAAATAAAAATATAATTTGTTCGGTGCACAACAGCTACTTGAAAAATGATTTTGTAGCTGCCGCGAAAAAGTACAAGACCTTGAATGCTGGTGACCTGGGACTACGTGGCATGAACAGAATCTATGTTAACGACCATTTAACATACGAAAACAAAATGCTTCTGAATATGACCAAAGCCAGAGCTAAAGAACGTGGTTATGAACATGTTTGGGTCAGGGGATGCAAAATAATGCTTCGGAAAAACACCACGTCCCCAAAACATCACATCAAGTCTGAACAGGATTTAAAGAAGTTTTTATACTAATGATATCTATTCATCATTCTGGCAAGTTGTTTGTTTATTACTTCGGTTCGCTAAGTTTGAGAAACTTATGCACAAGTTTTTTCTACGCATTCCATTCTCGCCGGCCTTTTGTTCGCTTATCGCTTGTTGTTGACCATTCCGTATTATTTTTACACTATGATTTTAATTGCTATTACCTTACACGTAAAGATTCATTTAGCCTGTTTATGCATAAATTACCGTGTAAATATCGAGCTTGTTATGACCATACTTTTTATAACGGCACCGTGCTGTTTGCTATGCTAATTATACTCAATTTATATGTCGCTAAAGTCCTATTTTCCTTACTCATATTCATTGACCAAACACAAAGAAATAATATTATTTTGTTCGACGAATTGAATGTACCTTACATTTCTAATATTCATGTTAGGCTTACGTTTTTGCGTATCTTAGATGGCGTCCCTTAGCATTTATTATCAAAATGTGAGGGGACTGCGAACTAAAACAGGAGTTTTCTATAGGAATGTATGTATCAATAGCTTTGATGTCATTTGTTTGACAGAGACATGGTTACTTGATGGGATATCTGATTCCGAAGTTTTTGACGATAGATATCTCATATGGAGGAGGGACCGTGATTATGCAAACACTAATCAAGTTATGGGAGGAGGTGTTTTAATCGCGGTTAGACGTGAACTTGTGGCGGATTCGTGCAGTGAATGGTGCTCGACTGCTGAGGACTTGTGGGTTACATTGACACTACTGCGAAAAAAACCAAGAATATCGTATAAAATGCACGTATGCGTAGCTTATATTTGCTGCCTGAACCTTGGTAACTCATTAACAACCCAACTAGGCATTTTCTCAGACAATCTATCGAATATTGTCCTTCAGAATCCTGCTGATAAGTTTGTTATTCTTGGTGATTTTAATCAACCCAACATAAAGTGGCAGTTGACTTGCGACGGTTACACTTTATGCCCTACTAACCTGCAGGGCAGTGTCCAAATAAACTTTATTGATAATCTCAATATATGTAACCTTTCACAGTATAATAGCCATTCAAACAACAACCACAGGATTCTGGATCTGGTGCTATCTAATGACCAAGTTGTTGTCACCCGTTGTGGTGATCCGCTAGTGCCCGAGGACTCACATCACAATGCACTATGTATCACTGCGGACTTCGTGCAATTGCATAGTCTACCTGTTCGTCCCTATGTAAAATTCCTATATCATTTGGCTGACTTTGATGCAATAAATGACGAACTTAACCTTGTGGATTGGCACAGTGAACTTTACTGTCGCCCATTGGAAGACGCTGTTACATATTTTTATTCTGTTATCGATAGGTTACGTAATACTTTTATACCAACTAAAACAGTAGTTTCCCAATCAAAATACCCGCCCTGGTACAGAAGTCCATTGATCAAGGCTATTAAAGAAAAGGCTAAATATCATAACAAATATAAAATATATGGGAACTTATCAGACTACCATTGTTTTGTTCTATTGAGGCAACGAGTTAATGACCTGGAAAAGATTATGTTTGATGATTACATAGCCAGAATAGAATCAGATATAAGTAATAACCCTAGAGCTTTCTGGAGTTATGTTAAATCAAGGAAACTTTCAAACTCCTATCCTTCAGTTCTACACTTTGGACAGCAGTCTTCTAGTGACGGCGACGTAATCTGCAACATGTTTAGTGACTATTTTCACTCCAACTTTCTTCCGGGTACTAGTGCAAGCACCAGTCAACAAGGCAACAGTCCTCTGTTATATGATGTGAATCATAGTAGTGCGACACAGAGCACATCTGATATCGGTTCCGTAGAAATATGTGAGGACGAAGTCTATAGGCTACTTAAACAAGTAGACTTAAATAAATCAGCTGGACCAGACAACATTCCACCGATTTTTATCGTGAACTGCACCAAAAGCCTTTCTGTCCCGCTCTCGATTTTGTTCAAAAGATCACTTGATACGGGTGTGGTACCCTCGATCTGGAAGTCGGCATTTATAACGCCGATCCACAAAAAGGGGCCAAGAACTTCTATCGAGAATTATAGACCGATCTCTAAGTTGTGTGTGTTTTCAAAAATCCTGGAGAAAATAGTTTATAAACAAGTTTACTCGGCTATCAAACAAAGCTTCAGTGATAATCAGCACGGTTTCTTAAGAGGTCGGTCTACCACGTCCAACCTAGTTCTTTGTAGCGACTACCTATCAGAATCCATGTCACACAGGTCCCAGGTCGACGTTATATATACCGACTACAGTAAATGTTTCGACCGAATCGATCATGTTACCTTAATGCGCAAACTCTTATCGATGGGTATTAGGGGTAATCTATACAGGTGGTTCGCGTCGTATGTTGAGAATAGGTGTCAAACTGTGGTGCTGAATGGCTACTCATCCAGAGCTATGCGTATTCCCTCGGGCGTTCCGCAGGGGTCGCTGTTAGGGCCCCTTTTATTTAATATTTTTATTAATGACGTAATTACCTGTTTCCAGCATTCTAAAATATTGTTATACGCAGATGATATGAAGATCATGAAACAGGTCACCACCCATACAGACGCTCTCTTACTGCAAGAGGACCTAGATGCATTCCAAACCTATTGCAACTTGAATAAGTTGGATTTAAATGTCTCCAAATGCTACGTGTGCTCTTTCACACGTAAACCTCATCCTTTATACTTCCCATACAAACTCATGGATACCCCGATAACTAGAGTCAATTCTATAAAAGACCTCGGGGTTACTTTTGACTCTAAGCTTATGTTTGACACTCACATTGATAACATTGTCAAAAAAGCGTCGAAAGCATTAGGTTTTATTTTCAGGGTATCATCTGATTTCAGAAGCATCAAGACTGTTAAAATCCTGTATTGCTCCTTCGTTCGTAGCCACCTCGAGTATGCCTCTCAAGTCTGGAACCCCAACTATAATATTTATATCGATCGTTTGGAGGGCATACAGAGAAAATTCCTAAGGTACATTCAATTTCGTTCGAAAATATATCTACCGAATTAATACAAGCGTTGTAAAAAATTTCACATTCTGCCTCTTTGTGAAAGAAGAAAAATAGCTGATTTAGCATTTTTATCTAAAATTGTGAATGGATCCAGCGAAATCCCCGAGTTAGTAAGCAAAATTGGTCTGCGAGTATGTTCTTCGTTTCTGCGTAAACCTCGTTTGTTACACATACCATCAACACGAACTAATTACAGGAAAAACTCTTACATTATTAGAGCAAGCCGTATGTATAACGAAGCCTGCCAGGAAGTTGATATAGATCTCTTTAATACTAGTGTGTATAAATTTAAGAAGATTCTTTGCAACCACTTTTTCGATAGCATAAAATAGACTGGCTTTTTAATAATATGCTTGCACTGTATAGTAATTTCATGCAAAAACCGCGAATGTAACGCTGTCTACTACCCAAGTTTCATAAGTTCTTATTTATCTATATGTTAACTGTGAAAACTTGTAATTGGCCATCATCATGTTAGTATCTTTTATATTGTGTCTGCCTAGCTGTAAGTTTTCCGAAAACTTAAAATAAATAAAATAAATAAATAAATAATTCGAATAAAACCTGTGAGTGTGATCTCAGTGAAAAAACTGGTCAAGTGCGAGTCGGACTCGCGCGCAAAGGGTTCCGAACCAACTTAATTTTCTTCGGCGTTAGGTTGAAAAATATAAATGATGCTGACCAGATTATAAATGTGATTAGGGAACGATTTCCATTACATAATAATTTGTCAGATTTTATAATGATGTTGAATATGAATAGAAGAAGCTCTAATTTTACTAGTATAACAGCTAATAACAATAATATTACATTCCCTCATCTAGAATATAATGAAGTAATATTACTTGCCTTAGGAACATTCCAGATCCGACAGGCAAAAACATATTATGGTGAACATATAAGGTTTCATGGAGGTTACAGGATCGAAGTGTGCAGAGAAAATATTAATACATCAGAGTATAGTTTGAGAGGAAGTGGAGATAATTCCCTGATATGAGGAAAAATCAAATCCAGATATATTTCAAGAAAAATATATTATTTATATTTATTTATTGAAAATAATGTGGAAGGGCAGGTATTGTAGAATACTGCTGTAATTGTTTAGTAGGGCGAAGAACTATTGGGTGCTGAGCACATGTAATGACGCTTGTATACCTTGTGTACCTTGGATGGGCTAGGTATCAACCAACAATATCAGCGCCAGCAGAATTCCTCGATGCTGTAGTTGTGAGAGTGGATTTATTTGTTTGCAATGGGTTTGCTTTTGACTCTAGTCTATGTCAGAGATGACAGAGACAAAGTCTACGATGGAGCGAGCCTACCCAGAAGGAGCCTGTTCACTCTAACTTTTAAGAGATCAGGGTTGTAAGGTTTTGGGATGATGAATAAAATGTATTTTTGTCAAAAGACTTAATTCTTTACCCACTCCTTAAGGTTTTTTAGTGATTCTCTAATCTATACCGTATTATGGCAAGTAAAAAGAAACGGGGTCCCAAAAAAATGAACATTATCTGTCAGTAAATCGACTTAGTTTTTGTTCTAACCTCAAAAGTATTTATGGCAATAAAAAAGTATCTCGGCTATTTAGATATTATTTTCACATCGGATAGTGTTTACAACATAAAAACAATCTAATCTCGCTATAATTTATTTTTGGACGCGAAAAATAAAAGTCAGGTACAACTACTATAGAAATTCGGCCGATGTTCTTTCCGGTACTTTTTTGTAATGATAACTTCATCCATAATTGCACAGACAAAACCTTTGGTTTCTCCAAAAGGTCACCGAAACGCAGCCAGGCTACGGACGCTAGTTGATCTACGTCGGGCCCATGTAGGGCCCGGAAAAAGCGTCCGTGAAGCTCCTTAATAATTATAATAATCTGTGGCTCGGCTATCAACTGGAACGTCATATTTTTTTCTGAATCCGCAATTTTCAATATAATTTATTAAATCACTATCATCAAAATGGCAAATATACTCAGTACAATAAGAAAAAAAACCAGGAACAATACAATAAAATCAAAGACGAAATAAATTATCGCTTTTTGGACCAGCAAGACAATGTGAAATGCTGACAAGAAGCCGAATTCGAGAACAAAACGCACGACCAACATCTTCGGGTTCGTGCCGGGACTTGCGCCAGCCGCAAGTCCAGGGATTCTGGTAGCTGCAGTCGAGCTGGAGCGACAAATACTTCTCGCCGCCAACAACACCACCACCTGCGCGTCGGCGCGGACGAGATCGACCACCAGCCAGCTTAGGACTTCGAGGCCCACCGGCCTCTGACAGGGTCCCCACTACCGGTGGAAGTGTGCAGCGTATGAAGTGGATGCAATCGATAAACGAAAATGTCATGTGCTCATACTTTAGGGCTACAGAGGAGGGAACTAACCTGACTGCGTACCATGGTCGTATGCTCTCCCTGTTTCAGGTACTTGAGACAGCTGTCAACGTTTCAGCCCAGCGATTATCAGATCAGGTGCGGGTTATCCAGCGTAACCGTATGTTGGATGACGCCGTACTCGATAGACTGCGTCTAGAATCATGGAGTAGCTGTGTCTCACCTGCTTCACCACCGGTCGCGGTGGAAATACAACCTCATAATTCCGCGCGAGCCGACCTCGTCGGTGAAGATGATGATGACGGGACTATATCCGTGAGTACCTAATGCAATGAGCGATTGAGGAGCGCTTTGGAGGATGCTATTCGGGAGTATCGCTCCACACCACTTGAGCTTAGACCCCGCCCAAATAACATTTTGGTGTCAGTTACAGTCTTTTTTATGACTTTAAGTAATATAACAGGGTTATAATTATCTCAGTTATAACTAAAGACGATATAGAGGAGTTAACAAACAAGTTTTAGCCCCCATCGCAGCACTAAAGCCTTAATGGACGACGTCATATAGCTTTGAGAGTTATAATGGTGCTAGTAGCAGCAAGTATACTTAATATGTTATAGCTTTAACCTTTCTGTGACACCTAAGTCTTTATAAAAGTGTTCGCCGACTCCTTTTATCACTTATTGTTGTATAGTTATTGCAATGAACTGTTTTATACCACTTAAGGTGCTATATTGACTATTATTGCAGACATAGGCTATAAAATAGAGTTTGTCGAGAGTTTAGTAACACGAGACTCTAAAGGTGTCAAACAACTCCTCTATCTAGGTTTAACCTGTAGTAAAGGGTTTAACTAAAGCTTATTGTGTTAGGCAGTACTCTTTTAAAGACGGTCTTAAGGTATTGGTGTCAAACAACGCAAGTATGGGTCGTTTTTAACACTAACCTGACTTTTGTAAAGTTCTCCATTGTTTTGGTAACCTAACAATTAATATTATTTCGAGTTATTCAACATTTGACTACAATATACAAAAATTCTTACATTATTTGCAGCGTTCCATGAATGCCACTTAATTATATACACCACTGCTTATTTTATTATCATACTTTTCTTTTAAATCTTCGTTAAAATTGAGATGAGAAACATGGTATACATTTACCGTGAAATCACTTATGATTTAGAGAGAAAAATGACTGCCCTTAGGCAGTCATTTTTCTCTTCACTTACTTAAATAACTTAATATTCCATAATATTATTCTGTTGTGTTAAATAATGGGTGACATAACTCTTCCACTACGAACAGAATAATTTTAGTAAGGTTACAGGCTTTTTCAATCTTGACGTGCGGTTTTTACCACCTGTAGTGCTCACTAACGCGGTATTACAACGACAATACCGGTTAAAGTAGTAGCTGACGATGAATAAACGCTCTTGTGCAGCTTTAATATCTTATTAACTTACTATAGGATTTATACCACCTGTAGCGTTTACCAACTCTATTTTACAACGGTAATACAGATTAAAGTATGTGGTAGCTGACGATGAATAAGCGCTCTTGTGCTCTGAAATACTCTCTTGTGGAGTCGGAGGTGCCGTACTACAGGTATGAGCCCGATCCAGTTCTTGATAATGGCAATATCACATTGTAATGGGATCGGTCCATCATCACTGACAGGACTATTATTGCCAATAAACCTGATATACTGGTGGTGGACCAAATCGAGAGGCGTGCAATGATTGTAGACATAACCGTCCCGCATGACGAGAACCTCGTGAAAGCCGAGAAAGATAAACAAATCAAGTATATTGACTTGGCTCGCGAGATTGTCGACATGTGGGAACTTGGGAAGTGGACTCCGCAATCATTGTACCGATAGTCGTATCAGCCAATGGCTTAATAGCCACGAGCCTCGACCAACACTTTTGCTCCGTTGGTTTTTCTTGTGGCAGTATTGATGCCGCTACATGTTCATTATGGATTGCAATAAACAATTTGAGATTTGAGACCAAAAACTACCATCCCCCTTACCTACGAAACTACTGAGCCTAAAATTTGGAAAAAATATGCAGACAATAGTTTTATACCTAAAGATTACAGGAAAACTTATAAAGCACAATCTCAGGCTACGATAGTAATTTTATTGTGATATTTAAATAATCAATGGAAAGACATTATTTCGAGCCCTGATTAACGAAATACTGAAGTCTGTTTATGGACGATTATTTAACGTGATAGCGTCATAAGAAAACAATTGAAGATTTAACAAACAAGCCGAACGCTTAGGCCGATCTGATTATTTATTTATTAAAACTTGATACACTAGTAAAAATACTGCTAATAAAATGCGGTACGAGTCACTTTTTCGTGCGTGCAGCCCGGCACGGTTGGCGCAGTGGTTGGGCGATTGACTGCTGCGCTGCGTGTCGCGGGTTTAATTCCCGCACGGAACAAATATTTGTATGGATAACAGATAGTTGGCTGTGTAGTCCGGGTCTGGCTGTTTGTGCATGCGAGATTATTTGTATGTAAAAAAAAACCCACGATTAAATAAAAGTCGTTGCCCACCCACGATACAGGAGAAATTCCTAGTGTGGCTAGGAATTTCTCCTGTATCGTGGGTAAGCAACGACTTTAAAAGAAAAAATATAAGACGTTTTTACGTCAAAAATGTAATCAAAAACCTCACAGGAAGCCCTTTCATTTGAAATGTCACACGAAAACCTTATTTTTTAATTTCTAACTTAGACCCCAAAGGTGACACCCATACTAAAATGTACTTATTTACGTAACGCGTCCGTGTTCGGGTCATAGAAGTCCATATGTACCTTTTAACAGAATCGGTCCAGTAGATCCGGAGAAAACTGGCTGTGACAGACGGACAGACAGACAGACACCCGAATGATCCTATAAGGGTTCCGTTTTTTACGGATATTTGAACCCTAAAAACTATGATTGTATTCTGTTATACCTGCGGGTCCTGCAGGGTGCCAGTTATAAGAGTTGTAAGATTCGACTTTCTTTTAAAATAGGCAATGTCTATGCATGAAGCAATTTTGATTTATTATAAAACTGTTATGATTGTCTCGATTAATATAAAAACTTAAATGATTATGAATCTATAATCGACCGAAAAACTAACGAGATAAAACTATATACCCTGGCAGCTGTGTACGTTATGATGTTATGAATAGGACATGAATCTCAGAACGAAGTTGCTTCTGTAGTGCCGAGCGCGATAACGCTTAATAAACCTCTTGACCGCGGTGGTGGAAGTCATCAGCTAATTAGGAGCTTAGGTGTTCATTTCATGAAATAATAATATGCACTTGCCATATCTTGCTGAATCCCGGAGTTACAGTCCTGAGATTGCTAAAAATGGTACCGTTACATGCAAAGTTTCGTAAATAATCAATCAGAATGAAGTACAACTGTACACACACTGACTGTATACACATGTCGCTCCAACGCACATCGACCTAACACCGACAGCAAACTGGAGAAGAGCACCGACCTGCGTGGCGGTGATGAGCGCGGCGCCCATCAGCACTGAGAACGTGGCGAAGCAGATGGTGTAGTTCTTCTCGAAGCGCTGTGGCCCGCCGCACGGGTGCGAGCTGAACGCCGTGCTGTGGTCCAGCGCGATGCCCACGAAGAACATGGCCAGTCCCCAGCCTAGCGAGCCGAACATGCGCTGGTGGCCGTACCTGCGCACAAGACGAGCTGTACTGCCGGCTCAGCACAAGCACAACTGACTCGCAGCACCGAGAGGCGCACTCACCTGTCGGCGTCCTCGCCCAGCAGCGTGATGACGGCGGAGTCGGCCAGCGTGATGGCGGGCGCGCTAAAGAACTCGCCGATCACCACCAGCAGCAGCAGCAGGAAGAACGTCTTCTGGATGTCGGGCGTGCGGTACACGATGAACGAGTGCAGCGGCGTCACCCAGTCACTGTTGGCCTTGGGGTCGTAGTTGAGTGCGTCGCTGACGGGCAGCGGCGAGCCCTCGCGGCCGGCGCCGGGCGGGCCGCGGAAGGCGCGCGTGGTGCTGCTGGGCCAGTCCTCGTCGTAGCGCGGCTCCGTCAGGTTGTAGGCGCTGGAGTTGAGCGGGTGCACGCACGACACGGCGCCGGGCTGCACCCAGCTCAGTGGCAGCGTGAACACAATCCACGCGCCCAGCGAGGCCAGCAGCAGCGTGCGCCCCTTCTGCCAGCGGTCGGCCAGCCCGCCCCAGAAGGGCGCCGACAGGAACTCGACGAAGGGCCGCGTACCGATGAGCAGGCCGCACTGGCCCGCGTTCATACCCATTTGCTTGAAGTACACACCCATGAGCGGGAACAGCGAGCCAAACGCCGAGTAGAAGAAGAAGTAGAAGGTCTTGACCGTGAGCAGCTCCGGGTCCACGGCGTCGGCGCCGCACATCAGCTCCAGCAGGTCGGAGCGCCCACGCACCTTGTGCGTGGCATCCTTCGGCGCCGGGTACCTGCGCCACACGCAAATGTTACAACTGTATTGCTGGCTAGCTCACTGCATGCTATCTATCAGTTAACAGTAGTAGAATGTAGAGTGGGACAGAGACTGGACTCTGTGTTCCACAGTAAGCCGCCCATTCGGTCCGTTGCTGGATCTTAGCTATCATAAACAGTCTAGTTCCTCCCAGAAGCACAGAATGACTTTTGTGGAAGCTTTTGCTTACTGGAGACTTTACAGATTAACATGGCCCGTTGCGGAATTCCCGGATGACGTGGATGCAAAGTGGGCTGTCTGTTCCACATATATTATTATATGCGGTAGAGATTTCAGAGGCCTGCAATTGTCCCTAATATTGTTCTAGATTTTTACTATTAGAAGGTTGAGAAGTCCTTAGTTAAACGCATCTCACGCAGTCTGTTACCCATGACCATTTGTAGTTTTGAAGCATAACATCACTGGCAAAACCTTTGCCTTCATCGAATGCTCGCAAGCAATTTGAAGTCTACACACTGACTCACGAATAGTTAAGTTATCAGTGACATGTAAGGTTTGGGGTACCAGCGGTACCGGATCTCATAGGTACGGGCGTAGCTATAGCTGTCACATGGGGGGTCCGAACAGCGGTCTATCACTGAAGAGAAGTGTGTGTGTGTGGAGAGTACTGGTGAGGTGCGTCCCAGTGCGTCCAAATGCCTACGGTGAAACGATAACAATCTACTAGTATTTCCATACAAGTAATGGTATTTAGGCACATCCATTATTTTTTGAATGAACTGCTTCGATAAACAAGGAGTTAACAATATTTTTTCTTAGCTTGAATAACGCCGCGGCGACACGTTATTGTCATTGTCATTTTTTTGATAAATCGTTAACTGAGGGTATTTTCTGAAATGCTTTCAGAAAAGTATGAGTTCCAGTTGAGAGTATCTGGAGTAGAGTAGCAATTTTAGATCGTGAAATATGGAAAAAAATCGTTGCAAATGGAATTAACCACATTTGAAAGAAGGCACTCAGTTACCTTAAGGGGGGGGGGAGAGGGTCCAGAATCTTATATGCCGGAAGCGGATGTCGTTCAGGCCGCTGATAAGACGGCGCCAATGAAAATGCTAGGTAGCCAAATTAAGCTTTCGCTATGTTATCAAATCGATGTTACATCCCAGTCAGCTTACGTGGATGACTGGTGCATACAGAATATACCTATAATTTAAAGTGAGCTTAAAATGCTGCGTCGCAATTCGTGTAGGTAATGTTAACTTTTACCAATAGATCGAAAAGTAGCGGAGCGGCAGAGTCCGGTAGTGCTTGTCTCAAGATAATACGGCAGCGCCAGTGAGCATGGGTGCTCCGCCCCATCAGCGCCACGTAACGCTGTTGTGTGGGGTCCGAAGCCCCGCGCCAGGGCACTCACGCACTCGGCTGAGTTTAGCAAGGTATTGTACTAGGTATTTTCATTTGTAATTATTGATTTAATCATGCCTACCTAATTATCTTAAAAACTTAGGTAGGTACTCGTACAGTAACATTACAGTTAGTAAGGTAACAATTATTAGAAAGTTATCTTCGAATTTAAACTTATAACTGTCACCGGAAAATGGCAAACGCCGTAACATTGTAAAATATCGCGTGAAATTGTAAATTATTTTTTCTGCATAAGACACGTTTATATTAGACACTATTGAATCAGGATGGGATTTATTGTATACGAAAAGATTTTTCCATAATTCTTTAAGAAATTATAATCTAGTCAAAATTTATTACAATGTTACGGAGTCTGCAATGTCCCGGTGACCTAATCTTACATAAGTGTGTCAGTATTGAACTATGAGTGATTGACATCCGGAACTAATCTTGGATAGCTATAGATGAAGCTGTGTTTCGTGAACCTTGTTTATATCCTCCATTTTTATCGTCATCATAAATTGTAAATGTTATCGTGGAACTTGTCGTCCAGGCAACACTATCGATTGAAATGTCACGTAAGAAATGTGAAGAAAGTGAAGTTGTCGGGCGAAGCGGCGGCGGCGCCCCGCCCTGCGCTGTGAGCACGCTGGAGCCCCGCGCCGCCGCCGCCGCCCCGCGCCGGGCTCAGCTTAGCTCAGGTCAGCTCGGGACAGTAGCGCTCCTTCGTATTGAAGTAGGAAATTGTATGTTTATTTTACGAACT
The DNA here is from genome assembly GCA_950371165.1 of Lacanobia oleracea. Classification (NCBI taxonomy): domain Eukaryota; kingdom Metazoa; phylum Arthropoda; class Insecta; order Lepidoptera; family Noctuidae; genus Lacanobia; species Lacanobia oleracea. The sequence continues at coordinate 25,717,601 of OX493403.1, forward strand.
TGCTTTGTTACTAACTTAACTCATTTATTTTGAGGGCCTTTTGCGGGAAAAATGTTTTAACCTTGGTTTGCTGACCATAAATTCGTTCCTGTCAGCAGGGAACATTGTGCAATTAGGGAAACATTGTGTTATGTAAAAACTGGTGAAAGGTTCAGAAAGTTATAGGCTGGGAGGTCCTGCCGGCTGGCGGCGGAGGCAGCGGACGCACGCACCTGGAGGTGTCGACCTCGCCGTACTCGTCGGGGTTGACGAGCGGGCGCGCGCCCGGGGCCGCGGCGGCGGCGGCCGGCGGCGGAGCTGTGTGCGGCGGCTCCATGGCGGGCGCGGCCGGACTGAGCCGCAGCGCTGCCGCCGCCGCCGCTCGATAGCCCCGCGCATGCGCCGCGCCGTCTGCGCGCGCACCGTGCCCGCTGCGGCACTCCCCGCCCTCGCCGGGAACTCACTCACACATGCAGGAGCGCGAGGTTGTGGTGCTCGAGAGCGAGTACCTCCTGGCATTCCCCGATATTGTCGGGCGAGCCAAGTGGCGCCGACGGGTGGCGGCGGGCTCGCGCAGTGCGGCGTGCGGAGTGTGGCAGTGGTGTTGGTGTCCATGTGGCGGCGCGGCGGAGGCGCGCGGCTCGGTGACGTAGGCGCGTCTCCGCTCAAGACGAGATAGCACTCGATACCGGAACTTAGTTTCGTTATATTCCGTTTTGTCCATTGAAGATAATAATAATAATGGCAATAGTAGTAGTTATTAGTCCACTAAACCAGCCAAACCCATAGGGTTTCATCTTTTGTTTCCATATTTTGCAATAGGTTTGCTCCAACCGGGGATTGTCCTTGGGTATACTTTCACAGTGCATACAGGGATAATCGTCGGTTGGTGTCCCATTCCATTTGAAATGTCTAAAGAGGCCTCTGCGAGTTGGCTTCGGCCCTTCGTACGCCTACCAAAGTCTCTAGGGACCCGAGAAAGTGAAAAATATCAAAATAATAATGAATTTTATTGAAATAATAAGTTCACAAAAAGTGTACATATGTTCATTAGTAGATATAATATTAGTTAGTAGCTTATAAGTAGTAGCTTATAGTAGTAGTAGTAGCTTATAATAGAATTATAATAATTTGGAAATAAACTATGGTATAACAAATTAACAGATTACAGTCATAAATAGAACTGTAAAGGTAATGTAGTGCGTTCCTGATCTAGGTTTATATAAACCTGTGTTTCAGGCCACCACTCTACGAAAGTACATATTCAATAGGTCAGTCAAAAAAAAATAAAAATAGCTTAATAAAAAATTCAAAAGCATTTTATTTCAAATAAACCATTTACAGGCACTTTTGAAACGTCAAGGTCAGTCAGTCAAAAACATGGAAGCTATTTGCACGTTCCAAAGCGTAGATCTCTATGGAGAAGAACGAAACAATAAATTAAATTAATATGTTTAGTCATACATTTATTAATACTGGCAACTATGGTACAGTTACAGATAATTAATTAAATGGCAACCCTAAGTGAGGAGTGAAAAGGACTGCGTGGCTATCGCCCTTCAAACCTCCCTAGCTGGCTAATTCCTGAAGACCGCTAGGCTATCGAACAGGAATTAGTCTTACTTAGGCTCAGAATTGGCCGCGTGGCTACCGAACTCTGTTCCTCTAGCTAATCGAATGATCCAATGTTCTTTTTTTTTTTTTTTTTTTTGTCGATGGCCACTCGCAGTTTCAACCCTAGAGGGTTGTCAACTACTGAACCGGACTTGCCTGTGTGGGCCTCTAGAATTTAAGGCCCCCAGCCGAGGCTACAAAACTTATATATATTAAAACTCTGCTCGCTGAGGGCACCCCCTGTGGGGTACGGACCGTGGCTCAGCGGCGTCGTTTAGGGGGGGCAGCAAGAGACTGGCTGATCCAATGTTCCAAGGCGTCGCTCCTTATAAAGTCAGCCAAGGCTTGTATGTGTGCACAATATCTTCACATATTCGTGTGGTTGTGATGCGAAGATTCACGAGCGGCGCCGATCCACACTGTTGTGCTCGTTGTCACCGACGACGGGTAGTGTTACACGCATGCAGCACTAGATGGCGGTGGTAGTCCGTTACACATATATGTTCAATATCTAAGCTATACAATATTTTGCGTAAACTTATTATAAACTAGGCTTATGGGATATATTTGTATTACTAGTTGACCCGCGCAACTTCGTCTGCGTCACAATTTTCATTACTGCTCCACTCCTGTTGGTCTTAGCGTGATGATATATATATATAAGTCTATAGCAAAGAAAAATCATTTTACAAAAAATACAACCGACTTACAAAAACAAAACACTACAAGGTACAAAATAACTTCGGAAGAAAGAAAAAAACTTTAATTTCGGAAGTCGGTGTCGGTGTTTTTGGTTATTTTTTCGTTTTTTGACACCGACTTCCGAAATAAAAGTTTTTTTCTTTCTTCCGAAGTTATTTTGTACCTTGTAGTGTTTTGTTTTTGGAAGTCGGTTGTATTTTTTGTAAAAAAAAAAAAATATTTTTCACTTTTTGGTGGTACCTGCGTACCCATTAATAGCGTACCGGCGCAATGTTATGTTAAGAACTGTTGTAAACACTAAAAAAAAAAACATGCGATTTCAGCAATCCCGATCCCTTTGCTATCATTTATTGAAGAGTTCCGTTGCCTACTTCCGAAGTTCTTCGTCAGATCTCCACCAAATTGAAACGGTACCAGTCCAGGAAAATACTCTTTCAAACAAAAAAAGAATCATCCAAATCGGCTGGCAATTGGCTAAAGTATCGCTGAACAAACATTTTTCATGGGATCTCATCATCAGATCCTAATTTATACCTTTCATCATCAGGTCAGCAACATGAGATGATGATTACCAGGCACAAATATCTGAATTGCGTTAGAAAGTTTATGAAAAACATTGTATGTGCTTATAAAATTTGAGGGTTGCCCTCGATTTTCGTGGGATTCCATCATCAGATTCTGACATGGTGACAATGGGACCAATCGAGAAGTATACCCTTTCAGATGAAACAAATTTTTTTCAAATTGGATCATAAATGACGGAGTTATGAGGTAACAAACATAAAAAAAATAAAAAAAATAATAATAATACAACCGAATTGAGAACCTCCTCCTTTTTTTGAAGTCGGTTAAAAATGAAAAAAAAAGAAAGAGAAAGAATTTTTCAAATCGGACCAGTAGTTCCTGAGATAAGCGCGTTCAAGTAAACAAACAAACAAATTCTTCAGCTTTATATATTAGTATATAGATATCTATAACTAAAATAATCATAAAATGATAGGTATTAGGTTAGAGCAATTACAGTTTAGTCAGAGCTTGAGTTATAGTTTTACTTGTTTGACATGAACGAGCATGGTGGTTGATGGCGGCGCGTGGGTTGGATCATTCGGTTCCCTTCGAAATGGTTGAGCTGAAAAGTGCTGATACACGCGTCATGTTCATGAACGGGCGCCGTCAGTTGAGACTGGTCATGTCTTAACTACCATTGGCTCGATTTAATCTTTATATTTTAATTTCTTATAATAAGCCCTTTTTTTCCTTTGCATTGTACTCACATGCAGAAGCAACAAGTATATGTAACTTGGAATTTTGTAAAACAGAACATGATTTAAAAGAGTGTCCGTGGAGTTTCTTGCACGTTCTTCTCCACAGAGATCTACGCTTTGGAACGTGCAAATAGCTTCCATGTTTTTGATTGACCGACCTTGACGTTTCAAAAATGCCTGTGAATGGTTTATTTGAAATAAAATGTTTTGAATTTGAATTTGAATTTGAATTAGTAGTGTTTCCGTGTCCGAGTAATTAAGTTTTGCTAAATAATCAAATAACATTATGTAACACCTATTATAACTTTTATTATATTAGGTCTTTACCTATGAAATTGCCGTTCTGCAGTACTGGCCATTTCAAATCAAAATAATTTTTGTTTGGCTATGAATTCTAATTTCAAATTAATTTTATTTTAAAAACATGGTTTTTTTTTCCAAAAGTAGTCATTTGTTTATTGATTAGTGTTACATTTTCATCGCATTTCAATCTTTTTCGTCATCATGGATACGTTAAAAATTCGAGTAATTATGGAATATGAATACCATCGTGGCAGCAACGCGGCACAAGCGGCACGCAACATCAACGACGTTTACGGAGCTAACACTACAAACCAACGCACCACCTGTTATTGGTTTGCTCGCTTCCGTTCCAGAAATTTCGACCTGAAAAATGAACCTCGCGGTCGTCTGAAGACTTTGGTCGACAATGACGAATTAAAGGCGATTGTGGAAGCTGATGATACACAATCTACGGCTGAATTAGCAGCAGCTTTCGACGTTAGTGTCAAAACAATATTGGTCTATTTGCGTCAAATTGGCAAGGTAAAAAAGCTTGACAAATGGGTGCCCCACGAACTCAATGATCGCCAGCGCGAAGTACGCGTCGAGACGTGCCTTGCACTGCTCAACAGACACACAAACGAAGGAATTTTGAACCGCATTGTTACCTGCGATGAAAAATGGATTCTGTTTGATAACCGCAAGCGCTCAGCAAGTTGGTTGGATCCTGGTTCAGCACCTAAACAATGCCCTAAACGAAAACTTACCCCTAGAAAAGTGATGGTCACTGTTTGGTGGTCTAGCGCCGGTGTGATTCATCACAGCTTCTTACCAAACGGGGTGAGCATTACTGCAGATGTGTACTGTGAAGAACTGAACACAATGATGGAGAAGCTGGCACATCTCCAACCAGCATTGGTCAATCGCTCGTCTCCGCTGCTCCTGCACGACAACGCGCGACCTCATACTGCACAGCAGACGGTCTCCAAGTTGCAAGAACTGGGGTTGGAAGCTCTCCGTCATCCGCCCTACTCACCAGACCTTGCGCCTACAGACTACTACTTTTTCTAGAATTTGGATAACTTCTTGGCGGGAAAAAATTCAATACTCGAGAGGCAGTACAAAATGCCTTTGAAGAATTTGTTGCCACCCGTCCAGCTGATTTCTTTAAGAAGGGCATCAATAAACTGCCACGTTGGCAAAGATGCATTGATTGCATGGGTGATTACTTCGATTAATACAAATAAAAAATACATGAAAACAATTCGTTTAAATTTTTTCATACAAAACGGCAATTTCATAGGTAGATAAGCAATTTGTTAAATTTATTATTTAAGCAAGGTCCTAGAAATAAATAAATTTTCCTTTCCTTTCTTCTCTTGTCTGAAGGTACAGGTTTTAAATCTAGTAGATCGTCATGCGATTATTACAATAAACTAGCTGACCCGGCAAACGTTGTTTTGCAATATTAATTAACACAAAAATTTCATATATATCGGTCAAGCCATTTCGGAGGAGTTCTAAAACAAACATCCGTGTCCGTTTACTCCCCGCCCGATCCTAGCCCAAGAGGCACACGGCGGGTATGGCGGTACAGGTCAGCAGATTGGGATGGCATGCGATCCTTCTTCGCATGTTATCCTTGGCAGCCTACTTGCTTTCTTCGACTGATGCTTCGTCGTGCGCAGACGCCGTAACGGATGTGTTGCGGAGGGGAATGGAGTACTACATTCCGTTCTCTGACATAACTATGTATAACTATGTCTGGCGAAGCTCGTCCATGGTTTAGTGCCGAGTGCAATCGCGCTGATGCGCTTAAGCACGCGGCTTATCTGGCATGGGTCGACGCTCGCACGTGCAAAGCAAGCGACGTGACTCGGAAGAAGAGAGCCTTCAACAGGGCTGCCAAGTCCTGCAAGAAGGTGTTGCGGAGGGCACGGTTTGACCACATCAGCCGAATAGGGAACAAACTTGCTTCATACCCAGCAGGTAGTAAGGCTTTTTGGTCCCTGGCTAAGTCGGTCGAATCGAACTTCAGCCGCCCCTCACTACCACCACTGCTGAGACCCGACGGGACGCTGGCCCACTCCGCTGAGGAGAAAGCGAACTTGTTTGCTTCCTTGTTTGCGCAATCTTCGCGTCTGGATCCCGGTGGCGCGAGGCTCCCTGCTTCTCCTGGTGGATGCGAGTCGAGCATGTCGAACATTCGCATTCATCAGAAGGACGTCCGTAGGGTGCTGCGTAACCTAGACGTGAACAAGGCTAGTGGCCCCGACGGGATACCGGCAATTGTTCTGAAAACTTGTGCGCCTGAGTTGTCTCCGATCTTGACATGCCTATTTCGCCTTTCGTTTGAGACTGGAAAGGTGCCGAAGGCTTGGAAGCAAGCTAACGTGCAACCCGTGCCCAAGAAGGGTAGTCGAGCTGACCCGTCGAATTATAGACCCATCTCGGTAACGTCCATACTCTGTAAGACTATGGAACGCGTGCTGAATCATAAGCTCCTGGCGTACCTAGAAGGAAATGATATCCTTAGTGACCGACAATACGGGTTCCGCCGAAATCGGTCAACTGGGGATCTTCTAGCGTATGCCATTCACATCTGGAGTGAAGCCATAGAAAAGCACGGGGAGGCACTAGCGGTCTCCCTTGACATCTCGAAGGCTTTTGACAGGGTCTGGCACGATAGCCTTATTAGTAAGCTTCCTTCCTTCGGTCTGCCCGCCGGTTTGTGTGATTGGATTGCAGATTTCCTGAGGGATCGGTCTATTCGAGTGGTCATAGATGGTTGCTCGTCTGGACTGCTGGATATTAATGCCGGGGTTCCTCAGGGGTCGGTGCTTTCGGCAACACTGTTCTTGCTGCATATTAATGATCTTCTTAAACCCGGTACCTTTGGGTATGCAGACGACAGCACTGTTGCTGAGAGATACGTGTCCGACGCACGAGCTGGTGGGTCGCAGATCCGGTCTCTTCGGGAGGCTATGGTTGAGCGCTTGAATGTGTCCTTACAGGCTGTCTCTGAATGGGGCGATGCCAATCTGGTCAAGTTCAATGCTGCTAAGACCCAAGCGTGTCTATTTTCCGCCAAAAGGAGCCAATTCCACCCAGCTCCATCTTTCCGAGGTGCAACCGCACCGATAACCGACCAACTTGAGCTTCTTGGGGTTACATTAACATCTACTCTCAATTTTGGCCCTTACATAGAGGCAAAAGCTCAAGTGGCTGCAAAGAAGTTAGGGATCCTATCAAAGGTGAGACGGTACTTCACGCCGGAACAGCTGCTCAAACTCTATCAAGCGCAAGTTCGATCGTGTATGGAATACTGCTCTCATCTTTGGGACGGATCTGCGAGATACCAGCTTGATGCCCTTGAGTCAATTGAGAAACGAGCCAAGAGGATCATTGGCAATGAGAGGCTCGTCGCGACGAAGCTCCAAAGTCTTGAGCATCGACGACGAGTTGCTAGCCTGTCGGTTTTCTACCGGTTGCATTTTGGGGAATGTGCGACGGAGTTGCATAATTTAATTCCGCCAAGCCCGTTCCATCATCGGACCACAAGACGAACGGCGATGCGCCACCGGTACATGGTGGACATCCCGCCCACACGCACAAAACGTTTTGGGAACACATTCATAATGCGTACAGCTAAGGAGTGGAATTCCCTGCCGGAGTCTGTGTTTCCCGATAGCTACAACCTGGGAGTCTTTAAGTCAAGAGTGAATAGGTTGCTTCTAGGCAGGCGTGCTCCATCTTCGACCACATCATCGCTTACCATCAGGTGAGATGGTGGTCAAGCGCGTGCCTATTATTAGTTAAAAAAAAAAAAAAAAAAAAAAAAACATTATTACATTAGAAGATTAGAAAAAGATAGCTGTTGCACGCGACTTCGTTTGCGTGTATGTCATATAGTTTGATATCGCTAGGTAAGATCGCTAAGATAAGATATCATCATATCAGCCGAAAGACCTCTACTGCTGGACATAGCGTCGCCGTAGCCCCAAGCGTTGCCACAACGACCGGTTCTGCGAGTCTCGCATCCATCGGCTAGCCGCGATCTTCATCGGTCCACCTTGTGGGAGGCTTTACAAAGTTGCCTCTTCTGGCACGCGGTCATCACTCCAGAATTTTTCGGCCCCATCGACCGTCTGTTCTGCGAGCAATATGCCTTGCCTATTGCCACTTTAGTTTGGCGATGCTTCGGGCTATGTCGGTAACCTTCGATCACGCAAGGAAACTCCAAGCATTGCCCTCTCCATTGTCCTTTGAGTGACTTCAAGCCTTCTGATAAGGCCCATTGTGAGCGACCAGCAACCATTGTGGCATAAGATATACGAACAGTCATCTTCTAGCATTGCTTGACCCCCTCAGAATGCAAGTCATTGACTGTATTACCTCTTCTATTCAAAACGCCGACCAACCTTAGTAATTTTTCCTAATGAGAAACGTTTTAATTTGATAAAAGTTGCTAGGGTAGAGCTACATAAAGTTGAAATGGTAAACTCTATCCAGAACGAAAGACTACCCTCGCAACGGAGAGAATACAGTTGAGATTCCGTTATAGACTCCCATTCGCGCCATTGTGCTTAGGAGTCCTGGTAAGGTTAGCCAGCGAAGCTACGCATATAGGTTTCGCTGAGTGGCCTCATTTTTCCGAAGATTTTTGCACGTCGGGTAGCAAAGGCCTCATTTTCAGAATGAAGTGGGCTACTGATTTCTCGGTATCGAAGCAACCTCTGTACATTGAGCTGTCTATGTCGACTATCATCATCATCATCATCATACGGCATCAGACGGCAGGATGTAAGCCTCCCACAAAGCGCTAACCATTCCGGTCTTGTGCAGTCCACGTCCATCCACTGCCAGCCACCTTTTTTAAATCATCGATCCATCGTGCCGCAGTGCCTATGTTGGAAAGATATTTTTTTACGGGGAAATGACCCGTAATTATACCTATTATTATTCGGAGGGTATTTCTACTTGGGTTGAGAAGTCGCTTAGTTAGTCGCATGTATAGGCTGCACTGTAATTTGTAGTCGGTGACCATCCGTTGTCTTGAAGTTCGGTTGATCTCTGGCAAATTCATGTACGAATCAGTGAGAAAGGTAAGAGGAGAAGTGGGTACAGCTCCAGCAGTACCGTCTCGGAAACTCTCTTCGCAAAGTTCGTCTCTGCCGTCATTGCCTGGGGATCTACAGTTTCCCGTGATCCACTGGAGGGTGAAACCCGCAACGGATAATTTTTGGCCCTGAGCTGTTGCTTCACTGGGAATTGAACAGTTATAAGCCATGCCGGAGCAATCAACCGAAATCTTCTTTCAGCTACTATGACAGTTTGTTGGATACGTGTGACGTTCAGCTTAGTGCCTTTGCAATTTTTTTTATAAATTAATTATTTAAATAGAAATTATAAGTTTTTTTTACGGATGGTAATATCACTTTCTTCCTTTGCGTTTTCATAGAAATATTTTCCTTAGTTTTTCCCAAAAACATTTGTCAATATTATCCGTGTCGTAATGGTCTGCGTGGACGGAGGATTCCCCGTTCACGATTAATGCTGAAGTAACGGACAACATAGGCTATCTTCTAAAATAACCTAACCATCTCTTGATTGTGGTGTATGCCATCGGCAATTTTTAACAAAGTATTCGTAAAATAATGCGCATTTGAATGGCCTGCTTATATCATGTTCGCATTTTTCTTCTTCTCCGTCGTTCCTGGAATGCTGAGGATCACGACCACATACGCCGCGTATCAATGCGGTCTTCTGCAGTGTGGACCGCTCTGTGCATGCTGCCTTTAACAGCCTTCTTTAATATTATTTTGTAATTGGGAACGTAAATCGAAACGATTTAAGTTTTTAGAACCCAGTTAGACATCCGATTAACCAATCTAATTCAACTCTTTTCGCGACTCTTCTACCATGGGACTTCGCCAGCTGCTCGCGGGTGGTATGACGTGACCCCAGGCCCTAGACCCGTAAAAAAACATTTTTGAGCAACTCAAGTTAAGCTTAAATGTAAGCGGACGCCTGTTGACGATTTAAAAAAATGAGATCAAATACATAACGTCATCTATGGAATCTGAAGTTGAACTGTCTAAATATTAGTTCTGAGTTTGTTTTATTTTTATTAATAGGAATTCATTCAGAACGATATTTTTAAAGTAAGTAAGTCATTTATTTTGCAAATATGGGTACAGTACATGGTGATAAAAAGATAAAAGGTAGGTTCAGCCATATTTTACCGTTCGGCATGCAAAAGTTATAATTTGACGCTAAAACAATAAATGAAAAGAATCTCTTTTTTTCAGACGTCTTAATAGTACCACTAATAACTAAAAAATATGTTTTGATGTAATTCTCATGCTGTCTTGAGGTCAATAGATGGCATTATGGGTATCTGCATTATGTAATGTTAATTCATGTAAATTGCCACAATTCCTATCCTTGTAATTTTGAACGTGATGCGTTCTGTTAATTATCATTTAACATGTAGGCCATTACATTTTGGCACAGATACAGAGAAAAAAAATACAAAATATAATAATAACATGTTATCAACGTATAAAAATATTAGTAAAAATAAAAAAGAAAGGAAATTAGTCATTTAAAAATATGTACAAAATTAAAAAAAAATCGTAACTGTTTGGGTTCGAACTTGGTGACAATACTTTGGTGTAAAAATAAAGTTCAAAATATAAAATAAATACAAAAATAATAGCTGTTGCTGGCCGGGGATCGAACCTTGTGCCTGTCGTTAAAACGGACATTTTTAAATATTGCTCATCCTCCAAAGCACATAGCGTGATAATATATAGCCTAAAACCTTCTCGTGACCAGAACGCACACAACAAAAAAAGAATTATCGAAATCGGTTAAGCGGTCAGCCGTTCAAGCGTGATGCGATGACCAAGGGAAATAGGGATTTATTTTTATAAATATAGACTAGCTTTTCACGTGTCCCACTGTCTGCCTACCTGTCTTTGACGGTTTATCGCAAGTTTTTGGTAACGTAATAGAAACTTAAGAAGCGTAAGAGGCGACTAAGGGACTCAGTGGACGTCTTTCGGCTGTTAAGATGATGATGAATAGAAGTCCGCCCCTAAGACGACCCACTGACCGAAACTTGAAATATGGTGTAGGTATGGTAAATATAGCAGGTACGAGTAGAACGAGCTAGAGATAAGCACTAATGTCCTACTTACTACTCGTACGTATGAGTTTTTAGTGCTTTTGTGGTCTCTTTCCCTCGGAGACTCCTCCTCACCAGGATCGCATGTCGTCCCGAAACGTGCCCAGAAGACTGGCACTACTGTACGTCTACCATGAGCTCGCTAGCAGATATGTATGGACACAGGCTCGGCGTGACCGGGGACTTGCTCGTTCTGTGCACAAAGAAACGCCATGTATGAATAATACGTCGTTCCCATTGTAATTAAACGTTTCAATAATGCCAGTACGTGTACCACGAGTTTTATCAATCTATGCTCGCTAGCGACTGTAGTTAAATAAGTTGACTGTAGTTAAAAAATAAGTTTCCAATTTATTTGTTCAAGTTGTTAAGCAATAAGCAAGCAAGTTGCAAGTAAAACTTTAGTTAACAACTAAACATTTTTTTTAACTACAGTCGCTAGCGAGCATAGATCCATTTATTGATTCAATTGATTTTTTTTTCCATTTATTGTTTGTATTAATTAACGACGTACTCTACTTCAGCAAAGCCCTGCCGCGAACAGACCTCTGAGCGTTAGATCATTTCTTCAGCTTCCAAGCCATGTTCATAAAATATACAAATGAGTTAAACTGTTTCAAAGCTCGAATCCAGTGGAATAGCTTCGCATAAAAAAATACTAATACAAATTAAGTTACGACATTGACCTCGTGGAGCCACTAATCATTTCGATGGTCTAGAAGACAAATGTGCTAATTATTTATTTTAAACACTTTCAGCACAAAAATGTACCAGTCAACCTTACAGATCTAGTATACTTATTTAGAAGGAAAGTTTTAGTTAATTTATGTTTTAAAAGCTGGAACTCAAAACTGTACTCGTACGTAGGTAGAGTGTATATTATAGTGGATATATTTAGTTAAATATCTGTGTAATCATTGATTATAAATAGAAACGTCTGTTTTCAGAATATAGTGTAAAAAATAAGTATTATAAAAAAGTAGCGACCCGCCCCGGCTTCGCAAGCGTGCAAATGTTTCATAACGTCTCATTACCAGAGTCAATAATAATGTGATTCAGCTGAAATAAAAAGTGCAACCAATAGACAACCGTCATCGACGTCTGCTCTCAGGTGTCTACCAGTTCGGGACGTCTCCACCTTCGTTATAATTATTTGGTTGGGCGACTTCCTTTAATTTTGAGATATCTCCTAAGATATCGACACATCCAAATTAAATGGTGTGAACGGCAATTTTGCTCTGAATTAAATACTCAAGATGATAACATACATATTTATTAAAATAAGTATTTGTAATATATTGGTTTATTTCTATCATCTATAGTTTTCAATCAATCACGCAACGCACGCGACGTATAGAATTTTTTAGATCATTTTTTTTCCGACCTCTTCAGTAATAATCTTTATATATCGGCCAATTTACACAAAACCTTGCCAAATTTTAAACTAAAACCTTCCTCAACAACCACGCTAACTATTAAGAAAACCGGCTTCAAAATCCGTTGCGCCGTTTTAAAGATCTAAGCATACATAGGGACAGACAGACGCGTGAAGTTAGTTTTATACTAAGTAGTGATGATGCGTCACTTAGCATTACTAAAGTGATTTTTAAACGTTTTTTATTATAATTGATAGGCACGCGTTTGACCACTATCTCACCTGATGGTAAGTGATGATGTGGTCGCAGATGGAGCACGCTTGCCTAGAAGTAACCTATTGACTTAAAGACTCCCAGGTTGTAGCTATCAGGAAACACAGACTCCGGCAGGGAATTCCACTCCTTAGCTGTACGCACTATGAATGTGTTCCTAAAAGGTTTTGTGCGTGTGGGTAGGATGTACACCATGTACCGGTGGCGCATCGCCGTTCGTATTGTGGTCCGATGGTGGAACTGGCTTGGTGGAATCAAATTATGCAATTCCGTCGCACATTCCCCAAAATGCAACCGATAGAAAACCGGCAGGCTAGCAACTCGTCATCGATGCTCAAGACTTTGGAGCTTTGTCGCGATAAGCCTCGCCGATGACCCTCTTGGCTCGTTTCTCAATTGACTCAATGGCATCAAGCTGGTATCTGGCAGATCCGTCTCAAAGATGAGAGCAGTATGCCATACACGACCAAACTTACGCTTGATAGAGTTTGAGCAGCTGTTCCGGCGTGAAGTATCGTCTCACCTTTGCCAGGATCCCCAACTTCTTAGCTGCCACTTGAGCTTTTGCCTCCATGAAAGGGCCAAAATTGAGGGTAGACGTTAATGTAACCCCAAGAAGCTCAAGTTGGTCGGTTATCGCCACAGTTGCACCTCGGAAAGATGGAGCTGGGTGAAATTGGCTCCTTTTGGCGGAAAATAAACACGCTTGACCAGATTGGCATCGCCTCATTCAGAGACAGCCTGTAAGGACACGTTCAGGCGCCACCAGCTCGAGCGTCCCGTTGCCTCCCGGAGAGACCGGATCTGCGAGCCACCAGCTCGAGCGTCGGACACGTATCTCTCAGCAGCGGTGCTGTCGTCGGCAGACCCAAAGGTACCGATGGTTACTTGGGATTGTTGTGTATTGTCTATTATTAAAATAATTTGATGGATTTAATAAAAAACTATAATAATTATTATATTAAATAAAAAACTTAAACATTCGTATAATCACTTACAAACAAAGGATTGCGGAAACCTCTATGATATTTAAAAACGAAAACTTAAATGAAATTATTTTTTAAGCTCTAACTAGTTATGAGTCAGCATATTAAACTAAGACGGCCATTTCTTTATTAGTTCTTGTTAGTCGGTGTCATCGGATTCTGAAAAATTGTCAATTATGTTTTCTTCATCAATAATAATAATAAATCAAGTATATTGACTTGGCTCGCGAGGTTGTCGACATGTGGGATGTGGATTCCGCAATCATTGTACCGATAGTCGTATCAGCCAATGGCTTAATAGCCACGAGAATCGACCAATACCTCAAGAGGCTCTCGTTAGGCTGCTGGATCAAGGGCTTGATTCAGAAAGCGGTACTTCTGGACACGGCTCGTATTGTTAGGAGGTTCCTCTCTCTGGAGCCCTGACCGCCGGTAGCTTGGACCCTGTTCCCGATACCGGTGGGCTACTATTTATTATATTTTTAAATGCTTTTATATTTTTTTTTGTAAATATTTAAAAATGTAATTGGTAGGTTAATTTGTTGAATAAAGGAAATAATAATAGCTTTCTATCGGGCGGAAACAAGGTGCGCGCCTTCAACGGTTGGGTCATGCCGGTATTGATGTACTCTTTCGGCGTACTCAAATGGCCTCAAACGGAACTTGACGCCCTGGATAGGCGGGTCCGTACATTGCTTACTGCGTATCGAATGCATCACCCACGATCGTCGGTAATGAGACTGTATATCCCGCGCAAGTGTGGAGGTCGAGGCTTTTCAAATGCTAAGACTCTCCACAATCGCGAGATATGCAGTCTTAGGGAATATTTCCTAGCTGTCGACGTGGGTATGCATCGAGATGTAGTGGCGGTGGACAAGGGACTCACCCCGCTCTCCTTGGCAAATGAGAACTGGCGCAAACCTGCAGTACTTGACACCAACGATCGCAGGGGGGTATGGCAGGGCAAGGAGCTTCACGGACGCTTTTTCCGGGCCCTACATGGGCCTGACGTAGATCAACTAGCGTCCGTAGCCTGGCCGCGCTTCGGTGATCTTTTTGGAGAAACCGAAGGTTTTGTCTGTGCAATTATGGACGAAGTTATCATGACAAGGAACTACCGAAAATTTATTGTGATTTTTTTTCCATTTATTCCATAAATGGAAAAAATTAACATCTCCCCATTAGATGTAGCCAAAGGAGTCCGTCCGTTACCGAACTGGAAATCTCCAGGACCGGACGGACTGCATAACTTCTGGCTCAAATGGTATAGCAGCTCACATGCGCTCCTGTCAACTCAATTCCAGTCATCCTTAGAGTCTGGGTCGCTACCACAGTTTCTAACAACTGGCGTTACCCACCTGCTCCATAAGACCGATAGTCCCGCGGAACCCAAGAACTATAGACCAATTACTTGTTTGTCGACGGTCTATAAACTTCTTACATCCATTCTGAGAGTGAAGATCAATGAACACATTGTGACTAATTCAATTATGTCCACCTCTCAGAATGGATGTAGGAAGGGGTCCCGCGGCACTAAGAAGCTTCTCCTCATAGACATGGCTATAAGCCAACAGGTTCGTCGATCCCGCAAGGATCTGTCGACATGTTGGATAGACTACAAGAAGGCCTACGACTCTGTGCCACATATATGGCTCATGAGGGTGTTGGAGTTGTACAAAATAGATGCAACTCTACGCACCTTTCTTGAGTCATGTATGAGGCAATGGAAAACAGTCCTTCGCTATCCAGGAGGTCGACCAATTCAGGGGGACGATGAGCCTGTGTGGATTAAACGGGGAATATTTCAGGGCGACAGTTTGAGTCCGCTTTGGTTTTGCTTAGCTCTGAATCCTCTAAGCACATTGCTGGAGGGTTCAGGTCTAGGCTAGAAGAGAGAAGAGGTGGTCAGGCCATATCTCACCTTCTTTACATGGATGATCTGAAACTCTTTGCCCCCAACAATTCGCGACTGATGGAGCTACTGAAGTTGACTGAAACCTTCAGTAGTGCCATCAGGATGGAATTTGGTGTGAAGCAAAAGAAATGAATTTAATTTTATCGTTAACAGATAATTATAAGAATGAATCGCACGAATAAAGCGGATGGTTAGCTTGACACATAGTGCAGATACGAGACCGTTTAGAATTTATATTATTAGACGGTTTATTTTGTGTATAATTATGTGATTTGTTTGTTTGTTAAGAATGTGATGGTTTCTTTGCGTTATTTTCTGTGGTAATCAAATAATCGAGAGATGTACGTGAATTAGACTGATTATTATAACTATTTATAATTGCACTTTTATGAGTTTCCCATTCTCTCTCGGTAACTGAATCAAGTTTAGATGTAATTAAATAAATAATCAAAGTGTCCCAAGACTCGGTCGGTTCACCGAGGTTTTTGAGGGAACGTAGATTTTTGAGAACGGTATTCGGCGCTATTCTGAGACTTCAAATTTTTGCTGATTCTTATAAGAAACGGGAGCCTTTAACCGTTTGCTTTGTTGTATTTTTGAGGTCTTGGTCGCCGAGTTTCATCTACCTTCGTAATCTACTCTCTTGGTACTGACGTCGAGTCCTCAAGAACTCACCTTCACCGCTATGTATGACTTCTTCCACTTCAACCGAAAGTTTAGCTCCTAAGCAAATTACAAAAATGCAAATGATTGCAATGAATGCAATGTTTGAATGAATGCAATTTGCAAATGATTGCATCCCGCCATGACTGCCCCATACAGGCACACTGGGTGGGAATAGTGACGGGAAAATTGTAGTTTTTAAGAAAAATGTATTATGTTCCTACTAACATAGCTCTAAAGAAAAATATTTACTAACACTTATGGATAATGTCCGAAATAAATAGATAATAATAATAATAATAAGCAGGGGCCTCCGCATGACTCACCGCTACATTTATGTGCATCAGCCCCTGATCTATCCCAAATAGCTAAAACGCCACTGATCGTAAAACGAATAAGAAAAATAAATATGAAGGCGAAGATGAAACCTCGCCAGTAACTTTGACTACTTTCTCCAGTTTCTCCGATAAGCAAAAAAGACGTTTTGAAGACTTAATGGGAAAGATCAGTAGCATATTTCAACAAAATCAGGATTTAATGCACAGCGTCGAGGTCATGACGAGTACCTAAGTACGACGAGTTTCTCAACCGTATTACCTTGGATCTTCTTAGATTGTCCAAGAACTGGAAGAAGAATTAAAAGATTAGGAGCGCAAATCCCGTGCGACCGGTATAGAGATACGAAACATCCCTAAAACGGATAACGAGACAAAGGAAGGCCTTTGCAGTCTGGTGCTCAATATGGAGACGTCATTGAATATCGTGATTGATAACTCGAAGATAAAAGATATTTATCGGTTGAAATTCAAATATAATTCCCATTCTATTATTTTAGATTTTAACACAGTTCTTACCAAAGAGAAAGTCGTCAGTGGAGTAAAAAAAATCAATAAATCCAAGACAAAAGGAGATAAACTCAATACATCGCACTTCAAATTGCGGTCCTCGGTGAAACCGGTATTTGTCTCCGGCTGTCTTACACATAAAGCTCAGAAACTCTACTACCATGCCAGAGCATTCCAGCGGAGTCACGATTACCAGTTCTGCTGGACCGGAAATGGTATTGTGTATCATCGGAAAAAGGTTAATGAACCTCTAATTCGAATAAGTTCGGAGTCTGATATTGAGAAGCTAAAGTGTACCAAGTAACTAGTCTCAGAAGTTCGTTCATCATGTTTGTCTAGTTGTAAGTCCTTTGTTATGCATGCCTCAAACTTTTTATTTTATTTTGTTTATTATTCCATTTTTCTTATAAAAAACATAAAGCATCAAACTATAATGATCAGAAAACTAACTATATGCAAACGCTCACAAAACCTAAACACCACATCCTTTCAACAGAAATATACGTCAATAAATCCTCAAATAAACGATCTGCGCTTGAAATCGCGCACACTGTGCACACGCGGAAATAATTTAATTTGCGCCGAGCGCGGCAAGCGCCGCTGTCGCCATGCGTTCGGACGAACTAGTGGCGAACGAGGTCCTGGCATTCCTGCAGTATCAGCTCGATGTCATGGACGAAGTCATTGTCACCCAGATCTGCACATCCAACTTCAATGAAGAGGAGATACGCATGGCTACGACACTGCTGTTTGAGTCGCTACTTAAGGCTGACCAAATGCCGACCCGTAGGAGGGACGAGAAAAGAGAGAGGAGTCTCCAAGACATCATCAAGGTGTTAAAGGAGACCGACCCGGACGACGTGCTGACTTTCGTGGCGAAGGACTTGCGAAAGCTGCCACCCGTCACATTCGACCACGTCGACGTCACCAGGCTGCTGCGGGACATCAATACCCTGAGATCAAGCCTGGCTGAAGTGCAGTTGAAGTTGGAAGCATCGCAATCTACCATCAGTGATCTACGTACCGAGGTAGCAGATTTACGCAAACGTCGCCAACGTCGACACACGTCACGGCGCGGTCAATGCATCGCAGCTGAGTTTCGAGTCAGCAAGATTTGACTCGTCGCGAGCGATGCACAAGCGCGCCCCGCTCTCCCCGCGTCTCCCCGCGTCTCCCGTCGTTGGGGCGCCGACGAATGTTAGCAGGAAAACTCCGGCACGTGCTTACTCGGCTCATCGGCTGCCGTTATTGCTACTCCAGCAAAACAACAGCGGCAACTTTAGCAAAAGAACTCAGTGTGTTAAAAATTAAAATTGACAACTACGTGAGGAGTGAACTTCCTATAACATTCGGAGTCCCGCAGGGTAGTGTGATCGGGCCGACGCTGTTTCTTGTCTATATTAATGAACTTTGTCAAAAAAAAACTAAATGACACCAAGGTAACGGCGTTTGCGGACGACACTGCACTTACGTTCATTGGTGACTCGTGGACGGAAGTTTTTAGCAGAGCGCAAGTTGGTTTTAATTTCGTAAAAACCTGGTTAGCTGCAAACTCGTTGACCCTTAACGCCGACAAAACCAATTACATGTGTTTCTGTTTCCGTAAGTCTTCCCAACCTCCACCTTCACGGTCTCTTATCGCCCATTTGTGTTACATGTCCCCTAATCAGACCTGCGACTGTCCCAGACTAGCACAAGTAACCAGTAGCAAATATTTAGGTGACCGTCAAAATGGAGAGACCACGTCTTTAACGTCTGTCATTCACATAAAAGAAATACCATTAATCTACTATTTCCTACCTTTGCTATAATTTTAGCTACCATGCAGCATCATGACGTCAAGATGGAGCGACCAAACTGATAGACTACTCCCTGGAATGTTCTACCTACTTAGTGTTATAATACCTTAATTCTACCTTAATATTATTGATTCTGGTGGTCCAAAACATATACCGTTTTAACGAAATCGATTATATAAGTTGGTCCCTCCATATTGACGATTCAATTGTTTAGTGCAACAGGTAAATGGGCGGTTTATTGTTGATCTTCGAGGGATTAATATTTAATACCTATTTAGTACCTTCAAATCATGCAAAATTTCTTACGTTAAAGATTATTATTACGATACAAAAAAAAAAATTAGAAATTTTTAGTACAACGTACAAATTTTAATCGTAGTAGCATTAATAGCATAAAATATCTTATAAAATGTACATAACTTTAGTTTTGAAATATTACTATGAATTTGTTTATTTGTAATTTATGCTTTAAAATAATGTACATCATACTGTGTGCGTCATCCCAGCGGAAAATTGGAGTTTTTTAATTTCGATTTAGCAGATATTTAGCAGATAAACTACATCCATCCATTAGAGAGTTATTCACCAATAACAGTTTCCGCTACAATACAAAATTTCTCACAGTACCTAATACATATAAATGAGATCCTGTGAATGGTTGTAATAAATAAATTTAAGTATTATTATTCTAGTTACATTTATTGCAATCAACAAAATTACACATACATATACTTAATCTAATTATAATTGTCTTGTCGGCACGGTTGGCGCAGTGGTTGAGCGATCGGCTGCTGCGCCGCGTGTCGTGGGTTCGATTCCCGCACGGAACAAATATTTGTATGGCCTACAGATAGTTGTTTCGGGTCTGGCTGTTTGTATATGTGTCTTTGTATGTTTGTAAACGCACCCACGATACAGGAAAAAAATCCTAGTGTGGGACAACGTTTAAAAAAAAAAAAAAAAAAAATTATGTGACGTCGGCTAAGACATCATTTCTTGCTAACGAAATCGCGGGCGGCCGTTAGTATGATGGTGTGCGTCATCTCAGCGGAAAAGTGTCATTTTTTTAAATTTCAGTTCCCCAGGAGATAGAGGAGGAGTTCCGCACCCTAGGACACGAGCCCGAGTAGGTACGTGCGCCACATTAGGGCGCGCCAGGGAAGACCGGGCTGCGTGTTCTTCGCAATGTTAAAGCGGACACCGGACGTGCGCCGCATCTTCGACACCACCGTACTGCTCTTCATGCGGGGTGTCAAGATAGAGGCATGGCGGGGAAAACGTGGGCCTGCCCAGTGTCATCGGTGCCAGAAATTTAGGCACTCATCGCACCAGTGCCACCGCCCGCTCGCTTGCGTCAGATGCGGCGAGGGGCATGCTGCGCGCTATTGCCCACGCCCGAGAGAGGAGCCCGCCACCTGCGTCAACTGCGGGGGCGCGCATCCAGCAAGCCACAGCAGCTGCCCCGTCTTCCAAATGGAGACTAGGAACAAGCGGGCGGGGACTGTCACCATTACTAGCACAGTACCGCGCCGCCAATCCAGCGTAGACGGGCCTCAAGGTGAGGCACAAGGCAGCGCCTCGTTAATGGCAGCAGCCAACGGGCCCACGAACCGCAACGGAGCCTCCTCCTCAAAGCGGAGGAAGAAGAGCAAGAAGAGGGCGGGCAAAGGCAGAAAGCCAAAGCCCCCAGCGATCCAGGCGGAAACCACCACCGCACAGGCCGTCCCTGCCCAGGAAAATGCGCAGGCCGCAGGCAAGAAAAAGGTCGATTTGGCTAGCGCCGGCAAAACGCAAGCCAAGCGCCTACCACAAAAACAGAGCAACAAGTCGCAAGCAGACAAGAGCGCCAGCACTAATGCCGGCGCTAGCAACCAGAAGGACGTCACGGCCTGCGCCATTAGACTGCTTATGGACCTGCTGAAGGCCATCAGGCAGGGACAGGACGCAGGGCAAGTGATCCTCGACGGCCTGACCGACTTACTTCACCTCTACAATGTCTAGTAGGCCGTTGAGGGTCATTCACTGGAATGCCCGTGGCCTTAAAGACAAGGTCGCCCCTTTCCGCCATCTTCTGAGGGATCAAAACGTCGACGTGGCGCTGATAAGCGAGACGCTCCTGAAACCTGAAGACAGGATAAGGTTCCCGGGCTATCTCGCTTACAGGAAAGACGAACGGTCGGCTCAGAACAATGCATACCGAGGTCTGGCAGTACTAGTAAGGCGAAGGATCGTCCACTAGGAACTCCCCCCGCCGTCATTGCAGAGCATGTACGCGCTGGGGGTGCAGCTGCACGTAGCCAGCGAGGACCTGAATATATACGCCGGGTACAAGGCGCCCCAAATGAAATTAATTCCGACTGAGCTGCGGGCGCTCATGTACCAATCGCAGAACGCGACCATCCTCGTCGGTGACTTAAATTGTAAGCACCCAGCGTGGAATGCGCAAACTACGAATACCGGGGGGAGACAACTCTTCGCCGAGGCCGAAGCCTTCGGCTTGACGGTGTCCGGCCCTGAAATTCCAACCCATTCTAACCCCATTCCAATGACCGCCACATGCCCGACGTGCTGGACATCGTCGTCCATCGAGAGCTAAACTGCCAGATCACGCAGGAAGTGATCGACGACGAGTTACAATCCGAACATCAGCCTGTACTCGTCTTCTTATCGGGGATGCCGACCCTACTGAAGTCATTAGCGCCACGCCGACGAACGGACTGGATAAAGTTCGCAGGAAAGATTGAGGCCACTACACCGACTCGGCCCATCAATACCGCCGCGGACGTTGACCTAATTGCCTGTGACGTCACTGCTTGCGTGCAAAGCGCCTTAGAAGAGGCGACTACCACGACGCCTACGGAGGGGAGAGGGCTACAGCCGCCCCTACCGCCCAGGCTGCGCGCAATGGTCGCCGAGAAGAGGCGCCTGCGCAAGCAGTGGCAGCAAACTCGCTGCCCCACTCAAAAAGCGTCACTCAACCGTCTCGCGGAGAGGGTAAAGGCCGAGTTGCGAGCTCAGGCCGCCGCGAGCTGGGAGGAACGCATTGACGCCGCAGTAGGCGACTGGCCGTCCGTGCACCAGCTATGCCGCCAGATTACTCATACCCCAGCTCCGGTGCGCCCTCTTCAAGATAAATACGTTGCGGAGGAAAGGGCGGAGGTCTTCGCCGCCCACCTAGAGCGTCAGTTCTGCCCAAATCCCACCTTCCACATCCTGAAGCCGGCGAGCTATCGGCCCATCACCCTGCTGCCCACCATCTCCAAGGTGTTCGAATCACTCCTGCTGCGACATCTCCAGCAACACATCAACCCACGACCCGAACAATTCGGATTTCGGGCAGACCACAGCACGACGCTCCAACTGTCGAGGGTACTGCACCTGCTATCGTCGACGATGAACAAGAAGGATTACGCGGTAGCAGTATTCCTCGACATGGAGAAGGCCTTCGACCGAGTTTGGCATGAGGGGCTAGTCTACAAACAAGCCACCTCCCCCGCGCCCCGTCGCATTGTGTCAAAGTGGTCCAATCTTTCCTCTCTGACAGGAGTTTCCGAGTGGTGGTCGACGGCGCGCTATCCACCCCCCGCCCCGCCCGGGCGGGCGTGCCGCAAGGCAGCTGCGTGTCGCCTGCGTGTTACTCACGTTACACCGACGACATCCCCGCCTCCTCTCTCGTTACGCTCGCGCTCTTTGCTGACGACGCCGCGTACATAGCGACATCACTTAACACTAGCCACGCGGCGTCTAAGATGTAGCGCGCGCTAGACGAACTTCCCGCCTGGCTCGCCAAGTGGCGACTGTCGGTTAACGTGGGTAAGACGCAAGCAATAGCTACAGGCTCAGCGCGCCTCCCACCGCCCCTGAAGCTGCAAGGAGTCGACGTCGAGTGGTCCCCCCAGGCGAAGTACCTCGGTGTGACCATCTACTGTCGGCTCACGATGGGGCCGTACGGTCGCTGCCCAAGCAAAGGTCGCCCGCGCACAATTCCGCCCAGTGCTCTCGTCCCAGCTGCCGGCGCGCGTCAAGTTGGGTGTGTACAAGACGTACATACGCCCGATTCTGACGTACGCCGCCCCCGCTTGGTTCGCCCTCACATGTGAGGGGAATCGCGCGAAGCTCCGCGCGCAACAAAACCTTGCGCTGCGGACCATAGTGTATGCCCCTTACATGGTGAGGAATGATGTCATCCAGCGGGACCTCGGGATTGAGGGCCTAGATGAGTTTGTGCAGCGCCTCGCGAAAGGCATGTTCGCGCGCGCCGACGCATCCACTTGGCCCCACGTCAAGCAAATTGCGCCCAGGCGCGCGCGCCCGCCTGACGCGAAGCGCCTACCCCGCGACCTGGTCGGGGACGTGGACGGCCCCGTCGCACCTCACCGGACTGACGCCGAGTAATAAGCAGCCGATCGCGATAATGGCGCTACCGATCGCATTGTACAGGCTATCCGGTCAATCAACACGACGGTGAGATCTAACCAATCTTATTACATTTCAAACTTTGATCCAAGCATCAACGATATAAACACCTGGTGCGAGGAAGTAGACCGTGCTAAAATTTTAAATTATTGGAATGATAATGAGTGTCTATCTCGCATTGGGAATTGTTTGAATGGTGATGCTAGGACATGGCTCGACGAGTGGGTCACCAACGACCGTAGTTGGAGCAATTTTAAGAAGGAATTTAAGCCCTTGTGTCCTAGGAAGCCGGACGTTGCAAATATTTTATATGAAGTCATGAACACTAATTCTGATAAATACCCTACATATGCTGATTATGCTCGCCGGTCACTACTAAGATTGCGTATTGTCAAAGGGTTGAGCGATGAGCTAATCTCTGCAATAGTGATACGAGGTGTTACAGATCCGCAAATTTGTGCTTCAGCGACTAACGCGAAATTAAAACCGAATGAATTAGTAGAATTCTTTTCGATTTATGTTAAATCAAATACGCCAATTAATCATAAGAAACCTAACTATACCTCGCGTAACGATGACAATAATTCAAAATCAAATATTACGAGCACTCGCAAACGGCATTTTGATGATGGTAAATGCTTTTTGTGTGGGCAACACGGCCATAGACAATCTAATTGTACTAAGAAACCTAAACCTAATTCAAGTAACACTAATAGTGATGACAATGATCAAAAAAATCAAACTCCGCATTAATCTGAACCATGTCGTTTCTGTAAGAAACTTGGCCATAAAGTTGAAACTTGTTTTGCTAAATTAAAATCTAGTTCTCGCAATACCAACAATGTAAATTTTTGTCAGGAAAGCCCTGACAGTAAAAACAGAGATATTGTCGTGGCGGTTATACAAGGGATCCCCGTTGATATCCTTATTGACAGCGGTTCATGTATATCGTTAATTTCATCGTCCTTGTTAAAACATTTTAGATGTGCGCGCAAGCCGGCTTTCAGAGTTCTGAGAGGTATTGGTGGTGTTGAAATCGAGTCTACCTATTTTGTCACCTTGCCTATAGAATTTAATGAAATAACTCTGGAAGTAGACTTGCATGCTGTGTCCCCCGAGTATATGAACACCCCAATCATTGTCGGTACGGATGTACTGAACCGAGAAGGTGTCACCTATGTCCGTACGCACAAGCAACAATATCTTGCTTACGAACCCCGGGTCATGTATGATGTTATGTGTACTTCATCGTCTACACAGATTCCAATTAAGACTCTTTTAACTGGCCAAAATTTGGAAAAATTACTCGATTTAATTGATGAATTTTCAAAAATTTTCATAACTGGTACTGCAACTTCCACTGTTAATACTGGGAGTATGTCAATTAATTTTGAACATTACAAAACAAAAAACTACCAAGTTATCTCCCTTAAATCTCCTAGTAGATATTGAAGCGGCTACACCGCTCATATGACACTTGGTCAGAGATGTCGCACTGGAAAACTCTCATCCGAACCGCGAAGCGTTGAGAGAGATGCAGAGACAGAGAGTTTCCGAGCGCTTAAAGGCTAATCAGCAACGACAAGACGCAACTGTTAATGCTGTTCGCAGATCCCCTCGATTATTTGAAACTAATTCATTTGTCTTTGTTAAAAAACAGGCACAAGCCACTGGCAAGCTGGACTCGGGCATGCGCGGGCCATACCGTGTGGTCAAGGCGCTTCCCCATGGTCAATACGAGCTGCGACTGCTGGCGGGCTCGTATGGGAAAGCGACCCAGCCTGCGGCAGAGTTTATGGTACCGTGGCGAGGGGAGTGGACTCCTGACACGTGTGCAAACTTTTTCGAAGGTAATTTGTGATACACTCGCTGATAAGCGAACGTCATGCCTATGTCATGCGAGTGTAGAAACCATTTGGTATGCGAACGTCGTGCCTATGCCAAATGGGGTTTGTAAGAAATATGCCAACGTCGTGCCTATGTTTCTTATGGTTATTTTTGAGTGAGTGTGGTATGCGAACGTCGTGCCTATGCCATACGGAGTTGTGAGAAATATGCTAACGTAGTGTGCCTATGTTTCTTACTGTTGTCATGTGTGAACGTGGTTCACGATGGGTCAATGTGCCCGAGTTTACTGTGATAGTGCAGTTGAGGTGTCTATAGCGGCTCAATTGCATTTTTACAATTTAATAAACGTTATTTCTAGAAAACCAATTTCTGGAAATTGCGTGTAACTTTTGAAAATAAAAAAAAAGTAAACCATTTGTGTGTACTCAATTCTCAGGTGCAGACTGTAATGATGACGACATGGAGTCCACGCCTGAGCGAGCTGTCAGCGATATGCTTTCTGATGTGATGACACAAGAGCCCGTACCAAGTACTTCCAGTGCAGCACAGCCTAGGACACAGGAGCACGAGGACGTCCTCCAGTCAGGAGAGGCCGTGTTAGCGGAAAAATGATGTTACATCTGTCAAACGGAGGGGGATGACAGGTGGCGGTGCGCGCTCATTTGGGACAACTTTTTCGTGGAGTCAACTTGGGTTGCGTAACCTCTGCCCGTTTGGATAGCCAATTCTGTTTTAAACTAATTTTCATTTTGTTATTTGTAATAATTCTATATCCGTTTAATTTTTGAATTTTGTGATAAAAATAAACCGTCATTTTGGATTGTTGTCTATTTTTTATCAATTTTGCTTTATTATGCTATGAATATAATAATCTGAGCGACAAGTACCTACTACTTTACCGAGATGGTAAATGAGAAACGATGTGCGATGGAACAATATTTTAATTAGAATAACAAGAAAACTTAAAAAAAAGTTAAAGTGACGGTTTTTCAGCTGATAGAAAGGATTCTGAATTTTGCCACATGCCACTGATTTGATGTTCGTAAGCTGCTACAACACAAATCCCATATTTAATGTAATGTCTCATAACAAAGTGCAATATAAGATCTTGGCGAAGCCAAAGTCGTCAGATGTCGAGGTGCAACACGGAGCAGCAGCTAGCGGCGCGCGGGCGTGCCCGAGTCCCGGTTGGTGTGGCGCGCCAGGCGTAGGCTGGCGGCGTGCATGGACGAGCGGCGGCGGCGCGGGCCCGGCGCCTGCAGCGACCCCGCCTCGTCCCGCGCTGACCCTGCCTCGTCCCGCGCCGAGCCCTCGGCCGACCCCACCGGCCGCTCCGCCGACCCTGTCTCCCGCTCAGGCGAGCGTGCCGTCTCCGCCGACTCGCTCGATGACCCGCTCAGCGGACCCTGGGACGAGCGCATCACGTGAGCAAGTGGTAGAGCGCGCCACATGACATGCACTGACTACGACGCACACCTGTAGGGGCTTGACGGACTGCTCGAAGCGGAACACGAAGCGCAGCTCCGCCCAGAAGTGCGTGTGGAAGCGTCCACCCTCGGCGCGTGCGCGGCGTGACGCCGCCCACGCGAGGTCGCAGCACGACAGCACGATGCCCAGCGCGCAGCCCACCACCAGTACCAGCCACAGCCCCAAGAAGTTGGCCATGGACAGCTCCTCGCTCTCGTGCTCCTCGTCCACCTGCAACAGTCCGCGCCGCCGCGCCGCTCAGGGCTTACGCAACCCCGCTCCCATAGCGAGCATGGCCTACTTGCTCCGGTAATAACATATGAAATAGCAGCAGGGTGATAGATTGAACTATCACCCATCATCTTCGATTGAAACATAGTTTATTCAAATTATTCGATCGATCGCCTATGGACAATGTCAGCATCAAAGTGACGCGTGTTATCGGGCGGCGCCTCACGTGTGAAGCGTGCCAGGCACACGCGCCGTCACGCGCGGTACCTTGCAAGCGCCGCCACCGTGCTTCTCCTTCCACCAGGTGTGCTGCATTTCGCGCAGCGTGCCCCTCTCCTGCAGGTTCAGCAGGCCCAGGTTCATGGCCTGCCGGAACTTGGAGTCTGCGCACACAATATTATTTGTTATTTGATTAAGTACAAAATAATAACGGTGATCATGAGTTCAGCAGACACTCACTCTTCTTCATGGCGATGCCGTAGCCCTTGCTGTCGAGCAGCGCGCCCACCTGCGGACACAGGGCGTGAGTTTGTGTGTGTATGTGAGCAGTACGTGTGTGCGCGCGTGACACCACTCACCTTGGTGACGCCGCAGTTGCGCTCCGTCTCGTACTCAATGGTAGTCGATTCACTCAAGAACGCGTACTTCCCGCTCTCAACTCTGCAATATTTGTTTTACTTACAGGATTGGGATTACAGGAGAAAGATTTACTACGAGGGCGAGGGGATTTTTAAAGTAGCCTAACCAGGAAAATTATAAGATAGCTTTTTATTTTTGTGTCCCTTTTTGTAGGATACGGAGGGAAATCATCAAATGACTGCTTCCGCTTTGGGTGGAGCATAAGGGAGTGCCAGACTCCCATTGATTAAAACCCATCCGTGTTCCTAATAATAATAATAATAATAACATTTATTTCGGACCAAATTATCCATATGTTGTTAGTAAAAGTCTTAACCCTAATGCTCATTACGTTCCAGGGCCGCGGTGACTCTTTCGAACAAATTCCGAAACCCTGACAGGAAAAGGAAACCCTTAAGTATATGTAGACCCCTTAAGTATGTGTATTACTCGTGTGTCTGTCTGTCCTTCTGTCACAGCTAATTAACTATTTCTCTCTTGAAAATCTAAGTTATGGAAGTACAAGATTACATAGGTTTGCATTTACATGGACATATTTAACACTCAGTTTATGGATTTTGAATTTCTGAGTGAATTTAAGGAACACTGAAGACCATATAAAATCTATTTTGAATTTAAGTACGACTTGGATTTATAAATACGCTTTTTAGCAAAAACCTAGCAAAGTCATAGTGAAGATATTTTATAGACATTCGATGTAAGCATATTCTGTTTGGCTGTTTGGGTCAGCAAGCAAAAATAAAGACAGGTTGTGTGTTACTTGGCGATGCCCTCCTCGTTGGAAGTGGGCATCTTGCGCGTGCGCATGTGCTGGAACATCCGCTGGTACAGCTCGCTCTGCGAGTGCTGCAATCAAGAAAAGTCATGTTAGTGGAGAATTTGAGGCAATGAACTGACGCGTTTGTCGCAGCATCTGGATTGATTAGTCGTTTAATTTATTGCCTTTTCATTGAACGGCGATGTTAATCAGCGCCCCAATGACATCTTATACAACATATTTTTAACCGACTTCAAAAAAAGGAGGAGTGTCTCAATTCGGTTGTATTTTTTTTAATGTTTGTTACCTCATAACTCCGTAATTTAATGATGCCCAGTGTAGCCAGTACAGAGGAGTTGGGTCGAAATAGTTGTTCCAATCCAGGCAGACCGACCAGGCTCGCTTTGATATGGGCGTATCGGGAGACTAGTCGCGGAGGGTAGCGGGATCCGAGGCACGGTGCGCCGCTGGCCGACCGCAGTTAGTTGGGGGCCCAAGTAGTGTGCTAGCCACACATGAAAGGCTGCCCCACCAACTGTCGAAAAATCCCGGGGTGCGCCATCGTGCTGGCTGGCGACTAGACGGGGTAGGACCCGATGGACATTCCCAGGGGGGCTCGGGCGTCCCCGCAGTCTCCAGACTAGTCCCCCAATGATGTCGTCCTGTCAGAGCGTGCCTGAGGGTAGCAGCATCCGTATACTCCCCGCCCGATCCTAGCCCAAGAGGCACACAGCGGGTATGGCGGTACAGGTCAGCTGATTGGGATGGTATGCGATCTTTCTTCGCATGTTATCCTTGGCAGCCTACTTGCTTTTCTTCGACAGATGCTTCGTCGTGCGCAGACGCCGTGACGGATGTGTTGCGGAGGGGAATGGAGTACTACATTCCGTTCTCTGACATAACTATGTCTGGCGAAGCTCGTCCATGGTTTGGTGCCGAGTGCAATCGCGCTGATGCGCTTAAGCACGCGGCTTACCTGGTATGGGTCGACGCTCGCACGCGCAAAGCAAATGACGTGACTCGGAAGAAGAGAGCCTTCAACAGGGCTGCCAAGTCCTGCAAGAAGGTGTTGCGGAGGGCACGGTTTGACCACATCAGCCGAATAGGGAACAAACTTGCTACATACCCATCAGGTAGTAGGGCTTTTTGGTCCCTGGCTAAGTCGGTCGAATCGAACTTCTGCCGCCCCGCACTACCACCACTGCTGTGACCTGACGGGACGCTTGCCCACTCCACTGAGGAGAAAGCGAATTTGTTTGCTTTTCCTTGTTTGCGGAATCTTCGCGTCTGGATCCTGGCGGATGCGAGTCGAGCATGTCGAACATTCGCATTCATCAGAAGGAAGTCCGTAGGGTACTGCGTAACCTAGACGTGAACAAGGCTAGTGGCCCCGACGGGATACCGGCAATTGTTCTGAAAACTTGTGCGCCTGAGTTGTCTCCGATCTTGACACACCTATTTCGCCTTTCGTTTGAGACTGGAAAAGTGCCGAAGGATTGGAAGCAAGCTAACGTGCAACCCGTGCCCAAGAAGGGTAGTCGTGCTGACCCGTCGAATTATAGACCCATCTCGGTAACGTCCATACTTTGTAAGACTATGGAACGCGTGCTGAATCATAAGCTCCTGGCGTACCTAGAAGCGAATGATATCCTTAGTGACCGACAATACGGGTTCCGTCGAAATCGGTCAACTGGGGATCTTCTAGCGTATGCCATTCACATCTGGAGTGAAGCCATAGAGAAGCACGGGGAGGCACTAGCGGTCTCCCTTGACATCTCGAAGGCCTTCGACAGGATCTGGTACGATAGCCTTATAAGTAAGCTTCCTTCCTTCGGTCTGCCCGCCGGTTTGTGTGATTGGATCGCAGATTTCCTGAGGGATCGGTCTATCCGAGTGGTCATAGATGGCTGCTCGTCTGGACTGCTGGATATTAATGCCGGGGTTCCTCAGGGGTCGGTGCTTTCGGCAACACTCTTCTTGCTGCATATTAATGATCTGCTTAAACCCGGTACCTTTGGGTATGCAGACGACAGCACTGTTGCTGAGAGATACGTGTCCGACGCACGAGCTGGTGGGTCGCAGATCCGGTCTCTCTGGAAGGCTATGGTTGAGCGCCTGAACGTGTCCTTACAGGCTGTCTCTGAATGGGGTGATGCCAATCTGGTCAAGTTCAATGCTGCTAAGACCCAAGCGTGTCTATTTTCCGCCAAAAGGAGCCAATTCCATCCAGCTCCATCTTTCCGAGGTGCAACAGTGCCGATAACCGACCAACTTGAACTTCTTGGGTTTACATTAACATCTACTCTCAATTTTGGCCCTTTCATAGAGGCAAAAGCTCAAGTGGCTGCAAGAAAGTTGGGGATCCTTGCAAAGGTTAGACGGTACTTCACGCCGGTACAGCTGCTCAAACTGGTTTGGTCGTGTATGGCATACTGCTCTCATCTTTGAGACGGATCTGCCAGATACCAGCTTGAAGCCCTTGAGTCAATTGAGAAACGAGCCCAGAGGATCATTGGCAATGAGAGGCTCGTCGCGACGAAGCTCCAAAGTCTTGAGCATCGACGACAAGTTGCTAGCCTGTCGGTTTTTTACCGGTTGAATTTTGGGGAATGTGCGACGGAATTGCATAATTTAATTCCGCCAAGCCCGTTCCATCATCGGACCACAAGACGAACGGCGATGCGCCACCGGTACATGGTGGACATCCCACCCATACGCACAAAACGTTTTGGGAACACATTCATAATGCGTACAGCTAAGGAGTGGAATTCCCTGCCGGAGTCTGTGTTTCCCGATAGCTACAACCTGGGTGGTCAAGCGCGTGCCTATTAATAGCAAAAAAAAAAAAAGAATTTGATGATGGGATCCCATGAAAATCGAGAACAACCCTCAAATTTTATAGGCACATACAATGTTTTTCATTAACTTTCTAACGCAATTCAGATGTTTGTGCCTGGTAATCGTCATCTCATGTTGATGAGCAGATGATGAAAGGTATAAGTTAGGATCTGATGATGAGATCCCATGAAAAATGTTTGTTCAGCGATATTTTCGCCATTTGTCAGCCGATTTGGATAATTCTTTTTTTGTTTGCCAAAATATTTTCCTGGACTTAGTGTTTATACCTACCAGTTCTTAACATAACATTGCGCTGGTACGCTTTTAATGGGTATGCAGCTAGGTACCACTAAAAGGTAAAAAACTTTTTAACAAAAAAATCAAACCGACTTCAAAAAACAAAACACTACAAAGTAAAAAATAACTTTAATTTCGGAAGTCGGTGTTTTTGGTTATTTCGTTTTTGAACACCGACTTCCGAAATTAGAGTTATTTTTTACTACTGGTGTAAACAATCAACAGACTTGCAATTTCAGTAATCCAGATCCATTTGCTATCATTTATTGAAGAGTTCCGTTGCCTACCTCCGAAGTTCTTCATCAGATCTTCACCAAATTTAAATGGAACCAGTCCGAAAAAATACTCTTCCAAACAAAAAAAGTATCATCCAAATCGGTTAACAATTGGCAAAAATATCGCTGAACAAACTTTTTTCATGGGATCCCATCATCAGATCCTGACTTATGCCTTCCATCATCAGCTCAGCAACATGAGATGATGATTACCAAGCACAAATAACTGAATTGCGTTAGAAAGTTCATGAAAAACAGTGTATGTGCTCATAAAATTTGAGGGTTTCCCTCCATTTTCATGGGACCCCATCATCAGATTCTGACATGGTGACAATGAGACCACCTGAGGAGTATAGACTATCGAATAAAACAAGAATTTCTGAAATCGGTTCAGAATTGGCGGAGAAATCGGTGACCATACATAAAAAAAAACATACATGCAGCCGAACATAGAACCTCCTCCTTTTTGAAGAAGTTGGTTAAAAATAAAAACTTTTTACAAAAAATACAATCGACCTCGGTGTCAAAAAACGAAAAAATAACCAAAACACCGACTTCCGAAATTAAAGTTCTTTTCTTTCTTCCGAAGTTATTTTGTACCTTTTAGTGTTTTGTTTTTAATGAACAAGCTTGCAGATGCTTAGAAGCGGGGCTCCATCGCTGACCGCTGTATCGCTGACCATACGTCCAGTAGTAGCAATTGCATAACCATACACCCCTTGTACCCAGTAGACATTGTAAAAGGCATAAACAAACTTAAATAAAACTAACAGCTCTATTGGCCCCGACAATATTCCCCCCTTCATCGTCAAAGATTTAAGAGATATTCTCAGTGAGCCTCTTTGTCACATTTTTAATTTAGCCTTGCAGGCCGGTACATATCCTTTTGAGTGGAAAGTCTCTAGAGTAACACCTATTCCTAAAACGCAAAACGAAAGTTCTGTTGAAGAACATCGCAATTTTAACTTCCCCGGCGAAGGTCTTCGAGAACGTCCTCCACAACACTGTCTACCAGCAAATTAACAAGTATTTATACAATGAGCAGCACGGTTTCAGAAGCAAGAGGTCAGTTGATACTAATCAATCAATCAATTATTTACTAATTTTCTCCCACAAATAACAAATTACTTACAATTTATAAAGGAAACAGTTTGAAGATGGGAGACAGGAGCCCATACTAAGTAAAACCTGTGCTATGGGTCACCTGGTCCCTTTATCTCGGATTTATGTTTGGATCAATAATAAAGGTAGTAACTAATGCAGTAGGGTGCGCTCATGGCTGATGCATTCGAATTGAATTAGCTTAAGACCTAAAAAGTAAATAAAAAAATAATGATAACACAAAATTTCTAAATATACCTTATATGTATTTAGAAATTTTGTGAATTTGTCGGTGGGTGTTTCTTGTATGTGTAGTGGTTTATGTGTATGATATAATATGAGTCGTGCTTGTGTGTATTTGAGTGTGTGTGTAGTGCATGTGTGTTATACTTCTCTGAAACCATATAACAGTTTTTCCGTGTCGTCATAGCTAAGTAATAGAAGCCAATTTAAGACCTTACGCCTGCATTCCAGTTTCGTTGACGAATATATTGTAAGCTTCTTATTTGCAATAACATAATTATAGACGTGGCCCTTGGAAAAAGAAAAAGTTTCGGCTGAAAGTTGTCCTAGCCGGTCTCATTTGATAAACCTGATAAAAACGCCTCTTGTTTAATACAGGATTAAGACTGCTGTAGCTCAAGCTAGAATGCTGTCTTAGTAAGATAGAAAGAACGTATAGTTGTCTCACTGATAAAACTTCAGCCTGCTGGTACAGTTCCGTCGTAGGATATAGCCTGGGTTTGAAGAGGCTGATCTTAAAAATGAGTCTTTGAGCTCTTTCTTCAACCATGTGCATTTTAGCTGCCCCGCACCATGAAGAGATGCATTAGGTGAGAACAGGCTGACAGAGCGCCAGGTGAACAGCACGCATGACTTGGGAGTCCGCTACATGTTGAAGGTTTTTGAAAACATATGTCAGTTTACGTATTCTCTTGGACATATTACTTATATGCTCGCGAAAGTTTAGATTTTCATCTATTGTTATACCAAGGTATTTAACGGATCTTGCATTATTAACATGTGGGCAGTTGCAATTTGTGGCTATTTGATGATGACAAGAATGTGCAATTAATTTGAAAAAGTATTGAAAAAGCAACAAAGTAGGTTTTAGAGGCATTTAAAGTAAGCATGTTTGAAGAGAGCCAATGGCAGACCGTATTGAAGACTTCTTGTGCAAAATTAAAGACTTCGTTCCAGTTGGCTCTAAAGAAAGTAAGGGCGGTGTCATCAGCGTATGAGGTAATCTTGCAATTTTGGAGATTAAGTTTGCACAGGATATTTATATAGCACAGGAAGAGAGATGGGGCCAAAATACTGCCTTGAGGGACTCCGGTCACCGGACACTTCTCGCTCACCGTATTGTCTATCCTCACCCTCTGCGTGCGATTTTGAAGGTAGCTTTTAAAAAAAAGCAATTCCCTACCTCTTATACCCATGCCCTCAAGTTTTTCCAAGAGTTGCTCAGAAGAGCCTGTATCAAAGGCCTTTGCCAGGTCTAGAAAAATAGGCATTTCTTTTTCTCATCCAATTTCGTTGCTTTGAATTCAGTAAAGTTGTGTACAGCATTGTCTGTCAATTTACCAGGTCTAAAACCATACTGGGCATCTGCAAGTAATTTTGTACTCTCCAAGAAATTTACGAGTCTTCTATTAATAATCTTTTCTAAAATTTTCGAAAGCGATAGTAGGAGTGAAATTGGGCGGTAATTATTGACACAATCTCTTCCCCCACCCTTGTGTATGGGATTAACTATAGATTGCTTGAGGGCATCGGGAAACACACCCTGCCTGATACAGTTGTAAAAGAGCTCCGTGAGTGGGGGGGCTATGTATTCTTTAACGAGTTTCAGAACTCTGTTTGATATACCATCCCAGCCTGTGCTGCAGTCCGATTTTAGATTCTCAATTTTACAGGCAACTTCTTCACAGTCTGTGTCTAATATAACAAAAGACGTGCATTGAGTACTGTGTGAATTTGAGTCAGTGTTCGGCGTAGTCATCGGTATGTTATTTGCTTATTGAGAACCAATAGTTACAAAGAAGCTATTGCGTTACAAGAATCGACAGGCGTTTGTTCAAGCAAAAGTAGTTCATTGTTTAATTGTTTAGTTTTGAACGTGTTGGTTATTTTTTGATACTACTCCAGAGCTTCTTACTATTATTTTTGGCCAACTCAAGCTCAATATTATTATTATTATCTCGGTTTCTGATACATCTGAGTAAACCTACAGTGATCCAGTGCTTTAATGTTACTTTGTTATGAGGAATTTTAATTTTGATTGAATTAGTTAGTATTAAATGGTTGAATAAGTTGTATGAATAAGTTAAGCGAAATGTTTGGATCTCGATCCTTAAAAAATTGGCTAAAGTCAATATTTTTGCAATCTGAAAGGATATTGCTATAGTTTATTTTATCGATGATTTGTTTGTTATTTAAGGTGTTTAAACTTTTAGTTTCCAAACAGAAAAATACTGCTTCATGGTTAGTTATGGCTGAGTTAAGAATAAGTGATAATGAGGATAACTTTGTTTTTATAATTACATGTACAATAGAACTTTTTAATTTGGTTAGGATGTCGAAAGCGGGGATTAAATGTCGAAAGTGGAATGTCAGTAGTTCAAGATACTTGTATACGTTTTGAGTTGATTCAAGTATATTTATGTTTATGTCGCCAATGATAAGGAGGTTTTTGAAGGATGATAACCCAGTTAGTAGACCATTCAATGAATTTAAGAAATTATCAATAGTCTTGAAGCAATGTGGTCTGTATAATGCAACTATAGCCATGCCCATGCCCAATTATAGCCATTGCCTTTTTTGATGAGAGACAATTCGCGTCGTTAAAAGTGGGTTCTTCTACCCTATAATTCTGGTGATTTAGATAACCAGTCCGTCGTTTCGGTTGTAGTGTTTAGTGACACTAAAATGAACATAGTTATCCACAGAAGGCAAGTTATAGGCATAAGATAACCAACACTCAGACAGGATAATAATGTCACAATTTACCCGTGTTCGTTCTAGTAGGAAACACAAATTATCATATATTTTTTTTATACTGCGAATGTTTTGATGTAATATTTTAGTAAATAATTGAGGATTTTTAATTATATTTTAACAATGTTCAGGCTGAAAAACTAATAAGTTGCTTATACTGACGAGATTTAAATTTTTAATTAGGTTGTTTATGTCTGAGAATTTTATAAGCGAAAAAAAAAATAGAATCAATTATGATGAGGGTATGAAAAAAGGTGCGATAGCCTGCATTGCAGTATAGCCGAGTTGCAGTATAGCCGAGTTGCAGTATAGCCGAGTTGCATTTCACATATCTGTTTGTAAACATAATTTTACCGTTGACGTCATACTTAAGCAGAATATTTTTAGTATTTGGTAAGACAGAGAAATATTATGATGTAAAAGTGTATTTGTGGAGTGTGCAGGTAGTTGTATGTATTAATTTATGTTTGATACAAGACATTCGAAAACATCCAAAATTGAGCCATGGCATGTAGAAAAATACAAAAATGAAGTAATAAAGCAGTAGTGAGACTTTGCGCAATACGAATACAAAACTGAGTAAAAATGAAATTCGAACAATCTCAAACTAGTTATTGAAGTTAGTCATATGATGTTTTGTTTACGCAGATTTGAAAGATCTTGTTTTTAAGCCTAATCGATGGTTTGCCTTCCTTTCTACGTAGATATATAGTCCCCGGGGTCGACCAACAGTAGTTAAACCCGTTTGTTGATGCAAAGACTCTTGCGAAGAAATTTAGTTTCTTCATGTTAGGAGTTAAGTAGTCCGATAGATAAATATTAGCTGATGGGCCGTCGATCTTGATGCGGGTAGTGTTCAATTTATTGTTACTATTCTGTTTATTATATGATTTTTAGGACATAAGCAGTTTGTTTTTAATTGGAACCGAGAAAAAATCCACTATTATTGGCTATTTGTCTTCGTTTTATAAATATCCCCTGTTAATGTTCTTAATATCATTGGGCTGAATAGCCGCATCTAGAGCCTGACTTAATTTCAAAGCTGTAGAGTATAAATCATTCAGAGGATGGGAAATCATCAAATGATCCTCCTGCTCTGGGTACAGCAGGAGGGAGTTTCCGACTCTTACTGACTAAAACCCATCCGTATTCCTCCTGGTGCCCTTTGCGTTCCAGGTTACGGTGCCTTTTTCGAACGAAGTCCGCAGCCCCAGCAGGCACTGGCCCTAGTAGGCCCCGTCTTCCGTGCTGACATCTCCTTGAGGCGCGTTGGGATCGCAGCGCGCCGCCAACCCGGGCCTGGTTCTGATCAGACGGCGAGCCACCCAATGCACGCCGTCCGCAGACCCGTGCCTACGGTGGCCGAGAATCGCCCTGCGACTCCCGACGCCCGGGGCGTCTTCTTCTGTTGCGGCGGCTGGGCCGTGAGGTTTCCCTCTCTCTCACGCGTTTGGCTTCCTCCTTTGCTAGCATAACTGCTTCGCAGAAGGAGGTGACCGCTTCCCATGTCTCCTCGCTCCGAACCATGGCTTGAACAGAGCCGGACGCGAGAGATCCCTGCCGCCAATCGCCTCGACAAGGACACGGCGGCGGTGCTCCACCCAAGCAGGGCAGACCTTCACCGTATGCTCCACCGTGTCCTCCGGGTGATCTTCGCAGTGTTGACACCCGGATGTATTCTCCCGCCGTATCCGAAACAGGTACATCCCGAAACAAAATATTCTATAGCCGATGTTCATCAAAAATAATGTAAAATTCTAATGGTGGAAGAATTTTTCAAATCGGTCTAGCAGTTTCGGAGCCTATTCATTTCAAACAAATAAACAAACAAATCTTTCCTCTTTATAAAATTAGTGTAGACACATATCTTACTCTTCTAATATTTCCTGTTAAAACTAACGAAGTCAAAACTTAAATCTTAATTTATCTTATTTCAGGATCATTAACAAAACTTGGCGCCCATTTAGAACTCAATTCTTTTGCAATAAATCAAAATAACGGATATTAACATTAAACTTTTGGCTCCGACGTTTTTGATGGGATATTTTTGTAAAGAAACTATTACCGTATTTTTTTCCATGTTTTCACTTTTCTGGTCCTTGGAGACCCGGTCCTTTGGTAGGCGTACGAGGAGCCGAAGCCAACTCGCAAAATACCCTTTAGACATTTCAAATAGAATGGGACACCAACCGACGATTATCCCTGTTTGCACTGTGAAAGTATAAACAAAAACAATCCCCGGTTGGAGCAGGACTATTGCAGAATATGGAAACAAAAGATGAAACGGGTACTAAGGGTTTGGCTGGTTTAGAGGACTGATAATAGTTTACTACGGAAGAACTGTTGGCCCCTGCCTGACCATTGACAATAAACACACTCAATAAATGGGCCCCCAAAAAGGGTCGCTAGCAGAAAGTGACGTAGCGCCAAGAGGGCAACATATCCTGAGGTGCTAGAGGAGCGGAGAGTTATAGCACGGCTATCAGGACCATCTCGAAGGTACGGCCAAGATCCCTACCAGCAACTAACTGGATCATACATCCTTCTCCCGAGCACGTTTGCTCTTGCGAATCTCCACTCAGATCGGCCGATTAAGGCAAGAAAGAGGTGGAAGCTCTCTTCCTCGTCAGTGTTCACTCCGAACAGCCAATAATGGCAAGCCGGAAATGAGGAACAAGACTTCTCCCTGGAGATCAGATCCATGGGGTCGCTACTGCCCAACAGTTCGCCACAAAACTGCCTTGCAGATATATTTATTATTTATCATATTATTATTACTCTTTCAACACGTGCCTCCCCCGCTCCTGCGCTGTTACGATGTTTCGATATAAGTATTAAAATTGTCATCATCTGCCCTTTTCCCAACTATATTGGGGTCGGCTTCCAGTCAAACCCGATTCAGCGGAATACCAGTATTTTACGTGGAGCGGCTGTAAACCAGACTTCCACAACCCATTAAATTGGAAAATGAATTGAAACTCAAAGAAACTTCACATTTCAATTAAACAAAAATGGAAATCTGAGTTTTTGGAAGATTTATGGGTTCAAATTATAGTGAACCGGTCTCTTACTACAAATTTCTGTGTTGTCTACCTTCCAGAATATCTTTCGGTAAATGTAGTCTGTGAGTTTTTCAACAAATGCAGTGACAAAATCACTAGTTAATCACATTACATGACTTGTATTCTGGGTGATATCAATCTAGGCGACATAAAGTGGTCAGCAGAGTTGAGCTGTCCTCTAAATCACTGTTTAACTTGTTCCAATCAACCACAGTTAGTCAGCTCAATCACATAACGAACCAAAATGGTAGAATATTAGATTTGTTTATTACTAATTGCCCAGACTTGTTTACATTAACACCATCTATGCCTATAAGTCGCCTTGACATGTATCACCCTCCATTTGAACTCATACTCAATAACAAAGCTGCATCTATTTAATTTAATGCCCTACTTATTAAAATAGGATGCGATATTGCCATCATCGCTATATACCGATCCCCTTCCTATACAAAT
Organism: Lacanobia oleracea; assembly: GCA_950371165.1. NCBI lineage: Eukaryota > Metazoa > Arthropoda > Insecta > Lepidoptera > Noctuidae > Lacanobia > Lacanobia oleracea. Next base: position 25,756,876 of record OX493403.1, read on the forward strand.
TTAGATAATTTTTTTAACTCTATGAATAATAATTTGGAACAAATCAAACATTTTAAAACTATTGCTATAATGGGGGATATCAATATTGGACAAACCACACCGAAATATAGATAAATACTTGACGCTTGCGGCCTATCATTCACTGCTACCAGCCCACTCCTATGTCACTCGGGAAGTCAGTGGCACTTGTATCGATCATGTATTACTATTAACAAAATTTCTGGCAACTACGTTAGTCATCCACGCCACGTTGACTGATCACAAACTGGTGTTATTAGGTATGCCTATACAAAAAACAAACGCATAATTACTCTGTAAAAACTATAAATAAAATAAATTTCGAACAAGTTGCACTTGACATGGCTAAAATTGACTTTACTCCCATATACGAATCTTCAGATCCAGATTATTCTTTGAATTACTTTATTGAAACTGTGACAACGGTTATAGACAAGAATACTCAATTAATACCCTTAGCAGGGCGAAAGAAAATTATACAGCCGTGGATAACTCCGGGTTTGATGCGTTGCATGCGTAATAGGGACCGATTACATTACAAACTGAGGAATTCTCCTGATAACGAAATCCTCAGGACCACGTATACACGCTACAGAAATTACTGTAATCTAATATTAAGGAAAGTTAAAAGAGCATTCGAAAAAGATCAAATATCTTAAGCTTTACCTCAAACAGTTTAAAGACTTTTCAGTGGCTCCTTTGACATATTTATTTAATCATTGTTTTAGCGAAGGAGTATTCCCAAATAACGTCAAAAGTCTATAATTGTTCCTATGCACAAGGGTGCTGACAGGGATCGTGTCACTAATTACAGGCCAACTTCCCTACTTTCTTCTATTGCCAAAATTCTAGAAAAACTCATTAATATTAGACTAGTCAATTATTTGGAATCCTACAATCTGCTATCTAGAAATCAGTATGGCTTTCGTCGCTCTAAGTCCACCTCTGATGCAGTCCATGCTGTTACTGAATACATAGCTATCAATTTAGATGATAGAAGAAAGTGCTTGGCTATTTTTCTGGACTTAGCCAAAGCCTTCGACACGGTCTCTGTCCCCATGCTTCTGAATAAGCTCGAATCGTTTGGCATTAGAGATAAACAGTTGGATTTGTTTACAAGCTATCTAACTAATCGCTGTCAGGCTACAATAATAGAAAATTATGTGAGCACCAATCTGCCAGTAACTTTTGAAGTTCCGCAAGGTAGTGTTTTGGAGCCTACTTTATTCTTGATGTATATCAATGATCTGTGCCAAAAAAATGACTCCCATGGTCAAGTTATATCGTACGCAGACGATACGGTAATTTTACTTTCAGAAAATATCTGGAAAGAGACTTACGAAGCTGCTCAGATTGCATTAAACGATATAACTATTTGGCTCGCCGATAATGTGTTGACGTTAAATGCTGATAAGGCGAAGTACATGACTTTTACCATTCGTGACCAAGGTGGAGTTTCAGATGACCATGTTTTGGTAGCTCATAGTTGCGTGGAACCTAACTCTAGTACCCAGAACTGTTGCTGTCCCAAAGTGGAACAAACTGAGCATATTAAATATCTCGGTTTAATTTTAGATAAAAATTTAAATTTCGCTAAACATATTAAGGGTGTTAAGTGGACGAATTCGATAATAGTCTTTAAAACATTACGATACGTTGCTGAACCTAAACTTGTAAAACAATTGTATTTCGCACTTTGTCAGTCGTTGCTTTCGTATTGCACCACTGTTTGGGGTGGCGCTCCGGCTACAATTATAAAACGTCTCGAAATCACTCAACGGGCTGTACTTAAGGTAAGCACTTTTCGTCCATTCTTGTACCCTACAGCACTACTCTATAAAGACTGTGAGGTACTTACAGTTAGAAAATTGTTTATTTCGGCCCTAATATTAAAGCAACATCACGAATTGCCTTTTAATCCCCAAAACAATACGCAACGACGCAAAAATAGGGTTTGTGAATATCAAAAACAGTTTCACACTGCTTTCATCAGGAAGTTCTATTGCTCTTTAGGTCCTTTTTTGTATAATAAGATCAATAATATTATTACAATCTATCCCCTTAATAAACACAAATGCAAAAAAACTATTGAAGCTTGGTTACTAACTTTGGAATACAAGGGCACTGAGGAACTTTTGGCGGTTTTACGGTTATATATATAAGGTATTTTCTAATAAATTCGGGATTAGAACGACACAGTCAGTCAAACATAATTGAGTTTCTGTAAGAAAAGATTTATTGTTTTGTAATACATGAAATAAAAGTGAATTTACTTAATACTTAGAAAAACTTACATACCTGTAAGAAAAGAAACGACATTTAATGTTATTATTAACAATGTCTGTTTCTAATCACCATTAGAATATTTTAACAATGAAATTAATATTATAAATTCTTGTTTTCTGTTTACAAGCACGAGATACCTATTATATTATATTAGAAGATAGAGAGGTTATCTTTTTCATAGCTTACAACGTCATCTGACAATTTACTGTGCGATGACGTTTGATGCGCGGGAAAGTTTAAATGTGTTAAAATATAAAATTAAAGAAAATTATATGTTTTCTTTACATCTCCCCCCTAAAGACGACAGAACGAACATGTCTGTTCATGTACGGTTTTCAATCGCATGCAGGAGCTGGGGTTAGCTTTGAAATGTGGAATAAATTCGACTCTGATCTCTTATGGTCAGTGTTTATCTTGTAAATTGAGTTTGAAATTTTTTCCATAATCTTGTACGGTCCGAGTTTCAATTCCTCAAGCTTCTTCCGATTCAGTTTGTTTCCATTCTCTACAAAAACAGTATCACCAACTTTGAAGTCTATATGTTTTCTATTTTTATCGTAAATTGTCTTGTTATAACTGTGTGATTTGATTGTATTTTCCAGTGCTTTTTCCCTGGCCTGGATTAAATCATGGTTAGTCTTCTTTTGTTTCAGCTCATTTGGCAAAATCGTAACATCCGTGCCATAAAGTAGGTATTTGGGAGCATATCCAGTAACAGTGTGCTCCGTTTCATTGTATTTTTGTACACAGTTGTGGGCTACAGATGTCCATGCCATTTTAGTGTCACGTTCGTTTATCTTGCATCTGATTTTATTGACCAGTGTCTGATTCAATCTCTCATTCAAGCCATTTGAAAAAGGAGAGTTCACTGCTGTAAAAATTATGGGAATGTTTTTTTCATCCAAAAATCTTTTAAATTCCTTAGAATTGATACCTGGGTATTGGTCTGATAGTATCAATTCAATGTCATCACTTTCTGTACAGTTTCTTATCAGTTTGGTGAAATCATTTGCGTTTTGAGTACTTGATGTTTGAATGTATGCATATCTGGTGAAATGATCTAATAAAAGATGTAAATATTTCTTTGTTGACCTGGAACCTCCGAAGCCTCCAATTGTGTCAATAGAGCATATCTGAAAAGGTCTTGTGGCGGGACCCAAGTGGGACATCAAGCCATATTTAATTTTTCCCCTTGATTTATTCTTTAGACATACTGTACAACTGTCACAGATTCTTTTTATGTTTTTAGTCATATTTTTTGCTGTATACACTGAGCTGATCATTCTCTGCATCTGTTTAATTCCTATATGACCCAGATCTGTATGTACACTTTTCATAAAAGCTATGCTAAATTCCTCTGATATAATAATTTTTTCTTTTTTCTTTACTTTTTTGTAGTAAACATTGTCTTTTTCTATTAACTTGTCTTTTTTGCATTGTATATTTTTATTTTCAACTTGATCTTTTAGGATATCTTCTAGTGTTATTGTATTTACTACTTTTAACTGCTCCCCTAGATTTTCATTTGGTTCAAGAACCGGGTTCCTGCTTAGACAGTCAGCTTCAATGTTATATTTTCCTGGAGAATATTTAATTTGGAAATCATATTGTGATAAGTAGTATGTTAGGTCTCCTAATTCTTCGTCTGTTCTAGATTTTATGTTCATCTTCTCCAGTGGCTTGTGGTCTGAGAATACAGTGAATTTCCGACCTATTAAAATATAGTGCCAATACTTTACACATTCTTTAATTGCCAGGCATTCCAGATAGATAGCTTTCTTCCTTTTTTGTACTTCATTCAGTTTTTTTGAAAAATATGCTACTGGTTTTTCTTCATTGTTTTTTTGTGGCTGTTTTAGTACTGCTCCTACTCCTAGTATACTAGCATCTGTGTATATGTGAATAGGTAGGTTTGGGTCAAAGATTGTTAACACTGGTTGAGAACATAACATTTGTTTCATTTCATCAAACGACTCCTGGCACGCATCTGTCCAGTTAAAGGATTGTCCTTTTCGAAAAAGGTTATGCAATGGGTCCAATTTTATGGCTATGTTTGGCACATACTTATGGTAAAAGTTTATTTTTCCCAGGAATTGTCTCACATTCTTTTGAGTTTTTGGTCTTGGAAAGTTTTTTATTGATATCAAATTATCTTTCAGTGGTCTGACTGAATTGTTCTGTATTACATGACCCAAGTATTTAACTGTATCTGCTGCGAATGTGCATTTAGAGAATTTTAATTTTAAGCCTTCGCTTTTAATTGCTTGAAAGAGTTTTTCCAGATGTCTGACATGATCTGAGAAATTTTCAGAAAATAGTAAGATGTCATCGATGAAACATACAGTGAAACCTCCAAGCTTGTGTTTCCGTATTATATTACACATTATCCTCTGGAATATAGCTGGGGACGTTTTTAAGCCAAATGGCAAACAGGTCCATTGATAGTGACCCTCTTGTGTCACAAATGCAGTTTTGTGTCTATCTGTGATACGCAAAGGTATTGACCAAAACGCTGAGTTTAGGTCTAGTGTTGAAAAAAACTTGCAATCTCTTGTCTTTAGAATTAGGTCTTCAATAAGAGGAAATGGCTGTGATTGAGGCACTACGATTTTATTTAGGTCTCGAAAAACGTCACTGGTGCTGCAAATGGGCTGTATGATTCTTCTATTATATTTTTTTCCAATAATTTTGCAATTTGATCTTCAATCTCCTTCTTGTCTTGTATTGTGCATCGGTATGGCCTTTTGAAGCAATATTTTTCTATTAATAGATCAATGTGTGCTTCATAATCCGTTACCTGTCCTATGTCATATTTGTCCTTTGCAAACACAGATTTATTTTTCGAAATTAATTCATCAATCACTGCCTGTTTTTGGTAGTCTAGATGGTTTATACAAATTTTGAAGTCTTCTTCATGTATGCCTTCATTGAAGTTTACTATATTATCAGATTTTATCTCCTTAGAAACTATATCTGTTTTGTTTGTTTCCTTAGAAACTATTCGACTTCTTTGTATAGGTAATTTCTGTGTAATTTTTAAGTTTTCGTTTTGAACTAGGTAAAACTCTTTTATACAATCAAGTCCCACTAAAAAATCATAATCGAAATTTTCTTTGTCTATTACGAAAACATTCATTTTTTTTTCCACATCAAAGATAGCTATATCAAGTGTTATTATGCCATTTGCCTTTTTAACGCCATTAATCGTTTTTAAGTTAGTATTGGTGAAATGACTGGGTTTCTTATTATTTATTTTTAAAAATTTTGAATTTATTAAAGAGACATTAGACCCAGAGTCATAGATTCCAGAAATTTCGACATTTTTATTCAGTACTAATTTTACTTTGATCAATGGCGGCACTATTAGTTTTTTTGATCTTCACACTGCAATTCACATCCCAATTCTGAATTGTTAATAAGTTTTATTTGCTTTTTATCTTTTTCAGTATTAAAATTTGTTTTGAACCAGCATGAATCTTCTGGATGGTAGCGTACACCTTTCTTTAATTTTTCACAAATAATACATTTTCTTCTATCTGGTTTATTATCTTCTTTCTTCTTGATTATTTTTTTCCTTGAAATTAAATGCTCTAATCTTCCAAGTTCACTAAATAAATTATTTGTATGTACCATTTCTTCTTTGTTAATTCTATCTGTTATGAAATCTGGTAAGCCGGCAGCGATTATATCAATAAGAGTTCCCTCATCTATTGTTTTCCTTATTTCAAGTAAAAGTTTTTCTTTCTTTACTGCATACTCTAACAAAGATCCTGATTGGTACTTGTAAGACAAAGCATACTTGCTAGCAGTCCAACCTTTATTACCATAGGTTTGCAAAAAACTTGATTTCCATTCTGACCACTCGGAGTGTAAGCTAAGTTTGATCATCATGGAGGAATACCAATCAGTGCATGATTTCTCAAGAAATAATCTGAAGATTTCAATTTTTTCTTCTTCTTTCACTATATCATACCTTGCACATTCTTTTTCAAATATTTCCATCCACTGATTTGCACTAGAACTTTTTCCATCAAATTTTTCAATTACAAACTTGTCAGCTAACTTTTTCATACTTTGTTTTTCCTTCTTTTGTTGACTTTCAACTAATTTTTCCAAAATTTTCACTATAGGATCTTCTGAACACTTTTTTTTACCAATAGCCATTTCTTCTTGGGAAGTTTCCTCTAAAAATTGGTCCTGAAAGATCATGTTTTCATCCTCATCAACATATGTTTGTAATATATCCTGTGTTGTTTTTATCCAAACACTTCTAGTTTGATATCTTTTTTTCAATGTATTCTTCACAGTAATAAAAGTTTTCGAGGACTGGATATGTTGGTGGCGTGATATCGCTTGACATTCTTCAGGAATAAGGAAAACTTTGTCGTCTTTTGTGGCAATTGCAGTTACGGCGATGTGGTTCGACTTTCCGTCTACAGATGGTTTAATTTCAAACGTAAATTTTAATTTCTCCATTTTCTGACAATAAATGTCGTTTTATAAGGTATTTTCTAATAAATTCGGGATTAGAACGACACAGTCAGTCAAACATAATTGAGTTTCTGTAAGAAAAGATTTATTGTTTTGTAATACATGAAATAAAAGTGAATTTACTTAATACTTAGAAAAACTTACATACCTGTAAGAAAAGAAACGACATTTAATGTTATTATTAACAATGTCTGTTTCTAATCACCATTAGAATATTTTAACAATGAAATTAATATTATAAATTCTTGTTTTCTGTTTACAAGCACGAGATACTTATAGGTTATCTTTTTCATAGCTTACAACGTCATCTGACAATTTACTGTGCGATGACGTTTGATGCGCGGGAAAGTTTAAATGTGTTAAAATATAAAATTAAAGAAAATTATATGTTTTCTTTACATATAAACTTACAGATTCAATCAATTAATGAGTTATAATAATATTTATAAGTCAATGAAATAAAATATATACTGTAATAAATTTAAGTACAATAAAATAAAAAGAAGCTGGATAAAGGCATTGTTTAATTTGAATACTGATGTATTCATAAGTCAGATATGCAAACAATACACATCCTCTCACACACACACACACGTACACTACACCCATATACAAAGAGAGGCCCTCTCACACACCATTTATTTCACATTTATTTCTATCTTCATTTTTGTGTAAAATAGTATAAGCTAGTTTAAATTCTGATACTTCGGGGAGTGGCGCCGCATGCCGAAATACAGGTCCTAACCTAGTTCGACAGCGGATGCTATTATATATATTTGAACCATTGTTATCTACTAGCTAATAATTTACGACAATATACAACGTTGATACGACAGAGGGGCTTTCCTTTAAACTGCCTATACTAAGTACCATTTTCAAACTCTGTACCAAAAATAAATTAAATAGTTTAGTCGCAAATGATTTTTAAAGTTTTTGCACCGTTTGAACACGATGTATCTTTTCTAACAGCTGATTATCGTCTAAGCATAGGTCATGCACCTTACAACGATAAATCTACGATGCGTTGTTGCCGCTCTGACGCATGTCGAAGGACATTTACTAAAAATTGGCAATGCAAACAAGGAAGCAATCAATACACACACACTTGCACTTTCACTACGAAAGCGACAAACGTAGCGCGTTTGAAAGAAACAGAAATAGGTCAGTTTGTTGCATCCTTGTTTTTAGCGATCGGTAAGTGGGGCCTCTATTCAGTGCGCCGACGCTGTCTTTTCGGAACGTACGGTTTGTGGAATTCGCGCGCAAATAATTGTGATTTTATTTTGTTATTGTGATAGGACACTAAATAAGTTTAAGACAGTATTTATTTAGTGTTTGTTTTTGTGCGCGTACTTCGAAACGTTACCTAACATAAAAGCCAGTGCGAGCGGAGGCCTAAGTCGTCGGCCGCCACCCCGCCCCGGCTCCCGCCGAGCACACGAGATACCGCACACCGGCACACCGCGCTCCGGCGCGCGCGCGACGTTGCCGCTATTGTTACCTAGCGGCCTAGGTATCTAAGGTCAGGGTCATTTTTTTACAAAGGGTGGTTGCGTTTTATTCGGATTTGCAAGCTATTTAGTTTGTTAGAAAAAAATATTTTCTTATTTGTGGCGCTTTTTGTTTTTGTACCGTATCGAATTAATACTGAACACGTATAGTATACGTAGTTTAATTTAATGCCCCTCTGTCGTATCAACTATGTATATCTCGTGATAGGAGTGACGTCACCAACTACACACCGATTTGTATATTAAACTTGTTGGCCAAAATATTTGAGGGTTTCGTTTATTAACACATGTTCACTCACCTTAGGCACATATTGGATACACGACAGCACGGATTTATCACTAGTAGATCAACGAACTCTAATTTATTGTGCTACACAACATATTTATGTGATTCATTTAACTGTAAACGTCAGGTAGACTCCATATACACGGACTTTTCGAAAGCCTTCGATCGGGTTGATCATCTTATATTACTTAAAAAGATGTACCATGTCGGGATTCACGGGACTCTTTAAAGATGGCTCTTGTCCTATCTGTGAAATCGTACACAACTAGTTGCACTAAGCGGGTATGACTTTATACCATTTGCAGCACGACTGGAGTGCCCCAAGGTTCGAATCTGGGCCCACTGTTGTTTTTAGTATTCGTAAATGATTTGCTGAGCAAAATTAAAAGCGAGTGCTTAGCTTATGTTGATAATATAAAAAAAATCAGGAGTATCACAAATAATAATGACTGTGAGGCTCTTCAGTCAGATATCAAAACAATCGTGGAATGTTGCGATGAGAACTCAATGTCACTAAATTCCAAAAAATGCCAGGTTAGAACATTTTCGAAAATTATTAAAAACATAATTAATTATGACTACAATATCAGGGGAGTAGTAGTAGATAGGGTAAAAGTGGTACGTGACCTGGGTGTTATGTTTGATTCGGTTTTGTCATTTAGGCCACACTATGATCATATTTGTAACAAGGCTAACCATTTGCTGTCTTTCAAACTACGAAATATCAAACCGTTTAGACACCCGCTATCTTTGTTAGTACTGTACTACTCCCTGGTAAGATCTTTATTGGAGTACTGCTCGTCTGTGTGGTCTCCAATATATAACACTCACATAGATCGCATAGAATCTATACAAAGACGATTTGTCAGAGTTTTAAGTGCGAAATATGGTCTCAGACGTAAAAACTACCCAATTACAATCAGCGACTCACCCACTTTCACATGAAGAGTCTTGAGAGAAGAAGATGCTGAAGATGAAAATTGTTAATGGAACCTTTGACGTTCACTTACTAGGCCAGATAAACTTTAAGATACCAACTCGATCTGTGCGCACTCCACAATTATTCAGTATTCCCGCTAGTAACATGTTTCTGAAAACAATCCATTGTCCAGAATGTGCAGTCAATATAACGCAATATGTTCTGAGGTAGACCTGTTTTTTAACAGTTTTAACGAATTTAGAAATAATTTGTTTAAATTGTAATTCAAGAGTCAATAGGTTACTTCTAGACAAGCGTGCTCCATCTTCGACTATCAATAGTAAAAAAAATAAAATAAAAAAAATTGTTCTGAGGTGGCCCTGCCCTATTGTGTGACATACGTACCTCGAAGAAGTTGTATGTGGAGCCTTTGAACTTGGCGCCGTAGTCGATGCCGAGCTGGTTGTCGGCCAGCTCCTGCACGTTGCTGATGACCTGGTCGGATGATTTCTTGGCCAGCAGCGTGGCCAGGTTGGCCGTGTACGAGCTGGTGATGACCAGCGCGAACACCCACCACACGCTAGCCACGGCGCGCGTGCTGTAGGCGCTGCGGGCAGACGGATGTAAGCTCAACGGATCGCTACACGAGTGTTCCGTAACGCGTACGTCAACTATGCTTGATGTGTCAGGTTGGTAAGATTATAAGGAACACTACCCATTTATGTTTCATTTTTAAGATTCCAAAGTAAAAGTTGTACAAATGGTAATCCTTCTTCTAATCGTGTGGGCAGTAAGGTCCAACGACCCCACACACCCTAGTGTTAAAGTTGCTTAACCGCCTCAAGGGCCCAAGTGATCATGGTAGTGAACATGTCAAGAAACTACAACATTTTAGCAATTATTAATTTCGACTTAACTCTTGGCACATAAACAGTGTTTAGGTAAGAAGTAATATTGCAAAGGTAGTTACACGGGCGCGATCTCGGAGCCCTGTAGCAGCACGGCACCCAGGTTGAACCACAGCGCGTTGGCCAGCGTGAACTGGTTCTCGAGCGCGGGCGGGTCCTCGATGCAGGGGTAGGGGTTCTGCCACTCCTCGTGGCACAGCCGCCCTACCACGTACAGTATCAGCGACGTGCCCAGGTACGCGAAGCCCAGGCACAGCCACACCTGCGCCAGGACAGTTGTCGTGTGACGGTGGGATACGTATACGCAGTACCCACAGCCACAAGCCAAAGACATCATTACGTGGGCACAACAATCCGTATTGCAATAAGCAATGCTTGGAGACGCCACAGAACTTACGCCATTGGAGAAGGGCAGTAGGAAGGCAAAGATCTTGGGCTCGGGCTGCTTGGGCGTGCGGAACAGGATGCTGATGCCGAGGTTCATGAAGGGCGTGGTGAAGTCCACCGCGCTCTCGCGCTCCGCCGTGATGGTCAGGTCCGTGATGGCGAAATCGATGTTCTGCACAGAGAGAGGGGTTCACGTGTTGGGGGCGGGGTGCGGGCGGGGTGCGGGCGGGGTGCTCGGCGCGTACCTCGTCCTCCATGAGGCGGCCCAGCATGCCCGACCACTTGCCGGTGACGTTGTCGCGTGCGCCGTAGTTTTTGTCTTCCTGCTCCACGAACGTGTAGTTGAACTGCAGCAGCTCCGCCAGCTTGTCGATCAGCTCTATGCAGAAACCTGCAATCATACGGTGCAAAGTCACTACCTGTAGCAACTTCGATCTGCCACAGCAACATAATTATGTACAATAGCCTTGCATTCCGTAGGTAAAGGTGAAACCAGTAGACAACAGTGAGAGTATAATAACTTCGAATCGATTTTTTAACTATCGACCCCGGTAACCGTCAAAATTTGACTTATGAGTCATGACTCATGACGATAAGTATTACAAATATCTACTGAAATTCATAAAGTATGAAAGCACCGAATAATAACTAACGAAGCGATAAGTAGGATTTTTAATAATATACCTACTCAATTTATATATACAGAGAAATGGAAAAAAATACCAAAACCTTTTAATCCTGAATTTGTATCATGACCCTGAACAACATTTGTTCTACGACTTTGACCTCAACTAAACAATGTAGTCAAAAATAATTTGTGTTCATTTATTTTGGGGCCCGCGTCCGTAGGAGTATACCCAATGCTAGACCCTACACGTGGTCCCCGGGTGGTGCTAATTAGGTGACACTAACTGGCCGATGACTTGTGACCACCCACTTGGTAAAGAGGTACCGCCAAGCGGTTTAACCGCGTTCCGGTACGATGCTCAGTGTAGCCAATTCAGAGGAGTTGGGTCGAAATAGTTGTTCCAATGCAGGCAGACCGAACAGGCTCGCGTTGATATGGGCGTATCAGGAGACTAGTCGCGGAGGGTAGCGGGATCCGAGGCACGGTGCGCCCCTGGCCGACCGCAGGTAGTTGGTGGCCCAAGTAGTGTGGTAGCCACACATGAAAGACTGCCCCGCCAACTGCCGAAAAATCCCGGGATGCACCATCGTGCTGGCTGGCGACCAGACGAGAGGATCCGATGGACATTCCCGGGGGGGGCTCGGGCGTCCCCGCAGTCTCCAGACCAGTCCCCCAAAAAAGTAGTTCTGTCAGAGCGTGCCTGAGGGTTAGCAGCATGGAACCTCATTTCACTTCCTTCTACTCGCCTTCCTTCACTCAAACTCATGGCCAAAGGAAACAAAAGAAGAAAAGCTGTACAGCGGCAGCACATCCTCTCTCTCAAAGTGTACCTCAGCAGTATTCGAGGTCTGCACTCAAATCTCACCGCAGTCCATCACCACCTGGAAATTGAGAAACCAACATTCTTGTTCCTTTCCGAGACGCAGATCAGATGTCCGTCAGACGTGTCGTACCTTTCATACCCAGGGTTTACCCTAGAGCATCATTTCAAACCACGTACGGACATTTGCTATCGGCGTCTCCGCAATCTTGAGGATTCCAGGTTCTCAACGCTATGGGTTTTAGTGGACACAGGCCTGGCCAAAATTGTCTACGCCTGTGTCTACCGTTCGCACAGCGGTGATTTGGAGACAACTGGGCTCACACAGCACCTAAGTGAGGCGGCGGATGCGGCTCAGGAGCGGTACCCTTCTGCCTAATTGGTGTTACTGGGGGACTTCAACGCCCACCATCAGGAGTGGCTCTTCTCATACCAGTGCACAAACCATGCTGGACGAGAGACGAGAAAGCTAGCCCTAGCGCTAGATCTTACCCAGCTGGTCCAGGGGGCAACGAGGGTGCCGGATGTTGATTCGCACACTGCCAATTGCTTGGACCTTCTGCTGACAACAGATCCAGACTGCTACTCGGTGTCGATTTCTTCTCCACTGGGTAGTTCTGACCACTGTCTGGTGAAGTCTGTGTCCGTTCACTCCCCGCCCGATCCTAGCCCAAGAGGCACCCGGCGGGTATGGCTACACAGATCAGCAGATTGGGATGGCATGCGATCTTTGTTCGCATGTTACCCTTGGCAGCCTACTTGCTTTTCTTCGACTGATGCTTCGTCGTGCGCGGACGCCGTGACGGATGTGTTGCGGAGGGGAATGGAGTACTACATTCCGTTCTCTGCCATAACAATGTCTGACGAAGCTCGTCCATGGCTTGGTGCCAAGTACAATCGCGCTGATGCGCTTAAACAGTCGGCTTACCTAGCATGGGTCGACGCTCGTACGCGCAAAGCAAATGACGTGACTCAGAAGAAGAGAGCCTTCAACAGGGATGCCAAGTCCTGCAAGAAAGTGTTGCGGAGGGCTCGGTTTGACCACATTAGCCGAATAGGGAACAGACTTGCTTCATATACAGCAGGTAGTAAGGCTTTTTGGTCCCTGGCAAAGACGGTCGAATCGACTGTCTTTGCCAGTCCCAACTTCTGCCGCCCCTCACTACCACCACTGCTGAGACTCAAAACTAGAATATATCTTTAAAAACTTGCGCACAGTTGCAAATAGAACTCTACTTCTACAAACCTACTGAGCTTTGTGCGAGTGCATTATCAGATACTGCATTTGCGTATGGGGAGGTGCGGCAAAAACCCATTTGATTGGTGTCGAGCGGGCACAGCGTATGGTGCTTAAAGTAATAATATAATAATAATATACCACTACTGCCAACTCGCAAAAGCCTCTTTAGGCATTTCAAATGGAATGGGACACCAACCGACGATTATCCCTGTATGCACTGTGAAAGTTTACTCAAGGACAATCCCCGGTTGGAGCAGGGTTTGACTGGTTTAGTGGACTAATAATCGTTTACTATGGAAGAACAATTTGCCCCTGCCTGACCATTGACTATTAAAACGGCTTTAAATAGCAGGGGGTGACTTGCACACTCAATAAAAGGTACAGAAGCCTCAGTAGCCAGTGTAGCCTTGAAGCTACTGGAGGTAACAGAAACCTTCAGTGGCGCCATCAGGATGGAATTTGGTTTGGACAAATGTACGGTCATGCATGTAAAGCGAGGGGAGATTATGAAATCCGCGGGAACACAACCCTCGGATTCCATAGACCTTAGGTCCCTCTCCTTAACCGAAACTTACAAGTATTTGGGTATGTCGGAAGCGTTAGGCATCAGTGCTACTGACATGAAACAATCGTTGAAGGAGCGCTTCTTTGGCCGCCTAAACAAAGTACTTAACAGTCTTTTATCAGGCGGAAACAAGGTGCGCGCCTTCAACGGTTGGGTCATGCCGGTTTTGATGTATTCTTTCGGCATACTCAAATGGACTCAAACGGAACTTGACGCGCTGGAAGGGAGGGTACGTTTACTGCTTACCGCAAATCGGATGCATCACCCACGGTCATCGGTGATGAGGCTGTATATCCCGCGGAAGTGCGAGTGTCGTGGCTTCTTAAATGCTAAGATCCTGCACAACCGCGAGGTATGCAGCCTTAGGGAATACTTCCTAGAGGCCGACGTGGGTATGCATCGAGATGTGGTAGCGGTGGACAAAGGCCTTACCGCGCTCTCCTTGGCTAACGAGAACTGGCGCAAACCTGTGGTATTAGATACTAACGACCGCAGGGAGGTATGGCAGAGCAAGGAGCTTCACGGACGCTTTTATCGGGTCCTACATGGGCCCGATGTAGACTTCTTAGCGTCCGTAGCCTGGCTTAGTTTTGGTGACCTCTTCGGGGAAACCGAAGGTTTTGTCTGTGCAATTATGGACGAAGTTATGATGACTAATAACTACCGGAAATTCATTGTGAAGGACGGTACGGTTGACATGTCGGGCATGTCACCGGCCCGGGGAATCCATCCGCCACATTATTTCCGGTTGTTCTAGTCTGGCTAACGGAGACTATTTGCACAGGCACAACCTTGTAGCCAGGATTATCCACCAGCAACTTGCTCTTAAATACAATCTTGTGGAATCGAAAGTACCGTACTATAGGTATGTGCCCGACCCAGTTCTCGAAAGTGGTAGTTGCACATTGTATTGGGATCGGTCTATCATCACTGACAGGACTATTGTTGCCAATAAGCCTGATATAGTGGTGATAGACCGACTAGAGCGTCGCGCAATGATTGTTGATATAGCAGTCCCTCATGACGAGAACCTCGTAAAGTCAGAGGAAGATAAACAAACGAAGTATCTTGACTTGGCTCGCGAGGTTGTCGACATGTGGGATGTGAACACAGCAGTCATTGTGCCGATAATCGTGACGGGCAATGGCATAATTGCCAAGAGCCTCGACCAACATCTCAAGAGCCGGTAGCTTGGACCCTGTTCCCGATACCGGTGGGCTACTATTTATTATGTTTTTTTTTTATATTTTTTTTAATGAAATATTTAAAAATGTAAAATATATGTGTATAGAATGAATAAATGAAATAATCCGCAAGGCAGTTTTGTGGCGAACTGTTGGGCACTAGCGACCCCACGGACCTGATCTCCAGGGAGAATTCTTGTTCCTCATCTCCGGCTTGCCTTTATTGGCTGGCCGGAGTGAACACTGACGAGGAACAGAGCTCCCACCTCTTTCTAGCCTTAATCGGCCGGTCTGAGTGGAGATTCGCAAGAGCAAACGTGCTCGGGAGAAGGACGTATAATCCAGTAAGGTGCTGGTAGGGATCTTGACCGTACTTCCGGGATTGTTCTGATAGCCGTGGTATACCTCTCCACTCCTCTAGCACCTCGGAATATGTTGCCCCCTTGGCGCTACGTCACTTTGTGCTAGCGACCCTTTTCGGGGGGCCCATTTATTGAGTGTGCAAGTCACCCCCTGCTATTTTAAAGCCGTTTTAATTGTCAATGATCAGGCAGGGGCCAATAGTTATTCCATAGTAAACGATTATTAGTCCACTAAACCAGTCAAACCTATAGCTTTCATCTTTTGTTTCCATATTCTGCAATAGTCCTGCTCCAACCGGGGATTGTCCTTGGGTAAACTTCCACAGTGCATACAGGGATAATCGTCGGTTGGTGTCCCATTCCATTTGAAATGCCTAAAGAGGCCTCTGCGAGTTGGCTTCGGCCCCTCGTACGCCTACCAAAGGACCGGGTCTCTAGGGACCCGAGAAAGTCAAAAACAAAAAAAAAAAAAAAAATAATAAGAATAATCTGTGGCTCGACTGTCAACTAAAGTGACAAGGAAAATTTTTCTACGAATATTTTACGAAAAATTTATAGAAATAAAACAAAATGAAACAAAACAAAGATAAATACAATAGCGACAAACAAATTTAAATAGTAAAGAAATAAAAAATACAAAAATATGCACAAAATTATGACCACCTCAACATTAACGGGGTACGATGGTATATCAACATAAGTAATAAAAACTGTAGCATCTGAAATATGCGACCATTTGTCTCATATTATAAATTTGTGCATTATAGCTGGCACCTTTCCTGACGCACTAAAGATGGCGATCGTCAAGCCTTTATTTAAGAAAGAAAATAGAGAGCTCATGGAGTTCTACAGACCAATTTCTCTGATTCCTATCTTCGCGAAAATATTTGAGAATTTCATTCAAAAAGAATTAACCGGTTACATAGAAAAAAATAATTTTTTATGCAATGAGCAAGAGGGATTTCGCGAAAACAATACGATTAATATGGCGATCTACGACTTTTTATACAGTGTATTGATAAAAGTTGACCAAAAAACACCTGTGTGCGCGATCTTCTGCGATATGACTCAAGCATTTGACTACGTAAATCATGACATTTTAATAAAAAAACTTGAAGCATATGGCATTAGAGGTAACGTCCTTAATTTAATTAAATCCTATTTAAACAATAGAAAGCAAAAAACAGAGATCAGTAGAATCAATATAAACACTAAAAAAGAAGAGTTACACCTTTCAGATGAACGACAAACTGCTTTTGGTGTTCCACAAGGTAGTGTATTGGGACCGCCACTTTTTACAATTTACATTAATGACTTGCCAAAATCAATTCCACATCCTATGACATTATTTGCAGATGATAGTACGGTGACAATTTCTAGTAATAGCAATGACATGATCCAATATAAACTTGACATACACAATACCTTGACATCTGTAATAGAGTGGTTAAACAATAATAATTTAAAGATTAACTTAGATAAAACTAAAATCATACATTTTAGCCAACGATTGACTGTAGAAAAGATGGACATTAATATAGATAATAAAACTGTTGAAATAGTGAACACTACGAAGTTTCTTGGCCTAATTATTGACGAAAGACTTGACTAGAAATTACAAATCGAAAATCTGTGTAAAAAAATTTGCAGTTCTGCATTTGCATTGCACTCTTTAGCTGCACTGGTGAATGTAGATACCCTGATTGCGGCCTACCATGGATTAGTTGCGTCTCACTTAAGATACGGTATCATATTTTGGGGAAATTCTACTAATACTAACACGGCATTTAAGGCTCAAAGAGATGCATTAGATCTATGTTTGGGCTAAAAACGGTAGATACATGTAAACCATATTTTAAAAGGTACAAACTATTAACTCTTCCTTGTTTGTACATCCTTGAAACCGTAATGTTTGTTAAAACAAACCCCAATTTGTTTCCACGTCTACAAGACATGGTACCTCGTAACAGGCGGGATACGACCGTTCTAAGAGTTCATCCGGCAAAAACGGCACTTATGCGCAAAAGTATCATTTGCATGGCGCCTACGATATTTAACACATTGCCTAAAAGCTGGAAGGAGCTGAGTGGAAAGTCACTCAATCGTCAATTAAAAAAGTTTCTTTCGCAAAAAGCATTTTATAGTGTCTCCGAATTTCTAGCCGAAAAAGATTTTTTGTTTGAATAAATCATTTTACCTCTTTCCTATCATTAATTATATTAAGTTAATCATTTTGACATGTTATAACATAATAATGATTTTGACATTACAACTAATTACTATTTTGACATTTTAATTGAACACTAGTTTGACATACGCTAGGGTCATGGGGTCCGAGTGCGCGTCTCCTTTTTAAGGACATTTCTCGCCGACTGGTCGACACTTTGCGTGACCAGAGGGCTGGCTCGTTCTTTGCTCAAAGAGTTAGCATTGCCATTCAACGTGGCAATGCTGCCAGTCTTCTGGGCACGTTTCTGGATGACAGCGATGCGGAGGATTTTTTCGACGCCTGATCGTATTTGGTTTTGTATATTCATAATGTATATAGTTATTTTTATTAGTTAACGAAAATAAAAGTTTGACATTATAATTGACTACTTTTTTGACATACCAACCTATTATTATTTTGACATTATAACGTAGGTACCTAATAATATTTTGACATTAAAATATTTTTGACATTACATCATAATTCATAAAGTTGTTAAATAATTGTAATCAATGTAAGTGTTTTCTAAGTATTTTTAAGATTTTATGTAATCATATTTTTTTCAAAGTTATGGAAATATTTGTACGCCGCTAATTACGGCTAAACATGAGTGGACTTAAACTGTTTAATATCTTGCATGCTCCTGTATGTATACAATGTTTAAACAAATAAAGAAATCTTATCTTATCTAATCTTATCTTATTAAGTCGAAGAGAAATATGTTGACCAGAGCGCAGCTCGTCGAGCACGCCCACTATCTCCGGCCTCGTCGCTCAGCTCCGCCTCGCCGCCGCCGGAACCCAGCCCCACCGTGAGTGCTGTGACACCGGCCTTGGCAGTCGCGTCGACCTCCAGCGACGAGTACTTCTCGCCGCCCACGACGCCACCACCTGCTCGTCGGCGAAGAGGACGCCGGCCGCCGGATGGCTTATGACCTCGAGGCCCACCGGCCTCTGACAGGGTCCCAGCTCCCGGCGGAAGTGTGCAGCGTATGCGATGGACACGTTCCATAAATGAAAATGTGATGCGCGCATACTTTGGGGCTACAGAGGGAGGAAACAACCTGATCGCGTACCGTGTTCGGATGCTCTCTTTGTTTCAGGTGCTTGAGCCAGCAGTCAACGTATCGGCCAGACGTCTATCGGATCAGATGCGGGTCATCCTGCGTAACCATATGTTGGATGATACTGCACTTGATCGCCTCCGAGCTGAATTGAGTAGCCGTGCCATTGCCCCCCCGTCGCAGACTGTGGTACTACCACAGTCTCACTAAATTCCCAGCCATGTTGACGAGGAGAGTAGTGACAGGTTTACAAATGTAAGTACCCAGTGCAGTGACGAATTGAGGAGTGCTTTGGAGTGTGCTATTCGGGAGTATCGTTACATGCTGCTTTGAGGAAATATTCTCTGAGACTGCACATCTCGCGGTTGTGGAGAGTCTTGGCGTTTAAAAAGCCTCGACCTCCACACTTCCGCGGGATGTACAGTCTCATCACCGACGATCGTGGGTGATGCATCCAATTTGCGGTCAGCAGTGTACGGACTCTCCTATCCAGGGCGTCAAGCTCAGTTTGAGTCCATTTGAGTATGCCGAAAGAGTACATTAATACCGGCATGACCCAACCGTTGTAGACGCGCACCTTATTACCGCCCGACAAAAGGCTATTCAAAACCTTTTTTAGGCGGCCAAAGAAGCGTTCCTTCAACGATTGCTTCATATCAGTAACATTAATGCGCTTCCGACATACCCAAATACTTGTAGGTTTCGGTTGAGCTGAGGGATCTAACCTGTATGGAATCCGAGAGTTGAATTCCCTCAGATTCCATTGTCTCCCCTTACTTTACATGCATGACTGCACATTTGTCCACACCAAATTCCATCCTGATGGCACTACTGAAGGTTTCAGTTACCTTCAGTAGCTCCATCAGTCGCGAATTGTTGGGGGCAAAGAGTTTCAGATCATCCATGTACGGAAGGTGAGATATGGCCTCACCACCTCTTCTCAACCGATAGCCTAGACCTGAATTCTCCAGCAATGTGCTTAGAGGATTCTAAGCTAAGCAAAACCTAAGCGAACTCAAACTGTCGCCCTGAAATATTCCCCATTTAATCCATACAGCTATCCATAGTTCCCCTGAATCGGTCGACATCCTGGATAGCGAAGGACCGTCTTCCATTGCCTCATACATGATTCAAGAAAGGTGTGTACAGTTGCATCTATTTTGTACAACTCCAACACCCTCATGAGCCATGTATGTGGCACAGAGTCGTAGGCCTTCTTGTAGTCTATCCAACATGTCGACAGACCCTTGCGAGATCGACGAACCTGTTGGATTATGGCCATGTCTATGAGGAGAAGCTCCTTGGTGCCGCGGGACCGCTTCCTACATCCGTTCTGAGAGGCGGACATAATTGAGTTAATTTCAATATGCTAATAATTGATCTTCACTCTTATTATTATTATTAATGTTTTTTTTTCATGCACTATATCGTATACCAAATATCATATCGGTCGAACGAATGAAAGTAGCCTTACATCTCACTCATTTCTCTTGTCTGCTTCATCGTCTGACTCAATCAGACTGATCACAAACTACATTACAACCTACTAGCACTTCGTCCGCGCTGCAATTTTCTTAAGGATCCAGAAGAAAAAAGGAGGGTTATATTTTTAACCGACTTCAAAAAAAGGAGGTGGTTCTCAATTCGGTTGTATTTTTTTTATGTTTGTTTCCTCATAACTCCGTCATTTATGAGCCGATTTGAAAAATTATTGTTTCATTTGAAAATTCTTGTTTCAATTGGTCCCATTGTTACCAAGGCAGAATCTAATGATGGGATCCCATGACAATCAAGCGCAACCCTCAAATTATATAAGCACATTTATAAAATTTGAGGGCTGTCTTCAATTTTTATGGGATCCCATCATTAGATTCTAACTTGGTGAAAATGGGACGATGAAGGATGGGACGGTGGACGTGTGTCGGGCATGCCACCGTCCGGGTGAGTCCATCAGACATATTATCTCTGGTTGTCTCGTCTGGCTAACGGCGAATACTTGCACAGGCACAACCAAGTGGCCAGGATTATCCATCAGCAACTAGCTTTGAAATACAAACTTGTGGATTCTGAGGTACCGTACTATAAGTACGTGCCCGACCCAGTTCTCGAAAATGACCATGTCACGTTGTACTGGGTTCGAGCTATCATCACTGATAGGACCATTGTTGCCA
This sequence comes from Lacanobia oleracea, assembly GCA_950371165.1. Classification (NCBI taxonomy): domain Eukaryota; kingdom Metazoa; phylum Arthropoda; class Insecta; order Lepidoptera; family Noctuidae; genus Lacanobia; species Lacanobia oleracea. The sequence goes on from OX493403.1 coordinate 25,777,924, forward strand.
ATAAGCCTGATATAGTGGTGATAGACCGATAAGCCCCAGCATCTTATTACGTACCGTAGTGGTGCCTACTCAACCCAAATAGATTACCTGCTGGTGAGACGGTGCCACATTGGCAAGGTTACCAACTGCAAAGTCATCCCAGGTGAAAGCCTAACGGCTCAACACCGCCTCCTTGTCCTGGACTTTGCGGTTGTACCGAAAAAGAAAGTGACCGAAAAACGCAAACCCCGCACAAAGTGGTGGTTGCTTGATGGTCCTAGGCAGTCGGACTTCATCGCGGAGCTCGAGCATCTCGAGTTCAGTGCTCCGCATGAGTCCGCTCAAGAGATCTGGAGTAGGATCCATTCAGCAATCACCGTTGCGGGTAAGCGCGTCCTTGGCACTTCTCGTGGTGGCCGCACCATAGAAAAGGAGATGTGGTGGTGGGATGACGGGGTGCAGGAGGCGACTCGGAAGAAGAAGGTTTTATTTAAACAGTGGCCAGGGTCCAACTCTCCGGATAACAGAGAGGCATATGGAGCGGCTAAGCGCGCTTGCAAAAAAGCTGTAGCCAGAGCCCGCAGCAAAAGTCTGGCACCCTTGTACGACAAGCTGGAAACTGCGGAGGGGCAAAAGCTTATTTTTAAGCTGGCGCGTGCCCGAGAGAAAGCTGCACGGGACATTAGCAAATGTCTCTGTGTAAGGGACGCCCAGGGTAAGCTGCTCTACGATGCCCCCTCTGTTAAGGAGAGATGGTGTACATACTTCGCGGAGCTGTCTAACAAACAGCATCCCCATAACCTTCCTCCCGAACCGCCTCCTAATCTTGGACTTATTTCCCCTATTTCCCCCGACGAAACCCGCATTGCCCTTCGCCACATGAAGAACCGGAAAGCGGTCGGGCCTGACAATGTGCCAATTGAGGTGTGGAAGGCGATGGGCCCACATGGCGTGGACCTTCTGACGGATCTTTTTAACCGCATCCTGATCACCAAGGAAATGCCGAACCAGTGGCGATTTAGCCTGATTGTCCCTGTATACAAAGGCAAAGGTAGCGTACAGGATTGTAGTAGCTACCGCGGTATCAAGATCATGTGCCACACCATGAAGCTCTTCGAGCGCATCATTGACACACGGCTCCGTAGCGAGTGTACTGTCTCTGAGTGTCAATATGGCTTCCGGGCGGGTAACAGCACCATGGACGCAGTATTCGCCTTACGGAATCTGGCTGAGGCTTACAGAGAGAGAAGGAGAGCTTTGCATATGGCCTTTTTAGACCTGCAGAAGGCCTTCGACTGTATACCTCGGCAGTCCATCTGGTGGGCACTGCGCTTCAAAGGCGTTCCCGAGGCCTATATTGACATTATCAGAGACATGTACCGCGATTCCGTGTCCTCTGTCCAGACCGCTGTTGGCGAATCGAATGGCTTCCCAATATCTGTTGGCGTTCACCAAGGCTCGGCTCTTAGCCCGTTCTTGTTTAACGTAGTGCTCGATGTAGTTACGGCAAACATCCAAGATAAGCCCCCATGGCTAATGATGTATGCCGATGACATCGCCCTCGTTAATCAGAACAAAGCTCATCTTGAGCGCAAAGTCAACATTTGGAAGGACACGCTTGAAAACGGTGGTCTGAGACTAAATGTGGCGAAGACTGAGTACATGTCCTGTGGCGGCACGGATTCAAATAGGTTCATCCGAATAGGTTCGGACCTGATCAGAAAGTCCGATACGTTCAGGTACCTTGGATCCGTGCTGCACGAGTCTGGCAACGTGGACGACGATGTCCAAGCACGTATAGGCGCGGCTTGGGCGAAGTGGCGCGAGGTAACGGGCGTTGTATGCGACCGCAAAATGCCTCCTAAGCTCAAGGGGCAGATATATAAATGCATCATACGGCCTGTCCTACTGTACGGCGGTGAATGTTGGCCAGCACTAAGCAGACACACCCAGGAGCTTCGCGTCACGGAGATGAAGATGCTGAGGTGGATGAGTGGCGTAACGCGATCCGATCGCATACGCAACTCTTTCATCAGAGGTAGTCTTGGTGTCCGTAACGTGGGGGAAAAACTGCAAGAGTGTCGTCTGCGATGGTATGGCCACATCATGCGCCGCCCTATGGAGTACGTTGGTCGGGGATGCATGAATATGGCTGTTCTTGGGGCTAGGTCCCGTGGTCGCCCTCGCAAGCGCTGGTTGGACGTCGTTAAGTCCGACATGAGAGCCAATGGCCTAACTGAGAAGGATGTTCAAGATCGGGCAAAGTGGAGGAAGCTAAGTAGGAAGGCGGACCCTGGCAATAGCCGGGATTAACGCCAGGTAGAGGAAGAAGAAGAAGACCGATTAGCGCGCCGCACAATGATATTTGATGTTACCATCCCGCATGACGAGAACCTCGTGAAGGTCGAGAAAGAGAAACAAATCAAGTATCTCGACTTAGCGCACGAGGTTGTCGACATGTGGAATGTGGACTCAGCTGTCATTGTTTCGATAGTTATTACGCCCAATGGCCTGATGGCCTCGAAACTGGCGTTACGCGGTTGGGTAAAGGGCCTGATACAAAAGGCAGTACATAACATAACATAACATAACATAACATAACATAACATAACATAACATATAGTTTATTTCTCTCATAAAGGTACATTAGGTAATTTACTGATAACATACATTTTTTTTTTTTGCCTTACGCAAGAACCTTTGTGAGAGCTGGAGTCTGAACTAGGTTCGGCACCTGTATGACAGATCTCCAGGCTCACACCCTTAAAGATTTAACAAATTATACGGCATCAATCAGATTATACATAATAATATTAGCTAACAATTTTGATAGAGAGGTAAGTCTATGTAATAAAAGTGTGGTTGGTGAAAGTATTTGTAATGTTAAGTGATGTTTTTAGTGATGTTGTTAGTGTTGTTGTTGTGTTGTTGTTGTTGTTGTGGTAGTGTGTGATGGTGTGGTGTATATGTGCATGTAAGTACTCCTCGATACGGCTCGTATTGTGAGGAGGTTCCTTTCTCTGGAGCCCTAACCACCGGTAGCTTGGACTCTGCTCCCGATACCGGCGGACTACTACTTTTTATATTTTTAAATGTATTTTTTATGGGTTTTTAGAGATATATTTAAAATATACTTTGTATGTAAATAAGAATAAATAAACGAAATAATAATAATTTTAAAAATAATTCTTTCGCATAACATCCATATGGTGTTAGTATTTGGACTTAGAAACTATGTTAGTATTCACCAAATTGTTTTTACTGCACTAAACTAATTAATGTACTAGTTGACCCGCGCAACTATTGGTCTTAGCGTGGTAATATATAGCCTATAGCCGTCCTCGATAAATAGGCTATCTAACACTGAAGGATGTTTTTAAATCGGAGTAGTTCAGATCAGATCTTACACTATTACAATGACTAATAATTATTAGTCTTTAAATTTTTACTAAATTACTAATTACTTATTTAAGCCGCTCCACGTAAAATACTGGTATTCAGCTAAATCCGGTTTGACTGGAAGCCGACCCCAATATAGTTGGGAAAAGGCTAGGCAGATGATGATGACTAATTACTTATTTAAGAATATTTATGTATTTTGTAAAAATCGTGAAAATTATCTAGTCGCTTTATAGCTAGCATTTGATGATGATACTTACAAACTGGCGGTCGCGTCAACTCAAACTAGCAGGTAAGCGAATGTTCAAAGTACCAACATACTAACACTATTCTATACATTTGTTACTGAGAAAATAAGTAAGTTCTGGAAGCACTGGGTCTTGCTCTATGACTTTGAATTATGACAGTTCTTGACTAGTGACAGACATGAGTGACGTCATCGTCCGTTTTAGCGCGAAAATTTTAATTGTTTGTTTAAAAACGCAATTTTAGCAATAAATTAAAGCATTTTCATTTTTTATTTATGTGGCGATCTATTCTAGACGGAGTTCTTTAAAATGAACGCAAAAATAGAAATATCGCATGTTCCCTATTGCCATAACCTCCATACTGTGTAAAGTGTTGGAAAGGGTACTTAATAATGGGTAGTATTTAAACGCAAATCAAAAAATATCCTTTTTCTATGCAATAAGATTCCGAATTCCCATCAAAATTACTGATTGCACAGCAAAATATTCAACTCAAAATATCACTAAACACACTACAATTAATTTTTGCAGCGTACAGTTATTTTTCCTAAAGCAAAAGCTTTTTCATCAATGCACAGCTAATAATCTTAATGCACATTATACATGTTCTCTTTTTCTTTTAAATATAGCTTCTATTTTTATATTATTTACAGCAGTTTTTCTAAATAAAACAGTATTTTATTAGTCACAGTCGTCTTATTATTTATTAATTACCACATAATGAGATCAGCAAAAAAAAATATAAAATTAGATACAAAATTGTAATTTATTGAATTATTAAAGCGGGTCTTGCTTTCGCGGGGCGTCCACGCTTCCTTTTTTGCCCAATAGTCACATTTTTAGCTTCTGCAGGTGGCGCCACGTACTTGAGTCGGATCGCAAGTCCGATGAGATGCAGGATGGGGCAGGTGCATTTTCCGTTGACCCAGGCGGTTTGTTGGGTGGGCAAAGCAACTCTCCAATATGCGAAAGCGTTTTTCTCCTACTTCTGTGTGGTTTATAAAAAATAACCACGAAGGGGATGGCGGGGTCTATTCGCTCGCTTCGCTCGCTCACACGACCCCGCCATCCCCTCCTAACCTAACCTATCCGAGTCGGAGTGCCCTAAAGTCCCGACGACACGAACTAGCGCTATCTCTATCTTACTCGCTCGCGCCACTCTGCACTCCAGTGACGAAAAAGCGCGCGAAGTTTTTCAGTTAATTTGTTCTGCTTTTAGAAATAATGCAATGTAAAAGGATTTTTTTGTTATAATAGTCATTAAATTTGCCGAGCATGGCTTCTTGAAAATTAAGACAAATATGATTAACAGGTTTTGTTGTACTTACTGGTTAATATGCGACTGGGTTAGTTATTTTGCTATGAAATATGGAAAATTTGCTGTGCAGTCAGTATTTATGCTATGTAAGTAGTATTTTTGTACAAAAATAAATTTAACTGTATTGCATTATGAGGAAAAAAGTAATGTCATATTAATGTATGATTTCGAATTATCTGCAGTTTGCGATTTGTTAAAGATTTAGTTTATTTGTAGTGAAGTAAGTTATTTGTTGTAAAAAAAATATAAATGATGAGTATGTATTGATAGGCGATTATTTATTTTGATATGCAATTTATAATATCCCCTTAATAATAAGCTGCTAGCATACCTGGAAGACAGTGAGCTCCTCAGTGATCACCAGGAGTTGACGTCTAATCTCAACCATAGAGTTAAAAGCTCAGACTGCAGCCAGGAAGCTGAGCATCCTAAATAGGATAAGGCGATACTTCACATCTGAACTACTTCTGAGTCAGTACAAAGCACAAGTCCAATCCTGTATGGAGTTTTGCAGCCACATATGGGATGGCTCAACTAAATGCCAGCTTACTACATTGGACTCGGTGGAACGCAGAGCAAAAAGGCTTATAGGAGATGAGACGTTGGTGGCCCAGCTTCATAGCCTAGCTCACCGGCGTAGTGTTGTTTGCCTGGCGGTCTTCTGTAGACTGTACTTTGGAGAGTGTGCGCAAGAACTTCACGACCCGATCCCACCATCACCCTTTTACTACCGAAATACCAGACGTACGGCGGGGTACCATCCGTACTTGGTCAATATCCCGTCTAGTCGTACCCTTCTCTTGCACATTTATTATGCGCACAGCTAAGGTGAGGAACTCTCTGCCGGCGTCTGTGTTCCCGTCCACATATAACCTATCTGCCGTCAAAGCAAGAGTGAACAGGCATCTTCTGGGCTCGCTCGCTCCATCATAGACCTCATCTAGCGCTTTCCATCAGGCGTGATTGGCAAGAGCAAGCCCATTACCAAATAAAAAAAATAAAAACACAAGCAAGTATTGTTTCTGTCAAGGCTCCGGCGCTGCGGGGTTGCAGGTTGCAGGTTGCAGGTTGCAGGTTGCAGGTTGAAGTCGGTTTTGCAGCGATTCGTTTCTGTCACTAATTTTTGTAGCACAACATATTGACTTTTTATGAAACTATTTCAATGTAAAACGTTACGAAGTAATCGGCTATTTATGTGTGATAAATATTCAGTAAAATGTTGTTTCGGTGTGGTGAAAATATGGAAAATACTTAAATCATTTGGCAAAGGAAAAAAGTTCTAAAGAAGCTTCGGCAAATAGCAAACACTTATTATGTAAATCGGCGAAATGTACCTAGTTCGGTAAAATAATACCTTTGACACATGATACTTCGATGATCTAAAAATACGTCAAATAATGCATATAGCAAATAAGTCGTCGGTCAATAGTTTTCGGTAATTTAACTCGTTAAAAATAATCGGAAAAGTGAGCAGTTCCCGAATGATATATACATTCAGTCAAAAAAGTATCGGGAGTGGATGATTTGTTTATGGTTCCAAATTCAAATTTTTGTTTTTTTTGTAGTTGTTAGATTGGCACAACTGTTTTCCATTTTGGCGCGGAGTTTGAGTTGCATCTGTTATTTATATTAAATACAGTGCTGGTTTTAGTAATATCATATATAGTGTGTATTGCGAATTTCATAATGGACAAAAATATCGAACAAAGAGTTTGTCTTAAATTTTGCATCTCCAATGGAATTTCGTGTTCGGAGTCACTGAAAATGTTACAGAAGGCTTACGGTGAATCGACTTTATCAAAAACTTGTGCTTATGAGTGGTTCAAAGCGTTCAAAAGCGGTCGAGATGTGATGGAAGATTTGCCTCGCTCTGGTAGGCCGTCAACGTCTGCAACTGAAGTTAACATCGCAAAAGTGAAGGAAATAGTGACTGAAAATCCCCATTCAACTCTGAGAGAGATAGCCGCCGAACTTTCTGTATCTCACGAGTCGATCCGTACCATTTGAACTAATCATTTGGGTATTAAACATGTTGCTGCTCGGCTAGTCCCAAAAGATCTGAATTTTCTCCAAAAACTCAATCGCATGAAAGTCGCTGAGGACATGCTAGAACGAGTCAGTTCGGACCCAACATTCATGAAACGCATTGTTACTGGTGACGAGACGTGGGTTTACGAGTTTGACATGCAAACTAGTCAACAAGCTTCGGAGTGGTGCCTTCCAACTGAACCGAAACCGAAAAAACCACGCCAAAGTCGATCAAAAGTCAAAGTTATGTTGACTGTTTTCTTTGACTATCGCGGTGTTGTGCACTCTGAATTCTTACCGGAAGGTCTAACGGTAAATAAAGAATATTATTTGAGCGTTATGCGGCGTTTAAGAGAGCAAATTCGACGAAAAAGGCCAGATTTGTGGAAAGAAAATTCTTGGATTTTGCACCACGACAATGCGCCTTCGCACAAGGCTATCATTGTGAACGAATTTTTAACCAAACACTCAACAAATACCATCCAGCAACCACCATATTCACCAGATATGGCTCCTGCTGACTTTTTTCTTTTTCCTAAACTCAAATTACCACTTCGTGGCACCCGTTTTCAATCGATAGAAGACATAAAGGAGAATTCGCGGCGAGAACTGAACTCAATTCCGGAAGCAGCTTTTAAAAATGTTTGATGAATGGATTATTCGTTGGCGCAAGTGCATCGTTTCTAAAGGAGCATACTTTGAAGGTGATAAAATAAATTTGGATGAATAACAGACATTTTGTGTATTATTGATCTTTTCCCGGTACTTTCTTGACAGAGTAGTATGATATACCTCTTGGCGTCTTCCGTGAGCATGTGAACTGTACCTACCCTCAAGTACCCACGTACTTATAGGTGGTTGTGGTCAATGAAAAAGAATAAAGGTACACGCGCCCCTTTTTAGTTCGTACGTGCTTACTGCTTACCTTCATAGCGATCATTCCCAGATAAACGGTTCATAGATTCTTGCATCATCACATACGGTTTGTTCTGAAACAGAAGATTATAGCTAATAACCTTGTGCAAACAAACGGAGCAATCGCGCACCCCCATTTGATATTTTTTATAATAGAAATAATACATGTTTTTAAAAAGTAACAAAACCCAATTATTTTCTTTTGTATTAAAGTACAGTAAATATTTTTATACTCTTTTGATTTGGAGGTGATTTGGTGATTTTTTTTCTCCAAATTACGAATCATATTATTATGTAGATTACAGACTATCCCAGTTAGTGCCGACGAAAGACTGCTTCATCTCACTTTAGCGTATCTGGCGGTTTTAAAAACAAAAGTCGTATAAACTACAAATCTATACTTAATATATAAAGCTGAAGAGTTTGTTTGTTTGCTTGATTGCGTTAATCTCAGGAACTACTGGTCCGATTTAAAAATTCTTTCAGTGTTAGATAGCCCTTTTATCGAGGAAGGCTATAGGCTATATATCATCACGCTAAGACCAATAGGAGCGTACAGAGGGCATAGAGTGACCTGCGGGTGCAGTACAATAATGCGTTTAGGATGCTGATGGGACTGCCGCGGTATTGCAATGCCTCCGGCATGTTTGCCGAGGCCAACGTCGACAGTTTTGCGACAATCATGCGTAAACGTTGCACCTCGACCCTGAATCGCGTGCGAGCTAGTTCCAACAGCATCTTGAGCGTATTGACGGACAGGTGGGATTGTCCGATGCTTGAGCGCTGGATACGACTACACGCAGTAAAATAGCATGTTGTATGCGTTCTGGTTTTTAAGTAGTTTCGTGTTACTAATTTTATATGGAGAAATCTGAAATAAGTTATTAAGTATTAATATTTCGTTTATTCATTTTTATATACATATAATGTTACATTTTTAAATAAGTATATCTTAAAAAAATCATTAAAAATACATTTAAAAAGATAAAAAATAGTAGTCCGCCGGTGTCGGGAGCAGGGTCCAAGCTACCGGCGGTTAGGGTATCCATAGAAAGGAACCTCCCAACGATGCACGCCGTGTCCAGGAGTACCGCTTTCTGGATCAAGCCCTTGATCCAGCTGCCCAACGAGAGCCTCTTGAGATGTTGGTCGAGGCTCTTGGCAATGATGCCATTGGCCGTCACGACTATCGGCACAATGACTGCTGCGCTCACATCCCACATGTCGACAACCTCGCGAGCCAAGTCAAGATACTTCGTTTGTTTATCTTTCTCTGAATTCACGAGGTTCTCGTCATGAGGGACTGCTATATCAACAATCATTGCGCGACGCTCTAGTTCGTCTATTACCACTATATCAGGCTTATTGGCAACAATAGTCCTGTCAGTGATGATAGACCGATCGCGCGATTCCAATACAATGTGCAACTACCACTTTCGAGAACTGGGTCGGGCACATACCTATAGTACGGTACTTCCGATTCCACAAGATTGTATTTAAGAGCAAGTTGCTGGTGGATAATCCTGGCTACAAGGTGTGATTCCAATACAATGTGCAAATAGTCAACCGTACCGTCCTTCACAATGTATTTCCGGTAGTTATTAGTCATCATAACTTCGTCCACAATTGCACAGACAAAACCTTCGGTTTCCCCGAAGAGGTCACCAAAACAAAGCCAGGCTACGGCCGCTAAGAAGTCTATATCGGGCCCATGTAGGACGCGCTCGGTCCGGTCCTGCGAGACTGGCTCGAGCGTTCCCACGGTTTCCTCTCATTCCGTCTGGTGCAGGTGTTGTCAGGCCACGGCTGTTTCGGCAAGCACCTGCATCGGATCGGGAGGGAGGAGACCCCGGCGTGCCATGACTGCGGCGCGGCGGAGGACACGGCTCAGCACACCCTCGAGGTGTGCCCGGCTTGGTCTGAGCCGCGCCGCAGTCTAACTGCGGAGATCGGACAGGACCTCTCACTTCCTAGCGTGGTCAACGCCATGCTGGAGGTCCTGGGCAGCTGTCGCCTCTTTTTGCGAGGATGTCATCTCGCAAAAGGAGGCGGCGGAGCGCGCGCGGGAGGACGACCCTCTCACTGCGCAACTCCGAAGGTGAAGAAGAGGTCGGAGAAGACGTCGTCTTCTCCCTCCTCATGGTGGTGATGGGCGGGCGATAGACGCGGGGGCGCCTCCGCCCGCATTGCACTCCACACCACCTTCGCCGGTCATTCCCAGCCCTCCCCCTTAACGGGGAGGTCGTGAGGGGCCCGCCATTTTAGGCGGGTTGTCGTCGGAGGAGGACTGGACGCCAAGGCTGCGGCAATCTCCCAGTTCCCCTCGTTCCCTCCCGATTGTTTCATGTCAATAGCACTGTTGCCTAACGCTTCCGATCTACCCAAATACTTGTAAGTTTCAGTTGGAGAGAGGAACCTCAGGTTTATGGAATCCGAGAGTTGAGTTCCCACGGATTCCATAATCTCTCCACGCTTTACATGCATGACCGCACATTTGTCCACACCAAACTCCATCCTGATGGCGTTACTGAATGTTTCAGTTACCTTCAGTAGCTCCATCAGTTGCAGATTAGTGGGGGCAAAGAGTTTCAGATCATCCATGTAAAGGAGTGAGATATAACCTGACCACCTCTCTTCAACCGATAGCCTAGCCCTGAATTCTCTAGCAGTGTGCTAAGAGGATTCAAGGCTAGACAAAACCAAAGTGGACTCAAATTATCACCCTGAAATATACCCCGCTCGATCCTTACCGGTTCGCTATTCCTCTGGATATTTCGACATCCTGGATAGCGAAGGACTGTCCTCCATTGCCCCATATACGACATCAGGAAGGTGCGTAGCGTTGCATCAACTTTATACAATTCTAGCACCCTCATGAGCCATGTATGAGGCACCGAGTAATAGGCCTTCTTATAGTCTATCCAGTATGTCGACAGATCCTTTCGGGAACGCCGAACCTGTTGGCTAATGGCCATATCAATAAGGAGTAGCTCCTTAGTACCGCGGGACCCATTCCTACATCCATTTTGAGAGGCAGACATGATGTTGTTGTTGTTGTTAATATGACTATTAATCTTTGCTCTCAAAATGGATGCAAGAACTTTATAGACCGTCGGTAAACACGTGATCGATCTATAATTTTTAGGCTACGCGGTACTACCTGATTTATGGAGCAGGTGGGTTATTCCTGTAGTTAGGAACTGGGGCAGCGACCCTGACTCTAACGCAGACTGGAATTGAGACGCCAAGCGAGCGTGCGATCTTTTGAACCATTTAATCCAAAAGTTGTGCAGCCCGTCCGGTCCCGGAGATTTCCAGTTAGGCAACGAACGGACTGCACGAGCTACGTCTTGGGGGCTGATGTTAATTGCCCCCATTTCTGGTATCAGATCGCACGCGCGCTCGACCTCCCGAGTCCAATCGCCCTCGGTATGACTGACAGGCCAGATGCTGCGCCAGAATGAACACATGGCATCATCATCCGGTAGGCGCGTATCAGTCACACCTTGGTCTGGTCGCTCCCAAGCCCTATAACCCACCTCTCATTGCTTTGGAATGTGCGATTCTAAGTGTATCGCTCCACTCGCCGCTTGTACTGACGTATACGGTTTGCCCATGCATGGACTTTCTGCTTCAGGAAGTCGATACGCTCTGTGACGCGGGTCAGTTAATTCCGAGGACTAATATCAGTCCCCGAGAACGCCCGCCTCACAAAGCGCATCACTCTGCGTCGAGTGTTGCCCTCCCTGAAGCAGATTAGTTTGCCGATGAGTGCTCTAGCCTCACCGATACGACGCTCAATCCTGCACTGCCAAGCTGGTACAGCTGGTCGTATAACTCTGTCACTACTAGGAAATTTGACGTGAGCTACACGACATGCTGCTGCAGCCGCACAGTACAAGATCGAGTACCCACTCGATCTTGTACCGGCAAGGTCTTCGCTACTATCAAAATAACTTGTTAGCTGCGAATCTAGAGCACACACCAGCGCCCTGTTTTTATTATGCACGGGCAAACGAGGTAGACGAGGTCTAAGCCCAGGCGGTGTGGAGCGATACTCTCGGAAGGCATCCTCCAAAGCGCTCCTCAATCGCTTATTGCATTGGGATGTGGCCCCGTCATCATCATCTTAACCGACGTAGTTGGGTCGCGGTGAAACACTTGCACTGGGTTGTATTTGCACCGCGGCCGGTGGCGAAGTAGGTGAGACGCGGTTGCTCCGTGATTCCAGACGCAGTCCATACCATACGGTAGATAGACTGTCGGCGTACAGCGTCATCTAACATACGGTTACGCTGGATAACCCGCACCTGATCCGATAATCGTTGGGCTGAAACGTTGACAGCTGGCTCAAGTACCTGAAACAGAGAGAACATCCGACCACGGTACGCAGTCAGGTTAGTTCGCCCCTCTGTAGCCCCAAAGTATGAGCGTATCACATTCTCGTTAATGGCTTGAGTCCATTTTATACGCTGCACACTTCCACCGATAGCGGGGACCCTGTCGGAGACCGGTGGTCCTCGAGGTCTTAAGCTGGCCGGTGGTCGGCCTCGTCCGCGCCGACGCGCAGGTGGTGGTGTCGTCGGCGGCGAGAAGTATTCGTCGCTCGAGCTCGACGCAAATGCAGCTACCGGAATCTCAGGATTCACGGCTGGCGCTGGTCCCGGCGGCTGCGAGGCGGAATTGAGCGACGAACCCGAAGATGGAGTTGGTGCGACTTGTATTCGAGTCCGGCTTCTTGTCAGCATTGATTTTTGATTGATGATGTGTTTCCATTCAAATTTAACTAGTAAACATGTTTATCGGTTTTTTTTTCGTAGTTTCCTGGATTTTTTCCATTTTGAGAATTGGTTTTAATTCAATTAATATAAAAAATCGGGATGAAATTTTTTCTTGTCAGTCAAGTTGACAGCCGGACCACAGATTATTATTATTATCTATATACATAAAAATGAATCCCTATTTCCCTTGGTCATCGCATCACGCTTGAACGGCTGGACCGTTTTCGATAAATTTTTTTTTTGTTGTGTGCGTTCTGGTCACGAGAAGGTTTTAGGCTATATAATATCACGCTATGTCTTTTGGAGAATGAGCAATATTCAAAAATGTCCGTTTTAACGACAGGCATAAGGTTCGATCCCCGGCCAGCAAAAGCAATTATTTTTGTATTTATTTTATCATTTTAACTTTATTTTACACCAAAGTATTGTCAAAAAAATAAAAAAATGTTTTTTTTTTTTTGTATATTGTATAGTTTTTTGTTTATTAATTAAGTTTATATTTCACATTTTGCCAAACAGTTTAGTGGGGAATTGTTATAAAAACCACAACTTAATATAACTTTGCAGATACTTATGCGTCTAACCTTAGCAATGTTTATCATCACGCTATACTTTCAAGGGGCTGAGCAGCAAAAACCATGACAAATAAGATTGGCTATTTCAATCATATGTCAACGGTTCTCATAGACCATAGGTATTGCGACTATAACGACTTGGTGCGGTTTCGAATCCAAACGGTTATGATTATTTTTGAATTTTGTGCATATTTTTAAATTATTCATTTCCTTTCTTTTTTATTTTTGGTAATATTTTATACATTGATAACATGTTATTATTGTATTTTTTATGGCATTTAACAATGCCAAAATATAATGGCCCACATGTTAAATGATAATTAACAAAACGCATCACGTTCAAAAATACAAAAGCATTGTAGATAACTTTTACACATAAACCGGATAGGAATTGTAGCAATTTACATGAAATCAACATTACATAATGCAGATACCCATAATGCCATCTATTACAGCATGAGAATTACATCAAAACATATTTTTTAGTTATTGGTGCTACTTTTATGATGTCTAAAAAGGGGATTCTTTTATTACCTTAAAAATATCGCTCTGAATGAATTCCCATTAATAAAAATAAAACAAACTCAGAACTAATATTTAGACAGTTCAACTTCAGATTCCATAGATGACGTTATGTATTTGATCTCATTTTTGTATATCGTCAACAGGCGTCTGCTTATATTTGCTAAGCTTAACTTGAGTTGCTCAAAAATGAATCTTTACGGGTCTAGGGCCTGGGATCACGACCGCGACCAGCTGGCGAAGTCCCATGGTAGAGGAGTCGCGCAAAGAGTTGAATTAGATTGGTTAATCGGATGTCTAACTGGGTTTTTAAAACTTAAATCGTTTCGATTTACGTTCCCGATTCGAAATAAATTGAGAATTAACTTGATTCATCAAGTAGTTTCTTAACTTAGTAGTTTGAAGAATAGCACCATTCATAAAACGCAAAATAATATTAGCATTGGTACTAAAGGTCAAATATGCAAACATACGGCCTTTTTTATGGCCAGTCGCCATAAAGAAGGCTGTTAAAGGCATGCACAGAGCGGTTCACACTGCAGAATACCGCATGGATACGCGGCGTTTGTGGTCGCGATCCTCAACATTCCAGGAACGACGGAGAAAAAGAAAAATGCGAACATGATATAAGAAGGCCATTCAAATGCGCATTATTTTACGAATACTGTTAAAAATTGTCGATGGTATACACCACAATCAAAAGATGGTTAGGTTATTTTAGAAGATAGCCTATGTTGTCCGTTGCTTCAGCAATAATTCATTACTTCTGTGAACGGGGTATCCACCGACCAAGCGGACCAATTATTACGGATAGTATTGACAAATGTTTTTGGGAAAAATATATTCATGAAAACGCAAAGAAAGAAAATGATATTACCATCCGATTACATTTTATGATTTCTATTTAAATAATTAATTTATAAAAAACTTTGCAAAGTCACTTGACTGAAAGTCACACGTATCCAGCAAACTGTCATAGTAGCTGAAATAATATTACGGTTCATTGCTCCGGCATGGCTTAAAACTGTGCTATTCCCAGTGAAGCAACATCTTAGGGCCGAAAACTATCTGTTGCGGGTTTCACCCTCACCCACCCAGGGACGAACTTTGCGAAGAGAGTTTCCAGTGCAGCCTATTCATGCGACTAACTAAGCGACTTCTCATCCCAAGTAGAAATACCCTCCGAATAATAATAGGTATAATCACGGGTCATATCCCCGTAAAAAAATATCTTTTCAACATAGGCACTGCGGCACGATGAGTCGATGATTTAAAAAAGGTGGCTGGCAGTGGATGGACGTGGACTGCACAAGACAGGGATGGTTTGCGCTGTGTGGGAAGCTTACTTTAACAGTGGACGGCAATTGGCTGAAATGATGATGATGATGATAGTCGCCAGTAGACAGCCCAATGTACAGAGGTTGCTTCGATACCGAGAAATCAGTAGCCCGCTTCATTCTGAAAATGAGGCCTTTGCTACCCGACGTGCAAAAATCTTCGGAAAGATGAGGACACTCAGCGAAACCTAGGTATATGCGTAGCTTCGCTGACTAACCTTGCCAGGACTCCTAAGCACAATGGCGCGAATGGGAGTCTAAGTGCGGATAACGGAATCTCAACTGTACTCTCTCCGTTGCGAGGGTAGTCTTTCCTTCTGGATGGAGTTTTCCATTTCAACTTTATGTAGCTCTACCCTAGCAACTTTTTTCAAATTAAAACGTTTCTCATTACGAAAAATTACTAAGGTTGGTCGGCGTTTTGAATAGAAGAGGTGATACAGCATTTCCCTTGCATTCTAAGGGGGTCAAGCAATGCTAGAAGTTGACTGTTCGTATATCTTATGCCACAATGGTTGCTGGTCGCTCACAATGGGCGTATTCGTAGAGAACCAAGGTTACCGACATAACCCGAAGCATCGCCAAACTAAAGTGGCAGTGGGCAAGGCATATTGCTCGCAGAACAGACGTTCGATGGGGGCGAAAAATTCTGTAGTGACGACTGCGTACCAGAAGACGCAACGTTGAAAAGCCTCCCACAAGGTGGACCGATGGAGATCCGATGGATGCGAGACGCGCAGAACCGGTCGTTGTGGCAACGCTTGGGGCTATGGCGACGCTATGTCCAGCAGTAGAGGTCTTTCGGCTGATATGATGATATCTTATCTTAGCGATCTTACCTAGCGACATCAAACTATATGACATACACGCAAACGAAGATTTATGTGAAATTTTTTGTGTTAATTTATATGGCAAAACAACGTTTGCCGGGTCAGCTAGTTGTAAAATAGAAATATTGGGAAAAACTACCCTCAATTTTTTTCATAAATTTTTACACTAATCGTAAAGTTTATTGAAAAGTCGTCCCGATCACTGACCTTTTTATTACTTTAAATTATTCTCCATTACGTTAGCTACCCAAAAGTAAAAATTGCATGTTCATAATTCAAACACAACATAATTATTGTTCTTTTAAGGATGGTTTATTCGGGATAATTAATGGATTCAGGATGCGCTTTTGTAGCGCTTCGGGTATGTTTATGGAGGCTTGGGTTGATGGCTTCCATGCCATAATGCGCAAGCGCACCACCTCCCTTCTGAGCAGAGTATGGGGCAGCACTGACCGTATCCTTCAAGTAATTACTGAGAAGTATGACTCGGCTGTCATGAAGGCTTTCGTTCGGATTCTGGTCGGATAGCGATGCAATCTAGGCTGAACTCGAACGAAACGTTTCATGACTACCAACTTCGGGAAGCACGGTAAGCCGTTGCGTTGATCCTGGCTGTGATTTGGAGATCTTTGAAAGTCGTTCCCGATATAGAGAAGGCGTCAAATGTAACACCAGTCTTGCCAAGTGTATTGTACAGCTGGGTTCAGGTTGTGGAGCTCAGATAGGCCGTGTACGTGATCACTCACGCCGCGCGTGTGAACTATTAGCACACAGCTGCATACGATACGACTGTAAATTGAGCCCAACCTAATGGGAAAAGACTAGATCGATTGTCACTGCTTTGAAATGGCTGAAGCGGAAACATTGTGAGTACACACCTCGGCGATGAGCACGGTGAAGGTGCGGTTGGTCATGGAGTCGGGCGGTGGCTCGGCGGCGGGCTGCGCGCGGCGCTGCCACGACAGGCCGGCGCGCGGCGCCCACAGCCCCGCGCGCTGAAGCCGCCCGCCGCGCGCCAGCTCCACCACCTCCAGCTGCACCTCACGCCGCCCGCCCTCCACCTCCCAAGTGATGGCACCGCCCACCAGCCGCCCCGCGCCGTCCTCGCTGTTCCACTCCTCCGAGCGCAGGTAGTTGAGCAGCGTGTCGGCGTGGAAGGCGCCGGCGCCGGCCGCGCAGTCGGCGGGCGCGGCAGCGGGCAGCGCCAGGCGGCGCCACGCCGTGGCCACCAGCCCCGCGCCCAGGTGCGCCAGCAGCAGCGCCGTGGGAGGCGCCGCCACCATGTCCGCTGCCTCCGCGGGCTCGGCCCCCTCCTCCGCGCCGCCCGCCACTCGCAGGCGCTCCCAGTACATCTTGCGCCATTGACTCATCACCTCCACCACCTCCGGGGACTCAGGGTCGAACAGGCGAAACGCTGTGGAACGCGCGACCGGTCAGTGAGCATTGTGCAGTGTGTCGGAGGGGGCGAGGCGCGAGGGGCGCTCACCGGTGACGTTGGCTCCGCCGTGGCTGTAGTCGTGCAGCGGCTGCGTGTGCAGGTCCAGCGACAGCGCGACGTACGCGTGCCGCTCCGCCAGCAGCCCCACGCGCTGCGCCGCGTCCAGCACGCGCACCGTGCACGCCGCCGAGCACCATACGATGAAGTTCGTCAGCCCGGACTTCTTCAGCACTAGCAGCAAGTTCCTGCACATACATAACTGTACCAATAACGAGCACTGACTTAAACTAGTGGGACGTGTCGATGATGAAGCCGATGAGACCTGAGCAGCGCGTCTTCGTGCGCAGGCGGTAGCTGGCGTGCCACGAGCGCGGGCGCGGCGCCACCGGACAGCGGGCCGCCGGCCGACAGGAGCGCGGCGCCGCGCGCGTCCCCCTCGTGCAGCAGGACGGCGCGCTGCCAGCCCTTGGCCGCGCACAGCTCCGCGCACGCCTGCGCCAGCACCTGCGGGTGCGGGTACAGCTCGAGCGTCTCCCAGGCAGCGGCGGCGGGCGCATGCTCCAGCAGCAGCAGCGGCAGCGCCGCGCGCGCCGCACCCGCCGCCGCCAGCCGCGCCGCGCGCGCGTCGCCGCCGCCCAGCGTCGCCACCACCGAGCCCGCCGCCTGCCACACACGACGCATATACCATAATTATCTACTATAACTTTTATTTGAACGATTTTCAAGTAACCTGTGATTGTTTTGGAAACAGACGTGTGAAGAATTTGTTTTTTTGAACGCACTAATCTCAGGAACTACCTACTGAGTACTGATCCGATTTGAAAAATTATTTCAGTGTTAGATAGCCCATTTATCGAAAAAGGCTATAGGCTTATATCATCAAGCTAAGACTAATAGGAGGGGAGCAGACGAAGTTATGCAGGTCAACTACTTTATAGATAATAATGTTGTTTCCATCACCGAATAATTGCAAATTCCGTGAGATTGTAAAATGTCTGGAGAAAATGTAAACTCTCGATAAATTGTGGTGAAATGATATTATGGTTGTAAAGTTACTGTGTTGTTCCGAGAAATTGTGGACTGACTACTGGCGATCAATTAGCGCATAGGTATACAATGTAAACGTTTCATTGTGGTAATAATATTGGAAAGCTGAGCCTACGTTCTCATGGAATTATCGAATCAAATCTATTATTTCATTATTAGCCAGAATGTAGGTTTACAATGTATGATCTTTATGCCCCTTTATATTTTACCGTTGCATTATGGTGTGCAAATATTTATTTTTAACCTGCATAATGTGATCACACAAAGAATTCTAATTGCAGCAGCAACAAATGCATGTGGCAGACTCGGGTTCGTGAGAAAAACAGGCACAGTCTGAAGATTTCGAAATACCTGACAATTTTTTTCGTTAATAAAAATATAATAATGTCATGTAATATACCTATAGCATTTATGTCATACAAGATTACTCGTGGCTCATTGACACCGGTGCATTCAGCCATCAACCGGACTCTCTAATAAAAAGACTACAAAGTATAAAAATTGACTTTGTCAAAAAACCCGGAAATCAGACTTTAAGTTTCTTTTTTAAGTTACTTTTTTGGAATCGTTTCCTCGAGTCCTTTATCTTGATAACCCACTCGAAAGGTTTCGAAAAAATATTTTTTTAAGGCATAATTTGGCGCCAAAAATCAGCCATTTTGTTTTTTTTTTCTTTCTGTTATAACCAGTGTCACTCAAACAGTAAATACAAATCTAACGACACCTCTCAAGCTAAAATCCATCGAGCCGTTTAGGCTCTAGGCCGTGCCAAAGAAATATGCATACATACACACGAAAAACCCTCCTTCTTTCGCAGTCGGGTAAAAAAAAACTTTAATTTTGGAAGTTGATGATTTTGGTACCGGTTGACGTTTTTTGATACCGTCTTCCGAAATTATAGTTATTTCATTATTTGTAGTGTTTTCTTTTTTCTTTGGAAGTCGGTAGTTTTTTTTTCACTTTTAGTGGTGGTCGACAGACATGCAATTTTAGCAATCCAGGTCCATTTGCTATCATTTACTTACTGAGGAGTTGAGCAGCTCGTGGCTAGATAATAACAGCCGCACGGATCGATCTTCAAGGTTAAGCAACGCTTGCTAAGGTTGGTCTGTGGATGGGTGACCATCTTAACATACCGAGTTTCCTCCGTGCCTCGGAAAGCACGTTAAGCCGTTGGTCCCGGTAGTCGTTACGGATAGTCAGAAGCCAGTAAATGACTCCAGTCTTGCCATGAAGTACCGTGTTACCCAGTTAATGGGTTGTGGAGGTCTGGTAGGCAGCCGCTCCTCGTAAAATACTGGTATTCAGCTAAATCCGGCTTGACTGGAAGCCGACCCCAATGTAGTTGGGAAAAGGCAGGTAGATGATGACTTACTGAGGAGTTCCGTTGCCTATCTCCGAAGTTCTTCATCGGACCTTCACCAAATTGAAATGAGAAAACTCCGAGGTGTGCCTATGAAATTTGAAGAGTTCCCTCTTCGTCGATATCGACTAACAGGGGGTTAGTCGGTAATCACTTGTATGTAAAACTGTTCTGTTATGTATTTTAGAGATTTACACATATTGCACTCTGTCATTTAGGTAGCCTTTGAACCAGTCGTTCGTCTCTCCGACTTTCAGCCAGAGGAATCTGCGAGCGGAAGCTGGTTACCAATAAATGTACTGCTGACACACACAGTACCTGCGCGCACACGGCGGCGGGCGGCGCCAGCGGCTCGTCGGGCTCCAGCGGAGCCACGGTGGCGGCGCCCGGCGCGCCCAGCGCCGCGTCCACGGCCGCCGCCAGCTGCAGCGCGCGCACCGGCTGCTCCACCACGCCTGCGCACAGCCACACCAGTCACACTCATCATCGCACAACAGTCCCATGAATACCTAATCTAATCATCTATATTACAATACAACCGAGGTAATCACACACAGTACGTAGAGCATGCTACTGACCGATGACGAGGTCCTGCGCGGCGGCGCGCGCCGACAGCGCCAGCAGCGCCAGCAGCGCCGGCCACGCGGTCATCACTTACACTCGTTGCTCAGGCGGTTGCAGCGCGCTCGCAGCCGCGCCGTTACTGCGCACGCGGCACGAGACGCGCGACGCGCGACGCGCTCGGCGGCGACCTGATTCATCGGCTATTTCTGGACGAGAGACGCTTCACTATTTACGTGACTTAACCATTTGGCGAATGTTGTTATTTTTTGTTGTCTGCTCCATTAAGGCGCACATACGGCTCAGTAGCTGATTTTAAAATGATCATCACGTCTAAACGGCTAGTCGTAATTTCTTTAAAAAAATATGTTAACACTAGTTGACCCACGCCACTTCGTCTGCGTCACAATTTTCATTACTGCTCCGCTCCTATTAGGCTTAGCGGGATGATATATAGCCTATAGCCTTTCTCAATAAATGGGATATCTAACACCGAAAGAATTTTTCAAATCGGACCTGTAGTTCCTGAGATTAGCAACAACATATATAGGTACAGTATTTTTAAATATTTGAATAAAATAAATAAAAAACCATTTAAAAATATAAAAATAGTAGCCCACCGATATCGGGAACAGGTTTCAAGCTACCGGTGGTCAGGGCTCCAGAGAAAGGAACCTCCTGACAATGCGAGCCGTGTCCAGAAGTACCGCTTTCTGAATCAAGCCCTAGATCCAGCTGCTCAACGAGAGCCTCCTAAGGTGTTGGTCGAGGCTCGTGGCTATTAAGCCATTGGCCGACACGACTACATATCGGTACAATGATTGCGGAGTCCACTTCCCACATGTCGACCACCTCGCGAGCCAAGTCAATATACTTGATTTGTTTGTCTTTCTCGGCTTTCACGAGGTTCTCGTCATGCGGGACGGTTATGTCTACAATCATTGCACGCCTCACAATTCAATATAATAATGCGTTCAGGATGTTGACGGGGCTGCCGCGATACTGTAGCGCGAGTACCATGTTCGCAGAGGCGCGCGTGGACGGCTTCCACGCGATTATGCGTAAGCGATGTGCGTCGACAACCCCAGCGCCATTCTGGCCGCTTGCGCTGGCCGGTGGGACTCGGTACTGATGGCGCATTGGATAGGCCTACACGCGAGAGCAAGCGCCTAACTATTTGTACTTACTAATACTAGGCTAAGAATATTTTTACTAACAAACGTTATGGACTAAGTCTGAAATAAATTTATTATTATTTTTTTATGTTTTTGACATTCTCGGGTCCCTAGAGACCCGGTCCTTTGGTAGGCGTACGAGGGGCCGATGCTAACTCGCAGAGGCCTCTTTAGACATTTCAAATGGAATGGGACACCAACCGACGATTATCCCTGTATGCACTGTGAAAGTATACCCAAGGACAATCCCCGGTTGGAGCAAAACTATTGCAAAATATGGAAACAAAAGATGAAACGCTATGGGTTTGGCTGGTTTAGTGGACTAATAACTACTACTAAAAAGAACTATTGGCCCCTGCCTGACCATTGACAAATAAAACGGCTTTAAAATAGCAGGGGGTGACTTGCACACTCAATAAATGGGCCCCCCGAAAAGGGTCGCTAGCACAAAGTGACGTAGCGCCAAGGGGGCAACATATCCTGAGGTGCTAGAGGAGTGGAGAGGTATACCACGGCTATCAGGACAATCCCGGAAGTACGGTCAAGATCACTACCAGTACCTTACTGGATTATACGTCCTTCTCCCAAGCACGTTTGCTCTTGCGAATCTCCACTCAGACCAGCCGATTAAGAATAGAAAGAAGTGGGAGCTCTGTTCCTCGTCAGTGTTCACTCCGGCCAGCCAATAAAGGCAAGCCGGAGATGAGGAACAAGAATTCTCCCCGGAGATCAGGTCCGTGGGGTCGCTAGTGCCCAACAGTTTGCCACAAAACTGCCTTGCGGATTTATTATTATTCCATTTTTTTATTTATAATTATAATTACATACTAATTACATTTTTAAATATTTCTATAAAAATACAAAAAAACATTTAAAAATATAAAAAATAGTAGCCCACCGGTATCGGGAACAGGGTCCAAGCTACCGGTGGTCAGGGCTTCTGAGAGAGGAACCTCCTAACGATGCGCGCCGTGTCCAGGAGTACTGCTTTCTGGATCAAGCCCTTGATCCAGCTGCCCAACGAGAGCCTCTTGAGATGTTGGTCGAGGCTCTTGGCAATTATGCCATTGGCCGTCACGATTATCGGCACAATAACTGCTGTGTTCACATCCCACATGTCGACAACCTCGCGAGCCAAGTCAAGATACTTCGTTTGTTTATCTTTCTCTGACTTCATGAGGTTCTCGTCATGAGGGACTGCTATATCAACAATCATTGTGCAACGCTCTAGTCGGTCTATTACCACTATATCAGGCTTATTGGCAACAATAGTCCTGTCAGTGATGATAGACCGATCCCAATACAATGTGCAACTACCACTTTCGAGAACTGGGTCGGGCACATACCTATAGTACGGTACTTCCGATTCCACAAGATTGTATTTAAGAGCAAGTTGCTGGTGGATAATCCTGGCTACAAGGTTGTGCCTGTGCAAATAGTCTCCGTTAGCCAGACTAGAACAACCGGAAATAATGTAGCGGATGGATTCCCCGGGCCGGTGACATGCCCGACATATGTCAACCGTACCGTCCTTTACAATGTATTTCCGGTAGTTATTAGTCATCATAACTTCGTCCATAATTGCACAGACAAAACCTTCGGTTTCCCCGAAGAGGTCACCAAAATGAAGCCAGGCTACGGACGCTAAGAAGTTTACATCGGGCCCATGTAGGACCCGATAAAAGCGTCCGTGAAGCTCCTTGCTGGGCCATACCTCCCTGCGGTCGTTAGTATCTAATACCACAGGTTTGCGCCAGTTCTCGTTAGCCAAGGAGAGCGCGGTAAGGCCTTTGTCCACCGCTACCACATCTCGATGCATACCCACGTCGGCCTCTAGGAAATATTCCCTAAGGCTGCATACCTCGCGGTTGTGCAGGGTCTTAGCATTTAAGAAGCCACGACCCGCGCACTTCCGCGGGATATACAGCCTCATCACCGATGACCGTGGGTGATGCATCCGATTTGCGGTAAGCAGTGAACGTACCCTCCCATTCAGCGCGTCAAGTTTCGTCTGAGTCCATTTGAGTATGCAGAAAGAATACATCAAAACCGGCATGACCCAACCGTTGAAGGCGCGCACCTTATTTCCGCCTGATAAAGACTGTTAAGTACTTTGTTCAGGCGGCCAAAGAAGCACTCCTTCAACGATTGTTTCATGTCAGTAGCACTGATGCCTAACGCTTCCGACATACCCAAATACTTGTAAGTTTCGTTTGAGGAGAGAGATCTAAGGTCTATGGAATCCGAGAGTTGTGTTCCCACGGATTCCATAGTCTCCCCTCGCTTTACATGCATGACCGCACATTTGTCAAAACAAAATTCCATCCTGATGGCGCCACTGAAGGTTTCTGTTACCTTCAGTAGCTTCATCAGTTGCAAGTTGTTAAGAGCAAAGAGTTTCAAGTCATTCATGTAAAGGAGGTGCGATATGACCTGACCACCTCTTCTCAACCGGTAGCCTTGGTCCGAACCCTCCAACAATGTACTGAGAGGGTTGAGGGCCAGACAAAACCACAGTGGACTCAGACTGTCACTCTGAAATATACCACGCTCGATCCTTATCGGTTCGCTGTTCGCCTGAGTCTGTCGACACCCTGGATAGAGAAGAACCGTCCTCCACTGCCCCATACACGACATCAGGAAGGTGCGTAAAACTGCATTAACTTTGTACAGCTCCAGCACCCTCATGAGCCATGTATGTGGCACCGAGTCATAGGCCTTCTTATAATCTATCCAGCATGTCGACAGATCTCTTCGGGAACGTCGAACCTGTTGGCTAATGGCTATGTCGATGAGGAGCAGCTCCTTAGTACCGCGGGACCCGTTCCTACATCCATTCTGAGAAGCAGACATTATTGAATTTCTATCAATATGATGGTTAATCTTTCCTCTCAAAATGGATGTAAGAACTTTATAGACCGTCGGTAAACACGTGATCAGTCTATAATTTTTAGGCTCCGCGGTACTACCTGTTTTATGGAGCAGGTGGGTTATTCCTGTAGTTAGGAAATAGGGCAGCGACCCTGAATCTAACGCAGACTGGAATTGAGACGCCAAGCGAGCGTGCGATCTGGTCGCTCCCAAGCCCTATAAACCCACCTTTCATTCCTTTGGAATGTGCGATTCTGAGTATATCGCTCCACTCGCCGCTTGTACCGACGTATACGGTTTGCCCATGCATAGACTTTCTGCTTCAGGAAGTCGATACGCTCTGTGACGCGGGTCAGATAATCCCGAAGACTAATGTCAGTCCCCGAGAACGCCCGCCTCACAAAGCGCATCACTCTGCGGCGAGTGTTACCCTCCCTGAAGCAGATTAGTTTGCCAATGAGTGCTCTAGCCTCACCGATACGACGCTCGATCCTGCACTGCCAAGCTGGTACAGCTGGTCGTATAACTCTGTCACTACTAGGAAATTTGACGTGAGCTACACGACATGCTGCTGCAGCCGCACAGTACAAGATCGAGTACCCACTCGATCTTGTATCGACAAGGTCTTCGCTACTATCAAAATAACTTGTTAGCTGCGAATCTAGAGCACACACCAGCGCCCTGTTTTTATTATGCATGGGCAAACGAGGTAGACGAGGTCTAAGCCCAGGCGGTGTGGAGCGATACTCTCGGAAGGCATCCTCCAAAGCGCTCCTCAATCGCTCATTGCATTGGGTACTCACGGATGTGGCCCCGTCATCATCATCTTCACCGACGTAGTTGGGTCACGGTGAAACACTTGCACTGGGTTGTATTTGCACCGCGGCCGGTAGCGAAGTAGGTGAGACGCGGCTGCTCCGTGATTCCAGACGCAGTCTTTCAAGTACGGCGTCATCCAACATACGGTTATTATTATTATTATCTCCTTTATTCATTTACTAAACATATATATTATATTTTTAAATATTTGAATAAAATAAATAAAAAACATTTAAAAATATAAAAATAGTAGCCCACCGATATCGGGAACAGGGTCCAAGCTACCGGTGGTCAGGGCTCTAGAGAAAGGAACCTCCTGACAATGCGAGCCGTGTCTAGAAGTATCGCTTTCTGAATGAACCCCTTGATCCAGCCGCCCAACGAGAGCCTCCTAAGGTGTTGGTCGAGGCTCGAGGCTATTAAGCCATTGGCCGACACGACTATCGGTACAATGATTGCGGAGTCCACTTTCCACATGTCAACAACCTCGCAAGCCAAGTCAATATGCTTGATTTGTTTGTCTTTCTCTGCTTTCACGAGGTTCTCGTCATGCGGGACGGTTATGTCTACAATCATTGCACGCCCCACAATATTCGGTCCACCACCTCTATATCAGGCTTATTGGCAACAATAGTCCTGTCAGTGATGATGGACCGATCCCAGTACAATGTGATATTGCCATTATCGAGAACTGGGTCGCGCGTATACCTATAGTATGGCAACTCCGACTCCACAAGAGAGTATTTCAGAGCAAGTTGCTGATGGATAAATTGGTTACAAGGTTGTTCTTATGCAAGTATTCTCCGTTAGCTAGACGAGAACAACCAGAGATAATGTGGCGAATTGATTCTCCCGGACGGTGACATGCCCGACATATGTCGACCGTGCCGCAGTTCCTTGTCATGATAACTTAGTCCATAATTGCACAAACAAAACCTTCGGTTTCTCCAAAAACATCACCGAAACGCAGCCAGGCTACGGACGCTAGTTGGTCTACGTCGGGCCCATGTAGGGCCCGGAAAAAGCGTCCGTGAAGCTCCTTACTCTGCCATACCACCCTGCAATCGTTAGTGTCAAGCACCGAAGGTTTGCGCCAGTTCTCATTTGCCATGGAGAGCGGGGTGAGTCCCTTGTCCACCGCCATTACATCTTGATGCATACCCACGTCAGGAAAGCAACAGCTAGGAAGTATTCCCTGAGACTGCATATCTCGCGATTGTAGAGAGTCTTAGCATTTAAAAAGCCTCAACCTCCACACTTTCACGGGACATACAGTCCGACGACTGTGGGTGGTGCATTCGATACGCAGTCAGCAGTGTACGGACCCGCCTATCCAGGGCGTCAAGTTCCGTTTGAGTCCATTTAAGTACGCCGAAAGATTACATCAATACCGGCATGACCCAACCGTTGAAGGCGCCTTGTTTCCGCCCGATAGATAGCTATTGAATACCTTCTTCAGGCGGCCATAGAAGCGCTCTTTCAACGATTGTTTCATGTCAGTAATATTGATACCTAACGCTTCCGACATACCCAAATACTTGTAAGTTTCAGTTGGAGAGAGGGATCTCAGGTTTATAGAATCCGAGAGTTGAGTTCCCACGGATTCCATAATCTCTCCACGCTTTACATGCATCACCGCACATTTGTCCACACCAAACTCCATCCTGATGGCGTTACTGAATGTTTCAGTTCCTTTCAGTAGCTCCATCAGTTGCAGTTTAGTGGGGGCAAAGAGTTTCAGATCATCCATGTAAAGGAGGTGAGATATAACCTGACCACCTCTCTTCAACCGATAGCCTAGCCCTGAATTCTCTAGCAGTGTGCTAAGAGGATTCAAGGCTAGACAAAACCAAAGTGGACTCAAATTATCACCCTGAAATATACCCCGCTCGATCCTTACCGGTTCGCTATTCCTCTGGATATTTCGACATCCTGGATAGCGAAGGACTGTCCTCCATTGCCCCATATACGACATCAGGAAGGTGCGTAGCGTTGCATCAACTTTATACAATTCTAGCACCCTCATTTTATTTTTTTTTTTGTTTGGGACAAAAAACAGTTACATGCCAGGAATAACAAAAAAGTCTTAAATTAGCCTTAGAAATAAAATTATGCATAACCTATTCCATGTTTATGTTACTACACATGTAACCCACACCATTGTCCACGAATTCACGAAAAAATAAAATTAAAAGAAAACAGACATATAGTATACACCATAAAAGACTATTAAGAAGAAAGAAAATATATATATTATATACTTAAGAATTTAGTAACTCTATTGCTCTTCCTTAAAACTTTGTTTAGAGAGAGTAAATATGTCAATCTCTATAAAGTGAGTGTTGTACGCATCAACAAGTCGACGAAGAGGCACTCGCACCCCTGCGTTAGTCCTGCACGAGTTTGTGCGGAATAGCCGAGGAACACGTACCCCACGAAGCATGACAGATCTAGTACCTAGATCTGTCATGCTTAGACTATTATAGTGTAGACTATTTGATAAAGGAATGCAGTCGAATCTATTATTACATATACCACGCAGCATCATTACACCAAGCAGAAATCGTCTAGATTCCATACTAAGAATATTATACCGTTTCAATAATTGTTCATAGGAGACTTTAGGACGATGACATTTATTATTCATAGCACGTAAATACTTTTTCTGCACAATTTCTTTTTCTAGCCTATTGTGCTTATCATATAGAGGATCCCAAATTTGGACGGCGTATCCCAACTGCACTCGAATCAGGGTTTTATATAATATTAAGAATGTAGAGGGTCGTACAAAGTTACTTGAAAATCTCATCACAAGTCCATACATTTGAAAGGCCTTTTTTACTATATTGTCAATATGAGTATCAAAATGCAAACTAGAGTCAAGCGTAACACCCAAGTCACGGACAGATTGAACTTCATTAAGTCTTATATTATTTATTGAATAATTGAATTTGATTTGATTTTTATTTTTAGAAAAAGAAATTGAGTAACATTTGGGAAGGCTAAGAAAAAGTTTATTTTTGAGGCAGTATTCATAAAATCTATCAAGGTCCTGTTGTAAATGACAACAGTCACGAATATTTTTACAGGTCATATAAATTTTCATGTCATCTGCATACATCAAGAAATGTGAGTTAGTAAAACAATGTTTAATGTCATTAATGAACAATACAAATAGAAAAGGACCCAATACTGATCCCTGAGGAACCCCGGATGTAGCAATTATAGAGTCAGATTCATGCCCATTAATAACGATCTTTTGAGTCCTATTGAAAATATATGAAGCAAACCATCTGAGTAAATTGCCACGTATACCATTAAAGGCAATTTTTTCCAGAAGCAGGGTATGATCCATCTTGTCAAAAGCCTTCTGAAAATCCGTGTAAACGGCGTCAACCTGCACCCGTCGATCCATATTTTCAAAGAGATAGTTCACAAAGGTCATGAGGTTAGTGGTGGTAGAGCGACGCTTGACAAAACCATGTTGTTCGGGTATGATAAGATGACGGATATGAGGATATAGCGCACTGTGCACAAGTCGCTCAAAAACCTTTGACAAAGTGGAAAGAATGGAAATGGGCCGATAATTCTCTACATTATTTTTATCGCCACTCTTGTACACAGGGGTAATAGAGGCTCGTTTCCAAACCGTAGGAAAAACCCCATCCTTCAAACATTTGTTAAAAATTATATGTAATGCGGAAGACAACTGGTCAGCTGTACTTATGAAGAAGGAAGGTGGTATGCCATCAGGTCCAGCTCCTTTAGAAGAATCCAGCGACTTCAATTCTGTACGTATTGATTCCTTTGGCAAGTAAATGTCAGATATATATACATGGCGAATTGTCTTCATAACAGTTGGACGGTTGCCATAGGTCTGGGTCAAAGGTGGACGGTTCGTAAACAGAACAAAAGAAAGTTGAAAACAAATTACATATTTCCTTGGGGTCATCGGAAGCAACATTTTTGTAAAACATATTAGCAGGTTACTTAGCTTTGCCTTTCTTGGAAGAGACATACGACCAGAAATACTTAATAGATTAGGGAATACTGTTTTCAACTGATGTCATATATCTCTTATAACATTTAGCGGTTTCACTTTGAAACAATTTGCGATAATTTGAAAAATGCACATAATCAGAGCGATTACCATATTTCTTCCACTGAATCCAAGCATGTTCTTTATTTTTAAATATTTTTATTAGAGAAGGTGAAAACCAGATCGGAAATTTAGAGTTTTTAGCATAAGTTAATGGAATATGTGACCTGATAACTCTATATATAGTTTCATAAAAAAAAATCAACAGCCATCTCAGTAGAACGATGAGAGAGTGACTCTTCCCAATCTACATTGTCTAAGTCGTGTTTAATGCCATCGTAGTTTGCTTTGTAAAAGTTATACCTGCGAACCGGATGGCATTTCATCGGTTTGAAACGCACATCTAGGTGAGTTAATATAGAAAAATGGGGGTGAAGGTTATCGGGATTCACCAGGATATTGCATGGTATGATTTGAGGGTCAGCATTAGAAATTATCAAGTCTAGCACACGACCTAAACTATTTTTTGTATAGTGAAATTGTAAACCATTTATTATATTTATAAAATTAAGTAATATACGTCCCGTAGAGTCTGTGTGTCGCGCAATGGCATGGTTACCTTGCTGCGCCCAGTCTATCTCAGGCAAGTTATAGTCACCAAAAAAGTGATATGAATTGCAATAAGGATTATTAGCTAAGCCTTGTAACACGTCCAAGTATTGCTCATATACTTCTGCACGAGATGCTGGAGGTATATATGCGACACCAATAATATGGCGTGTGTGATTCTATGTGGCAGGCAGGTACTAATATTTGTTCAATTTCAGAGTTAAATAATTGGGTTGTCAATATTGTCGCCCGTAATTCACGAAGCACAGCAATTAGAACACCACCTCCATCTGTTTTATTTGTCGCGACACGGTCACGGTCACATCTGAATACAACATATCTTTCATCAATAAATTCACTGTCACGGATATCTGGAATAAACCAAGTTTCGGTCAGAACGATAACATCATAAGAATTACTCAATATATTCATATAAAGCGTTTGCAACTTTGTACGAGTACCTCTGCAATTCTGGTAGTAAAACGTAATGTTATTAGTAGCCATTAATAACAGTAATGTAATAAATTTGTATTATGTAACACTTAATACCCAATAGATAATACATAAGCCCATTGTCTACAGTAATTATATGATAAGTTGCAGATAAGCCAGAATTACAAATTAGTTTAAGTTTGCAGTGTTTGTACTTTAAGGTAGTTTCCAATATTATACATAAGTTTTTAAATGGCACAAAGACATTGTATAGAAAACCTAGAATTAAATGCATGATTTTTTTAAATAAAAGCACTGACAACCAATGGTGTAAGCTAGTGGGCAAGAGATAGCATTTGAGACTTACATACCTATTAACAAGACTTATAACTCTGTCAAATAAACAAGCAGAAATGGAATAAGGACAAAGCTTAATATAAATATACAAACAAACTGTGTGAACAAGGTTATAGCTATGAACCTGGGTTTTCAGTACACTTCTTCTTACTGATAACAATCCTTTTAAGATCTTCCCCAGAACGTATAGCAATTGATGACAATCCATCCCGCTCCCGTACAAGTACTGTCCCATTCCTGACCCAAACATATTTAAAACCGATTTGATTGGCAATCTTCTTAGCCTCTCGAAATAACAATTTATTATTCAGGGTTAAATGTTTATTAAAATAAACATGTAGGGGAGATAAGCCTAAATCGGGTACCCCGCCTAAATCGGGTATGCTTGTTTCCGTGCGTGTTACGTCTATTAGTGAGAATGTACGAGTGCAGCGAGGTGGCGTGACAGTCGGCCAATCACAGGCAGTCGGCTCTCCGCTGTGACGAAAGCGCTTGCAAGGTAAGATTGAAAACAATATTTTTGATGGTTTTACTAAAAAAAAATGACTTTTGGTAACAGTGAATACTCAAATATTGTATGGATTATGTTTACTTAAGTTTTGTGTTGTGATTTTGTAAGGAATTATGCATCTAAATTAAAAAAAACTTGTGGCATTCCTGCATTTGGTTTTGAGGTTATGGCGGTTAAAAATAAAAACATGCGTTTGGGCATAACGGGTAGGGGTAAAACGGGTATGTACCCGATTTGCCCTAGTATGGTCATGTAAGTAGTTTGGGTGGTTGAAATGAGGTTTTAATTAAGATTTTTGGTTTGTTTTATTCTAGATGGTTAACAAATATAAAAGAAAAACCTCTAATGCATCATGGGACGAGGCAGTTATGAAACTTGCTATGGAAGAAGCTAGCAAAACCTCAGTGAAAGGTGCGGCTAAGAAGTACGGTATAAACTTATCCACGTTGCAGCGGCACATCAAAAAAGGATGCCCGAAGAAGAAACTTGGCAGGTACACAACTGTATTCACGGATCCTCAGGAACTCGAGCTTCTTGAATATGTGTTTCATATGGAAGGTTTGTTTTTTGGACTGACCAAGAAAGAATTCTTAGAACTCGTGTACCAATATGCCGAAAACAACAATATTCCACACCCATTATATAGCCTTATATTATATTATTATATTATATATATTATATACCTTATATTATATTATATACCCACTATATAGCCTTTACCCGTTATGCCCTGATGAGGTACCTGATTTAGGCCCCCTATAAGGGCAAAACGGGTATTTGGAAGGGTCTCCTAATTTCTGTTTTTCTAAGATTGTTGAAGAGAATGGTTATGTTTGTTATTTTTTTTATATACTATATTAAATAAACATTTCCTTTAGTAAAACTATTTGGTACATTTTACGTTTCTAAGTATTTTTTATTTCACATGTCCCTTAGCGTACCCGTTTTAGGCTTACCTCCCCTACCGAGGCACCAGAGATCCCCAACTGATCAGATTTCAGACCTTTCTAATGACGATAGGCACTTAGAATATTATCACGTATAATACGTGTCCTGAATTTGATGATGATATTTTTAGGTTCGCGATCATGTTGTTGAGCGTGTGGTACTCTATGTATCGATATCATGTCATTATGAGACACAGATAAATTAATAGCGCAGCTTATAGAATCCACGATGGCGAACAGATTTTCATTCCGCTTTTCTGGTAAATTACAGATTTCAATGTTACATGAACGTGCCTGCTGCTCCATTGCTTCAATCTTTGCCTCAAGTGTAGCGACCGCTTGCACATTCACACCATTAGCCATGTCATTCAAGCGCTTAACATTCTCCTTGTGTTCAACTTCCAGGACCTCCAAACGAGACTTCATCTCCTCATAGCTCAAGTTGAAAAATTTAATTGATTTCTCAATCTCAGAATATGACTTCTGGATATTGAAATTTTGTTGTTTCAACTCAGACACTTCCGCGACTATTTTGTTGAGGACAACATCTTGATCATTTTTCCATGATTGCAACATATTCTTCAAATCTTCGAATCTGTCAGTCTCCGTGCAGTCGTCGTCACCTCTGAAGCGTTTCTTGCTCTGCCGTGTTGTGACGTTATCCATTTTATCTCCGATATTCAATTCAGGAATAGATACGGCAGAGGACAAATCTGGCTCTGAATGAGTCTCAAGCAACGCAATGGCGGATTTCGAGGGGGGCGACCGCATAGTGCGAGGCATTGCCGCTCTGCGTAAATGCTTCACAATACGAGAATAACAATTCAGTGGAGCTCCCTGCAGTTGATAGAGCTCGGTTATTTCGTGCTATTAACGCAGTTGATTGTGGTGCTAGGATTCCTTACAAAAAAAACTAGCAATGAGTAGCAGTGATGTATGTTTTATAACGTCTGATAGAATTAAAATGCAATACAGGCCACTAGAGTTTGCCTACACTACTGCTTCAGGCGTTGCTGATAAATGTTCGGAAAGTTGAGGGTAACTGATCAATTTGATGTAAATATTCACTGAGTCAATTGTTTTGAATGTTTTATCCCACAAATCACTGTACAAAAGTTGCAACCAATATTACCACAGTTCGCCAGCCACTTAATTAGTCCACTCACACAAAGTTTACGTTATTATGACAAGTATTTACATTAAAAAGTTATTTTTTAACGAGAGCACTTTGAACATGATCTGTATGTCTCATGAGCCATGTATGAGGCACCGAGTCATAAGCCTTCTTATAGTCTATCCAGCATGTCGACAGATCCCTTCGGGAACGCCAAACCTGTTGGCTAATGGCCATATCAATAAGGAGTAGCTCCTTAGTACCGCGGGACCCATTCCTACATCCATTTTGAGAGGAAGACATGATGTTGTTGTTAATGTGACTATTAATCTTTGCCCTCAAAATGGATGTAAGAACTTTATAGACCGTCGGTAAACACGTGATCGGTCTTTAATTTTTAGGTTCCGCAGTACTACCTGATTTATGGAGCAGGTGGTTATTCCTGTAGTTAAGAACTGGGGTAGCGACCCAGACTCTAAGGCAGACTGGAATTGAGATGCGAAGCAAGCGTGCGATCTCGTAAATCATTTAATCCAGAAATTGTGCAGCCCGTCCGGCCCTGGAGATTTCCAGTTAGGCAACGGACGGACTGCACGAACTATATCTTGGGGGCTGATGGTAATTGCCCCCATTTCTGGTATCGGATCGCACGCGCGCTCGACCTCCCGAGTCCAATCGCCCTCGGTATGACTGACAGGAACCGACCAGATGCTGCGTCAGAATGAACGCATAGCATCATCATCCGGCAAGCGCGTGTCAGTCACACCTTGGTCCGGTCGCTCCCAATCCCTATATAATAATAATAATATACCCACCTTTCATTACTTCGGAATGTGCGAATCTGGGTGTATCACTCCACTCGCCGCCTGTACCTACGAATACGGCTTGCCCATGCATACACCTTCTGCTTCAGGAAGTCGATGCGCTCTGTGACACGAGATATATAATCTCGGGGATTGACATCAGTCCCCGAAAACGCCCATCTCACAAAGCGCATAACTCTAGGGCGTGTGTTGCCCTCCCTGAAGCAGATCAGTTTGCCGATTAGCGCTCTGGCCTCACCAATACGACGCTCGATCCTGCACTGCCAAGCTGGTACGGCTAGTTTTGGTCGTGTAATTCTGTCATTGGTTATTTTTATTTTGACATGAGCTACACGACATGCCGCTACAGCCGCGCAGTAAATGATCAAATATGCATCGGTGAGGTTATCACAGTTATCAAAATAGCTTGACAACTGCGAATCCAGAGCAGCCACCAGCGCCCTGTTCTTGTTATGCATGGGCAAACGAGGTAAGCGTGCTCTAAGTTCAGGCGGCATGTAGCGGTATTCCCGAATAGCACACTCCAAAGCACTCCTCAACTCGTCATTGCACTGGGTACAAGACTTACGTTTGTAACCCTGTCATTACTCTCCTCGTCAGCGTGGTTGGGCAATTGGGTTGACGATGCTGGTGCCACAGTCTGCGACGGAGGAGATTTCAGTGCGGAGGCGATCAAGCACACTATCATCCAACATACGGTTACGCTGGATGACGCGCACTTGATCCGACAGTCGTTGGGCCGATACGCTGAGAGCTGGTTCAAGTACCTGAAACAGAGAGAGCATCCGACCACGGTACGCAGTCAGGTTAGTTCCCCCCTCTGTAGCCTGAAAGTATGAGCGTATTACATTCTCATTTATGGTTTGAGTCCATTTTATACGCTGCACACTTCCACCGATAGCGGGGACCCTGTCAGAGACCGGTGGGCCTCGAGGTCCTAAGCTGGCCGGTGGTTGGCCTTGTCCGCGTCGACGCGCAGGTGGTGGTGTCGTCGGCGGCGAGAAGTATTCGTCGCTCGAGCTCGACACAACTGCAGCTACCGGAATTTCTGGACTCGCGGCTGGCGCGGCTCCCGGCGGCTGCGAGGCGGAGCTCAGCGACGAACCCGAAGATGGTGTTGGTGCGGCTTGTAATCGTGCCCGGCGTCGTGTCAACATTTTATTTCCTTATTTGCAATTTGTTTTTCCATTTAGTGTGTTTTTTTATTTTCATGTGGTTCTATTCTTTTTCTTTTTTTCTTGATGTATTTGTTATTAAATGCATTGTTTCTATGGTTTTTTTTGCTTAAAATCAATAAAAATACGGGATCAAAAATTTCTCACGTCAGTTGGCTTATTATTATTATTATATCAGGCTTATTGGCAACAATGGTCCTGTCAGTGATGATGGACCGATCCCAGTACAATGTGATATTGCCATTATCGAGAACTGGGTCGGGCGCATACCTATAGTATGGCACCTCCGACTCCACAAGAGAGTATTTCAGAGCAAGTAGCTGATGGAAAATCCTGGCTACAAAGTTGTGCCTATGCAAGTATTCTCTGTTAGCTGGACGAGAACAACCAGAGACAATGTGCTGAATTCTTTCTCCCGAACGGTGACATGCCCGACATATATGTCAACCGTGCCGTCCTTCACAAAAAATTTTCGGTAGTTCCTTGTCATGATAACTTCGTCCATAATTGCACAGACAAAACTTTCGGTTTCTCCAAAAAGATCACCGAAACGCAGCCAGGCTACGGACGCTAGTTGATCTACATCAGGCCCATGTAGGGCCCGGAAAAAGCGTCCGTGAAGCTCCTTGCTCTGCCATACCGCCCTGCGATCGTTGGTGTCAAGTTCTGCAAATTTGCGCCAGTTCTCATTTGCCAAGGAGAGCAGGGTGAGTCCCTTGTCCACCGCCACTACATCTCGATGCATACCCACGTCGATAGCTAGGAAATATTCCCTAAGACTGCATATCTCGCGATTGTGGAGAGTCTTAGCATTTAAAAAGCCTCAACCTCAAACTTGCGCGGGATATACAGTCTCATTACCGACGATCGTGGGTGATGCATTCGATACGCAGTAAGCAGTTTACGGACCCGCCTATCCAGGGCGTCAAGTTCCGTTTGAGTCCATTTAAGTACGCCGAAAGAGTACATTAATACCGGCATGACCCAACCGTTGAAGGCGCGCACCTAGTTTCCGCCCGATAGAAAGCCATTCAATCTCAACCTCCCCCGCGCGCCGTGCGCTAGCGATTGAACGTGTTTCGTGTGTACTCCGTGATTTTAAATTATTAAAAATAACTTAACGTACCTACACCGAAAGTTTTTTGATAATCTTGCATAAAATTCTACAATATAGTGATAACAATAGTATTACAGACGTGAAAAGAATAAAGTGAGCGTAAACAATACTGTTTTGGTGATATAAGTTTTTAAAAAACTTCGTTAAAGCTAACTAATGTGATAATCGTGCAGTGACATACCCGCTTGACCTCGACTGTCGTCACCGTGCCTCCCACTTATCGTCCTTTCACCTATTGCCGCAGGGGCAATAACAGTTTGGCTATTTTACCGACTTAAGTAACTGCTCGCTTGGCGCGTTGGTTAAGAGCCCCGGACGATTGCAGTGTGTCTCAGGTCGCAAGTTCGAATCACGGACGGACCCAGCACTTTTTGTGATTTATAGAATATTGTTTGTGCTGTTTCTAACCAACAAAGCTAGTAAATGCAAAATATGTCAACGCAAAGAACACCACCGAATCAACCGTCACGTTCAGAATCAGACATTACTAAGTTGTTCGCTACCGATGAATCGTCAACCAACAGTACATTTAAAAGTAATGTTACCCAAAGAACTAATAAACGACGATGTCCGTCAGGTGACAACAATGTTAGCGATTACTTGGCAGACTTCAAGAATGAAATACGAGATATGATTCAAAACATGTCTATTACACAAAATACCCGCATGGAGAAACTAGAGAGTTACTTTTTTGAAATAAAAACTTCTAACTCCAAAATAGAGGAAACATTTACGGACATGGAAAAATCATTGAGTTCTGTATCTGACCAGTTAACCTCACTCGAAACAAAAATTATTAGCTTAGAAAAAGAACGCAGCTCCATGGCGTCAAAGTTAACGGCCCTAGAAGAAAAGGTCGAGTCATTCGATCGGGCCTTAGTTAAAACTTGCATCGAGCTTCGCAACGTACCCAAGGTAGCCAAGGAGACTAAAAATATGCTATATGATGCCCTACTGGAATTATCAAAACAATTGGGAATAAAGCAGCAAGTATCTGATATACGCGACGTTTCACGACAGCCTTCTAAGAAAGAAAGTACGAATTCTACTTTAACAGTTGAATTCACAAATACCCTAACCAAAACCACCTTTCTGTCAGCTATTAAAGACCACAATAAACGGAATCCTAACAACAAGTTAAACTCTACTCACCTGGGTTTTCTTGCTCCAAAAACTCCAACATACGCTGCAGAACAATTAACTTCCCACTCTAAACGTCTTTTTTATCTGGCTCGGAACCACGCCAAAACGAACCAGTACTTGTTTTGCTGGACCGCAGACGGACGCATCCTGATGAAAAAAGATCCAGACAGCCCTTCTATTGTTGTTAAAAGTGAACAGCAACTCCAAAAGATGTCATCACCTATCACAACCAAGAACTCTTGACTATTTCAATCTTTGATAACCACTCATTGTCGGTCAACAGTCACATCAGCTGTTCATTATTTGGTTTATGTTGTTATAATTTTTAAAATCATTAATGTCAACTACTGTACACTAAACATATCAACTCAATTTCCTTTATATAATCTTTTGTTAAAACCAACACATAATACAAAATTTACACACAATATCACTACATCACGCTCGTTATTACTGATAAAAAAGCCCCTAAAACTATCCCACCTCATTCATATAGCCTTTTCCATTATCTATTTGTCCTTACATTTTTGCAACTATGTCTCAGAACATAAATGATATAATGTCAAATCTTGACCAATTTTCTGTATCCGAGACTCACACATGTACCCCTGAAGACACCAAATCATACCTTAAAAACGGGAGCTCTTGGTTCACAACGCTAACACAAAATATCCGGTCTATTAATTGCAATTACCTAAACCTCCAAACTTTAATCCACCGAGTGAATATGGACTGTGACCTTCTAGTGCTTACAGAATGCTGGTTACCGTGCGCTAGTAACACCTATATTCCTACGCTACAGAACTATAGAACATACAAAACTACCAAACACCTTAATCAGAGCGACGGGGTGGTTGTGTATGCTAAGTCAGATATTGCAATAATTTGCGAAGAACCTGATTTCCTTGGATCGGCCTCGGGTCTCCTCGTGATGCTAAATTCTGAAATGGCTGTACTATGTATTTACCGTTCTCCCTCAAACGAAAACATTCATTCATTTCTTACAGCACTCAATAACATCCTTCCATCCCTCGGATCCTACAAATCAGTCATATTAACTGGAGACATTAATTTGGATATTAAACCCACTACCCAAGATTCACGTTCCCACGAATACCTTAGCACCATGGCGTATCTCGGATTCCTACCAGCTCATACAAAGCCTACTAGAGGACAAAACTGCCTAGACCATGTCATGATCCGATCCAAGGCCTCTGTTCTTACCCTAATTTACGACACAACGCTCACTGATCATTGCTCTTCGCTGATATGTATAAATAACAAAAAAGCAAAACCGACCACCCAGAACTCCTTCTCTAAAATAAAGTACGAAGAACTTGATAGCTACATGGAAAATTTAAACTTTAGCCCTCAATTTTTAATCTTTGACCCTAACGAAGCTATCAGCAGCCTTATACATGTACTAAAAAATGCAATAGATACGTTCACGACAGTTGTCAAAGTCCCAGCAAGTAAAAGAACTCTTAAACCATGGATTACGCCAGGCTTGCTGCGGTGTATCCGGCACCGAGATTCTCTTCATAAAAAAGTGAAACTGTCTCCAGAAAATCCTACAACATTACTTACATATAAGCGATACAGAAATTTTTGTACAAACCTGTTGAAAAAAGTAAAAAGAAAATACGACTCGGAAGAACTAAAAAAGGCATCTGGAAATCCTAAAAAACTATGGGACACCATAAAAACTATCACAAATTCTCAAAAAACGAAGAATCCCTCCAATCAACTCTTAACCCACTCCTACTCTCCCGAACAGTCTTGCAATAAGGTAAATGAATACTTTGTCAATATTGGGAAAAAACTTGCAGAAAATATTCAAAATCACGAACCCCTCACACAGAGCTCAAAATCTAACAAATCTTTTGTCTTAGAACAAACAGATCCGGATGAAGTCATAAGTACCATTAACCAGCTGAGGGTCAATGAGGCCACTGGATGGGATGGCATATCTCAAACCTTTCTTAGAAGATATGCTCGAACCCTTGCACCTATACTAAGCCACATTTTCAAACTTTGCTTTGAATCGGCTACCTTTCCTACTTCTTTTAAAAAGGCAATTATTCATCCTATCTTTAAGGGTGGCGACGGGAGTTTACCAAATAACTATCGCCCAATAGCAGTTCTTAGTGCCTTGTCTAAGGTGCTTGAACGCCTTATAAACAAACGGCTTGTGCGCTACCTCGATCACTTCAAGCTGTTATCACCCCAACAGTTTGGCTTTCGCAGGAACAAATCCACTTGTGACGCTGTCCATATGTTAGTCAACAATATAGTGGATAATCTGAATGCCAACAATAAAGTCCTAACTATATTCCTGGATCTTGCGAAGGCATTCGACACCGTTCCCGTCTCTACTCTTTTACTCAAACTTGAAAGTCTAGGTGTGAGGGGGGCTCCACTTGATCTATTCAAGAGTTATCTTACCAATCGCTCCCAACTAGTGGCTATAGAGAATCACAAAAGTGATGAACTACCCATTCAGTATGGCGTGCCCCAAGGAAGCATTTTGGGACCCACATTATTTCTAGTCTTTATTAACGACCTTTGCAGTCTTCGAATTCCAAATGCTACAATAGTTTCCTTTGCAGATGATACTGCCATCACTTTCACCGCAAACTCATGGTCGCAACTTCAAGCAACGGCACAGGATGGCTTTAATTCTGTCTTGAAGTGGCTTTCATCTCACACTCTGACTCTCAATGCCAATAAAACTAACTTCATTACCTTTTCAATTTCCAACACTTCCCAACCAAAAACCTCAATCTGTTTAAAAGCCCATTCTTGTCTCACACAATCACAACTTAATTGTCAATGTCCTACTCTAACCTCAGTGAAACAAGTTAAATATCTTGGGATAGTTCTTGATAAAAACCTTAATTTTGGATCACACATCAACTCACTTACTGGTCGTTTACGTAAGCTTATTTATATTTTTAAAACTCTGCGACATGTAGCCAACCCCTTTATTATCCGGAAGGTATATTTTGCTCTCTGCCAGTCAATCCTCATTTATTGTATCTCTTGCTGGGGTGGAACTGCTAAAACCATACTTATGCCCCTTGAAATCGCTCACAGAGCTATCCTAAAAGTGGCAACATTCAGACCGATTCTTTTTCCAACTACCGAACTGTATAGATCTTGCAGTTTACTTAATGTGCGACAACAATTTATCTTACAAATAGTCTTACGACAACACAAAAGAACACCTTTTAAGCAAATTTCTAAACGCCGTAAAGACCTTATCTGTACAGTTCCACCGGCACGCACAGCTTTTATTAAAAAATTCGCTCTATATCTTGGCCCTTCACTTTATAATAAAATTAATGCAAGAACCCAAATTTTTGGTTTAAAACATTTTATTTGTAAAAAGACTGCTCGCACTTTATTACTTAACTTAAACTACAATGAAACGGAGGAATTCCTAAGGAAGTGACTTAAACACATTCATGCATTACACACAACATATACCAATAATTAAAACCTAACACACACTACACTATTTACAATTATTCCAAACATAATAAAACTAAACATATTTTTTTTTTTTTACCTTATTTTTATTTTTCTTTAAAACTGTAATTCTTATTGGTTCAAATGGGACCTTTGGTTTTTCGTTTGTTCCTGTTTATATAATATTATTTTTCATTGTAACTCGATACACTCTCACGTACTAGGTATAAGGGGATCGGAACTGTTTATCTAAACACAGGTTACGTTGTAACCTATCTAGAGGAACAGTACTGCACCCACTAACTAGATTTAGAAACGTTATACCTTGTAACCGCGTCCACAATGTAATCTAGTCCTAAGTTATGAAATAAATTAATTTAATTTAATAATTTAATTTAATTTAATTTAATACCTTCTTCAGGCGGTCTAAGAAGCGCTCTTTCAACGATTGTATCATGTCAGTAATATTGATACTTCCGACATACCCAAATACTTGTAAGTTTCAGTTGGAGAGAGGGTTCTCAGGTTTATAGATTCCGAGAGTTAAGTTTCCACGGATTCCATAATCTCTCCACGCTTTACATGCATGATCGCACATTTGTCCACACCAAACTCCATCCTGATGGCGCTACTGAAAGTTTCAGTTACCTTCAGTAGCTCCATCAGTTGCAGATTAGTGGGAGCAAAGAGTTTCAGATCATCCATGTAGCGACCGTACAGGTCAGCAATTGCATTGTAAGCATTTCTCATAGAAAAGGCACAGGCGATGCGGGCCAGCCAGTCGTTCGGTGAGCTCCACTCGGAGTAGTGTTGTCGTGACGTGGATTAACTGTATGTAATAATTAAGTGTCATTGTGTAACTACTGTATAATCAAATAAAACCACAAGTGAACTCTCTGCCAATATATTAATTTGTTCATCCTCCCAACCAAGATAAAACAAGGAAGTTACATTGGTGACCCCACGTGATCAAGCAGGAAAGGATATCGCGTTACACATAACTCAGTTGGGCGACTCAACTACCACGTGGAAATTGCCTTGCATAATAATTACAAGAATCAAATAGTGGCATCAGAAAAGAAGAAGGAAGCGTTGAATGAAGAGCAGCAGGTTGTCACGATTTACTTACCTACTTAATTTCTAAATATTTAAAACTGTTAAATAATCATCATCATTTTATTTGCATCTTTGATGCAAATAAAATTAAATTATGAACAAACGAACACGGCAACTTCTTGCGACGCGCGGTATTATATATATTCTAAAATCCCTTCCTTTCACCCACCACACGAAGCGCGAGCGCATTCATTCCGCCGCGGCAGCCGCCAGTGACACTCAATCGGCCATCGAGGAACCACGCGTACTAAGTTTTCTGAACAGTACATACCTCTGCTCCCTCGTACTCCATATAATTTTATTCTAGTTACTAGAAGCCACCTAGTAACCTCAGCTAAAAAATATACTTGGTTATTGAAGTAATTAGTAAGTGCCTAGTGTTCTTCCCGTACTGGGAACTTCTACACGGCTGAAGATCAGCGTAGCTGGCTGACTGGACGGAACCCTTGAATCGGCACCCTGCACTACTGGCTGACTGGACGGCACTGAATCTCACCGCTAGACTGACTCCGAAGCCAACACCGACGTCACCGACTGGAACCAAGCAGGAGAGTGCGGTATTCACGGCCTTCTACGTGGTCCGACCTTTGACCGGCCTTACCACCTACCCTCTCATCTCGGATTTTTTTTTAAAAACTTATAAAATATAGTCGTTATCCTAAACTTTAGCGTTTCTTTTTAAATCCTGTCCGCTAGGGAAAAAGGAACGTGACAGTGGGGCCCCCAATTCATCCCAAGAGTTAACATGTCATCTGACACTACGAAACCAATGTAGTGCGTCTCCAGTAAAAATCTCTGGTGCCGCATTCATAATTTTAGTATCACTGACTTCTTTCGCCGTTCGGAATTCATTCAAACGCTGAATAAAGGCACGCACGCACGTTTTTCCGTCATACTTTAATTTAGAAATATCAGAAGATATGCCACGGTCACAAGTGACGGAGATTTTAGTTAGGCCCTCAGCCAAACTGTCTACTTTAGAAGCTGGAACGCTTTCGACTGCAGGACAAGATGATTTTATTATTTCTGCAACTTGTGACGATACAACACTATACGTTGATTTTAAATTATTTAATCATTTATTTTGATCCGGAGTTAGTGGAGTAACAATACGCTGTAATCTAAAATGTAAATGATTTAATAAATTTTGAGTTCTATCTACCAATGATTTTTGTGTTTCTGATTTAAGTGACGTAAGGAGTGGAATTCCCTGCCGGAGTCTGTGTTTCCTGATAGCTACAACCTGGGAGTCTTTAAATCAAGAGTGAATAGGTTATTTCTAGGCAAGCGTGCTCCATCTTCGACCACATCCTCGCTTACCATCAGGTGAGATAGTGGTCAAACGCGTGCCTATCAATAGTAAAAAAAAAAAAAAAAAACGTAATGTTATTTTTAATTTTTTCTAAGGTTTCAGTAAATCCATTATAATCTTCCACAAACTCTAAACATGATTCATAAATATCTTCAGATGTATTTTTTTGTGTCAATCTAGTAATTTGACGACGAAGTTCTGTAACATTATCCACTGGTACCTCACCTCGAATTGTAACCTCATATTGAAGCTCTGATTTTTGTAAAAGTAAAAACTTAATTGGGAATGCCATTCTACTAGATGCTGGGTATGTTGTACACTAAAATA
This sequence comes from Lacanobia oleracea, assembly GCA_950371165.1. Taxonomy (NCBI): domain Eukaryota; kingdom Metazoa; phylum Arthropoda; class Insecta; order Lepidoptera; family Noctuidae; genus Lacanobia; species Lacanobia oleracea. Next base: position 25,821,624 of record OX493403.1, read on the forward strand.
ATACAAAAGTACACGCCTATGACTACCTGGTGATGCATAAAAACATTCAAAATCAACTCAAAGACAGGTTTTACAATTTACTAGATTTCCGAAGTAATAGGTAGAGAACAACACATTATACAGATTTATGAAAAGTAGTAATGCGCTTTTATCAGAATTTGACCTAGAAGGAAATGATATCCTTATCTAGAAGATATCCTTACCTTTTACCTAGAAGGAAATGATATCCTTAGTGACCGACAATACGGGTTCCGCCGAAATCGGTCAACTAGGGATCTTCTAGCGTATGCCATTCACATCTGGAGTGAAGCCATAGAAAAGCACGGGGAGGCACTAGCGGTCTCCCTTGACATCTCGAAGGCTTTCGACAGGGTCTGGCACGATAGCCTTATTAGTAAGCTTCCTTCCTTCGGTCTGCCCGCCGGTTTGTGTGATTGGATTGCAGATTTCCTGAGGGATTGGTCTATCCGAGTGGTCATAGATGGCTGCTCGTCTGGACTGCTGGATATTAATGCCGGGGTTCCTCAGGGGTCGGTGCTTTTGGCAACACTGTTCTTGCTGCATATTAATGATCTTCTTAAACCCGGTACCTTTGGGTATGCAGACGACAGCACTGTTGCTGAGAGATACGTGTCCGACGCACGAGCTGGTGGGTCGCAGATCCGGTCTCTTCGGGAGGCTATGGTTGAGCGCTTGAATGTGTCCTTACAGGCTGTCTCTGAATGGGGCGATGCCAATCTGGTCAAGTTCAATGCTGCTAAGACCCAAGCGTGTCTATTTTCCGCCAAAAGGAGCCAATTCCACCCAGCTCCATCTTTCCGAGGTGCAACCGTGCCGATAACCGACCAACTTGAGCTTCTTGGGGTTACATTAACATCTACTCTCAATTTTGGCCCTTACATAGAGGCAAAAGCTCAAGTGGCTGCAAAGAAGTTGGGGATCCTATCAAAGGTGAGACGGTACTTCACGCCGGAACAGCTGCTCAAACTCTATCAAGCGCAAGTTCGATCGTGTATGGAATACTGCTCTCATCTTTGGGACGGATCTGCGAGATACCAGCTTGATGCCCTTGAGTCAATTGAGAAACGAGCCAAGAGGATCATTGGCAATGAGAGGCTCGTCGCGACGAAGCTCCAAAGTCTTGAGCATCGACGACGAGTTGCTAGCCTGTCGGTTTTCTACCGGTTGCATTTTGGGGAATGTGCGACGGAGTTGCATAATTTAATTCCGCCAAGCCCGTTCCATCATCGGACCACAAGACGAACGGCGATGCGCCACCGGTACATGGTGGACATCCCACCCACACGCACAAAACGTTTTGGGAACACATTCATAATGCGTACAGCTAAGGAGTGGAATTCCCTGCCGGAGTCTGTGTTTCCCGATAGCTACAACCTGGGAGTCTTTAAGTCAAGAGTGAATAGGTTGCTTCTAGGCAGGCGTGCTCCATCTTCGACCACATCATCACTTACCATCAGGTGAGATGGTGGTCAAGCGCGTGCCTATTATTAGTAAAAAAAAATGATTGGAAAACGGTAATTCCATGCGAGACGCGTAATGAAATTATATCTAAAAACCATGATGAACCAGTATCCGGTCACTTCGGCGTGTGTTCAAGACGTATAAAAGACTTGCACTTCGTTATTATTGGCCGGGTATGCGTCGAGACGTTATCAACTTCATTGCCAGTTGCGAAACTTGTTTGGCATACAAACTTCCAACACATGGTACCTTAGGGAAAATGGGTAGACCCAAGGACTGTTCTAGACCATTCCAAGTAATGTCTATAGATTTGGTGGGACCTTTACCAAACAGTAGGAAACAAAATTCTTATATATTTGTTGTAACATGTTGTTTCTCCAAATATTGCCTTTTATTTCCCCTTCGTCGGTCTACAGCAGACTTGGTCTCTAAAAATTTAGAAGACAACGTTTTTCTCGTACATGGCATTCTGCAAACCGTCATACTTGACAACGGATGCCAATTCATAAGTCGCGAATTGGACAGACTTTTCTCTAAATACAAGGTCCCATGCGTTAATTTTGCGCCAAAGTACACACCACAAATTAACACCGTGGATAGATATAATAAGACTGTTGTTACAGCAATTTCTGCCTTTGTCGAAGAGGATCACAGAACATGGGACCTCAATTTAGCAAAGATCCAGTTCGCGATGAATAACTCGGTCAATGAAACTACTGGTTTTACACCCGCATTTTTAGTACATGGCAGGGAACTCGTAACTTGTGGCTCACACTATTTGGAGAATACTGTACCTAAGGATTTAATTTTTTCACCCTGTGATAAATATGCTGCTAATTTGGGACACCTCCGTAAAATCTTCGATGATGTGCAAACTGCCTCATGGCGAAGTCATCAAAAAAATACACAGCGTTATAATTTGCGACGTAAGGAAGCCGAGTTTCAAATAGGAGACATCGTTTGGAAAAGGTGTTACTTTCAAAGTGATAAGGATGCGTATTTCAGTAAAAAGCTCGCTCCAAAGTTTGTAAAATGCCGAATAAAGGACAAGCGCTCGCCCTAAGTATATATATTAGAGGATATGACTGGTCGCGACCTAGGAGCATGGCACATCAAAGATTTAAAATCTTAAATGTTATAGTTAAGGATCGTACTAAGGTAAAATGCTTGTCTCGGAAGGGGGGTACTGTCACGATTTACTTACCTACTTAATTTCTAAATATTTAAAATTGTTAAATAATCTTTGATGCAAATAAAATTAAATTATGAACAAACGGACACGGCAACTTCTTGCGGCGCGCGGTATTATACAGGGTGTAAGGAGAACGCTTCCGAAGCCAGAACGTAGATTATATACAACCTAAATGCAAACGGATACCAATAACCTATCGCTTTATATTGATTATTTTCAAGACTTCATATTTCGTAAACACGCAATGGAAACCGTACAAAACGTGAGGTCACTGACACGCAAGGCAACTTCGCGCCACCGCGCGCCTCTCCGTACGGCCCGGCCGAGTCACGGGATTTATACGGAATTTACAAACATCACTTTCAAAATGCCTAGGCCGCACCCCTACAACACTTCACAAAATTATGAATTTTAATCGCAATTGTAGTCCACTGTTAAAAAGCTGACAGAGGCATTTTACGTACCTGTCTAAATCCTTTGCGACCTTATGAGGTTTGGTTCAAACTGCGCTCCATCCATTTCAATACAAAGCCGGGCCCGTAGCTGTGTCGACCCGTGAACACGAGGCATTAGTGTTGGATCCTCAACACATTCTTCACGTAGTTTATTAAAAACCAGCGACACATTGTCTAGCATATCATTTAAATGTCCATTTATAAAATTAAGATATGCTGATCCATTGAGGCGCTGCGGTAGAAACACTGGTCCTAGAATTCGTCCATTAAAAACACCAGCCCATACGTTGACGGACCATCTGGTCTGATGGCCGGTTTCTTGAGTGGCGTACGGGTTCCCGTCTGACCATACATGGGCATTCCTCCTGTTCCACATCCCGTTTCTCGTGAATGTGGACTCGTCCGTCCAGATAATGTGCTCAATGAAGCCAGGCGCACGTTTTTGTTGATCTAGCAGCCAACGACAGTACGCACGACGACGAACGTGATCATTGGGCAGCAAAGCTTGTACTTTGTGTATTTTGTAGGGCCGCATTCTGTTCCGGCGCAAGACTTTGTGAACTGTCCAGTAAGAGACTGTCGGTACACCCCGCCGCCGCAATAATATCGCCGCACTTCGTGTGCCCAGGCGTGGATTTTGGCGAATCACATTTAAAATACGCTACTCGGTCTGAACATTCACTTGTTGTCCACCACCTGTCGCTATCGGAGCAATCGGTCGATTTTCTAAGACTCGCTGAAAAGCTGCCGTCATCATGCGAGAATCAGACGGATGTCGGACGTTCGGAAATCTGTTTCGTTTCGGTAAATTCTCAACGCTAGAGAAGCATTGCCAAGGGCTTCTCCTAAACACATCAACATGTTACACAAACACAAATTGAAACTAAAAAAACAATAATTAAATACGATTCAATACCTATCGATCGATTAAACGTAACGCACGTTAGCTCACGAACCGATTCGGAAAGGAACTGACTAGATTACTATTATTTACTAAAGAAGTACTATGAAGATCAAACATGTGCCTACTTACCGACAAACGCTACCGCCGCTCGACGGTACGCATCAAACGAAGGCGGCACGTTTGATCTTCATGGCGGCATGTCCGCGGACTCCGCGGAGTCACATAGCGGTGTCTTTTGATGTGCAAAGATCAACAATTTACAGAGGCGAAAATGTTAAAAGAGTAATTATGAAATCAGAAACCAATTTATTTTAATTGTTAGGAAATTGTACTTATGCTTTATTTCAAACTGTTTTCATTTTCTAACTTTTAAATAAGATTTAACGGGTTTCTTAGATTAAATTAATTTAATTATCCACTTTAAATTGATTGGGTTTACTTACTAAATGAAGGATCCAGTTGACTTTAAATAATAAAGTTCAAATTCAATTGATTCACGCGCGCTATAAACTGTACATGCGATGAACATTTTTTAGTCAATCACAGCTGATGTCGGCGATCTTTTACTTTATTTCATTTTCTATCAATTATCGACTTAATATAAAACTGTTATTAAATGCACGACACAGTGCATCAATTTAAAACTGTTGACGCCTCTGTAATGTTTCTTTTTATTTATTTTGGCGGCGCTTTACAAAGGATACTTATGGCCACAGCCACGCCGTGCCAGCAGTAGCGGCGCAGCCGACGCGACGCATCTCTCTCAAACTAGGTGGCCCGGGTTCAAACCTCGGCCTATATCAATGAGTTTTGTGGTGATTTACCGTGATTATCAGAATCCGAATGAAGGTTATTAGTACTAACTTGAGCACGTCGTGCAGAGTTCAGACAGCTACAACACGGTCACAATTATCTCTGTACCTCGCTGGAATGCGATACCCATCTCGCTTCCATCTTCACCTCCCCACGTACCCATCGCGCGCAGCGTCGCGTCGGGCTTGCGGACAGCGAGCAATGGGTAGCTCACTGTCCAACCGTCCGGTAACCGTCCGGACCGAGTCCAAGTCTTCGACGGCGCGTATTACACGCGCGCCTCAAGCAGATGTCAGCAAATCGTAGGGGCCCAGCAGGGTCGAAGCCTACTGGGGCCATGGGTAATGTGAAAATGAAACCCGGGGCCCTGGAATGAACGCAAAGAAGGAACAGGAGTGGGTTTTTAGTCAGTACGGTGAGCCTCTTCATTGCTTAAAGGCGTCTCGTTATTTTTGTTTCGATATTTATTGTTAAGTTTGCCGATATGAAGTCATCGACGCCAGGTCTAGAGATAATGTGACCGGGATGTAGGTAGGTAAGCATTTCGGTTTTGTTGCTATGCAAAATTTTAGTGACCGAATTAACAGTTGCTTGTAAAGTCAATGTCTTTGCACATAATCAACTTTTATACGTTTCTTTCCCAATCACAGTAGTGAGTAGGTATCTAAGTACCTTCGATATGGGCCTCAAGGTTAAGCAAAGTAAACTGGATTTTCCAGATTTGTAAGTATTTGCGAACATTCAGATTAAAATAAAATTGTAACCCTGTTCAAGGGGAAAATCATTACGATCCTTGCACGAATGGAACCCGAAAGCAGATATCCCACAACTAGGTAGAAGTGAACTGAAAAGACATTTGCTTCAGGCGATCGAGTAAAGGCTAGTACCTAGTTTAGGAGGTAGGATCACATAGCACCGCCGCACTAGGTACATAGCCAGCCGTCAGCCGTCGCGTCGCGCCGTCGCGCGTCACGTGGACTTGGGGTCGTCGGCCGCGCGGCTGTCGGCGAGCGCGCGCGCACTTTGACCCCGAGGTCATGTGCGAGCGTCAGATGATATTTATTTACGAATACATTGCTTGTTAGAGTTGTAAAGAAAAAAAAATTGTTTCATCGCAAATAATGGTTTCATTTAACTGTTCCCACAGCATAGTGTACGAAAAATGCTAAAAAAAATAGGTAAAATTGTTAATTTTTTTTTCATATTTTTTGATGGTATCGTATCGAGAATCACTAGCCCTATCACCTGTCTTCGTTTTCGGAAGCGTTTCCCTTACACCCTGTATATATTCTAAAATCCCTTCCTTTCACCCACCACACGAAGCGCGAGCGCATTCATTCCGCCGCGGCAGCCGCCAGTGACACTCAATCGGCCATCGAGGAACCACGCGTACTAAGTTTTCTGAACAGTACATACCTCTACTCCCTCGTACTCCATATAATTTTATTCTAGTTACTAGAAACCACCTAGTAACCTCAGCTAAATATAAATATACTTGGTTATTGAAGTAAATAGTAAGTGCCTAGTGTTCTTCCCGTACTGGGAACTTCTACACGGCTGAAGATCAGCGTAGCTGGCTGACTGGACGGAACCCTTGAATCGGCACCCTGCACTACTGGCTAACTGGACGGCACTGAACCTCACCGCTAGACTGACTCCGAAGCCAACACCGACGTCACTGACTGGAACCAAGCAGGAGAGTGCGGTATTCACGGCCTTCTACGTGGTCCGACCTTTGACCGGCCTTACCACCTACCCTCTCATCTCGGATTTTTTTAAAAAAACTTTTAAAATATAGTCGTTATCCTAAACATTAGCGCTTCTTTTTAAATCCTGTCCGCTAGGGAAAAAGGAACGTGACAAGGTTACCAGCATTTCAGTGTCTGCACGAATTCCAGATTTTTGGCGTGATGAACACAAGTTGTGGTTCATACAAACAGAAGCGGCATTGAACCCACAAAAGGCATCCGACGAGGCCAGGTACCAGGTCGTCGTGTCCAAGCTAGGCAAGGAGGTGTTATCGCAGGTTACGGACATATTACTGAACCCACCTGCATCAGGAAAGTATGAGGCGCTAAAAACAAGATTATTATAAAATTCCAAGAAAATTAAAACAATTTGTCTGAATATCACTCACACAATATTTAGAGGCGGCTCGTGATATTTTTTTATGGGTGTTCACTAAAAATAAAAACGAAAAACTAGAACTTACATTCATTTTATTTGTATAAAAAATCCATTCGCCGGTCTTTTTGGCGAGCGAAGACATCTATCACTTTCTTGTGAAAATCAGATATGGAATTAATTAAGCGTTTCTCTATGCTTATCATACACAACGCATTGAGACGGTCTTGCGTCATAGTATTGCGCGTAAACGTTTTAATTTTATTTAACGTTGAAAAACAGCGCTCGCTTTCAACTGAGGTCATAGGAATAGTGCAAACAATATTTAAAAGCTTCATGCTTTCAGCAAATACAGAATCTATTTTACCTTCATGTATATATCTTATAATCAATACAAGCTGCTCAATAGTAGAACAATCAGTTGATTCGTCTGCCTGAATTGCAAAAAACTCTGCATTTTTTATTTGTATCTGTATTTCAGATCTGCAAACTTCATAAATAGCATCTAGAATATCATTCTGAATGGTTTTAGACGTACCTTTAAAAACCGAGCTGCTGGATAAGTGTTGTTTCATAGCCAAATCGATCTCTGACACAAAATCAACCAAACCTCTATAAATTTATAAATCTACGGGATTCAAGGATGTCGTAGATTCATCATGTCCTCGTAAGGCAACTTGAAATGCACCACAAAATACCACGCAATCTATTAAACGCCGTAAAATGTATCGATTTTCATCAACTCGTTCATTGAACTCTCTAATAGATTTCCGATACGCAGAATCCAACGCCATACGAATATCTTGTCGGCCAATAGATGCCAATTGCACCTCACACAACATATGAAATCTAGATTGTGAATGTTTTTTCACTTTTATTGAAAGATGCGCTAAATCATCAACACCAGTTTCCGTCCACGCAGATTCACCACCACCGCTGGCGCCAACCCCAAACAGTAGACACGGGAAACAAAATAATTTATTGCTGTCCTCACATCCACACAACCAAGGTGTTTTGGAATATTGTTCAGATTTACAAACTCGCGTAAAACTTTTAGTTTTCGAACTACATTTCTGACTAAGTGCAATTACTGGCCGTGGCGGGCCCTTAGCTTTCAGTTCTAAACGCATTTCGAGAGTTTTTTCGCAATTTTTAACAAAAGTTACACTGTATCGGTTCATTTTATAACACAAATGTCACGCACTAACTAATTTTTAATATATTTATAATTAAAATTGCGTAATTGTCGTTACGTAATTGATTTATAATGTCGTCAACCTGATTATTGTGATTAATTTGTTTCTTTCATAAATGGTTATGTGAATCCAATTCAATTTTTATTGATATTTAATATTATACAATTCTATACAATTTTATTACTTATTATTTTACAATTTAATTCAATGTTATTCAATTTGTAACAATTTTCTTTTTATTTTATTTTATAACTTACCGAATAATTGTAATTTTGTTCTCTTTCTTAATTTAATAATTTGTAAATTCATATCATAATTATTTTGTAATCTTGTTTAATTTTAATTTTTTAAGTATGTGTTATCTCAATTTAAATGTTGGTTGACCTATTATTGGCTACTGTTGTATAGGTCTAATGCTTTTGTCACTTATTCTTAAAAAACGCTGTATACATAAGCTGTTGGTTAACCTATAATAAATAAATAAAAATAAATAAAGTAAAATACCCGGCGCGCGAATCGACAATGTTTATTTACATAAGATCGGCAACAACGCATATTGCACTCAGTCACCAAAACAAAGCGGCAACGCAGCGCATGAGCGGCGCTCCAGATTCGGCTAATATCTCATACAAAATCTTCTGTCTCACGTGCTGCACTGTGTCGATATTTCTCTTTCGCACTCATTGAATAGAGCGCTAGGTATTGTACTAAACATTTTTTCAAAGGAGCGCAATCGCTGGCGCTCCACTCGACTCCAAATATTATGTTAGAGAACATTTAATGTTGTGCTTCGTAGATAATAAGTTCCTAGTACTGCTTTTAAGAGTGTATGTATAGGCGGCACAGTAGTAACGTAGTAAGTGTGTATAGTCTTAAATAAATAAAATTTATTGTGTATTTATTGTCATTTTTGTGGGAGTGCACTGCACCAGCGCTCTTTAGAACGAGCCGCCTCTGGTGTGCACTACTTCCCACCACGTGTTATTTTTATACCGGAAACGGCCTAGGTTGACATTTATAATAAAACGTGGGGTAAAACCGGAAGTAGTGCATGCGATAACACTTAATTTTATTATTAATGTTAACAGTTTTTAAATATTGTTTTTAATTTTAAATATACGTTTAAATTATATAAATGTCTATGATTGATTAAATTAAATATCCAAAATTGTTAAGCGATTCCGGAAATCGGACTACAGAAGAAAGAGTTTCTAACAGTCGGCCTTTCCTGATACATTTCCCGTCCCGGGAAAATTAATTCTCAACAAAAAAAAAAAATGGACATAATTAAAATTGAAAAATATACTCAGCTTATTTTTGTATTTTCTTAATCTATCTAAACTTAAGAACTACCATTGAGATTTTAATATCTCTACATATCATTCATGTTTATTTTAACTGAAACCTCATACATATTCTCAGTTATGCCACTTAACTTAAGGTGTTAAGGCCTCAAACATATCCTTAACACCTGTCTTAGCCGAGGCCTCAGACGTATTCTCAGATAATCCACTTAATTTAAGATGTTAAGGCCTCAAACATATTCTTAACACTTGTCTTAACTGAGACCTCAGACATATTCTCAGATAAGCCACTTAATTTAAGATGTTAAGGCCTTAAACATATCCTTAACACCTGTCTTAACTGAGACCTCAGACATATTCTCAGATAAGCCACTTAACTTAAAATGTTAAGGCCTCAAACATATTCTTAACACTTGTCTTAACTGAGACCTCAGACATATTCTCAGATAAGCCACTTAATTTAAGATGTTAAGGCCTTAAACATATCCTTAACACCTGTCTTAACTGAGACCTCAGACGTATTCTCAGATAAGCCACTTAATTTAAGATGTTAAGGCCTCAAACATATTCTTAACACTTGTCTTAACTGAGACCTCAGACATATTCTCAGATAAGCCACTTAATTTAAGATGTTAAGGCCTTAAACATATCCTTAACACCTGTCTTAACTGAGACCTCAGACATATTCTCAGATAAGCCACTTAACTTAAAATGTTAAGGCCTCAAGCATATCCTTAACACCTGTCTTAACTGAGACCTCAGACATATTCTCAGATAAGCCACTTAACTTAAGATGTTAAGGCCTCAAATATATCCTTAACACCTGTCTTAACTGAGACCTTAGACATATTCTCAGATAAGCTTAAACTTTAATTATAATACAATCATTTCCCATCAATCTTAAATTAATCTGTGTTGTCACCCACCTCAGACTCTGAGTCTGATCTATTAAAAACTACCCAGGGGTGAATTTTGTCTACTGAGAAGATACCACAAAATTTTCTATTTTCAGATTTGCCATAATTGGTAGCTGTCAATGCTGTTAAAACAGTTCGATTATGTCGTTCTACTTGGCCATTGGCCCGCGGAGTTGCTACAGCGTTCATTACATGTTTGTTGATACCTAATGAACTTAAGTAATCTTGGAAACTTTTAGAAGTGAATGACGTACCTCTATCGGAAATAATACGTTTTGGAACACTAAAGGTGTGAAAATAAGTTTTCATTGCTCTGATAGAATGGACAGACTTAGTACTTTTAACGGGAACAATTATTACAAACTTCGTAAAAGCGTCAATAATTAATAATAGGTATGTATTTTAATAATAATAATAATAATCTGTGGTCCGGCTGTCAAGTTGACTGACAGCAAATTTTTTATATTAATTTTAATAAATACCAAGCTCCAAAATGTTAAAAATCCAGGACACATCCAGGAAAAAATTAATAAAAACAATATTCAGTTGAATTGCAACACAAACTACACCCACTTGTAAGAAAATGCTGACAAGACGCCGGGCACAATTACTAGCCGCACAAGAAACATCTTCGGGTTCGTCGCTCAGTTCCGCCTCGCAGCCGCCGGGACCTGCTCCAGCCGTAAATCCTGATGTTCCGGTAGCTGCAGTTGCGTCGAGCTCGAGCGACGAGTACTTCTCGCCGCCGACGACACCACCAGCTGCGCGTCGGCGCGGGCGAGGCCGACCACCGGCCAGCTTAGGACCTCGAGGCCCACCAGTCTCTGACAGGGTCCCCGCTATCGGTGGAAGTATGCAGCGTATAAAATGGACTCAAGCCATAAATGAGAATGTTATACGCTCATACTTTGGGGTTACAGAGGGGGGAACTAACCTGACTGCGTACCGTGGTCGGATGCTCTCTCTGTTTCAGGTACTTGAACCAGCTGTCAGCGTATCGGCCCAACGACTGTCGGATCAGGTGCGCGTCATCCAGCGTAACCGTATGTTGGATGATAGTGTGCTTGATCGCCTCCGCACTGAAATGTGTAGCCATGTCATTGCTCCTCCGTCGCAGACTGTGGCACCAGCACAGTCATCCCAATTGCCCAGCCACGCTGACGAGGAGAGTAATGACAGGGTTACAAACGTAAGTACCCAGTGCAATGACGAATTGAGGAGTGCTTTGGAGTGTGCTATTCGGGAATACCGCTACATGCCGCCTGAACTTAGACCACGCTTACCTCGTTTGCCCATGCATAACAAGAACAGGGCGCTGGTGGCTGCTCTGGATTCGCAGTTGTCAAGCCATTTTGATAACTGTGATAACCTCACCGATGCACATTCGATCATGTACTGCGCGGCTGTAGCGGCATGTCGTGTAGCTCATGTCAAAATAAAAATAACCAATGACAGAGTTACACGACCAAAACCAGCCGTACCAGCTTGGCAGTGCAGGATCGAGCGTCGTATTGGTGAGGCCAGAGCGCTAATCGGCAAACTGATCTGCTTCAGGGAGGGCAACACACGCCCTAGAGTGATGCGCTTTGTGAGACGGGCGTTTTCGGGGACTGATGTCAATCCCCGAGATTATATATCTCGTGTCACAGAGCGCATCGACTTCCTGAAGCAGAAGGTGTATGCATGGGCAAGCCGTATTCGTAGGTACAGGCGGCGAGTGGAGCGATACACCCAGAATCGCACATTCCGAAGTAAGGATTGGGAACGACCGGACCAAGGTGTGACTAACACGCGCTTGCCGGATGATGATGTTATGTGTTCATTCTGGCGCAGCATCTGGTCGGTTCCTGTCAGTCATACTGAGGGTGACTGGACTCGGGAGGTCGAGCGTGTGTGCGATCCGATACCAGAAATGGGGGCAATTTCCATCAGCCCCAAAGATGTAGCTTGTGCAGTCCGCCCGTTGCCTAACTGGAAATCTCCAGGGCCGGACGGGCTGCACAATTTCTGGATTAAATGGTTTACGAGATCACACGCTTGCTTGGCGTCTCAATTCCAGTGTGCCTTAGAGTCTGGGTCGCTACCCCAGTTCTTAACTACAGGAATAACCCACCTGCTCCATAAATCAGGTAGTACTGCGGAACCTAAAAATTATAGACCGATCACGTGTTTACCGACGGTCTATAAAGTTCTTACATCCATTTTGAGGGCAAAGATTAATAGTCATATTAACAACAACAACATCATGTCTGCCTCTCAAAATGGTTGTAGGAATGGGTCCCGCGGTACTAAGGAGCTACTCCTTATTGATATGGCCATTAGCCAACAGGTTCGGCGTTCCCGAAAGGATTTGTCAACATGCTGGATAGACTATAAGAAGGCCTATGACTCGGTGCCTCATACATGGCTCATGAGGGTGCTAGAATTGTATAAAGTTGATGCAACGCTACGCACCTTCCTGATGTCGTGTATGGGGCAATGGAGGACAGTCCTTCGCTATCCAGGATGTCGAAATATCCAGAGGAATAGCGAACCGGTAAGGATCGAGCGGGGTATATTTCAGGGCGATAGTTTGAGTCCACTTTTGTTTTGTCTAGCCTTGAATCCTCTTAGCACACTGCTGGAGAATTCAGGGCTAGGCTATCGGTTGAAGAGAGGTGGTCAGGTTATATCTCACCTCCTTTACATGGATGATCTGAAACTCTTTACCCCCACTAATCTGCAACTGATGGAGCTACTGAAGGTAACTGAAACATTCAGTAACGCCATCAGGATGGAGTTTGGTGTGGACAAATGTGCGGTCATGAATGTAAAGCGTGGAGAGATTATGGAATCCGTGGGAACTCAACTCTCGGATTCCATAAACCTGAGATCCCTCTCTCCAACTGAAACTTACAAGTATTTGGGTATGTCGGAAGCGTTAGGTGCGCGTGCCTATTATTAGTAAAAAAAAAAAAAAAAAAAAAGGTTTCAATGTTACTGACATGAAGCAATCGTTGAAGGAGCGCTTCTTTGGCCGCCTGAAGAAGGTATTCAATAGCTTTCTATCGGGCGGAAACAAGGTGCGCGCCTTCAACGGTTGGGTCATGCCAGTATTGATGTACTCTTTCGGCGTACTCAAATGGACTCAAACGGAACTTGACGCCCTGGATAGGCGGGTCCGTACACTGCTTACTGCGTATCGAATGCCCACGGTCGTCGGTATTGAGACTGTATATCCCGCGAAAGTGTGGAGGTCGAGGCTTTTTAAATGCTAAGACTCTCCACAATCGCGAGATATGCAGTCTTAGGGAATATTTCCTAGCTGTCGACGTGGGTATGCATCGAGATGTAGTGGCGGTGGACAAGGGACTCACCCCGCTCTTCTTGGCAAATGAGAACTGACGCAAACCTGCAGTGCTTGACACTAACGATCGCAGGGCGGTATGGCAGAGTAAGGAGCTTCACGGACGCTTTTTCCGGGCCCTACATGGGCCTGACGTAGACCAACTAGCGTCCGTAGCCTGGCTGCGTTTCGGTGATCTGTTTGGAGAAACCGAAGGTTTTGTTTGTGCAATTATGGACGAAGTTATCATGACGAATAACTACCGGAGATTTATTGTGAAAGACGGCACGGTCGACATATGTCGGGCATGTCACCGTCCGGGAGAATCAATTCGCTACATTGTCTCTGGTTGTTCTTGTCTAGCTAACGGAGAATACTTGCATAGGCACAACCTTGTAGCCAGGATTATCCATCAGCAACTTGCTCTGAAATACTCTCTTGTGGAGTCGGAGGTGCCATACTATAGGTATGCGCCCGACCCAGTTCTCGATAGTGGCAATATCACATTGTACTGGGATCGGTCCATCATCACTGACAGGACTATTGTTGCCAATAAGCCTGATATAGTGGTGGTGGACCGAATTGTGAGGCGTGCAATGATTGTAGACATAACCGTTCCACATGACGAGAACCTCGTGAAAGCCGAGAAAGACAAACAAATCAAGTAAAAAACTAGCATCGACAAATACTACTCACCTTTCACACTCACACGTATCACACACTCGCACACACCCCCGCACTTTCCACAAACTCCGTATATCTCATCAAAAAGAAGACTTAGCATGCTCTGAAATCACCTGCTTAGTAAGCCCCTCAGTCTGTCTTTTTACTGTTAGCTCACTAAACCTAGGGCTGCTACAATGGTACTGCGACTTTGATTATTCTATCCTAAAACTGAACCCTTTTGTAATTATAATTAAAAATGGATGATCTTACCATTATCAATAGTGAAGTTGAGCAAATTGCTGTCTTAAATTGCTATATTTGTTCCCCGGAAGCAAGTGATAGGTTTTTAAATTGTTCTCTCCATGATTTTATAATATTTCACACTAATATTCGTAGCCTTAATAGCAATTTTGATAATCTGGTGGTTTTTCTGAATAGATTAACGTATTTGCCTGACATTGTTATTCTGACTGAGTGCTGGTTAAGCAAATGCCCATCTACTCCCTTACTAACCGGCTACAACTCACACAATTCATCGTATAAAACACAAAATGAGGGCGTGGTTGTCTATGTGAGAGACTGCTATGTTTGCACTGTCGATACGCCCATATTTAGTGAGGCGAACGTACTTCTTCTTAAAATTTCAAATAAGATTGCTATTATCGCAATTTATCGTTCTCCTTCATACAGAGATTTGACTAATTTCCTTGGCAGCTTAGACAATTTGCTTGGTACTTTAAGTCAATTTCAAACTGTGTCTATTATTGGTGACATTAACCTCAACATTACACCTGGGAGCACCGACCCAAATGCTGATGAATACCTCAATCTTACAGCTTCGCATGCAATGCTGCCAGCCTACACTCTCCCAACTAGACTCTCGAACTGCCTTGACCATGTTATACTCCGCACTCAAAGCTCTACTACTACTCTAATCATTGATTCTCTCATCACGGACCACTCTCCTGTTATTATTTTTTGCAACCTCAATGTGAAAACTAGAACTTCCCCCCACACCAGATTAAAAATTGATTTGCCTCAGGTTGTAGACCAAATTAGCAGCATAGATTTTTCCTCAATCTTTCAGCATCACAACCCAAATGAAGCTGCTGAATCTCTTGTTTCTGTTTTGTCCTTAGCCATTAAATCACACTCACATGCTTCACAAGTGCCCAGCAGAAAGCGCATCATTAAGCCGTGGATTACTCCTGGCCTGCTGAAGTGCATACGTCACAGGGATAAGAAGCATCGGAAATTTAAAAAACACCCAGAAGACGAAACACTCAAATTGATTTTCCGTCGCTATCGCACCTTCTGCAACAATCTCTTGAAAAAAGTCAAGCGTGAATATGAACGTTCTGAATTTCAGCGGGCTAGTAATAACCCAAAAGCTACATGGAAAATTATCAAACGAATAGCAAACTTAGGCCAAAGCAGAGACTCGGCCTCTGAGCTGCTAAGCTGCTGTGCCGACCCGTCGCAGTCTGTGGACACAGTCAACGATTACTTTGCGAATGTTGGTGGACGTCTGGCGGCTGAGATCAAACACTCTGTCCTCTACAACTATCTCTCGGATAGTCGTTCCAACCTTGTGATTCCGGATGCTTCCATTCCATCCGCCCCACAATCAATGGCTCTTCACAGTGTGGATTATGCTGAACTGGTTAAAGACAGTTGTGCTGTTGGATATGACGGTATATCCTCCTCAATTGTGAAAGCAACAAGGCATATCATAATTCCGATCCTTGTTTTTATCTTTAATCTGTGCTTTTCAACAGGAACCTTTCCTGATGTCTTTAAAACTGCTGTTGTCCACCCTATATATAAGTCAGGAGACAAGAACAATGTCGTTAATTACAGACCCATTTCAGTGTTGAGCAAATCAAAGATATTTGAAAAGGTTATAAATCGTAGACTCACCAAATACTTAAGCAAATTTAACCTGCTTTCTAATAATCAGTTTGGTTTTAGGAGTGGAAAATCCACCGAAGATGCTGTACTGGAACTTACAGATACGATTATTAGCCATTGGGAAAACAGACATAAAACTATAGGCATCTACTTAGACCTATCCAAAGCCTTTGACACTGTCTCAATTCCCATACTTTTATCGAAGCTAGAGCACCTTGGTATTCGCGGGATGGCCCATGATCTCTTCAGGAGTTACCTTACAGGTCGTAAACAAGTTATAAAACTTGAAAACTTCCTAAGTAACCAGAAGACGATTACTTTCGGTGTCCCCCAGGGCAGTGTCCTGGGACCCCCACTTTTTCTTATATACATGAACGAGCTGTGTCAGTTATCCTTACCTAACTGTAAAATCATAGCTTATGCTGATGACACAGCTCTAATTGTTCATGGCCGGGACTGGACTGAAACTCGTCTCAATTCGGCGTTTGCCTTGAGCACTGTCATGAGGTGGCTGACCACAAATCTTCTCACTCTCAATGTCAATAAGACTAAATTTATCACATTTTCTACTGTGAAGTCAAGTCAGCCCCCTACACCGATTGAAATTCGTGCACACACCTGCCCAAGCTTGCACGCAAACTGTGGATGTAAACTGTTGGAAAATACTCCTTTTATCAAATATCTTGGAGTCACTCTTGATAGCTACCTGAAATGGAAGGAACATATTGCTTCAACTGTGGCTCGTGTGAGAAAACTCATATATATTTTTAAGAAGCTCAGAGGTGCGGCCGATTTCAGCTGTTTGTTGAACGTCTACTTTGCGCTCGCTCAGTCTGTTCTGGGGTACTGTGTAACGAACTGGGGTGGTGCCGGTAAAACGGTGATGCTACGGGTCGAACGAGCGCAGAGAGCTGTCCTGAAGGTGCTGGCAAGGAAGCCGATCCGATATCCTACATCCTCTCTATATACCCTCTGCCAAGTCCTCACCGTCAGACAGCTATTTATCCTAAAAACTATCCTTCGCAAACACAGCCAACTTAAGTTTGATACCAAATTCTGTTCCACACGCCGCTCGAATAGGGTTTGTAACACCGAGTCTCGTAGTACCGTAGCTGCAAGTCGTCACTTCAAACACATTAGTTCTAAAATGTATAACAAGTTAAACAAAAGCCTACACATCTACCCATTAATCAAGAGTAAATGCAAAAAAAAACTTGACACCTGACTAAAATCACAAAATTATGATGAAACAGAGAAACTCGTGGAAGTGTAAAAATACACACACCCCAACATAACCACACACAACAGACATGCCACAATCACCACAACATACATGCATAACTCATTACTCATACACACCCACCCATTCACCCTACAGAAACACTCACCACTCTAACTCAACGTCAAAATACATCCCAATCATAGATCATAGACTGCTTATTTTTATCTTGCTTGTTTTTAACTTTTACCTGTCTAACACTTTTTGTATGGAACATCATTCCATTCTGTACTTGGAGAAGGGCGTTGTTAGCTGCGCTACAGTTTATACTTTTGCAGCTATCATCGTTTTACCTGTTGTACTTAGTCATGTGTTATTGTTCCAAAATAAACTTTTATTATTTATTATTTATTATATTGACTTGGCTCGCGAGGTTGTCGACATGTGGGAAGTGGACTCCGCAATCATTGTACCGATAGTCGTATCGGCCAATGGCTTAATAGCCACGAGCCTCGACCAACACCTTAGGAGGCTCTCGTTGGGCAGCTGGATCAAGGGCTTGATTCAGAAAGCGGTACTTCTGGACACGGCTCGCATTGTCAGGAGGTTCCTTTCTCTGGAGCCCTGACCACCGGTAGCTTGGACCCTGTTCCCGATATCGGTGGGATACTATTTTTATATTTTTAAATGTTTTTTTAATTATTTTAATCAAATATTTAAAAATATAATATGTATTTATAGTAAAATGAATAAAGGAGATAATAAAAAATATCCGCAAGGCAGTTTTGTGGCGAACTGTTGGGCACTAGCGACCCCACGGACCTGATCTCCGGGGAGAAGTCTTGTTCCTCATTTCCGGCTTGCCTTTATTGGCTGGCCGGAGTTAACACTGACGAGGAATAGAGCTCCCACCTCATTCTTGCCTTGATCGGCCGGTCTGAGTGGAGATTCGCAAGAGCAAACGTGCTCAGGAGAAGGACGTATAATCCAGTAAGGTGCTGGTAGGGATCTTGACCGTATTTCCGGGATTGTCCTGATAGCTGTGGTATACCTCTCCACTCCTCTAGCACCTCAGGATATGTTGCCCCCTTGGCGCTACGTTACTTTGTGCTAGCGACCCTTTTCGGGGGGGCCATTTATTGAGTGTGCAAGTCCTCCCCTCCTATTATTTCCCCTGCTATTTTAAAGCTGTTTTAATTGTCAATGGTCAGGCAGGGGTCAATAGTTCTTCCATAGTCAACGATTATTAGTCCACTTAACCAGCCAAACCCATAGCGTTTCATCTTTTGTTTCCATATTCTGCAATAGTCCTGCTCCAACCGGGGATTGTCCTTGGCTATACTTTCACAGTGCATACAGGGATCATCGTCGGTTGATGTCCCATTCCATTTGAAATATCTAAAGAGGCCTCTGCGAGTTGGCTTCGGCCCCTCGTACGCCTACCAAAGGACCGGGTCTCCAGGGACCCGAGAAAGTCAAAAACATAATAATAATAATGTTTTATTGTCAGGCAACTAAGACCCATACAAAATATACACAATATAATATTACATACAAATAAACTAATACACATAAAAATCACAAAAATTAAAACTTAATACTTATATTCTACAACAGACAGGGTTGTTATTATGAGATGCCCCATTATTGTGCTCTCACCAAGCCTGTCAGCTGTCAGCTTCGAACAAAAGGACCTAAATGATCAATATGTATAGTATGGAATGGTTGTTCAACCTTCTCAATGGGATGCAATTTACCTGACTTTCTCCCAGTTGGTATTTTAGAGTGGGCACATTCTAAACACGACTGAACATACTTTTTGGTGAACCGGCTCATCTTAGCGAACCAGTAATTATTTTTAATTATTTCTTATGCTTTATCAAGACCGAAATGTCCAATTTCATCATGGTTCGACTTCAAAATTTGCCATCGAACGCCTTTCGGTACAACCCAACGATCACCACTATCCGTTTTTCTGTATAATAATCCCCTTTTAACAACAAAATTATATTAAATTTCTATAACATTGACATTTTCTTTAGGAGATGTCTGTCTACTATAAAATGCTACGGCAATAAAAGGAACCTCTTTATTTGCCCTCTGCATCAAGATTCCGGCAACCCCGACTTTAGACGCGTCTGTATGCAACTGTGTTTCGAATTTGGGATTATAAAACGCGAGAATGGGTCGTTTAACAAGTTCTGTTTTTAGATTAAAAAATGCAGATTCCTGCGCGTCTCCCCAACACCATTTAGAATCCTTTTTCAAAAGCTGTGTTAATGGTTTCGCGATAACTGAAAAACCTCATAAATTTTCGAAAGAAACTCACTAATCCCACAAACTGTCTAATCTTATGTTGGTCTGTTGGTCTGGGAAATTGATCCACGGCTTCGGTTTTCTTTTTGCCTGGTTTTACTCCGGACTCACTTACTTCAAAACCTAAATAATCTATAGACTATGTTAATAGAATATGTTTTAGAAAATTACATTTTGATAAATTTAGTGTGATCCCGGAAGTTCGGAAAAGGCTCAGTATATCATGTAGTCTTTGCAACCCTTCTTCTATTGTTCTGGATGGTATAATTACATCATCCATATATGCAAACGCTTCCTTGAATCTCGCGTTCCCCAAAACACTATTAACAGATCTTTGAAATGTTGATGGCGCATTAACGAGCCCAAATAGCATGCGGTTAAATTCGTAATGACCATCTGGGGTTACAAAAGCGGTCAAATGCTTTGCCAATTCTGCCATTGGTATCTGATAATAACCGGATGCGAGATCCAGAGAGGAAAAATATTTATGACCTGATAGGTTATCTAATTGATCATCTATACGGGGTAGAGGATAGTGTTCTTTGACAGTCTTTTTGTTTAGTGCCCTAAAGTCAATACAAAGACGATAGTCACCGGTCTTTTTGCGTACTAATACAATTGGGGATGCGTAACTTGATGATGACTGTCTAATTATTCCTGAGTCAGTCAAATCTTTTATCATTTCGCGAACTACGTGCCTTTCTGAATGGGATAATCGTTACGGTCTATACACCACTGGCGTGGTATCACTAAGGTTTATGTTCATTTCTGTAACACTTATACACCCTAACTCTTTAATCGAAAAGGCGAAACAGTCCCTAAACTCATTTAGCAACTCAGTTAATTTGGTTCTTTTGAAATTCTTAAAACTGTTTTATTATTAGTAGAATCTTTGGGGCCTGGACAACTATCAGCTAAGTGCCCTACTTGATGACATTTATTACAACGCTTGATTGGTAGTTTGCACTTGAAATATGGATGCCCCTCTTCACCACAATTATAGCATTTAGTAAGCCTATAGTTCCTATTGTTCCTATTATCATGATCATTTTGAGGTACTTTTAATGTCTTAGACTGTTTGCTATCAACGTTGCCCGCCTGCTGGGAGGAATTTGGCTTGTTAAACTTCTTTGTCACTTTTTATGTTTCTGAGATAAACTAATAATTTGTCAGGTTCCGTGAACTGTGTAGCTTCTGCACTTGTTCTGACAGACCTGTCCTCAATCCCAAACAAGATCCAATCTATTGCATTTTTACAGTGTATATTACAACGATTCAATAAAACAACCTTTTGGTAAAAATATTCTTCTAAAGACTCGCCAAAATCAGCCCTACAGGCCAGCATTTCCGTTAATAGCTGACCATAGTTCTGGTCACTTGGAAATGCCAATTTTAATTTACGCTGCCATTCAGCCCATGAAAACAGAAGGCTGGGTAAGCCTTGATACCATTTCTGAGCCAATCCCGCTAATTTAGGAAGAGCATAGTGGATTGTCTGTCTTTCAGTCCAATTGTAAATCTGAGCACATTCATTTATTTTACTTATCCATGTTTCTATTATTTGAGTTCGTTTACTGGGATCAAATTCTGGTATCACATTCAAAACCGGAAAACGTTCACTACCTCCGTCTGCTTTCATGGTCTGCATGAACTCTTTAAAAACCGAAACTAAAATGTTTGTATTAGTATCTGCATTTTTTAAAGAATCAAAAGGAGTAACCACTGCCGCTGGTGTTGTGCCCGAACGCGATGCTCCTGCTATATCATGACTATGTCTTTGCAGCATGTCATGATTGCAGGATGCTTCGCGACCATGAGCCACCTCACGACCTGGCGTAACATCACGCGTCGCAGCTCGACCCCCATCACGCATCCACGAAGCATGGCGCGATCGCGACGCATCACGCGTCTCATCACATGATGCATCACGCGTCGCATCACGCATCCGCGAAGCATGGCGCACACGCGACGCATCACGCACACGCGACGCATCACGCGAACGCGACGCATCACGCACACGTGACGCACCACGCGATCGCGGCGCATCGCGAGACACATCATGCGTCCCATCACGTGACGCATCACGCGCCTCATCACGCACTTGCGATGCAACTTGCACCCGTGACGCATCACGCGATCGCGGCGCATCGCGAGACACATCATGCGTCCCATCACGTGACGCATCACGCGCCTCATCACGCACTTGCGATGCAACTTGCACCCGTGACGCATCACGCGATCGCGACGCAGCACGCGTCTCACCACGCACCCTCGACGCATTACACATTTGTGTCACATCACGCGTCGTGGCATGCGGTGTATAACGCGTCGCATCACGCGATGCATGTCGCGTAGACGCACGCGTAGCTTCACGCGCAGTTGCATCACGCGTCGCAGAATGTTGCCTTGAACCATGACTGCTGTGATATGCCTTGCGATCCCTTGATTCGCTCGTTCTTGATTCACTCGACTCGGCACGGTTGCGGCGAGTTTTGCGACGTCTCCGCACAGCAGGCTCCGAGCCACTTGGTGAAGAGTCATATGATTCTCTTGTATGTTGTCGAGACTTTCTTTTGCGAGTCATGATTGCTGGAAATATATAATTTACAAAAAGTTAATGTTCTTTAATTTAATATTTACCTAAGAAAATCGTTACATAACCATATTTCTAATATTTTAATAATCTTTAATTATTAGACAACAGGAGAAAAGAAAAGAAAAAAAAAAAACAGCAAACAAAAATAAATGTTGAACCAGTTCAGCTAGAATGCTATTAATCACTCATTCATCAGCAATCAAATGTTCTTCTTTTAAACCATTGTTAAGTAAAGAAAAGCATTTTCATTTTCTAGAGGAGAGAGAATAAAATTAAGCAACTGAATTTAATAATTTTAGATATTTCTACGTACCTTTTATGGGCGTTCAGTTCTTCACCGAGGGCGATTATTGATCGCTATCCCGATTATATACCACTTCTGAACTATAAAAGTCCAAGAAAATTAAAACAATTTGTCTGAATATCACTCACACAATATTTATTTAGATTTCTACAATATCACTTAATACTTGTGCGCGCTTCAACTGCTCGATGTCGAATGCTCAACGATCGTGTGCACTACTTCCCACCACGTGTTATTTTTATACCGGAAACGGTCTAGGTTGACATTTATAATAAAACGTGGGGTACAACCGGAAGTAGTGCATGCGATAACACTTAATTTTATAATTAATGTTAACAGTTTTTAAATATTGTTTTTAATTTTAAATACACGTTTAAATTATATAAATGTCTATGATTGATTAAATTAAATATCCAAAATTGTTAAGCGATTCCGGAAATCGAACTACAGAAGAAAGAGTTTCTAACATTATGCAACATTTACGCGCAGTCTGAAGCCCGGCAAGTGCAGAAACTGATAGGAGAAATGGAACTGGGAGATCAAAAACCATCGCAGCTGCTGCGGAAAATGAAAGACCTGGCACGAGGAAAAGTCACTGATGAAACATTGAGACATGGAGATCTTGGCTTCGGTAGCGGACAAAATAATGGAAACAATTACGACAAAAGATAATATTAGCAAAATAGATGCACCTAAAGAAACGACCGACATAATCGCCGAAATAAGAAGTCTAGGGGAACCCATCATGGGTTTGGAGAGCTGTAACTCAAGACCGAAGTACAACAACTGGGGAAGACAAAATTACAGATCAAGATCGCAAAACCGCAGCACCAGCAGACGACGAACCCCGCAAGACCCAAATTGGCTTTGCGTATAGCACTTTCGCTTCGGACAACGCGATAACAATTGCGTGGACCCATGCAACTGGAACAAGCAAAGAGGGAACAAGCCGGAAAACTAGAAGCGGGGCGGAGAGTGGCGGAGATCTGCGCTCGAAGAGTGTACCACCGCCCAAGTGTAATGGACGTAAATACAGGTATACAATTCCTAATTGACAGTGGCGCAAATGTATCGGTATACCCGCGTAATCTCGTGAGTGTAAATACTGCATCAAAAGAGTGTGAACCCAATAAGTATAAATTGTTCGTGGCGAACGGCACACAAATAGAAACATATGGACTAATAACAAAAAAACTATTACAATACCGGCATGTAATATGTGTTTTGTCAATCCATGAAAAAAAGAGGTGAGATAAAACCTGACCACCACCTCTCTTCAACCGATATCCTAGCCCTGAATTCTCCAGCAGTGTGCATAGAGGATTCAAGGCTAGACCAAACCAAAGCGGACTCAAACTATCGCCCTGAAATATACCCCGCTCAATCTTTATCGGTTCGCTAGTTTTCTGGATATTTCGATATCCTGGATTGCGAAAGACTGTCCTCCATTGCCTCATTCACGACATCAGGAAGGTGCGTAGCGTTGTATCAATTTTATACAATTCTAGCACCCTCATGAGCCATATATGAGGCACAGAGTCATAGGCCTTCTAATAGTCTATCCAGCATGTCAACAGATCCTTTCGGGAACGCCGAACCTGTTGGCTAATGGCCATATCTATGAGGAGCAGCTCCTTAGTACCGCGGGACCCATTCCTACATCCATTCTGAAGGCAGACATAATCGAGTTGCTGTCTATATGAGTGTTAATTTTGGCTCTTAAAATGGATGTAAGAACCTTATAGACCGTCGGTAGGCACGTGATCGGTCTATAATTTTTGGGTTTCGCGTTGCTACCAGATTTGTGAAGCAGGTGGGTAACTCCTGTTGTAAGAAACTCGGGTAGCAAGCCGGTATCCAAGGCAGTCTGGTACTGAAATGCCAACCGAACGTGCGACTTTTGTAGCCACTTAATCCAAAAATTGTGCAGTCCGTCCGGTCCTGGAGATTTTCAATTAGGCAATGGATGAACTGCACGAGCTACATCTTGGAAGTTGGTTGTGATTGCCCCCATTTCTGGTATTGAATCGCACGCTCGTTCGACCTCTCTAGTCCAACCACCTTCGGTATGACTGACAGGCACCGATCAGATGCTGCGCCAGAACGAACACATGGCATAATCATCCGGCAAGCGCGTGTCAGTCACACCGTGGTCCGGTCGCTCCCAAGCTCTGTAAGCCCACTTTTTATTACTCTGAAATGTGTGATTCTGGGTGTATCGCTCCACGCGCCGCTTATACCTCCGAATACGATTTGCCCATGCATACACCTTCTGCTTCAGGAAGTCGATGCGCTCTGTGACCCGGGACAAATACTCTCGGGGACTAATATTAGTCCCCGAAAACGCCCGTCTCACAAAGCGCATCACTCTTGGGCGAGTGTTGCCCTCCCTGAAGCAAACTAGTTTGCCGATGAGTGCTCTGGCCCCACCAATACGACGCTCGATCCTGCACTGCCAAACCGGCACGGCTTGTTTTGGTCGTATAGCCCTGTGATCAGCAAATTTGACAAAATAGCTTGACAACTACGAATCCAGAGCAGCCACCAGCGCCCTATTCTTGTTATGCATGTGCAAACGAGGTAAGCGTGGCCTAAGTTCAGGCAGCATGTAACGTTACTCCCGAATAGCACACTCCAAAGCTCTTCTCAATTCGTCATTGCACTGGGTACTTACATTTGTAACCCTGTCACTACTCTCCTCGTCAACATGGCTGGGAATTTGGTGAGACTGTCACACACTCTGCGACGAGGGGGCAATGGTACGGCTACTCAGTTCAGCTCGGAGGCGATCAAGTGCAGTATCATCATACGTTGACTGCTGGCTCAAGCACCTGAAACAAAGAGAGCATCCGAACACGATACGCGGTCAGGCTGTTTCCTCCCTCTGTAGCCCCAAAGTATGCGCGTATCACATTTTCATTTATGGAACGTGTCCATTGCATACGCTGCACACTTCCGCCGCGAGCTGGGACCCTGTCAGAGGCCGGTGGGCCTCGAGGTCCTAAGCCGTCCGGCGGCCAGCGTCCTCTTTGCCGACAAGCTGGTGGTGGCGTCGTGGGCGGCGAGAAGTACTCGTCGCTGAAACATGTCTATAAATTTTTCGTAAAATATCTGTAGAAAATTTTTTCCTTGTCACTTTAGTTGACAGTCGAGCCACAGATTATTAAATTTAACTATTTTTTATTTATTTATTATTTTATTTCCTTTATTCAATAAATTAACCTACCAATTACATTTTTAAATGTTAAAAAAATAATAATTATAAAAACATTTAAAAATATAATAAATAGTAGCCCACCGGTACCGGGAACAGGGTCCAAGCTACCGGCGGTCAGGGCTCCAGAGAGAGGAACCTCCTAACAATACGAGCCGTATCCAGAAGTACCGCTTTCTGAATCAAGCCCTTGATCCAGCAGCCTAACGAAAGCCTCTTGAGGTGTTGGTCGAGGCTCGTGGCTATTAAGCCATTGACTGATACGACTATCGGTACAATGATTGCGGAATCCACATCCCACATGTCGACAACCTCACGAGCCAAGTCAATATACTTGATTTGTTTATCTTTCTCGGCTTTCACGAGGTTCTCGTCATGTGGGACGGTTATGTCTACAATCATTGCACGCCTCTCGATTCAGTCCAACACCACTATATCAGGCTTATTGGCAACAATAGTCCTGTCAGTGATGATGGACCGATTCCAGTACAATGTGATATTGCCATTATCGAGAACTGGCGGTATACTGAGCGCATACCTGTAATACGGCACCTCCAACTCCACAAGAGAGTATTTCAGAGCAAGTTGCTGATAGATAATCCTGGCTACAAGGTTGTGCCTATGCAAGTATTCTCCGTTAGCTAGACGAGAACAACCAGAAATAATGTGGCGAATTGGTTCTCCCGGACAGTGACATGCCCGACATATGTCAACCGTGCCGTCCTTTACAATAAATTTCCGGTAGTTCCTTGTCATGATAACTTCTTCCATAATTGCTCAGACAAAACCTTCGGTTTCTCCAAAAAGATCACCGAAACGCAGCCAGGCTACGGACGCTAGTTGGTCTACGTCGGGCCCATGTAGGGCCCGGAAAAAGCGTCCGTGAAGTTCCTTACTCTGCCATACCGCCCTGCAATCGTTAGTGTCAAGCACCGAGGGTTTGCGCCAGTTCTCATTTGCCAAGGAGAGCGGGGTGAGTCCCTTGTCCACCGCCACTACATCTTGATGCATACCCACGTCAGGAAAGCAACAGCTAGGAAGTATTCCCTGAGACTGCATATCTCGCGATTGTAGAGAGTCTTAGCATTTAAAAAGCCTCAACCTCCACACCTTCACGGGATATACAGTCCGACGACCGTGGGTGGTGCATTCGATACGCAGTCAGCAGTGTACGGACCCGCCTATCCAGGGCGTCAAGTTCCGTTTGAGTCCATTTGAGTACGCCGAAAGAGTACATCAATACCGGCATGACCCAACCGTTGAAGGCGCCTTGTTTCCGCCCGATAGATAGCTATTGAATACCTTCTTCAGGCGGCCAAAGAAGCGCTCTTTCAACGATTGTTTCATGTCAGTAATTTTGATACCTAACGCTTCCGACATACCCAAATACTTGTAAGTTTCAGTTGGAGAGAGGGATCTCAGGTTTATGGAATCCGAGAGTTGAGTTCCCACGGATTCCATAATCTCTCCACGCTTTACATGCATGACCGCACATTTGTCCACACCAAACTCGATCCTGATGGCGTTACTGAATGTTTCAGTTCCTTTCAGTAGCTCCATCAGTTGCAGATTAGTGGGGGCAAAGAGTTTCAGATCATCCATGTAAAGGAGTGAGATATAACCTGACCACCTCTCTTCAACCGATAGCCTAGCCCTGAATTCTCTAGCAGTGTGCTAAGAGGATTCAAGGCTAGACAAAACCAAAGTGGACTCAAACTATCGCCCTAAAATATACCCCGCTCGATCCTTACCGGTCCGCTATTCCTCTGGATATTTCGACATCCTGGATAGCGAAGGACTGTCCTCCATTGCCCCATATACGACATCAGGAAGGTGCGTAGCGTTGCATCAACTTTATACAATTCTAGCACCCTCATGAGCCATGTATGAGGCACCGAGTCATAAGCCTTCTTATAGTCTATCCAGCATGTTGACAGATCCTTTCGGGAACGCCAAACCTGTTGGCTAATGGCCATATCAAAAAGGAGTAGCTCCTCAGTACCGCGGGACCCATTCCTACATCCATTTTGAGAGGCAGACATGATGTTGTTGTTGTTAATGTGACTATTAATCTTTGCCCTCATAATGGATTTAAGAACTTTATAGACCGTCGGTAAACACGTGATCGGTCTTTAATTTTTAGGTTCCGCAGTACTACCTGATTTATGGAACAGGTGGGTTATTCCTGTATTTAAGAACTGGGGTAGCGACCCAGACTCTAAGGCAGACTGGAATTGAGATGCGAAGCAAGCGTGCGATGTCGTAAATCATTTAATCCAGAAATTGCCCCCATTTCTGGTATCGGATCGCACGCGCGCTTGACCTCCCGAGTCCAATTGCCCTCGGTATGACTGACAGGAACCGACCAGATGCTGCGCCAGAATGAACACATAGCATCATCATTCGGCAAGCGCGTGTCAGTCACACCTTGGTCCGGTCGCTCCCAATCCCTATATACCAACCTTTCATTACTTCGGAATGTGCGATTCTGGGTGTATCGCTCCACTCGCCGCCTGTACCTACGAATACGGCTTGCCCATGCATACACCTTCTGCTTCAGGAAGTCGATGCGCTCTGTGACACGAGATATACTACTCTGTCAAGAAAGTACCGGGAAAAGATCAATAATACACAAAATGTCTGTTATTCATCCAAATTTATTTTATCACCTTCAAAGTATCCTCCTTTAGAAACGATACACTTGCGCCAACGAATAATCCATTCATCAAAAAATTTTTTAAACGCTGCTTCCGGAATTGAGTTGAGTTCTCGCCGCGAATTCTCCTTTATGTCTTCTATCGATTAAAAACGGTTCAGTTGGAAGGCGCCACTCCGAAGCTTGTTGACTAGTTTGCATGTCAAACTCGTAAACCCACGTCTCGTCACCAGTAACAATGCGTTTCATGAATGTTGGGTCCCAACTGACTCGTTTTAGCATGTCCTCAGCGACTTTCAAGCGATTGAGTTTTTGGAGAAAATTCAGATCTTTTGGGACTAGCCGAGCAGCAACATGTTTCATACCCAAATGATTAGTTAAAATGGTACGGATCGACTCGTGAGATACAGAAAGTTCGGCGGCTATCTCTCTCAGAGTTGAATGGGGATTTTCAGTCACTATTTCCTTCACTTTTGCGATGTTAACTTCAGTTAACATCGCAAAAGTGAAGGTCGTTGGGGAGGGGTCGTCATTGGGGAGTTGACGTTTGACGTCTGTGTCGGAGCGGTCCTGTCGTAATCAATTTGAAAAAATAAATGTAAACAACTCGTTTTTTTGCATAATTGTTATTTATTGGTACACATTGTGAGAAGTTACGTGACATTTGTTGGAGTGGACATTAAATAGTGAGTTTAAAGGACGTATTGCTACCGAAAACATTACAGTGATTTGGCAACAATTAAAGTCAGTACCCTCTAATTTCCGCAATTAGAGCGAGCTGCTTACTTTGCATCAGCGCCATCTGTCACTTTTGTGGATAACGACTGATAGATCCATATTTGGATCCCCACTGGCGCCATCTAGCTTCCTGCCCCCGGATCACTTACATAACAAGTTGCCTCAATTTAAATCCACCATGCCAGGTATCAACTGCGGTGGTTGCGGTCGCTTTGTTTCGTCGTCGGAGGGCGCTAAATGTGGAAAATGTCAGGCTCACTATCACAGGGTTTGTGTTGGCATCCCGTCAAAGACAGCACCACATGTGAACTGGCGCTGTCCCGAATGCACAAAAGGTCTCGCCCGGGATAACAGGGCTGAGACCCCAGTTAGAGGCGCATCGGAGAGCTCCGCGAAAAAGCCAGGAATCGTGGAGCAAGTATGTACACCGAAGAATCCCGCGGTCAGCTCCAAATCTGTTAGCCCAGTTAGATATGCCACCCCTCCGTCGAGCAACACTACAGCCGATGTCACTTCGCAGATTGTTCCTCTTGATTTGAACCCGATTATGGAGGAATTGCGAGCGATGCGCGCCGAGGTACAGGCTTTCAGGAAGGAGATGGAGCTGGAGATGATGGGGCTCAAAGCCTCTATGGGTGCCTGCAACAAGCGCATTGATGGGTTAGAGGCACGGTTGGACGCTTTGGAAAAGCGAGCCCCGTCCGGTCCAGACTCTGTGGCGGTCGACGGGATCGTCGAGGATTTAAGGCGGGAGCTCAACGACAGGGACCAGGATCTTTTGGCCAATGACGTTGAGATCTCAAACATACCGGAGGTAGTTGATAACCCGAGCCACATCGTGCAGGTCATCAGCACGAAGCTGGGGGTCACCCTCGAGGAGCGCGACATAGTCAGTGCTGAGCGGGTTGGCGGCAGGCAGCTCAACGCGACTAGTTCGACGGGAGCAACAGAGTCTCGCCCGCGCACTATTGTCGTGCGGCTGGCGCGACGTGATCTGCGCGACAAGCTGCTTGCGAGCGCGCGGGTGCGGCGTGGGGCGACGACGGCCGACCTCGACATGCCTGGCCCGGCCCGGCGGTTTTATGTCAACGAGCGCCTCACGAAGACAAACCGCCAGTTGTTTCGGAAGGCACGGGACGCTGCTGGCCTCTGTGGCTGGAGGTTCGTGTGGACCAAACGCGGCCGCATTCTCGCCAGAAGGAAGCCCGAAGACTCAACCCACAGAATTCGCTCCGAAGAAGACATCACTCGCGTGTTTGGATCTGTCAATGATACAGTCTAATTATTACTTGGTGCTAATTTTATCTTTACATTTTTATGTGTTTGTGTTGATTTTTGTTACTGGGGAAGATATGCGTCGCTGCTATTTGCATTGCGCGTGTAACCATAGATCGACGTCAGGTGTGTATAGAAAGGTTTTAACTGTATATCTATATATTTACATACTTATCCTATTTATACTACACAATATTGTTTCATTATACATACTTATCCTATTTATACTAAGGCTCCGATCGACGTCATGCTTAACGCCGGCTGTCGCTGAAAACCAGCGCTGTGGCTCTGTCTCGCACACGAGCCCCAGCATTATGCTGAGCGATGGCCGTTTTGCGCGAATATGACGCATATCTTCCCAATTTTTTTTTTTTTATAATTAAGTATTAGTATATTTCTATTTTATTTTTTTGGTATGCGTCATGCTTGGCGCAAATAAACGCTTTTTCTTTCTTTCTTTCTTTCAGTTGCAGACGTTGACGGCCTACCAGAGCGAGGCAAATCTTCCATCACATCTCGACCGCTTTTGAACGCTTTGAACCACTCATAAGTACGAGTTTTTGATAATTTCGATTCACCGTAAGCCTTCTGTAACATTTTCAGTGACTCCGAACACGAAATTCCATTGGCGATGCAAAATTTAAGACAAACTCTTAGTTCGATATTTTTGTCCATTATGAAATTCGCAATGCACACTATATATGATATTACTAAAACCAGCACTGTATTTAATATAAATAACAGATGCAACTCAAACTCCGCGCCAAAATGGAAAACAGTTGTGCCAATCTAACAACTACAAAAAAACAAAAATTTGAATTTGGAACCATAAACAAATCATCCATTCCCGATACTTTTTTGACTGAATGTATAATCTCAGGGATTGACATCAATCCCCGAAAACGCCCATCTCACAAAGCGCATAACTCTAGGGAGTGTGTTGCCCTCCCTGAAGCAGATCAGTTTACCGATTAGCGCTCTGGCCTCACCAATACGACGCTCGATCCTGCACTGCCAAGCTGGTACGGCTGGTTTTGGTCGTGTAACTCTGTCATTGGTTATTTTTATTTTGACATGAGCTACACGACATGCCGCTACAGCCGCGCAGTACATGATCGAATGTGCATCGGTGAGGTTATCACAGTTATCGAAATAGCTTGACAACTGCGAATCCAGAGCCGCCACCAGCGCCCTTTTCTTGTTATGCATGAGAAAACGAAGTAAGCGTGGTCTAAGTTCAGGCGGCATGTAGCGGTATTCCCGAATAGCACACTCCAAAGTACTCCTCAATTCGTCATTGCACTGGGTACTTACGTTTGTAACCCTGTCATTACTCTCCTCGTCAGCGTGGCTGGGCAATTGGGTTGACGATGCTGGTGCCACAGTTTGCGACGGAGAATCAATTACTTGGCTACACATTTCAGTGCGGAGGCGATCAAGCACACTATCATCCAACATACGGTTACGCTGGATGACGCGCACCTGATCCGACAGTCGTTGGGCCGATACGCTGACAGCTGGTTCAAGTACCTGAAATAGAGAGAGCATCCGACCACGGTACGCAGTCAGGTTAGTTCCTCCCTCTGTAGCCCCAAAGTATGAGCGTATTACATTTTCATTTGTGGTTTGAGTCCATTTTATACGCTGCACACTTCCACCGATAGCGGGAACCCTATCAGAGACCGGTGGGCCTCGAGGTCCTAAGCTGGCCGGTGGTCGGCCTCGTCCGCGCCGACGCGCAGGTGGTGGTGTCGTCGGCGACGAGAATAGTGTTCGTCGCTCGAGCTCGACGCAACTGCAGCTACCGGAATCTCTCTCTCTTCAAATTAAAATCGATAAAAATACGGTATGAAAAATTTCTCACGTCAGTTGGCTTGACAGCCGAGCCACAGATTATTATTATTATTAAATTTTACTTTCTAAAGAAAGAATCTTTGTTGTTGTTTTCTTCAAATAGAAAAACCGTGTTTGAAATTAAAAAATAAAACTATTTTTAAGTAACAAAAATTGAGTAATTAATCAGAATGTAATTGTAACAGGAATTTGATAGGAAGAAAAAAACTGTTAAACCAAACTTAAACAACAATCCTACTAATATTATAAATGTGAAAGTTTGTGTCTCAATCAGGCCAAAATGACTGAAGGGATTTGGATGGAATTTGGCACACGTAAAGTTTTCATCCTGGAATCAAACATAGGCTACAAAGGTTGGTTGACGAGATGAGCTTCAAGCGGCGCGTGGCGCGCTGGCGGCGCGGCGCGCTGCTGCTGCACGCCACCGCCACGACGAGCGCGCGCCTGCGCGCGCGCGCACACACGCGGCGTGAGTACGTGACCGGTGCGCTGCGACGCGGCGCTCCAGACTGGGCGGCTACCGGTGCGCAGCGTCCGCGTCGGTGCCCCCGCGCAGCAGCAGCGCGCCACGCCGCCAGCGCGCCACGCGCCGCCGCGCCGCTCGAAGCTCATCCCGTCATACTCGCTCAGCCTGAGGACCGAACATGACTAAGTGTTACCTACATAGCCCGCTATAGGTACCAGAAGACCAGAAACATTTCAAAGTAATATTTCGACAGGAATTGTGAGCGCAAAGATAAATTAGGCCATTTTTTTTTCTTTTAAGAGTAGAACAGAATAAGCATGTGGAAGTTTTCTCCGGGCTGGAATCGAGAGCACTAAAAAATCACAAATATCGGAAGTCCATAAATATATCAAAGTATTGTTTGTGCTGTAATTGAGAGCGCTAAAGATTGGCAAGTAACAAGAAGAGCAAAACACGTGAAAGTATTTTTAGGCTGAAAATGAGAGCGCTAAAGATTCGCAAGTACCAGGTGACCAGAAGAAATGTTTCAAAGTGTGTTTTAGATTGGAATTATGTGCGCTAAAGATTCAAACGAGCCAGGAGATCGGAAACAACATGTCAAAGTATTTTTTGAGAAAACTTCGACATGTTTATTCTGTTCTACTCTTAAAAGAAAAAAATGGCCTAATTTATATTTGCGCTCACAATTCCTGCCGAAATAATACTTTGAAATGTTTCTGGTTTTATAGTAGCTAATTGTGAATCTTTAGTATCTCACAATTCCAGCGCGTAATCTCGCTCACAATTCCAGCGCCAGAAATATTTCGACATGTTTCTGGAGTCCTAGGAAGGGGACGCGAGGCACGACGGGGCCCCACTCATACAAGTAACTACGCACATGACCGGGGGACGCGTCACGCGAGGCACGACGGGGCCACCCACTCATACAAGTAACTACGCACATGACCGGGGGACGCGTCACGCGAGGCACGACGGGGCCCCACTCATACAAGTAACTACGCACATGACCGGCGATCAAAGTGCAGGCGTTTATTTTTGACGACCAATTCTTTTATCCGGTGACATTTCATCTAATTTTGAGTGGTTACCAAAACGCTTCTAAAAAGGTGAGTATTTAGATTACTACTATAGTTTTTTTAATGTGTATTAATACTAACACCAACTATTGATATGTTTTGAGCAAAATTACTCTGACCTTGAAATTATTTTTTTGTTTGTTATTTAAAATTCGGTTAGACATGGGGGCATAATGGGGACATGACTGTGGGGCACAATGGGGTACCCCTGTATGGTTTAGTTATTTGATGATATTACAATAAGATTATTTATTTAGTTTTTGGTATATAGAAATGGTATGGTCTGTAGAAAGCATGAAACACGCAATTGATGAAGGTTACAGAAAAGCAGCTCAATTGCACGGTGTTCCACAGACCACATTGGAGCGTCACGTCACAAAAATAAGGAAGGGCGAAGTATCTCTCAATTTAGCTCCAGGTAACTTTAAACCGGTATTTTCCAATCAAGAAGAAGAGGAGCTTGTAAGGCCTTGCACTGGGTACCCCATACTGCCCCTACCCCGGGGCACGATGGAGTTTTCATACAGGTTTTGTAAAATTAAAATTAAAAATATTATTTTATTTTTTACTTCACCAAATTCGGTGCCAAATGATGAATTAATCAGTAACAGTAAGTTGTCATTGGTTTTCATAATAACATATTTTATGTTTATTTATTATTGTTTATTTCCCATAACGTTCCCGTTATGGGAACGTCCCCC
The DNA here is from genome assembly GCA_950371165.1 of Lacanobia oleracea. Taxonomy (NCBI): domain Eukaryota; kingdom Metazoa; phylum Arthropoda; class Insecta; order Lepidoptera; family Noctuidae; genus Lacanobia; species Lacanobia oleracea. Next base: position 25,856,328 of record OX493403.1, read on the forward strand.
CCTACTTGTAAATCATTAGCGCTCATAATTTCAACCAAAGTAATAATACTTTGACATATTTCTGGTCTCCTGTTATTTGCGAATCTAAAGCGTTCGTTTTTTCAGCCCGGAAAAATATTTCTGTAAGACTCTTGATAAAAAAACGAAAAGAAATTCTAGCCCAAAATTACTTTTACATCGTTCTGTTACATCTCCTGGTACTTGTGAATCTTTACATCGTTCTGTTACATCTCCTGGTACTTGTGAATCTTTACATCGTTCTGTTACATCTCCTGGTACTTGTGAATCTTTACATCGTTCTGTTACATCTCCTGGTACTTGTGAATCTTTAACGCCTATATTTTAGCCCAGAAAAACCTTTGACATGTTTTTGTTCTCCTGGTACTTGTGAATCTGAAGTACTACGGCAGCAGCGGCTCTAAGTTTCCACTTCCTCGTCAGTTTCCATTAAGCCATGCCTATTGCCGGGATAAAAAGTAGCCTATGTTTGATTCCAAGATGTAAATTATATGTATGCCAAATTTCATATAAATCTCTTCAGTAATTTTGGCCTGATTGAGGCACAACATACAAACTTTAGTAGGATTTTACGAGCTATAAGTGATTTTTACAGACACTGGCAACACTTACGTTTATATTATCTTTAACAAACTGTAATGGAGATGAACGTGGAATAATCGGGAGAAACCACACGTGGTGGAGAAGGGGTCCAACAGCTTGGTTCGTCTAATGCCTCTAGCTCCGTGGAGTATTTTGTGACAACTCCCAGACCAGTTTTATTGAAACATTATGTAGTAAAACAAGCGCAGCCTACGGTGCAGGGGTGCTGTGGTATGTAGCTTCTTCTTTATTATTTTTTCTTAATTACTAACATTAGTAATAAACAAAATTCTGTTACTAATGAAGTGTAATAATATAATATGTATGCTCCTTTACTTTAGTTAGTAAGTACACTGCTTTATAATTATGCTGAGTTGCACTATACCTCTTATGATGCATATTATATAGTATCCATTTTTTAGTCATTAAATAGTACTTAACAAATGTGGTTGTTTCCTTAAAACCACCTCGTAGGAACCCCAACATTACATGGCGACCCTGCCTCGGGACTCTGCCAAGGGGATTGCTGGTAGTAGTTTTTCAAGCATAACTACCTAAATACTATGTGTCGGTCAACTGTGGAAAAGGAAGAGGTTTTCCTCAGCCAAAACGCGGCTGGAGGCAACAATGACGCCACGTTGAAAGAAATCGGAGGCCACGTGGAACGTCTCAGCATTGTGACTTACATTGTCCTGACCATTATTGGAATCGTAGCAGTTTATGTTGGCCTGCGGATGTACAGGAGCTGCCACCGCATGTGGATCCAGCAGGAAATTGGGATGAGTACCATGCAGAGAATTAGAACTTCCATCAGAGGGCGCACAGAAGGTACGGAGAATCAGTAATAAGTAATCAGTGAAAGTGTTGTGTATTTCTTTCTTTTTTCTAAAACTAATCGTAAAATTATCAGTGAGTAACGCGGTGTCATATTTCGTAACGCAAAAACTTAAAGGTGCTAAAATCATGCGCGGACATTCAAGTGCGTGCCATAAGACACCAAGCGGAAACAAAATGCAACGTCGGACTTTATTTTTTGCTTCATCGCATTTATGTAGAATGTGTTACATTTGTGCAATTCTATAATTAGATAAAGAATATAACTGATATTTTAGAAAAAAATTATGTCGTTTTAGTAGAAATACGTAATTATTTAGTAAAAAAGGGACAAGCAAGATATAAAGGTAATGTTATTTCAACAAAGTTAGAGCGAGCGAAAAGCGCATACGATAAATGTTGTAAAATATTTTTGCTATTAGAAAATAGTAAAGAAATTAATTTGAAATCGGCAATTGATCTTTATGAGAAAATAAAGCAAAAATACGAGGAAATAGAAAAATTGTGTATTTATCCTGTAATAGTAGATATAGGAAGAATGGATTTCGACTTAAAGGTGGCGTGTAGTTTGATTCCAGTCATGGACGGGGTTGAGGCCACCACCAAGCGTCTAATAGACTCTGTGGAGATGTATGCTGGCATGCTGGACGACCCAGGTAAAGTATTATTAATTACTTTCGTTTTAAAAAGTAAACTGAATGAGAACGCAAAGTTAAAAATTTCAGGCCCATACAAAAGTATCCAAGATTTAATTGATGATTTGAGGAGATATCTTTTACCCAAAAAAATCATTTATAGCCATACAGATGCAGCTTCAAAATATTCAACAGGGTTCGAGGTCCATTGAGGATTATGGTTCTGAAGTAGAAAACTTATTTACAGAGCTGACAATTACCCAGGCAGATGGAAAATCGGAAACATTTTCCATTTTAAAACCGATCAATGAAAGCTTTGCCATAAAACGATTTTCAGATGGCCTGCGTAGCTCAAAGCTGAGCACCATCATCTCAGCACGCGGCTTCAGCAGCTTGAAAGATGCCATACAAGCAGCGAAAGACGAAGAGTCTTTCCAACCATCAGGTAATATTTTGCATGTATTTAAAAATGGACGAGTTTCACATAATTATCGACGCTCACAAAGTTACCAAAGAGGTACTTTTAGAAGACAATATGGTAACAATTACCCTCGTGGACACCAATTTAATAACAGTTCTCGCGGAAATTTTAGAGCAAACTATAGTTCATCATTCAATAATAAACAACGAGGTGATAAAGGTTCGAGATATGTTCGGAAACGTGGACGAGACCATAATACATTTTCAGTAGAGCAAGTAGATGAAACGCGTCAACGCGATAAAAATGATGATACAGGTACATCAACAAGGAGTTTAAGAATTTTATACTATCAATCAAAGGTAACGCAAAGTATATATCTTTAAACATTAAAAATATTAAATACTATTGGCTTATTGATACGGGTTCATCATTATCAATTATTAAAAATGAAATATTACCAAAAGATATCGTTGTTCATACAGATAATACTCTAATAAATGAAATAGGTGGTAAGTGCCGTTCTCAAGGTTCAGTAAATTTATTATTAAAGCACGATAATGTCACGTTTCAGCATAACTTCCTTGTTTTTAATTCACTACCACTAAAAGCTGACGGAATCATAAGCCTGGACTTTTTAGAAAAAATTCGTGCAAATGTAGATATAGGATCAAACAGTTTAACACTCTTTAACAATAATAAACAACATTATCTACATTTCGCTGATGAACATGACAGGATAAAAAATGCAATAATAATTCCGGCACGTTCGGAATCAATTCATTTTATTTGTGTGAGTGAGAATGTAAATGGAGAAGTTGTAGTATGTAGTAGAGAGTTGGCGAAGGATGTGTTTATAGCAAACACAATAGCAATGGTTAGTAATAATAGAATTCCGGTCAAGATACTTAATGTAAGTGACAAGGAAGTAAGCTTGCCATCTTTCACACCAGATTTGAAAAATTTGGGAGATTACAATATTTGTCAATTTAATAAGACCAATATCGACGTAACTAGGGTTAAAACTTTGCTGTCAGAATTAGATCTAAATTATTTAGACAAACAATCAATTGAAGCAATTTGTGCAAAGTATTCTGACGTTTTTCATTTAGAGGGAGATAAGTTAACAACAACAAATATTTACGAGCAATCTATAGTTGTAAAACAAAGCTCTACTCCAGTTTACGTTAAACCATATAGGTTACCACAGGCACTAAAACCAGAAATAGCTAAGCAAGTTGATAACATGTTAGAAAATGATATTATAGAAGAGTCAAATAGCGAATGGTCCAGTCCAATTTTATTAGTTCCTAAGAAAAGTGGAAAAGGTAATGAGAAAAATGGCGTTTAGTTGTAGATTATAGGAAATTGAACGAAGTTATTTGTGACGATAAATTTCCTTTACCAAATATTAATGAAATTTTAGATACGCTCACTGGAGCCATTTACTTTACTCACCTAGACCTTCACCAAGGCTATTATCAAGTAAGTTTAGAGCCAAGTAGTAGTAAGTTAACAGCATTCACTACAAATAGTGGCCAATATCTACAGATTGTACTTCGGTGAGTGTGCCCAAGAACTCCACGACCTCATCCCACCGGCCCCCTTCTACCATCGGACATCCAGACGCACTGCATCTTACCATCCCTACCTTGTGGCTATTCCACCAATTCGCACTAAGCGTTTTCAAAGGTCTTTTATAATGCGCACAGCAAAGGAGTGGAACTCTCTGCCTGCGTCTGTGTTTCCGAAAGCTTACAACCCTAATCTCTTCAAAGTTAGAGTGAACAGGCTCCTTCTGGGTAGGCTCACTCCATCGTAGACTTTGTCTCTGTCATCTCTGACATAGATTAGAGTCAAGAGCAAACCCATTACAAATAAAAAAAAAAAAAAATATTGGGTTTAAAGATCAGTCCAAATGCTTTTAGTCGTATGATGTCTGTAGCAATGTCTGGTTTAACTTACGATAAATGTCTAGTGTATCAGGACGATCTCATTGTATTTGGAAGAAATCAAACGAGCCATAATCGAAATTTAATAAGTGTAATGGAAAGATTGAGAAAAGTAAATTTAAAACTAAATCCTCAAAAATTTTTAAAGAAATAAATTCTTTATTTGGGACATTTGGTTACAGAAAAAGGCGTTTTACCAGATCCAGAAAAAACAAAAGTATTACAAAACTATCCCACTCCCAAAAATGCAGATGAAGTAAAACGTTTCGTAGCTTTCTGTAACTACTACCGTAAATTTATAAGATGTTTTTCAGAAATAGCGATGCCTTTGAACAAGCTAAGTAGGAAAAATTAACCATTTATTTGGACTACCGAAAGTAAACACTCTCTCGAATTTTTAAAAAATGCTTTAATATCGTCACCTATTTTACAGTATCCTGATTTTACCGAGAATCATGAATTTATCTTACAGACAGATGCTCAGACCAGTTGCATATGCAAGTAGACCCTTGAATAAAGCAGAAAAGAACTATCCGACTATTCAAAAAGTACTATTGGCAATAGTGTGGTGCGTTAAGTATTTCAGACCTTATTTATATGGAAACAAATTTACCATACTGACGGATCATAAGCCAATGTATACTGTATATGTAATATATCTGTTTGGTATGAAAGATATTTCGAGTAGATTACTTAAATTTCGGTTAACTTTAGAAGAATATAACTTTAAAATAGCCTATGTGAAAGGAAAAGACGATGTTGTGGCAGATGCTCTATCTAGAATTTGTATAACGTCTGATGAATTAAAGAGTATGAATGTGCAAGTAATGGCAGTAACTAGAGCGCAAAAGAAAAAGATGAATGAGTTAAGCAAGAGTAAGAATGAAGATGAAAAGAAGGCTCTTAATAAATCCATTAACAACTGGCCTGATCAACCAAGAGTTGTGGAGATATTAAGAAAACAGTGTGAATCAGTAGAAATGTGTTTGATTGATGGTAGAAAATTAAAAAGATTAAGAGATAATGACATGATAACTGAAGAATTTGAATGTTTGGCTTTCGTAGAGAATAAAAAGACAATATACATTAATCTTGATTTCAAGGCGCATTTCTCGCGAGTCGAATTTGTGCAGAAATTAAGCAATTTTTGTGAAAAGATACGTATCAATGAAGTTTGTATAATTAAAAATAATGACAATATAGAATTTATTAAAAGTGTTTGTGAAGAGATTACAACACTAGTTAATTGGTCCGGACCACGAATTTGTATATTACGAGGAGTAAAAAGAATAATTGATGACAATGAAAAGACTATTATAATGAATGATTTCCATTTATTGCCATCCAGTGGTCATGCTGGAGTTCGTAGAATGGTAAATACTATCAAAAGACGATACTATTGGCCAAGTATCGACAAGGATGTTCAAGAATATGTCAAAAAATGTATAAAATGTCAAAAATCAAAATATTTTCGTTATATTAAAGAACGGATGGAAATTACCACAACGGCTTCCTCGGCATTTGATAAGATTTACTTAGATGTTGTGGGTCCTTTAGATAAAGACGAATGTGATAATTGCTACATATTGACTATGCAGTGTGAGTTAACAAAATTTGTTCAAGCTATTCCATTGCCAAATAAAGAAATGGTGTCCATTGCAGATGCATTTGTTAGACAGTTCATATTAAGATTTGGTATTCCGGAAACAATTGCCACGGATCAAGGAACAGAATTTATTTCTGCAACTATGGAACAGGTTTGTAAGATTCTTAATATAGAAAAATTATCTTCTAGAGCTTATCACCATCAGTCCATTGGAGCTCTAGAAAATGCTCACAAAACTTTGGGTGCATTTTTAAGGATCCAGTGTGGCAATCATACGGATACATGGAGCTATTGGTTACCATTTTGGTGCTTTAGTTTCAATAACACAGTCCATTCAGAAACAAATTATACGCCATATGAACTAGTTTTTGGGAAACTTTGTCGAATACCTAGTAGCATTTCCGATACCGTAGATCCATTGTACAATATAGATAATTATCCTTTACATTTAAAATACAGGTTACAGTTAGCTCATGCCGATTCAAAGAATAAATTATTGTTAAATAAACATAAACGTAAGGAAATACATGATAGATCTGTCAATTCTACAATATATGAGAAAGATGATTTGGTATTATTGAAAAATGAAACACGTAGTAAATTAGATGCGTTATTTGAAGGTCCCTATACAGTTGTGAAAGATTTAGGTTGTAATGTGAAAATAATTAAAAATAATAAAATTGACTTAGTACATAAGAATAGGACTAGGCCTTTTTGTCAATAGATTTGATGAAATGTAAGATTTAATTTTAGATAACATTGCAATGTATAATAATAAATATAAATAGGTTACCATGTTTAAAAGTAATAAGTTACTATATATCTGTAATAAACTTTGAAATAAGTAGAATGTAAAAAAAAATATATGTAAATCATTTATTTTATTTTTTTCACTTTCCCCGGGAGGTGAAGTGTAATAATATAATATGTATGCTCCTTTACTTTAGTTAGTAAGTACACTGCTTTATAATTATGCTGAGTTGCACTATACCTCTTACGCGCATATTATATAGTAAGTATCCATTTTTTAGTCACTAACAACCTTGCCTAAATATGGACTTTTTGTCTGAAATAATTTTTATTTTTATTTTAAGTACTTACACTTGAAACTTTAGCTTATTGCTTTGAGTCGACAATATCTTTCGAAAAAGTAAAATGTAGTTACAAACAATAGTTAAACTAATCATTACGAGCTGTCTGTCGCCGGCAGCACGTCGGGAAGCGCGTCGGGAAGCGCGTCCGGCAGCGCTTCGGGAAGCGCTTCGGGCAGTGCGTCGGGAAGCGCGTGCTCGTGGTGCAGCAGCACGATCAGCACGTCCACCGAGTCGGCACGCGTCGTGCGCACTACGCGCGCGCACGCGCCTGCCGCCGCGCAGTGTGCCGCCGCCGCCGCCCGGGCCGTCTGGCTCGCGGCGTCGCGGAGCGTCGCCTCCGGGTGCGCCTCCCGCCCTGGCCGGTACTTGCCTACGTGGCAGCGGATGGAGGTAGCCGTGAGGAAGTGGGCGCGCGTGTTGCGCGCCGGCCGGCACGCGCACACCCACACACGCGGGCCCAGCGACAGCGCCACGCACGCGCCCGCCGACAGCGACACGCACGCGCACAGCGTGGCCGTGCGCGCCGCGCTCGCCGCGTACAGCGGGAAGAACGCCACCCAGATCACGCACGTGGCGTACGCCGCCGCGCCCACGAACCGCGTCTCGTTGAAGTTGTGCGGCAGCCGCCGAGTGCGCACGGCCAGTACCACGCACGAGGCCAGCAGCACCAGCGCCGGCACCAGCGGCGCCAGCTGCGCCGCCGCGGTCTCGCCGCCGCACGCCAACACGGTGCGCGCGCGCCCCGGGTGCTGCAGCTGCGGTGCGGCCGGCCAGCGCGCCGCGCTCCACGCCGCCACGCACGCGCCCGGCGCGCTCAGGGCCAGCCACGTCCATACCTGAGCGCGCGACGATAGTAGGCGCGGCCGCGCGGCCGGCAGGCGCTCGCTCGCCGCCACCAGGCGCGCCACCCGCACTGTGCGCGCCAGCACCGCCGCGTACACGCCGCCCAGCGCCGGCGCCGCCAGCCGCACGAGCGCGCACGGCGCGGCGGCCGGGCGCGCCACCGCCGCCAGCGCCGCGCCGTGGCACACGGCGGCCGCGCACAGCAGCAGCGCGCACAGCTCGCGCGAGGCGGACTTGACGACGGGCGTGTCGCGGTGGCGCCAGAGCGCGGCGGCGCACGTGAGCACGGCCGCCAGGCCCGCCGCACCCGCCGCCGCCGCCGCCGCGCGCGCTCCCCGCTCCCCGCCGCCCCATTCCACCGGTGACGGCAAGCACGCTACCAAATTATTTAAATATTGGGCACACACACACGCACTGGCTGATTGATTTGTTAGCCAATCATCTAATTACACGAAACGCTCTTGACTCATAATTGACAGCTTGAAGCTGGCATTGATAATTGCTGCAGCAGTTGTTTGCAACTGCTAGACCGTCAGACGGTCGATGCGATGCGGACGTGGGCTAGCTACGCCGGCTGCGCGAGAGCAGTCGACAGCTCGAGACTTTAGTGTCAGTGTATGCCTGGCAACTGCCTGACCGCACGATGCTATTTCAGCGTGCTGCTGACTGGTCGGAGCAGTCGCGACTGTTCGATCGGTCCACGTGAGTAGTCACATGCAGCCGCAGCTTCAAGCAGTCGATCCTGATTAAGCTGTCCGTTATGATCTACAACAATATTAGCTCTTAAATTCCCATTTATTCGAAAATGAACAAAAAACCTTCTACAGAATACCAAAGTAGTGTTGGGCATATAAGGATTATCTAAGTACTAGCTTCTGCCAGCGGCTTCGCCCGCGTGATCCCCAGGGAACATATTCTCGGGATGAAAAGACTATCCGTGTACCAAATTTCATTTAAATCGGTTCAGTAGTTATGGCGTGAAAGCGCGACAGACAGACAGACAGACAGAGTTACTTTCGCATGTATAATATTACGAGTAGTAAGGAAGTAAGATATTCTCACAAATGAACTATTTTAAAATGAAGAAACTAAAGACCCTAGTCCCCTAGTCGAGTCGTCTACTCGAATCGTCTGCTTATTATGAAGGGATGCAGTCGCAGGTACACGTATAATATAAGGCGTATTGTCTGAATAATACGAGTAGTATCCAGTAGGCAACTGTTATTTAGACTGAACAGGTAGGTAGTGCCCTACTTCCTTTGGCTTGTATCAGCGAGGGCACTACCAGACTCTGAGAGTATTTGCGAAAGTTACTGATGCGATCCGCGTCGGGGCGATGTCCGGGCGGACAGAGGCGGCAGCCCGGCGCCGGCGGCGGCACAGTCACGGCCAGCGGCGCGCACGTCTCGCACGACCAGCAGCAGCGCGCGCGCCCCGCGCCCGCGCGCGCCCACTGCCCCGCGCCGCACGGCGCGCCGCACGCCGCCGCCACGCCGCGCGCGCGCCTGCGCACACACCCGGCGTGAGTACGTGACCGGTGCGCTGCGGCGCGGCGCTCCAGACTGGGTGGTTACCGGTGCGCGGCGTCGGCGCCCCCGCGCAGCAGCAGCGCGCCGCGCCGCCAGCGCGCCACGCGCTCGTAGCGCCACGCGCCGCCGCGCCGCTCGAAGCTCATCACATCATACTCGCTCAGCCTGAGGACCGAACATGACTAAGTGTTACCTACATAGCCCGACATCTGCAGCGGTGCGAGCTCAAAAAACTCAAGTCTCATTAACATCGATGGTAGTAGGCAGACTCATAGTAGAATTTAAATCACGCGTCGGTACACGTTGACCTTATACTCACTGGCTGGAAAATGGGGGGCTTTATATAGGAACTGGTTTGGTTGTTGGAGGCCGCAGTCCGTATGTTTGATGTGCTGCGGCGCCTTCGTATAGTGACGTAAGAAGCGAGGAGTACTGACTCGGGCGGCGGGTCGCCGTTGTCGTCGAAGGCCACCAGGCCGCCGTCGGGGGCGCGGAAGCGCACGCGCGCCAGGTGCTGCCGGTAGCGCGACACGTTGAAGGGCAGCATAGCAGCGCATGGCCCCTCCCCCCGCGCCGCGCCGCACGCCTCGCGCGCCAGCCCGTGCAGCGCGTGCGCCAGCGCGTACACGCCGCGCACCACCAGCGCCAGCTTCGGCTCCTGTGTGTAGTTGGCGGCTAGCGACTCCGAACCTTCCAACGCAACCAGACATAACTCAATGTCAACTATCCAAATATAATCTTTATTGGCGTAGGCCGCCTAGGCAATGTCTTTCACAAACCTATCTACCTAACCAGGTCTTTGACGTTCCAAAAACCATAGAGCGCCCATCCGTTTGCACACTACTACCGCCAGTAACAACAACATGATTGCTTCACGATATCAAATAAAAGAGTGACACCTGAACAGCGGCGCGCTCCCGACGGCGGGCGCGCCGACAGCGAGCAGCTGAACTTTTGCTCCCAGAATTCCTGTAAATGTATTACAAATAGGTTTAAAGATTATTTATTTATTCAAAAAGAACATACATTGTTCAATTAGCGAATAAATATGACGATCATAGTCTAGAAAACTGCACGTGCACCGGACCGATCAGGTGATGTTGCACCCCCACCTCCTCCACTACTCGACTTGTTTGTGCTCGGACGTAAAACGAGTAGGTACAGGTGGAACGATCGGGGCATTCTATTCTAAACCTCAGTCCGATACACATGTGGTCGGAGCGCCTAGAGTTGCTAGTATCGTGTTAAAACCTTTGTAAGTTAATAATTATGATAATTAATGAAGTTAACAGTTATAATGAATTAATTCAGTGAGTTTATCGAATAAACTTGTTTTATAAGTAAACTACCTACTTTTTACTTTAAAATGTCCAATCCTGACCATACGCCTACATCACAATTGGGACGTAACTCAAATGGCTCACATGGAGATTAGTGACAGTGCTAGTGAAAATGACGGTTCAGTTATAAAACGCGTGCGCTTATTCAGATGCTAAAAACTCGATGTGTGCCGTGAAGTTATTATTAATATCTTAAAGTGAAGCTATTATTAACAGCTTAAGTGTAGCTTGAGGAGCTCGTGGATATATTATATCCAATGAAGAATTAGTGTTGGACAGCTCAAATGCGTTTTCGACCATTTAATCACATCCGAAAAAATTGTACAACGGAACTAGATAACACGATCCAGAAAAAAATAGAGTCTCATACATAGGTACATAGCTAGCATCAGTATTTCACTTACATTTATGACATTAGCAAGTCTTATAATTTACTTCGGTCCACAAATGTTGAATCAACTTTGCGCCTTCATTGCAGCAACAAGAAACACTACATTACCTGTACCCATACGGCAACCAGCGACCAACACACAACAACGACCACAACAGCTGTACGGCATACCACGCAGCGTACCCATTCGCCACAACCACCTGAACAAGGCTAGGCTACACCACACGAGACCATCGAGCTGTACCAAATAGACTCCTGTTCCTGAAACTCGCCAGAATGTTCAATGTTACCTTAGGACATTGACTCAGCACTCAGCCCGACTGACGCACGGCCCAGTTAAAATACTGTTTGGTTGATCTTACAAGTATAGGACACAACTAAAATTGTACATTTGTGTGTAAAAATAGTATACGAAGTTGATACAACAGAGGGGCTTTCCTTTAAACTGCCTAGTACCATTTCCAAGCTCTGTACCAAAAATAAATTAAAAACGAGCAGTAGTTTAGTCGCAAATGTTTTTTTTAAGTTTTGTCACCGTTTGAACGCGATGTGTCTTTCCTAACAGCTGATTATGTGTAAGCATATGTCATGCACCTTACAACGATAAATCTACGAAGCGTTGTTGCCGCTCTGACGCATGTCACAAGTACAACAAAATATTTCACTAAAAAGTTGGCAATGTAAACAAGGAAGCAATAAATACACATTCACTTGCACTTTCACTACGACAGTGACAAACATAGCAAAACATACCGCGCGTAAAAGAGACAAAAATAGGTCAGTTTGTTACATCTTAGTTTTTTGCGATCAGTAAGTGGGGCCTCTAAAAACTTGTTTTTTTTTTCAGTGCGCCGACGCTGTCCTTTCGGAACGTACGATTTGTCAAATTCGCGCGCTGACAATTGTGATTTTGTTTTGTTATTGCGATAGGACACTATAATAATAAAAATATTAAAAATAAATTTATTATTAAAGTGTCAAACAATGCCTCGTGTAACTTACACAGCGTCAGAATACACTGACATGATTTTAATTTACGGCGGATGCCGTGAAAACGCAGCTATAGCTTTACGAACGTATAGAGGTATGGTGACAGCCGCAATTGCCCACAAATTAAAGTGCTTGACGACGGACAATGATTTAATTAGATTTTTTTTTTCAATTTCAATCCATGGAACCAGAGAGATCTCTGGCTGGAAAGTTCGGTACCATATCCCCTTTTCTTTTTACCTTTCGTTAAAATATTCCTGCCAAAGTTCTAAGCATTGTTTTTTAGCCTATCCAATGTAATCCAATGGGGGTACAATGGGGTAATATTCATAGGTACTCCATCAGCGCACGCTTGTTTGGTGAGTAAATCGTCCATATCATTTCCTTCTAACTCAATATGCGACGGAACCCATTGAAGACAAACTGTTTTTGAATCAGATTGAAGTTTTAAAATTAATTTATATATAACGTAGGCTATCTGAGTACCTCGCATATGAGAAGTGTGCCGAGCCAAATGTTGCAGCGAACTTTTAGAATCCGTCAGGATCACAAATCTATCGCCATTAATTGATTCAATATAGGACAAAGCTTCCAATATTGCGATCAATTCAATGTGCATGATAGAAATATTTGAATCAATCTTAATCTTCATCTGGTTCAAAAGAATGGGATCAAAAAGGCAGCGCCTCCGAGTTGTTTATCTTTTGAGCCATCAGTAAAAATTGTATGGTGACCTGCATATCGTTCTCGAATTAATGTCGTACATAGATGTTTTAACTGTACAGTACTGAGCGTCGTTTAGCTTGAGAAATGCTAGGAATTTTACCAAATACTATATTCAATATGTTAATACTACTAACCCATGTGTTAAGAGAAAACATTTCAAATTGAACGCTTGAGTGTATTGGGACTGAATTATATTGTGCGAGGATGTCAATGAGTAATGGCAGTTTCTTGTTTTGTCAATAGTTGGAACCGGTAACGAGTGAGAGATTTTCTAGTGACTTTGTTGTTTTACTATTATATAAGGACTTTGATTTAAGCATAAATTTAATAGCTAGATATCTTCTACGAATGTGAAGTGGAGGGAGGCACAGCTCGCTTTCCATGACATGTATCGGGGTGCTCCTTATAAATCCGCCAATAACACGTAGAGCCTGGTTTTGAACCCTATCAAGTTTAATTAGTTTACAGTTAGAACTATTGTCAAACAAGAAACTGGCATAATCAATTCTACTTCGAATAATAGAAATATACAAACGTCTTAGGTGTTTTTGATGGAGACCCCATTCCGACCAGATAAGACTTTAAGTAGATTAATGAACTTCATTACTATCTGAGAAATTTCATTGATTTGTTTACTCCATCTTAATGAACTATCCAGCCACAGACCCAGATATTTAACACACTTAACGACTTCAATTGAGGCATCATCAAAATTAAAGTGAATAGACCTCCTAAAGCAACCCTTTTTAAAAACACAAATCTTAGTTTTATTTGGAGACATAGTTAAACCTAGTTTATCAATTAACACGTTGGTATTTCGTAATGCAGACCGAAGTTCTGTAAACGCTAAATCTAAATTACTTTTTGAGGAATACAAAACAAAATCATCAGCATGTTGAGATATATTAATCTGGCCAACTTTCCTATATATATGTATATAATGTTAAATATTAAATAACAGTGGAGCTAGTGGATCTCCTTGAGCTAGTCCACGGCCAGTACATCTAACCATCTCACTATCATAAGTAGCCACTTGTAGATGTCTGTCTGATAAAAAAGACCACATATAAGCACAGATTTTTGATCCAACCTCAAACTGATCTAAGATATGTAACAGGCAAGGAATATCAACATTGTTATATGCACTTTCGATGTCAATAAAACACGCCGCTGTTACAAAGTTTTTCAAGAATCCAAGTTGGCGCCATTGTGAGGGAAAGCCGAAAGAAAAACATTGGTTATATATTAAAAGCAATATAAGTTTACCGGAAGTTGGAAGGTGCTTAATCATGGAGAAGGATATTTCATCTGGCCCAGGAGCTGTGTCGGTATTTTTAATACAGTTAACTAATTCTGGCATTTGTATTGGCGACTCCAATGGTGCGTTATTTGAATTGAAAGTAGGCTTCGCAGGACAAGCAAAGTCTGGAGTAAGATCTACAAGCAGGCGCTCAGCTTTTACTTTATCCACACAGGCGTTAGGGATTTGCCGACCCTTCAACCATCTCATCTTACGCCACATTTCGGACGCTGAAGAGGTTTCATCTACAAAGGAACAAAACTCCTGAAAAGATTTACATCTAGCCCGACGAATAAGCCTTTGTGCGGAGCTAATTTTTTCTTTAAGAATGTCTAAGTTTCTAGGAGAGGGGCAAGATCTCAAATGTGCAAGGGCCAAACGCCGCTCCGCAACAGCTCTGGACAACTCTGGAGACCAGTATGGTTTTGGCTTAAACGCATTGCTGATACCTTGGGGGATTTTAATATAGGGATATAATTAATGATCATACAGATCCTGAAGATCCTCAGGAGTAATGAAATTTTGTAAACACGCATCTAGTATGCAGCATATGAAGTCCAGTCCGATTTTAAAAAATTTATTTTCTTTTCATATTCACGGTTAACAGCTAGTACTAAGTTTACATTACGGCGGCCTCACGTGACGTATGTTAGGGTGGGCGTACAGTTTTCTTAAGATTTTTTCTAATTAGAACGCAGGAATTGAATAATTGTAAAGTTGATGAATGCTCATTAGTTTGGTGTTTTTGTATAGTTCAGATCGCAGAACAGATAAAGGAGGGTTCAGATGTATGAAAATCGTAGTTAAATAGAAGAATTATTTTATTTTGTGCTATTTGTAGATCTTTAATTGCAGATTTTGTAGCGCATCCCCAAATTTCGATAATATAATTTTATGTGTGAGCGTATTAATGAGTTGTAAATGTTGAAGCGGATTTTTTTTAAATGTTATTTATGTACCCGCGCATTGATCCATTAGCGATGTCTAATGTAACTTCAAGGTATTCTTCATAATAAAATTACTTTTGATGATTTTGGTGTTGCTTACCTATGTGTTAAGCTTGGGTGGCCAGAGTTTATTTTATTTTTTTATAGCTGATAATATCATGAAGGTATCTACGATATTTTTGATGTGTTTATAGTAAGTAAATTGTAGCTAAACCAGTTATACAATATGTCTAGGTCTTTTTGAGCGTCAGCTACAATGTTGTTCATGTTGTAAACGAAGTAAAATGAAGTAGGTATTGTAAGTTCATAGTTATTTAGGGGTGTACTATGCCAAATCGAATGCCAAAAAATCGAATATCAATTGATCGAACACTATAAATCGATCGTCTAAATACTCGGACGTTCATAATATCGAATGTTGTTTGATTCCGATTTTGAAAGTTCGATTTATTAACCGTTTCGATTTTTTTTTTTTAATTTTTTTTTTGTAATACCATTGTTCGTCTAAGTTCGAGTCTCACATCTTCCAGCAACAACGGAAGTTCATTTTCCAGGAAGTTTCTATAGGTTTCTCCATTAAGTCTGCATGGCATGGCAGTTCAAACGGACCAATTAGTTCGTATTCAGGATACCAGACCACAAGTTAACGCTGAAACGATGCTGAAACATTACGCTCACAATCACCTCATATTATGTATTTTCAATCGCCCACAAGTGGTAAATACGATAAAATGGCCAAAAACATATTTTTAAACAGATGGGTAATTTCACGAATTTTCCACCTCGCCGTCTTTGGAGGCCAATTTCAGCAAAAGTAGCCTTATAAAAGTATTTTTTCATTGATTACAAAGGCTGAAAATCTCGCGCATTTCTTAAACTTACTAAGGAACCATGAAGTCACCTTTTAGATTTTTTATTTAAAGTTTCAAGCTTTACAACCTTAATCTCTTCAAGTTAGAGCGAACAGGCTCCATCTGGTAGGCTCGCTCCATCGTAGACTTTGTCTCTGTCATCTCTGATATTAGACTAGAGTCAAGAGCAAACCAGGTCATAATTTACGGAACTCAATTTTTTCACTTTAGACCAACATTTTCACAACTTTGAACACAGTTACGAAGCTGATAATTTTAAGTATAGAAGCACAACCCATGAAAATTTAGTTGCAAAAAAAGAGATCCCGAAAAAGTCTTCTACTTTTGTTTTTAGAATTTGTTCAAGTTGGTCAGGTAGTAAATAAATCTCAAAGCTCGAAAACTCCGAAAAGTCACGAAACATACATGGTTGATTTGGATACCCCACTATACAAGGGACTTAATTTTATTTTTGGACGTCAACGTCAGGCCACCCTGTACACTTAAAATAAAAAATCCTAACTAAAATAAGGCGTCAAAAAATTCGTCCGCATCGCTGTCCACTGGAAGTGAGCCCAAAAGACTGGTGGCATTGCCACGTTGTATGGCAATGCTTATCATCTGTCCGAGATAAAAGCCAGCCCTTGGGTCACGCGAAATGTCAACTAAGCGTTAGAAAGATTTTTAAATAGTTGGTCAAGCAGATAATTCCCAAAAATTCAGAAATAAATTCATAGCTCTTAAACTATGAAAAGTCGCGGAACATACATGGGAGTGATTCGGATACCCCGGGATACAAAGGATCTAAATTTTATTTTTGGACAATGTTCTGGCCACTCTGTAAACAAACAATCAATATCTAGTATTGCTAGATCCCGCTTAGAATAAGGAATTGGGAAGACTGTTATCCCCCTTCCCCTCGGACCTCGAACACGAGCTAACGTCTGCTGAACCGCTGCTCCTTAATTATCTAATTTAAATTCATTTAAATTGTTCAATAAATTCAAGTGAAATATTCGGAGTCCATAAAATCGAAGAGCTAACCGTCAACATAAAACCGACAACTGCAAGATAAGAACGGCCCATCCCACTACAGAGAAGACCATCCTTCGCTGAGACGGAGCGACGCCTACTTGTTGCGGACAACGCCAGCAGTGGAGGACCGTCACCTGCGCGAACGCCGCCTGGCTTGCCGCACGCCTATTACGACGGAGCTCATTAGGAAGCTCATTAGATCGCGTGAGTCAACACGTATTACACTCAATTTCTTTAAATTAGTGCCTAATTACCGAGACATAACGATTATTTGAGCTTGTACATACATCTGTGCGCCTGGTATTTTGTATTGTACTTGAGCCTACTATCGTTGAATGCCGTGGCGTGGGTTTAGACATTAGCACGACTTATTAAACATTATAATCTGTTGAGCTTACAACTTTACGACATATTTGTAATAAAGTATGTTGCACTCTCCGCCACTAAACAAGGCTCAATCATCCTCTGACAGCAATATTATGGCTAAAACATCCGCCGGGGATCGCAATCAGCCGAATGTTACCATGAGAGATAAACGTCGCCGGCTATCTAGTGATGATTATGATGAACTTACGGCTTTTAAGATGGAAATGCGAGAACTGTTGCAAAGTTTTCAAGAAACTCAAAATAAAAAGTTCGATTTATTAAATAAGCATTTAGAAGAAGTTAAGTCACAGACATCATCGATACGCAGCAATAACCAAGAAATAGAAAAAGCGCTAGAGGATATGAACGACCAGCTGCATTGTGTACAGTCCAAAATTGATGGGTTGGAAAAACAACGGAACAATCTCACTTCACAACTATCTAGCATTCAAAATAAATGTGATTTTTTGGAAAAGTCACTAAAAAGACGAGTATTGAATTAAGGTATATTCCTCGAATGGATAAAGAAAACAAGGAAACTCTCTTCAAATATGTTTCACAACTTTCCAATTGCCTTAAAATCTCTCTGTGACGTGCGCGCGATGTCTATCGCATTCCTAATAGAAAAGATCCAGCCAAGTCAACTGTAATTGTGGAACTTTCTAATACCCTTACTAAAGATAATTTTCTGGCCTCTGTGAAAAGCTTCAATAAAACCAAAGAGCTAAAAGTCAGCCACTTGGGAATAGATAACTCGTCACTGCTCTATGTTTCGGAATCTGTCACCGCAAAAACTATGCGTCTTCACTTCCTCGCAAGGGACTTTGCAAGAACAGAAAATTACAAATATTGTTGGACATCAAACGGTAACGTGTACGTCAAGAAGCAGGATGGTTCTGAATATATACGTATTAACGATGAACAGCATATAAATAAGTTAAGACAGTCTAAATGACTAGATTTTCAAATTCTTTTAATTATTCCATGCATGCTAAAATCGTTTTGTTTTATCATTTATGTATCAAACTCTATTTATCTAACGATTATTTTTCATATGGGTGATTACAATCTACTTTTTCACACGATTACACAATTCACATTTAATATTTATATTTTTTACAATAATTTCACTATTAAACAAAGAAAAATAAAAATGTTCTGTAATAAGGCTTTAAACGGGAAATATGATCAAATGCATAATAATTTACTGACTTTTTCGTTTTCGGTTCGTCTGATTAAACTTGTAGCTAAAAAATGCCAAGACTTCATTATTAAACGTAAAAAAACGTGCAGAATAAATAATGGTATCATGATGGTATCCTTTGGGTGCTGCTTAATATTCTATAATAAAGACCTAGTTTATTCCATACCACTAGTAATAATTTCACTACAAAACAATGTTGGACAATAGCTTATTTCTTGAGGATGTTGATGGCACGCGCCTCTCAAATTCTATTGAACTCGATAACCCCGATCTTTGTAAAGAGTATCTTAATGTATCACATGGCAAACTTACTACAAGATAGTAAGTCTCAGAATATACACAGTATAAATAAGAACTTTGATACATTACTTGTATTCCTGCAACGCTTAAAATGCAAGCCCGATCTTATAATATTGACTGAATGTTGGATTGATGAAACCTTCAATAGTATCTGTCTCAAAGGCTATAACTGTAATTATTCAAAAAAATACATTAACAAAATGACGGCATCGTGGTGTTTTCTAAGTCGGAGCTTAGCGTTATTTTACAAGAGCCCCCTTTCAACAATGCCAATTGTTTGCAAGTAGTCGTGTTTGGTCAATAAAATTATACTCTGTTATAACTATCTATCGATCACCATCGTTTCGTAATATAAGTAACTTTTTAACATCTTTAGAAAACGTACTAGGCAATTGCACCAGCCAGCAATGTGCGTTAGTTGGTGACATTAATCTTGATATAAAAGAAACATCCACTGATCTACGCATCGATGAGTACCTAAGCCTTTTAGCTCATTATGGGTATGTACCCGGTCATATATTTCCAACGCGTGGTACAAATAGCTTAGATCATTGTATGATTAAATCTAAACTTGTATCTACAACAATTGTTTGCCATTCTGACATCACTGACCATAGCACCACATTATGCACCATGGGATCATCGTTTCCTAAGGAACAAAAAATTAAAACATGTACTAAAATTGATTATGAAAACCTACTTAAAGATCTCAATGGAATTGATTGGTCCGACCTGTATAATACTCTTGAAATTAACGAAGCTACTAAACTTTTTATCGAGAAATCTAATTTGGTCATTGAACAAAATAAATGCACACGTAAAGTTACCAGTGCAGATATAATCGTTAAGAAATGGATAACACCTGGTCTCTTGAAGTGTATTAGACGCCGCGATGAGTTGCATAGTAAAGCCAGAAAAAAATGTAATGATCACAATTTACAGGAAAAATACAGACGGTACAGAAAATTCTGTACCAATATATTACAAAAACAAAAAAACAATTATGAACAAAAATTGTTAACTGAAAACCAAAATAACATAAAAAAAACATGGGACTCAATTAAAACTATTTGTAATATTAGTAAAGTAAACGATAAAAATGAGGAATTGCTTAAAATAAACCATAATTTTACTGACTCACTGAATGAAGTCAAAACTACTTTAGTTCCATTGGCAAACAGTTGGCAAGTAAAGTGCTCAGTAGATTAGAACAAACAGAAGCTGAATTAGCGAATAACTTAAGTTATTCAGGAAAAACATCACCAGATTCACTATTTCTTACACCGACAGATGAAGTTGAAATCATTAAACAGTACTTTGTTTTAGTGAACTTATTAAGTTCACTAAAACAAAGTACTGTTTGTGGACATGATAATATTAGCAATAATATGCTAAAACTGACAAAACATATTATAGCAAGCCGTATAACATAAATATATTTGCAACCTAAGCATATCCTCTGGTGCTGTTCCTAGTGACCTGAAAATAACCAATGTAATACCAATACTGAAATCGGGCGACTCTTGTCAACCAGCAAACTACAGGCCAATTTTGCTTCTGAGCGCTTTATCAAAAATAATTGAAAAGGTAGTTAATGTAAGGTTACTTAAGTATCTTGAACAAAGCGGCCTATTGGCTGGGAACCAGTTTGGCTTTCGTGCTGGCAGGTCCACGGAGGACGCCGTCACGCAACTAGTTGAAACTGTCATTAGAAAATAAAAAATGGGCAAAAATGCGCCGGTTTTTTCCTGGATCTAGCAAAAGCTTTCAACACTGTTTCCCGGCCTATACTGCTGAGAAAACTGGAGACTTTTGGAATCAGAGGCTTAGCTCTAGATTGGTTTACGTCCTACTTATGCGAGCGAAAACAGCGTGTTCGTATCGGTGAGCACGTCAGTGGTTTTGCGGATGTAGATTACGGCGTACCTCAAGGCAGTGTTCTGGTTCCCACGTTGTTCCTGATCTACATAAACGACCTATGTTTTGCGGATGATACCGCAATAATCTTTCATGCCAAAACTTGGAATGATGTCGTTTGTGTGGCTCAGGAGGGACTTGGTTGGTTGCTAAAGGTTGCCATTTGGCTACAAAACAACTTGCTAACCTTAAACGTCGGCCAAACTAAATTCATGTGCTTTAGTGTTACTGATCGGTCTGCGCCCGACCAGAATCTGGAAATTAAACTACATGTTTGTGGTAGTGTCGACAGTGAAAGCTGTCTCTGCTCACCAATTGAACAAGTAGCGACCATCAAATACTTGGCTTACAAATTGATGAACACTTAACATGGAAAGCTCAAATTGATGCACTTGATAGATTATATCAATAATTTCAGTTTATTTCAATAGTTTATTACTCTAACACATGTCTGTTTCCTTAATTGGACACATATAAAAACATCTCTTAAATAATTATAACCTTGCTTACATGTAATACACAACATTCAACAGATTTTTATAAAATCTTATCAATTCTGTTTCCTATCTATCATTACTATTTTCCAAATAAATAAATACTGTCATATTTAACTGTTATTTACAAAATAACGTGACTTGTTTACTAATTGTGCCATTGTAAGGCCCAATATGTAATTGAACTAATTAATTTCAACATATTTACTGTATTTTTGTATAATTTAATCATAGTTCTATGATAAAATACAAATATTAACAAATAATGCAATGGCATCGTACGATGTGACGTCACTTGTTTACCACTGGCTATATAAGCCACCGCTCCGCCGTACTCGGCCCACTTGTAGCCTCGGCTGGGGGCCTAAAAATTCTTGAGGCCCACACAGGCAAGTCCGGTTCAGTAGTTGACAACCCTCTAGGGTTGAAACTGCGAGTGGCCATCGACAAAAAAAAAAAAGAAGTACTCGGCCCATTCGCTACGGAGCAGTCACACCGAACGGACCTAAGTTAAGTAACCTTATTTTGTGGTAAAACTTTTATGTGTAATTTTAGTAAGTACCCTCTAATTTGTTAATATACTTTTAATGTATGTACATTTAAAATATGTACATTTTAAATGTATGTACATTTTTGATAATTATTGCAAGTACATAAGTGTTGTAACAGTTACTTACTATAAAGACGCACACCAGTGTTGATATTTTTTAGTCGCATTAAAGTTGTTGTCAAGCACACACGCATTTTACTAGCAAAAATCCAGTCACGCAATTTGCAACCTTAATACATACACCATATGGTCGAAATCGAGCCGGATTGTAGTGCAACGTAGTGATCGTGTTCGGGTGTCGAGAACAAAGGACTGCCGCATTCCTTAGATAAGAAGTGAGCCCGAACCGTCATTAGCTAACGAGTTTTAAGGATTTTTGTGCAAGTTTTACAATATTATAAACGAAGACATTTGCGCATCGTTCAAAACATCACTTTGTTTTTGAAGATTATTGAGTTATTTGTGTTTATCAACGATGTCTACGCCTGAACAATTACTGGGAGTATTAGAAGAAACAGCCAAGATGTTACAAAAGACACAAATAAACTTGAAGAAGTGTCCTAAACAAAGATTGACGCGAGGATATATTGAAACACGATTAAAATGCTTAGAAGAATATTGGAACAAATTTACTACCACCCACCAAGAATTGATAATAAATACGACACGGGAAAATCGAAATAGAATGAGCTATTTTGTGAACGAAGATTATTATGTATGCGAAGATCTTTATTTATCCATGCAGGCGGACCTTAAAGACTTATGTTTGCAACATACGTACGGCAGCCCGACATGCAGTTCAGGTGCACATGAATCGTCAGGGACGTTTACATCACAACTTAGATTGCCGAAAATTGAACTACCGAAATTTACGGGACGATACGAAGAATGGTCCTCTTTTCACGATTTATTTATTTCATTAGTTCACAAAAATACTTCAATTAGTGACGTACAAAAACTACACTACTTAAAATCTAGCATTGGTGGTGAAGCAGAGGTGCTACTGAGACATATTCAGATAACGGAAAGCAATTATTCGCAAGCCTGGACCGCACTGAAACAAAGATATGGCAACAAACGAATTATAGTGAACGCAGTGATTAAACGTTTGGTTAATCAAAGGAAAATAAATACGCAGAGTGCCAGTCAAATTAAATCGTTGTTAGACACAACTCACGAGTGCATTAATAACCTCAATAACATGTCAGTTTCCACGGAGTCTTGGGATCCTATGATAATATTTCTTGTTGTACAGAAATTGGACCAAGAAACTCACAAAGACTGGGAGGAATATTCCTATCAAGAAGATTTAGAAGACTTACCTACATGGCACAGCTTGAAGAAGTTTCTAGAATCGAAGTTCCGTACACTTGAGATGGTATCACCAGCTGCACCTGCAAGAGAAAAACCTAAGGAAAAACCATTTGCTGCCACGGCTACTACGTCAACTGAAAAAACATGTATTAAGTGCGAAGAACAACATACATTGTGTCATTGTAAACAGTTTACGGACATGAACATCAAAGACAGGAACGAGTATGTGAAGAAAAATAGATTGTGCTATAATTGCTTGTTACCAGGGCACGCAGTGTTAAGATGCCGAGTTCTTATGAACTGCCGTATCTGCAACAAACGACATCATTCTCTCCTTCACGAGAAAAAGGAAGACGTTTCAAAGACAGAGAATGAGACAGCTACCACATCCACTTCAACTTCAAATGTTTCTGTGAATCACACAATAGAAGACAACACAACAACAACAATGACGGCACAACACAGCAATACAAAGATGACGGCGCTGCTAGCAACTGCAATGGTGAAATGTAAGAGTGAAGAAGGACACACTATCGTACTAAGAGCGCTTATTGACCAAGGATCGCAAGCATGCTTCATTAGTGAGAAGGCGGCTCATCTTCTGAAACTCAAAAGGCAGTCAGCGAGAGGCAGTGTGATCGGAGTGGGATCTACTAAAACAGATGTCAAGCAAGTGGTTCAGCTACAGGTTTTATCAAGAGTAGAAGACAATTTCTGTCTTAACATACAAGCCTATGTGATGACTAAACAGTTGACCACTAAGTTACCAAAACTCGCTGTATACACTGATGTTCAGCACCTAAAATGTCTAAAATTGGCAGATCCGACTTACCATATACCAGGGTCGGTCGATCTTCTGCTAGGAGTGAGAGAATATGCAGACATTTTAAAATCGGAGCTAATCAAAGGCCCACCAGGCACACCATGCGCACAACGAACCAGCCTGGGTTGGATCTTATTTGGAGAGATTCAAAACAAAGACGAAGACAACTCTTTTCTTGTCATGCACCATCAAGTAGAGATGGAAAATATGTTAAAAGCACTGTGGGAAATAGACACTGAAACGAAAAGAAAATACACACAAGAAGAGCAGTTATGTGAAGACATTTACAAAAAAACATATACAAGAAATGAAGATGGTAGATACGTCGTTACCTTACCTTTCAAAACACAAAACCCTAAATCACCAGACGGTAATACACGTGAAATAGCAATGCGTCGATTATTACAATTAGAAAGAAAATTTACAAAACAACCTGACTTAAAAGAAGAATATGTAAAGGTGATAGAAGAATACTCAATGCTAAATCATCTGGAAGAAGTACCTGCAGAAGAAATTAACACTAAGAAAGCTGTATACTTACCTCACCATGCAGTTGTCCGATGTGATAAAGAGACCACCAAAACAAGAGTGGTCTACGATGCTTCCTGTAAGGGTTCAAACAACATCTCACTTAATGACGAATTGCTAGTTGGACCTTTAGTACAAGACGACCTTCGCAGTATCATAATGAGATGGAGGATGCGTGGAGTTTGCTTTGTTGCCGACATTGAAAAAATGTACAGAATGGTACGGCTGTCCAGAGCTCATACGGATTTCCAACGTATCCTGTGGAGAAGAGACATATCTGAACCTGTTAAAGATTACCGTCTACTTACCGTAACGTTTGGCACAGCACCAGCACCCTACTTGGCATGCAGAACCTTACTCCAGCTGGCTAATGATGAGGGTCAAAATTATCCTGTCGCTAAACAGATGATGTCAGATTTTTACGTCGACGATCTCTTGTCTGGAACGGACAATGTAGAAACGGCTATTGAAGCCAGACACCAGCTGAAGGAGATGATGAAAAGAGGCGGTTTCGTGTTAAAGAAATGGTCATCAAACAATGTGGACTTCATGAAATCCATACCACCAGACGAAAGATCTCAAAATGCACTTCTTGATTTAAACATCGCTGGAAAGGTGAAGACGCTGGGAATCCTGTGGAACCTGGATACAGACAAATTTAAATACAAGTTTACTTTGAAACCTACAGAAGGACTGCAACCAAACGAAGCATTTTCTCAGATGTGCAAAAATTATACGACCCTTTGGGCTGGTTGTCACCAAGCGTAATCACAGCGAAGTTGTTTATGCAAAAACTCTGGCTAGAACAAGTGAGCTGGGATGATAAGATTAGTCAAGACTTAGAAGATGAATGGATACACATTCGATCTGATTTTGAACACATTAACGACATAAACGTAGATAGATGGATACACACAACAACCGAAAACCAGGAATGTATTCAGTTGCATGGATTTAGCGATTCATCGTCACGTGCTTATGCAGCAGCTGTTTACGTGAGAGTAACTTGCCCCAATGGTGAAATTCATACCAATCTGATGGCAGCAAGAACACGAGTTGCTCCTCTAAAAACTATTTCCATTCCCCGACTGGAATTGTGTGGAGCACTGCTGTTGTCACAATTATTAAAGCATGTTGGCAGGGCAATGAAAATACAAAAATCACAAATATTTGCTTGGACAGATTCGTCAATTGTCCTAGCGTGGTTGTCTGGCGAGCCCTCCAGGTGGAAGACATTTGTGGCAAACCGGGTGGTGGAAATACTAGACCACGTCAGCTGCAATCAATGGTATCACGTACTATCTAATGAAAATCCCGCCGATATTGCTTCTCGAGGGTTACCTATAGAAGAATTGAAAGAATGTCATTTGTGGTGGAAGGGGCCAAGCTGGCTTAGCACGGAAGAAATCAAATTCAGTCGGCTGGAAAACACACACACTGATGAAGAAAAGAAAACAATTAATGAGTTACAAACAAATTTAAAAATAAATAACACTGAAAATGATAACACAACAATGATAGATCAATTTGAAACATTTAGCAATTTTAAGGAACTACTTACAACCATATGCTATTGTCGAAGATTTCTACATTATAAACGCAACGTAGTTATGTCTGAAGCTGAGACATATATCACGACAGAGGAACTTGAAGAGGCACTACATAGATATATACAGATAGCACAACAAA
This sequence comes from Lacanobia oleracea, assembly GCA_950371165.1. Lineage (NCBI taxonomy): Eukaryota > Metazoa > Arthropoda > Insecta > Lepidoptera > Noctuidae > Lacanobia > Lacanobia oleracea. The sequence goes on from OX493403.1 coordinate 25,882,604, forward strand.
ACGATTTTGAAGACGAAATTAAAACATTAACGAACGGAAATGAAGTAAAGAAAAGAAGCTCTTTAAAATCTTTGAACCCCTATATAGATGTCAAAAAGGTCATGAGAGTGGGAGGAAGACTACGAAATGCAGACATTGCATTAGAAAGTAAACACCCAATCATACTTGCCAAGAAAAGTGAATTGACTCGATTGATCGTGAAGAATGCACATGCAGAAACGCTTCATGGAGGAGTGCAATTGATGTTGGCCTACATCAGATCCAGATACTGGATACTAAGAGCCAAAGATGTCGTGAAGGCATGCATCCGACAATGCCTAGTATGTGCTAAACATAGTGCCACATCAAAACAACAATTAATGGGCGATCTACCGAAAGAGCGCGTTACTCCAGCCAGACCATTCCTTCATAGTGGAGTCGATTTTGCAGGGCCATTTCAAGTATTGATGTCAAGAGGGAGAGGCGCTAGAACCAGCAAAGCATATATAGCCATTTTTATCTGCATGGCAGTCAAAGCAGTGCACCTCGAATTGGTCGGAAATTTAACAGCAGAAGCATTTATTGGTGCATTTCGAAGATTTACATCTAGACGAGGCAAATGCGCCCATTTATGGAGCGATCAAGGCAGGAACTTTGTCGGCAGTAGTAAAGAACTCATAGCTGCATTACGAGCTGCGCAATGTGAGCTCCCAAGAGACATAGCAGACACACTAGCAAAGGACGGAACCCAATGGCATTTCATACCTGCATACAGTCCAAACTTCGGCGGTCTCTGGGAGGCAGGTGTAAAATCAATTAAACATCACTTGAAGAGAGTTCTTACAACAAACCTGACGTTTGAAGAGCTGACAACCTTATTGTGTCAGATTGAAGCCTGTCTAAATTCCCGCCCTCTTACCCCTGCAGATGATTCAGATATAGACGCAACAGAAATGCTAACCCCAGGTCATTTTCTCATTGGAGAATCTCCAATTGTTGTGCCACATCCAAACTTAGAAAATATAAAAACCACTTACCTTTCACGCTGGCAACACATGCAGAAGCTTCTAGGTGATTTCTGGAAAAAATGGCAAACAGAATATTTAACACGTCTGCAGCAAAGACAAGAAAGAGAATTAGAAAAGGGACAAATAGTACTTATAAAAACAGAGAACTTACCACCTGGGAAATGGCAATTAGGAAGAATAATTGAAAAACACCCTGGACCAGATGGTCTGACTAGGGTCTATAGTGTAAAAAGTGGAGATAGTGTCATTAAACGATGCATTACTAAATTATGTCACTTACCTATAGACTGTAATGATGATTCTTAACTTTTACAAAAATTTACTTACCTTACTTTCACTGTTCTTGTATCACATTGGCACCTGTAAAATCAACTTAACAAAATCTAATGTATACATGTTTGTAAAGAAACTTAATCAAAGCATATAAACCTACCTGTACTGAATTGTGAACTAATCTAACTACTTGGCTTAAAATGTAATGTTTAATAATCGATAAAATTGTACTTACCCTTTAAACTTGAATTAGAAATCACAGTACCAGCCTTTGTTAATTATACAATTTTGCATGTTATGTTCTTTTTGTTAAAAGGACTTGATAGTCCTTTGGGGGCCGGTATGTTGTAACAGTTACTTACTATAAAGACGCACACCAGTGTTGATATTTTTTAGTCGCATTAAAGTTGTTATCAAGCACACACGCATTTTACTAGCAAAAATCCAGTCACGCAATTTGCAACCTTAATACATACACCAATAAGATTTCTATGACTATAAAATAAATTATTAAGGCTAAACTGCTTACTAAAATTGATTTATTTTATTTACGTTTAAATATCTGTTAAATTACTAATTTCAATCTATATTTTTTTAATAAATAAAATCTTTGTCCCTATGTACATCTATTATTTTTAGCTCCTCCAAATATGATTAACTCACACACTCGTGAAACGCACCAGAAAACTTTCGCACATTTTCAAAAAATTAAAAGCTATCGCAACACCTAAGCTGATCCGTATGGTGTACCTTACTCTGTGCCAGCCAAATATTAAGTTACTGTGTATCAATCTGGGGAGCTGCAAACAAAACTACTTTGCTTAGATTAGAACGAGCTCAACGAGCTATTTTAAAGAGAGCTTACAAAAATCCCTGGCGAAACTCTACTGATGGTCTATACCTAGATTGTAACCTCCTCCAGGTTAAGCAATTGTTTGTTCACGCGACACTCCTGCGATTTCATAGAGATGCTAAAGAACTGGCTCGACATTCATCGAGAACGTTGAAATGGGATCGACCACGAGTACACTCTGCTTTTGCTCGAAAATCTTTTGCATTTTACCTGTACACAAAATTCTACTCTCAAAATAATACTATATTGGTGCTTACTTATAGACGTTTTAAGAAGGCTATAATTTAAATGGCTACATCCCAAAAAATATAATTTAACCAAAGATCTTTTGCACGTACAGTCTTGAAACAATTTGCCAAAAATATAATAAATAAAAATGTGAAAAACTAATGACTTACTCTACACACACCCCTACATACTACACACTCCACAAATACACATATTCACACAGAAACACCCCTTTTCGACCACCCATTCTTTTAATTTTAACAAATAATATCTCGGTTAAGTACTACATAGTTAGAACTTTTACTTTCATGTAATTAAGTATTTTATTTCCACTACCCCGTTTTTTTTGTGTTGTTCAATTATTAGTTTCATCAATAAATAAAATATTGTTGCCTTACTTGGGAAGGGACTGGACTCCACCACACAGGGCATCCTAGTGTGGGATCCAGGGAATCTAAAGAAACCTAGCACTTAAGGCTTTTATGTATTGCAATATTGTCTATCTATGGTACAATGTGTTATTGAACTGAATAAATTTATTATTATTATTTTCATGTTCTTTACTTTCTCGGGTCCCTAGAGACCCGGTCCTTTGGTAGGCGTACGAGGGGCCGAAGACAACTCGCAGAGGCCTCTTTAGGCATTTCAAATGGAATGGGACACCAACCGACGATTATCCCTGTATGCACTGTGGAAGTTTACCCAAGGACAATCCCCGGTTGGAGCAGGACTATTGCAGAATATGGAAACAAAAGATGAAAGCTATGGGTTTGACTGGTTTAGTGGACTAATAATCGTTTACTATGGAATAACTATTGGCCCCTGCCTGACCATTGACAATTAAAACGGCTTTAAAATAGCAGGGGGTGACTTGCACACTCAATAAATGGGCCCCCCGAAAAGGGTCGCTAGCACAAAGTGACGTAGCGCCAAGGGGGCAACATATTCCGAGGTGCTAGAGGAGTGGAGAGGTATACCACGGCTATCAGAACAATCCCGGAAGTACGGTCAAGATCCCTACCAGCACCTTACTGGATTATACGTCCTTCTCCCGAGCACGTTTGCTCTTGCGAATCTCCACTCAGACCGGCCGATTAAGGCTAGAAAGAGGTGGGAGCTCTGTTCCTCGTCAGTGTTCACTCCGGCCAGCCAATAAAGGCAAGCCGGAGATGAGGAACAAGAATTCTCCCTGGAGATCAGGTCCGTGGGGTCGCTAGTGCCCAACAGTTCGCCACAAAACTGCCTTGCGGATTTATTATTATTGTTATTATCCAAGGCACTGGCTGTATCATCTCTTCTGTTCAAAATGCCTCCCTGCCTTAGTAATTTTTCGTTATTTTCGTAATGAGTAACTTCTGTACACGATTTTGTAGAAAATTTCTAGGATTGTTAACAAACGATAGAGCTACATAAAGTTTCCCATGGGTATACCAACCAGAAATAAGTCTACCCCCGCAACGGATGGAGTGAGACTACGTAATCCTCATTTAGACTTCCATTCAGTTCATTGTACGTAAGTGTTCTGGCTTAGTTATCCAGCCTACCTCCAGCCAAATGCACAGAAGCCTCCTGGGTGCTCCACAGGTTTTCCGGAGTGACCTCACCGTTCTGAGTAGTAGTAGTTCACGTAGGGAAGCAACGGTCTCATTTTCAGGATAAAGTGGGCGACTGATTCCTCGGCGTCGAAGTAACCTCTGCAAATTGGGCTGTCCATGGCGCCTTTGTTGTAGAAATGTTTTTTTGAGGGCAATGACCCGTGAGTATACCTATTATTATTCGGAAGGTATTTCTACTTATTCGTAAAATTATGCGCATTTGAGTGGCCATCTTCTACATCTTCGTCGTTTCCTCACTGCTGAAGCTCGCGACCACATACGTCGCGTCTCCGACCAAGCCATTCGGTCTTCTGCAGTGTGGATCGCTCTGTAATGCTACCTCCATGTTTGCTGTTTAAACTTTAACGTGTTGATATTATACACCTAAATGAATGGTGCTGTTCTTCAAACTACGAAGTTAAGAAACTCCTTCTTAAATAAGGTTGATTCTTAATTTATTTCGAACCCGGAACGTAAATCATAACGAAGTTTTTGGAACAGTTAAGACATCCGATTAACCGAGATAATTCAACTGTTTCTGCGACTCCTCTATCATAGGACTTCGCCACCTGTTCACGGGAGACATCACCCCTGGCTTCAGGCCTGTAAAGTTTAATTTTTCTTCGTCTTTTCGAGTCGATGGTAAGCTCTTTATGCTGTTTTGACCCAATAAGTGGCTACGTTATTTGCAACATCAGTGGCATTAATTAAATCCTCTGTAGTGACCTACATAACATTTTATGTTTTGTTCAAAATTAAAGTCAAAAATAATTTATATAATTCAAATTCAAATAATTTTATTTCAAATAAACCATTCACAGGCACTTTTGAAACGTCAAGGTCGGTCAGTCAAAAACATGGAAGCTATTTGCACGTTCCAAAGCGTAGATCTCTATGGAGAAGAACGTGCAAGAAACTCCACGGACACTCTTTTAAATTATGTTCTGTTTTACAAAATTCCAAGTTACATATACCTGTTGCTTCTGCATGTGAGGACAATGCAAAGGAAAAAAAGGGCTTATTATAATAATTTAAAAAATATAAAGATTAAATTGAGCCAATGGCAGTTTAGACATGACCAGTCTCAACCGACGGCGCCCGATCATGAACATGACGCGTGTATCGGCACCATTCAGCTCAACCATTTCGAAGGGAACCGAATGATCCAACCCACGCGCCGCCATCAGCGAGATATTGAGTGAGCTTGACATGCTCTCAACCACCATGCTCGTTCATGTCCAACAAGTAAAACTATAACTAATCAAATAAAAATGTTAATGGCTTCAAGGTACTCACATTTGCAAAATTTGAAAAATATGCTTCTACTTTACACAAAACTATGGTTGTCAATGACCAAATAATGAAAAATAAATTAATAAAGACAACGATTAAGTTCTTACATCAAAAATAATAAATAAGTAATTATAATAATAATATAGTATATAATTATTATAACAATAATATATAAAAAAAAGAGAGCGAGCATCTCTTCCAAATATAAAAACCTAAAAAGTGGACCTAAGCATTTTTATCGACCAAGCGTTTTTATCGAGGATATAATCTTCCAGTTTATAATACGCTTGTCCACATAGTGTGCGTTTTATGCATGCTTTAAATTTTCTCTCATTCAGTTCGAGAATATCAACTGGTATTTTATTATAAAATTTAACACAGTACCCCATAAAAGAAGTGTGTACTTTGGCTAATCTGAATCGGGGTTGATCTAATTTGTTCCTATTTCTAGTATTAAAATTATGCCTGTCACTAATCTTGCTAAAAAGATGAAGATTTTTCCGATCATACATAATATTTTCGTAAATGTATTGACAAGGTACCGTCATGATGTTGATATTCTTAAACAGTTCTCTTAGGGAATCACGCCGATGGAGATTGTAAATGGCTCTGATGGCTCTTTTCTGCAGGATAAATATAGACTCGATGTCTGCAGCACGTCCCCATAATAAGATACCGTAAGACATGATACTATGAAAGTAACTAAAATAGACCAGCCTCGCGGTATCTATATCAGTAAATTGACGGACTTTTTTAACAGTGTATGCTGCTGAACTTAACCGTCCCGCAAGAGATGTTAAATGAGGACCCCATTGTAGCCTTGAGTCAAGCGTAATCCCCAGGAAAACCGTGTTTTCGACGAATTCAAGTTTCTCCTTGTTCAATACTATGTCGCAATAATTTCCTTTAACGTTTGGTAAGGCAAATCTGATGCATTTAGTTTTTTCCCATTTAATACTAAATTATTAGCAGTAAACCAATTTTGGACCTGCTGTAGGGCGTTATTAACGTCGTCAAGATTTATGGAACGTATATCTATCTTGAAAATTAAGGACGTATCGTCAGCAAATAATACCATATGAGGTTAATTTTTTAAAAGATGCGGTAGATCATTAATATATACTAGAAAGAGGAAAGGACCCAAAATAGAGCCTTGTGGTACCCCCATTTTGACTTTCAAACCCCGTGAATTGACACCACTTACTTGAACTTGCTGCTGTCTATCATTTAAGTAAGATTTTATTAGACTGAGTGCAAGTTTACCTAGTCCGTAATGTCCTAGCTTTAGGAGCAAGGTTTCGTGATTTACACAATCAAATGCCTTGGAGAGGTCACAAAAGAGTCCTATGGCATCTTGTGCCTCTTCTTACGCTGAATATATGTGTTTTAACAACGTGGCACCAGCGTCAGTCGTACAACGACCCCCGGTAAAACCATACTGTTGATCGTGTAAGTTTTTATTGATGTTAAAATGATTGAGCATCTGATATAGCATTACTTTTTCAAACACTTTGCTAAAAACCGGCAATACAGATACAGGTCTATAATTATTGGTGTCTTTGCTGTCGCCCGATTTAAATAGTGGTATAACCTTACTATATTTCATTATATCCGGAAAGACTCCTTGGTCCACACATAAATTAAATATTAAAGCCAAGTAAGGTGCTATAGTTTCAATTATGAATGTGCACACTTTAATAGACATTCCCCATATGTCTTCAGTCAATTTGATTTTGATTTGCCGGAAAGCTTTTATGACTGTCACAGGGTTGATATGTTTGAACTGGAATTCAACCGTACAACCTGGAACGTTAGCTTTTAATAAATTATATGAGACCTCAGGTGAAGAATTTAAATATTCCGTAGTTTTAGTTGGTATATTGGTGAAAAAATTAACAAATTTTTGAGCTACTTCTAAATTAGAGCTTTTGGCACCATGTGTAGTCTCCAGTACATAATCAGTGTTTCGTTCTTTATTTCTATTAGTTTCATTATTAATAACTTTCCAAACTGTCTTTATTTTATTTTCTAACGATTTGATCTTGTTGCTAATATATAGGGCTTTAGCTACCTTGCAAGTATTTCTGAACACTTTAGAATATTTGTTTACAAACTTATTAAAAGAATCAGTGTTTATGACAGGCTTAAGGCCATATAGCTCATAAAGTCTTTCCCTACTTATCCTAATGCCTTTAGTCGCCCAGTCACTAAATACATACTTGGGGAAAGTATCCTTAGACTTCTTTTCAAAAGTTGCATTGAATTCCTTTAGAACCACTGAAAAGAAATTATCGTAAAATTTATTAGCATCTTCAATGTTATGGCCTAGAAAATTTAACTTATTTTATAAGCTACCATTGAATTTAGCTAGTTTGCCAGTGGTAATTGGCCTATATTGTATATGAATTTTTTCCAAGGCTGCTTTAAACTGAAATGTTACCAATTGACCACTATGATCAGAGGGAAGGTAATTAACTATGGCTTTATCTAAATATTCACAATTGCAGAATACATTATCGATACAGGTTGAAGAAGTTGGTGTTACCCTAGTTGGTTCTGTAAACACATTAGACAAATTAAACGATTTAAAAAGGCTTATAAATCTGCTGCTATTTGAATTAATTTCTAAAATATTAATATTAAAATCCCCACAAATAATCGCGGGCTTGTTACCTGCTGCAAGTTTCGCAAGGATATCTTCCATTGTTGACTCAAATAAAGTAAAGTTTTGAGGGTTTGGGGGTCTGTATACATATTAGAAAGTCAACTAACAATTAGTATTATATAGAATCAAAAACTAAAATAATATAACTTTTTGTGACTAACATTTTACATACAAACAAATTCTTCATATTAGTAGATAGTTTCTTATCAGTCGGTCGGCGAAACTGTGACACGCCCATTGTTCAAGCGGGTGCGCAAGCGAGACGGCACAATCGGTGCCTTGCGCTCGCGCAGGTAGGATGCCGGTGGGCCACGCACCGCCAGTGCGTCTATTGTGCTACTTGCGATCGCTTGCTATTAATCAAATTCATAGCTACGCCGCGCCGCGCTTTTGACTGTACCTTCGCTTGCTTTCGATCATATGAACAATTTTCTACCACTCCTTCTCTTCTTAGTGGAACTCTTGTGTGTGAACTGTAACCTGTGTCTGTGCAATAAACTTACATTCTTCTTCTTGTGTACTTCGGACTTTCTTTCTTCCCTTCACACTTCACACACGCCTGCCACCTACATTGATCACGTCGGGGTCACCAATGTAGGTGGCAGGCGTGTGTGAAGGAGTAATAGTGTAGATAATTCAGATAGAAGTGAGCAAGGAGTTATTTTTAGTGTTTTGTAAATACAAGCAAAAACCTGAAAAAGGTACCTTTCCACCCCTCTCCGACCGCCGGCTCACCTCCCACCCTCGGGGGGATGTTCATCTAGACAACTCAAAGTACAGCAGTACCAATGTTTAAGACTGCACGAATCATTCGCTCTGCTCGATGTTAATTGAGCTCATTTTCCTGCACTATTAGCTTGTTAAGCTTAGCAAATGTAAGCACCGCAAGTTGACGAATATTGTAATCTTAACACCGCGAAAAAGAGATCAAATGTATAATTAAGGAAGGTTAATTACAGTTGCCCCAAATCACAGGTGAATTATACATCAAGGGTTCCTATTTACAATTCTAACGAAAAACTGATCATAGTGAGTTTTGTAAACCGGTACGTGAAAGATTGTATAAGGACCTATCCACATTCCATATCGGTTTTCAAGGCACATCTCGGCGTGTATACGTTAATGATCACCTGATTGTGGAGTATAATTTTCTGTTCCGTGAGTATAAGAAACTCTCAAGTAGGGTCAAGTTTATGGCTAAAGAAAAATACTATGAGTTTCTATCGGTAAAACATGGCAACATAATTCATATATTAAAAAATTCTAACTGTAAAGTAGCCATTATACGTAAAGAATTAGATTTAAACAAGATTGTGTAAACTCACTTCGCTTCCCGTTTTGACTTTTTTGTGTTCCATTACTCTTTTGCATCAAACAAATTTACCAAAAATTGAGTTAAATTTGTTTATGTACAGACACAACGGTTCCTACTGTTTCATTATATTTATTCCTTGATTTTCACCTGAAACCAGGGATTCCTGGTGTTGTTATGGGGTTTGAGCGCGAGGTAGTGTGCGTCGAATTCCTTCAGATAGGGCGAGCGGATGCGCAGCGTGAGCGCGCGGTGCGCGGCTCGCTCCACGCCCTCTACCACGTCGCGCCGGTCCGCCCAGCCGTCGCTGGCCACCAGCCGCAGCTCGCGCCCCCCGCGCCCCGCGCGCGCCATCCCCGCCAGCAGCGCGCGCGCCGTGCGGCCCTCGCACCAGCACACCGCCACGCGCGGCCCGCCCGCCAGCCGCGCCAGCGCCGCGTCCACCTGCGCCGGCGCCGGCGCCGCGCGCAGCGCAACCTCGCGCGCCACGCACACGCCGCCACGCGCCGCCTCCTCGCGAAACACCGCCATACCGCTCTGCCCGTAGCTCTCTATGACACGAGTGACGAGTCACGCGCTATGCACACGAGGCACGCGAGCAGCGAAGGGGAGGCCTACCGTCCGTGTGCAGCGCGTGCACGTAGGTCCAGTTATGCGCGCGCAGCAGCGCCACCAGCAGGCGCGCCTGGTGCCGGTCAGATGGCACCACGCGGAAGAACGTCGAGAAGCGCGCGCGGTCCGACAGCTCGCGCGACGTGGCCGAGTACGACACCTGCGCAAAGACGATGAGCAACGACCCATAGGCAGGGGAAGATGTGGCGTCTTCACGAGTACTACCAACCTGCGGGATAGAGAACAACTGCAGCAAGTTCTGCACCTGCACGGCGGCGGAGCTGGCGCCTGGGCCCAGCACGCCCACGAGCGGCGCCGCGGCCGCGCGCGCCCTCTCGCCCGACTGCAACAGACCGCCTATTATACTTATCTTGTGTATGTAATCTTTCCCTTTGAGCAGTTGTTCTTGATATTATTTTAAATAACAGTACTCAAAGTAATTGGGTGACAGAGCGTGTCTGAGCGCCCGTCGGCGCCGCGGCCCGCGACGTTCTCGAGTGCTCTCGCTGTCCTCTCCGTCACGCAGCGAGCACTTCGCATTCCGCACTGCGCACACCTGTCGTCTCCCACTTCTCCCAGCCCCCACTCCCAGCAATACTCTTACGATTTTAAGCCCAATCCACATTAAGCAAGAGAGAAAATCACGAGAAGCGTCAATGTGAATCGATTCCACATTCATGTTCTCGTGTTTTTCCCGCGTTCCCGCGAGATTCTCGCGAGAGTGTAGAGCGCGTGAAAATCACGTATTCGTTTTATATAAGGTAGTGTCATAAATTAATAATCGCTGTAGCTGACTAGTTGTAGTGGTGATCGCGACGCGTCACTTAATCCTAATGAGCGTGTTGTAACGGGATAAGAACTGACCGCAGAACAAGCGTCGGAATCGCCGATGGGCACAGGAAGCTGGCGGCGCACTGGCGCCGGCGGGGCGATGGCGTCGCGCACAAGGTCGATGGTCTGGTGCAGCGCCGTGGGGGGCGCCCAGCACGAGTCGCGCAGCTCGGCGCCCAGGCGCAGTCGCGGCAGGAGCACGGCGTCCGCGTTGATGGCGTCCAGCGCCAGCAGCGTGGCCTCTACGCGCTGGATGCCGTAGTGCTCGCGCACGGCGCCGCACGCCGCCCCCGCGCGCGCCTCCGCCGGCGCGCCATGCACCGCGAACAGCGCGCCGAAGCGCACGGCGCCCCCCACCACCGCGCGCTCCACCGCGCTCGCCCACGCGAGCGCACACACGGCGCTCACGACACACGCCAGCCGGCGCATCACGTGACTGCCGCTCACAGCGGCGCGACACACAATGCACAATGCCTTCTCTAGCACTTCTCGAGTTGCACTTGCGCACTCGCCATCGCTACTAGCATACGGTTCCGTTTTACCATAAGGGCACAAGACCTAAATCAAATAATTATATGAAGGTTCTTCACTATAGGAAATCAGGTCGAACCGTGCACTAACTTCTATCAAACCTATCCCAATATATACCAAACTCACTTCGCTTGTTCTTGAATCCACAGTTTTCAATATCTTTCTTTTCGAGTTTGCTTTGCTCGCTCTATCACACTTTTCTTTTTGGAAAATCAGCAGTGAAGTTAGGTTTTGTTTTTGTTCAATGTTAGTTAAAATACTGTTTTGTGGCATCTTACATGCTCTAAGGAACTGCACATTATTTTGTAGACTCACGCCGCCGTGCACACTGTGCGATTAGCATTTTGTAACTATCATTTAATGTAATTTGTATTAGTACATTCCATTTCATTTCAATAAATCAGTGCTCAACGGGCATTCGCAGTGGTCGGTTTTATTTCATCATCATCCCCATAGAACCATCAACCATCGCTTCGTCATCATTAAGTGCAGGGATCCGTACATTTATTTTGGTCATTCGAGATTAGTATCAGGACCTCGTCGCGGTACTTTGAGCTAGCGCGCGCACGGCTCAGTGGCAATCACAGTTAATATATTTTGAAGTCGTTGTTTAATCAATGAAAATTGTTTATTCATGATATCCTCGTTACGGCGTACGATGTTAAACTTTGATTCTAAGATGCTTGTTTGTTTTTTATAAATATCTATAGGTGTTCTTCATTATGACTGTTCTGTTCGATGTCTCCCTTATATTTTTATAAATATCTATAGGTATTCTTCATTATGACTGTTCTGTTCGATGTCTCCCTTATATTTGTATAAATATCTATAGGTGTTCTTCATTAGGGCTGTTCTGATCGATGTCTCCCTTATATTTTTATAAATATCTATAGGTGTTCTTCATTATGACTGTTCTGTTCGATGTCTCCCTTATATTTTTATAAATATCTATAGGTGTTCTTCATTATGACTGTTCTGCTCGATGTCTCCCTTATATTTGTATAAATATCTATAGGTGTTCTTCATTAGGGCTGTTCTGTTCGATGTCTCCCTTATATTTTTATAAATATCTATAGGTGTTCTTCATTATGACTGTTCTGTTCGATGTCTCCCTTATATTTTTATAAATATCTATAGGTGTTCTTCATTAGGGCTGTTCTGTTCGATGTCTCCCTTATATTTGTATAAATATCTATAGGTGTTCTTCATTAGGGCTGTTCTGCTGATGTCTCCCTTATATTTGTATAAATATCTATAGGTGTTCTTCATTAGGGCTGTTCTGCTCGATGTCTCCCTTATATTTTTATAAATATCTATAGGTGTTCTTCATTATGACTGTTCTGTTCGATGTCTCCCTTATATTTTTATAAATATCTATAGGTGTTCTTCATTATGGCTGTTCTGCTCGATGTCTCCCTTATATTTGTATAAATATCTATAGGTGTTCTTCATAAGGGCTGTTCTGCTCGATGTCTCCCTTATATTTTTATAAATATCTATAGGTGTTCTTCATTAGGGCTGTTCTGCTCGATGTCTCCCTTATATTTTTATAAATATCTATAGGTGTTCTTCATTATGACTGTTCTGTTCGATGTCTCCCTTATATTTTTATAAATATCTATAGGTGTTCTTCATTATGACTGTTCTGCTCGATGTCTCCCTTATATTTTTATAAATATCTATAGGTGTTCTTCATTATGACTGTTCTGCTCGATGTCTCCCTTATATTTTTATAAATATCTATAGGTGTTCTTCATTATGGCTGTTCTGCTCGATGTCTCCCTTATATTTGTATAAATATCTATAGGTGTTCTTCATTAGGGCTGTTCTGCTCGATGTCTCCCTTATATTTTTATAAATATCTATAGGTGTTCTTCATTATGACTGTTCTGTTTGATGTCTCCCTTATATTTGTATAAATATCTATAGGTATTCTTCATTAGGGCTGTTCTGCTGATGTCTCCCTTATATTTTTATAAATATCTATAGGTGTTCTTCATTATGACTGTTCTGTTCGATGTCTCCCTTATATTTTTATAAATATCTATAGGTGTTCTTCATTATGGCTGTTCTGCTCGATGTCTCCCTTATATTTGTATAAATATCTATAGGTGTTCTTCATAAAGGCTGTTCTGCTCGATGTCTCCCTTATATTTTTATAAATATCTATAGGTGTTCTTCATTAGGGCTGTTCTGCTCGATGTCTCCCTTATATTTTTATAAATATCTATAGGTGTTCTTCATTATGACTGTTCTGCTCGATGTCTCCCTTATATTTTTATAAATATCTATAGGTGTTCTTCATTAGGGCTGTTCTGCTCGATGTCTCCCTTATATTTTTATAAATATCTATAGGTGTTCTTCATTACGACTGTTCAGTTCGATGTCTCCCTTATATTTTTATAAATATCTATAGGTGTTCTTCATTATGGCTGTTCTGCTCGATGTCTCCCTTATATTTTTATAAATATCTATAGGTGTTCTTCATTATGACTGTTCTGTTCGATGTCTCCCTTATATTTTTATAAATATCGATAGGTGTTCTTTATTATGACTGTTCTGCTCGATGTCTCCCTTATATTTTTATAAATATCTATAGGTGTTCTTCATTATGGCTGTTCTGCTCGATGTCTCCCTTATATTTGTATAAATATCTTTAGGTGTTCTTCATTAGGGCTGTTCTGCTCGATGTCTCCCTTATATTTTTATAAATATCTATAGGTGTTCTTCATTATGGCTGTTCTGCTCGATGTCTCCCTTATATTTGTATAAATATCTATAGGTGTTCTTCATTAGGGCTGTTCTGTTCGATGTCTCCCTTATATTTTTATAAATATCTATAGGTGTTCTTCATTAGGGCTGTTCTGCTCGATGTCTTCCTTATATTTTTATAAATATCTATAGGTGTTCTTCATTAGGGCTGTTCTGCTCGATGTCTCCCTTATATTTTTATAAATATCTATAGGTGTTCTTCATTAGGGCTGTTCTGCTCGATGTCTCCCTTATATTTTTATAAATATCTGTAGGTAATCTTCATTACGACTGTTCAGTTCGATGTCTCCCTTATATTTTTATAAATATCTATAGGTGTTCTTCATTATGACTGTTCTGTTCGATGTCTCCCTTATATTTTTATAAATATCTATAGGTGTTCTTCATTATGACTGTTCTGCTCGATGTCTCCCTTATATTTTTATAAATATCTATAGGTGTTCTTCATTATGACTGTTCTGTTCGATGTCTCCCTTATATTTTTATAAATATCTATAGGTGTTCTTCATTATGACTGTTCTGCTCGATGTCTCCCTTATATTTTTATAAATATCTATAGGTGTTCTTCATAATGACTGTTCTGCTCGATGTCTCCCTTATATTTTTATAAATATCTATAGGTGTTCTTCATTATGACTGTTCTGCTCGATGTCTCCCTTATATTTTTATAAATATCTATAGGTGTTCTTCATTAGGGCTGTTCTGCTCGATGTCTTCCTTATATTTTTATAAATATCTATAGGTGTTCTTCATTATGACTGTTCTGCTCGATGTCTCCCTTATATTTTTATAAATATCTATAGGTGTTCTTCATTAGGGCTGTTCTGCTCGATGTCTCCCTTATATTTTTATAAATATCTATAGGTGTTCTTCATTACGACTGTTCAGTTCGATGTCTCCCTTATATTTTTATAAATATCTATAGGTGTTCTTCATTATGACTGTTCTGCTCGATGTCTCCCTTATATTTTTATAAATATCTAAAGGTGTTCTTCATTATGACTGTTCTGTTCGATGTCTCCCTTATATTTTTATAAATATCTATAGGTGTTCTTCATTAGGGCTGTTCTGCTCGATGTCTCCCTTATATTTTTATAAATATCTATAGGTGTTCTTCATTAGGGCTGTTCTGCTCGATGTCTCCCTTATATTTTTATAAATATCTGTAGGTGTTCTTCATTACGACTGTTCAGTTCGATGTCTCCCTTATATTTTTATAAATATCTATAGGTGTTCTTCATTAGGGCTGTTCTGCTCGATGTCTCCCTTATATTTTTATAAATATCTATAGGTGTTCTTCATTAGGGCTGTTCTGCTCGATGTCTCCCTTATATTTTTATAAATATCTATAGGTGTTCTTCATTATGACTGTTCTGTTCGATGTCTCCCTTATATTTTTATAAATATCTATAGGTGTCCTTCATTATGACTGATCTGTTCGATGTCTCCCTTATATTTTTATAAATATCTATAGGTGTTCTTCATCATGACTGTTCTGCTCGATGTCTCCCTTATATTTTTATAAATATCTATAGGTGTTCTTCATCATGGCTGTTCTGCTCGATGTCTCCCTTATATTTTTATAAATATCTATAGGTGTTCTTCATTAGGGCTGTTCTGCTCGATGTCTCCCTTATATTTTTATAAATATCTATAGGTGTTCTTCATTATGGCTGTTCTGCTCGATGTCTCCCTTATATTTGTATAAATATCTATAGGTGTTCTTCATTAGGGCTGTTCTGTTCGATGACTCCCTTATATTTTTATAAATATCTATAGGTGTTCTTCATTAGGGCTGTTCTGCTCGATGTCTCCCTTATATTTTTATAAATATCTATAGGTGTTCTTCATTAGGGCTGTTCTGCTCGATGTCTCCCTTATATTTTTATAAATATCTATAGGTGTTCTTCATTAGGGCTGTTCTGCTCGATGTCTCCCTTATATTTTTTTAAATATCTGTAGGTGTTCTTCATTACGACTGTTCAGTTCGATGTCTCCCTTATATTTTTATAAATATCTATAGGTGTTCTTCATTATGACTGTTCTGTTCGATGTCTCCCTTATATTTTTATAAATATCTATAGGTGTTCTTCATTATGACTGATCTGCTCGATGTCTCCCTTATATTTTTATAAATATCTATAGGTGTTCTTCATTATGACTGTTCTGTTCGATGTCTCCCTTATATTTGTATAAATATCTATAGGTGTTCTTCATTAGGGCTGTTCTGCTGATGTCTCCCTTATATTTTTATAAATATCTATAGGTGTTCTTCATTATGACTGTTCTGTTCGATGTCTCCCTTATATTTTTATAAATATCTATAGGTGTTCTTCATTATGGCTGTTCTGCTCGATGTCTCCCTTATATTTGTATAAATATCTATAGGTGTTCTTCATAAGGGCTGTTCTGCTCGATGTCTCCCTTATATTTTTATAAATATCTATAGGTGTTCTTCATTAGGGCTGTTCTGCTCGATGTCTCTCTTATATTTTTATAAATATCTATAGGTGTTCTTCATTATGACTGTTCTGCTCGATGTCTCCCTTATATTTTTATAAATATCTATAGGTGTTCTTCATTATGACTGTTCTGCTCGATGTCTCCCTTATATTTTTATAAATATCTATAGGTGTTCTTCATTAGGGCTGTTCTGCTCGATGTCTCCCTTATATTTTTATAAATATCTATAGGTGTTCTTCATTAGGGCTGTTCTGCTCGATGTTTCCCTTATATTTTTATAAATATCTATAGGTGTTCTTCATTATGGCTGTTCTGCTCGATGTCTCCCTTATATTTTTATAAATATCTATAGGTGTTCTTCATTATGACTGTTCTGCTCGATGTTTCCCTTATATTTTTATAAATATCTATAGGTGTTCTTCATTAGGGCTGTTCTGCTCGATGTCTCCCTTATATTTTTATAAATATCTATAGGTGTTCTTCATTATGGCTGTTCTGCTCGATGTCTCCCTTATATTTTTATAAATATCTATAGGTGTTCTTCATTATGACTGTTCTGCTCGATGTTTCCCTTATATTTTTATAAATATCTATAGGTGTTCTTCATTAGGGCTGTTCTGCTCGATGTCTCCCTTATATTTTTATAAATATCTATAGGTGTTCTTCATTATGACTGTTCTGCTCGATGTCTCCCTTATATTTTTATAAATGAATGGGGAACACCTAAATTCTCCGAAATGTTTTATTCCGAATTTCGATATTCCAATTTTCAAAAGTCCGTATTTCATAATACCTAAGAATATTATAATGTCTATTATTATAACCTGGCCAAGTGCGATTTGGACTTGCGTGTAAAGGGTTTTGAACCAATATCATTTTTTAACATGTTATTTTAACACTACAGACTTCTTACAAGTTTCCTGTAGTCTTTAGGTAAAGATCTATTATCTCCATTTTTTTTAAATTTTAGGGTTAGTACTTTCAGAGATAAGAAGGTGGGGGAATTTTCGCCTAATTTCTTGAATACTTAACTTTAAAATAAATGTTATAAAATTATGAAAAAAATATAATTAAAACGCTCACAGTAAGCCCTGTCATTTGAAATGTCACACGATATTGTCCAAAAACTTTATTTTTATTTTATAGTTTGACCCCAAAAGTGACCCTCATACTAAAAACTGGCCAAGTGCGAGTCGGACTCGCCTGCAAAGGGTTCCAAATCTTTTTTAACATGTTATTTTAACACTATACAGGGCGTCTCACGGCTATGCCACAGGGAGAGAAAGTACCTTGAATATTGTAGATGGAACATTTTACTGAAAGAAGACATTATTTTAATTTTAAAAATCAATTTAAACTGCTTTCAAGGATTTTTAAATAATTAGGTACATGGTTTAACGGGAATCGAAACCGCTACACGAGAAAAAAGATACCCTGTAGCTCTATCATACCGATCGAAAGGCTTCATCATAAGGATTATTTTTTGCTAAATAGCATAGTGTCAGAAATAAAAAGAAGACCATGAATTTTAACATTTGATGTGAAATGTTCGGAAAAATGAAAAGCTTGAAATTTTTGTCTGTTGGTCTATGCGTTTGTGGGAGCATCACGCATAAACCACAGATTGAATTACTTACTTAAAAATATTAAGTGATAACCCGAGTAACATTTAGCGTTTATTTCATCAAAATCGACCCACAAAATAAAAAGATATTGCATTTTTAAGTTTAGGAAGAAACTTTATCGAGCACTAAAATAGGTAGTTTTCATTGAGGCTCCAGATATTTGCAAATAATTACATTTTTTTTTGCAATGCCATGTATTGAGAATAATAGTAGTACCAAATGTGTTAAACGAACACCAAAAAATATTCAAATTCAAATTCAAAGCATTTTATTTCAAATAAACCATTCACAGGCACTTTTGAAACGTCAAGGTCGGTCAGTCAAAAACATGGAAGCTATTGTCGAGTTATTTGTTAAACTCTTATTATGTAGCAAGCAAAAGAAAAGTGAACATGTTATTATCAAAATATCATTATTTATCTTAACATGTGGGCTTCAAGTTAGGTTAGGTTAGGTTTTTTTTTTTTTATTTCAATCAATTACCGCAGACCTGCAGGTCCGCGCCTTTGTGTACTGTTTTACAATTGTTTACAACTTTTAAATTTTTGTTACTAACAGTAGGTATGTGCTCCTGCATCGGGCACGTTCCTTAAAACTACGCTTATATTTATGCAACGTAGCTCATATTTATGCACTTAAAAACTACGTGAGTCCATCTAGGTATACATTCAGTCAAAAAAGTATCGGGAACGGATGATTTGTTTATGGTTCCAAATTCAAATTTTTGTTTTTTTGTAGATGTTAGATTGGCACAACTGTTTTCCATTTTGGCGCGGAGTTTGAGTTGCATCTGTTATTTATATTAAATACAGTGCTAGTTTTAGTAATATCATATATAGTGTGTATTGCGAATTTCATAATGGACAAAAATATCGAACAAAGAGTTTGTCTTAAATTTTGCATCGCCAATGGAATTTCGTGTTCGGAGTCACTGAAAATGTTACAGAAGGCTTACGGTGAATCGATTTTATCAAAAACTCGTGCTTATGAGTGGTTCAAAGCGTTCAAAAGCGGTCGAGATGTGATGGAAGATTTGCCTCGCTCTGGTAGGCCGTCAACGTCTGCAACTGAAGTTAACATCGCAAAAGTGAAGGAAATAGTGACTGAAAATCCTCATTCAACTCTGAGAGAGATAGCCGCCGAACTTTCTGTATCTCACGAGTCGATCCGTACCATTTTAACTAATCATTTGGGTATGAAACATGTTGCTGCTCGGCTAGTCCCAAAAGATCTGAATTTTCTCCAAAAACTCAATCGCATGAAAGTCGCTGAGGACATGCTAGAACGAGTCAGTTCGGACCCAACATTCATGAAACGCATTGTTACTGGTGACGAGACGTGGGTTTACAAGTTTGACATGCAAACTAGTCAACAAGCTTCGGAGTGGCGCCTTCCAACTGAACCGAAACCGAAAAAACCACGCCAAAGTCGATCAAAAGTCAAAGTTATGTTGACTGTTTTCTTTGACTATCGCGGTGTTGTGCACTCTGAATTCTTACCGGAAGGTCTAACGGTAAATAAAGAATATTATTTGAGCGTTATGCGGCGTTTAAGAGAGCAAATTCGACGAAAAAGGCCAGATTTGTGGAAAGAAAATTCTTGGATTTTGCACCACGACAATGCGCCTTCGCACAAGGCTATCATTGTGAACGAATTTTTAACCAAACACTCAACAAATACCATCCAGCAACCACCATATTCACCAGATATGGCTCCTGCTGACTTTTTTCTTTTTCCTAAACTCAAATTACCACTTCGTGGCACCCGTTTTCAATCGATAGAAGACATAAAGGAGAATTCGCGGCGATAACTGAACTCAATTCCGGAAGCAGCGTTTAAAAAATGTTTTGATGAATGGATTATTCGTTGGCGCAAGTGTATCGTTTCTAAAGGAGCATACTTTGATGGTGATAAAATAAATTTGGATGAATAATAGACATTTTGTGTATTATTGATCTTTTCCCGGTACTTTCTTGACAGAGTAGTATGTACTTTTTTTATATTTTTTTTTAATTTTTAATATTAATTTTAAACTATGCACATTCATTTATTTTTTTAATACATATAATTATTATGTCATTAAATTTATTCATCCTATACACGAATATTTTACATTTTTAAATATTTCAATAAAAAAAAATATTAAAAAACATTTAAAAAATATAAAAAATAGTAGCCCACCGGTATCGGGAACAGGGTCCAAGCAGGTTAGGTTAGGTTAGGTTTTGGGGAACCCTCCACAGAGTGGGGGACCCCACACAGAGTTTGCGTCCACGTCGCGTTCTCTGGAAACGGCCCAGTTTGTCACCGTAACGGAGTGGCATACTGGGTACGGCCAAAGTTCTCTGTGATCTCGTAGTTGCTGTTTTTATCTTGCCTTTTATCTGCGAACATGCGGAAGGCTATGCCTACGCCCCCGCGGGACGCCTGCGGGCGTTTTAAAAAAGGCCCTTCTCAGGGCCAACCCATAGGCCCTTCTCAGGGCCAACCAAAAGGCCCTTCTCAGGGCCACTCCGACGCTTCAGCGTCTGAAGCTAGCCGCGCGCCGTCTGCGGCTAGCTTCTTCGGAAGGGCGGACCTGTCCGATACGGACAAGTCCGATATAAGCGTCTCAGACGCAGGCGACCCTAAGTTGCGAAAGCGGGCCTTCCGCAAGGAAGGGTCCGAGGGCTCCTCGAGTTCGGCGAGGAAGTCCAAGGCGAAACGGCTGCGGACACCCACGATGTGGGTCTCGCGGACGCCCAACGCCAGCTCGGCGGGCGCAGCACCAGCAGGAACTCGAGGAGCGGGTTGCTGCGAAGGAGCAGCGGGCGCGTGCTGCTCGGGCCAAGTCCGGATACGGTGCGTCCCGCGTGCTTTACTCGGACTACTCATTGGCCGAGCTGGCGCGCATGGCGGAAGAGGACGAGGAGGAGAGTGCCTCCAAGTCCTTGAATCTTAAGGGCACTTTCCAAAAGGCCCTTAAGTGCCGTGCTGCGAGCATGCGTGGCATCGTCCAAGAACTCGTGAAGCGCAAAGCGACGGACGAGTCAAGGCAACTGCAGGCGAAAGTTGATCGCCTGCAATCAGAGGTCAGCCAGCTTCATCAGAAGCTGGCTGATGTCACGGCTCGGCCGAGTCAGGCCGAACCGAGACCTGCGGCGGAGGCCCTCTCCTTTTTTTATTTTTTTATAACGGTGGGAAATCCTCATGGATGTCCTCCGCCCTGGGGCGGGCGGAGGGGTCTGTCAGACTCTTACTGACTAAAACCACCCCGGTGCTCCATCTCTCACCAACGGGGATCGCGAGAACTAATGCGACATCCGTAATCCCCGGCTGGTGCCGGCCCGCCTCTGCAGGCCACCTCGGGTCAGCGGTGGAAGTGAGGTGTTTGACTCCCCCCGCGACGTCAAAGAGGGGCGCACGGGAACACCACGCGCCGCCACCTCGGGTCCGAATGAAAGGGGGGCGACGGATATCCCCAAGTCCGACGCCTCAGGACTCAGTTAGGGGGGCCGGAAGAGGGCAGCGTATGCCCTCCTCCGACACCCGGTGCGCCTACTGCGGGCCGGGAGAGAGGTGGAGATCTCCCTCTCCCTTTCCGCAGCCTCCTTCTGCGCGACAACTGTTTCACAGAAGGAGACCACCGCGTCCCAGGACTCCTCGCCGTTGACCATAGCACGAACTACGGCCGGCAGCGAGAGATCACTGCCTACCACAGAGATGAGGGCACGGCGTGGCCCCTCCCAAGCGGCACACTCTGCCAGTGTATGCCGCGCCGTGTCCTCCCGACAGTCGACGCAGTGGTGACACCGAGCGTCCGGCTCCCTGCCTATGCGACACAGGAACCTCCCGAAGCAGCCATGCCCCGAAAGGACCTGCGTCACACGAAATGTCAAGGAGCCGTGCCTTCTCCCGAGCCACAGGTCGAGCACCGGCCGGATGGCCTCGATAGTGACGAGGCCAGCGGAAGGGCGTGAGAGCCTGTTCCACAATTCCGCCACCAGAACCTCGCGCAACTGCGACTGACGCAGCTCAATGTGCCGCTGCATCAGTCGCTCGCCGCGCGCCCGCGCGTCCTCACGCCACCGGTGCAGTGACGCGAGGACTTTTGCCTCCAGGTCCCAGGGCGGAGATCCGGCCAGTACGCAAGCCGCCTCGTAGGAGATCGTGCGATAACCCCTGATGACTCTGTCGGCCATCACCCTCTGCGGCTTCCTCAGAACAGTGATGGTGCCGGCCGTCAGGTCAGCCGCCCAGATCGGGGCCCCATACAGGGCCATCGATCGCACGATCCCCACGTACAACCGCCTGCAAGCGGTGCCTGGGTCCCCCAGATTGGGAAGCAGCGTTGACAGCGCCCCAGCCGCGCCCAACAACTTAGGTGCCAGCCGCCGGAAATGGGGGCACCGGCTGTCGAGCACCAATCCCAGGTACTTCATGGTGGACTCGACAGCGATACGGGCCCCCCCAACAACTATGTGCGATCCCGGCGGTGGCGCCCGCCGGGGACCATGAAAGGCTATGGCCTCCGACTTGTTGAGGGCCTCCGACTTGTTGAGGGCCACCTCCAGGCCAAGGCGCCGTATGCGGCTCACCACCTGTGAGACCGCGGCCGTTGCCAGCAACGCTGCCTCCCTGTACGAGCTCCCCCGGGCAGTAACCAGCGTGTCGTCAGCGTAACACGTCAGGTCCACACCCGGCGGAAGCTCGCCCCTCAGTACCCAGTCGTAACCGATGTTCCACAGGGGTGGGCCCAAGACCGAGCCCTGTGTTACGCCGCACGACATGGGGTGCTGATTTCTGCCATCACGTCCCAGATAGGTGACACACCTGTCTGCCAAATAAGCCTCAATGACGCGGCGGAGGTAGGGAGGCACTCGATGATAGCGCAGTGCCTCCCGAATACAACTCCAGGGCAGCGTGTTGAAGGCGTTGGAGATGTCCAAAGACACCGCCAACATCACCCCGCCCCGGGACACCGCTTCCTCCGCCAGGACTCTCACTCGCGATATCGCCGTGACAGTGGAGCGCCCATGCCGAAACCCGAACTGGCATTCAGCCAGGTCCGGCCCCTCTCCGCACAAGTTGCTGACGAGGCGGGCTGCGATTATCCGCTCAAACAATTTTCCCACCTCGTCCAGCAGCACTATGGGCCGGTACGCGGACGGCGAGTCCGCAGGGCGCCCCGCCTTCCTGAGCAGGACCAGACGACCAGATTTCCACTGAACGGGAAACTGGCCCTGCTCCAGGCACGCTGAGTAGAGTCCTCTGAGACGGGGCTCCAGCTCCTTCAGAGCGAGGGCCAACACGCAACCGTGAATCCCATCAGGCCCCGGGGCAGTGTTTTTCGCCCGGAGCCGCATCACGGCCGCCCTCAACTCTGCTTCTGTCACCTCTGGGACGCTGGCGTTCTCTTCAGGCTCTGCGGTTGTGGGCAGAACCATCGGCGGCGGAGTATGCTCTGCTCGTGCCGGGAAGAGGGCTGCGACCACGTCCTCCAGCAGCTCAGGTTCGAGACTCTCCGTAAGCGGAGGCGCCCAAAGTCCGAATTTCCCTCGAACCGAGCGGTATGGACGCCCCCACGGATCCCTGTTTAGAGTCTCTAACATCTCCTCCCTGGCACGCGTCTTTGCCTCGCCGATGGCCAGCCGCAGAGCCTCCTTAGCCACGCGGTACACCTCATACAGCGCGGCTTCTTCTTCAGGAACCCGACGACGTCTTCTTCGGTATCGGGTGTACCGGCGCCTGACTCGCACGCAAGAGATGCGCAACTGCTCAATCTCGGCGAACCACCAGTACACCTGGCGCCTTCTGGGTTGTGTGTGGACCCGGGGCATGGACGCGTCGCTGATTTGCGTCATCGCCCCGTGGAACCACTGCGCCCCCTCTTCGACGTCGACGGGTCCAGTCGTTGTCGACTCCCGGATCCAGGCCTGCAGAATAGCGGCCTCCTCGAGGAGCTCCCTATCGAGGCGCTTGCGCGCCCAGCGCGGACCGTCCGTTCGCGGAGCCGATTGACTGCGGTCGCCCGCGGCCTGGGGGGAGACGTCAAAACGGATGTATCGGTGATCCGATAACGTCTCCACCTCCACGGCGACATGCCAGTCGCGGACACGGCTAGCGACAGTAGGGTTAGCAAACGAGACGTCCACTATGGAACCGCCCCGCTGCCGCACACACGTATACTCCGAGCCCCGATTCAGGACGGTCAAGCCGGTCGTGACCGCCCACTCCTCCAGCGCCTCACCCTTGGCATCGGTGACCGAGGATCCCCACGCCGCAGATTTGGCATTGAGATCCCCGAGCAACAGCACTGGGCGTGGGTGGTGCCGGTTCACGACGGCACCTAACTCAACAAGGAAGCTCTCGAAGTCGGCGAGGCTCTTGTTAGGTGAGAAATACACTCCAATAGTGCCGATGCCGTCCGCGAGGGCGGCCACCCAGCCATGACCTCGGGACGGGTCGGCAAGAGCCCCACCAATAATGGCCACCGAGTCGTCCAGGTCACCCACCCAATCATCTCTGGGGGGGACGTAGTACGGTTCGGCGACCACAGCCACATGAATCGACCACTCTGCCATGCTCTGGAGTAAGAGATCCTGAGCCCTGGCAGAGTGGTCGGCCGAAGAGCAACCAGGCTGCGGGGGATGTAAAGAGTCCCCGGCAGCCTTGGTTGCTCCCTTCTTTTTCTTCTTTTCTTCTTCTTGCCCATCTTGGGGGCGGGCGCGCCACAGGCCTTGCCACCCACAATGTGCTCCGCGGGCCTCCCTGCAGCTGTACAGAGGCTACAGTTAGGCGTCGCGGAGCATTGGGCCACCTTGTGGCCGGGCTTACCGCAGCGATAACATAGTTCACTGCGGTCAGTTGCGGCGGTGCATCGTGCCCTGACGTGCCCAACATCAAGGGATCGGTAACACCGCATAGCCCTGGGTTGCAGCAGCTTGACCCGTGCTGCCACCCACTCCACCAGAAGACGCCCGCTGTCGGCGATCTTTTTCGCCGCCGCTACCGGGCACTTTATAATAATAATAATAATAATAATAAAATCTTATATTTCAGACAAAGTCCATAATTTGTTAGTACACACATTACACGCAACTTAAAAACTAGTGTTAGTACTTAGAACTACCAGAAAAATCTTATTTTAAAATATATTTCTTATTTTACGCCACAGTGGCATGTAGGCGTATCCAATGTCCCAGTATGGGGCTATCCCACCTGTCCGCTATAGTTTCCAAGATGCTGTTGGGGCTGACGCGTACCCTGCGCATGATGGACGCGCATCGCTTACGCATGATGGCGTGAAAGCCATCGATTTCCGCCTCTGCGAACATGCTGGACGCACTGCAGTAGCGCGGCAGCCCCATCAACACCCTGAAAGCATTATTGTATTGTACACGCAGAGCGCTGTATGCCCTCTGCGTGTAGCTGACCCACAGACTGCATGTATAGAACGACTGACAGTAAGCTCTAAAAAGCGTAGCCTTTACGTCAGTCGAACATTCCGCAAATCTGCGAGCCAACATATTGCAGCGGACAGCCAACGCTCTGCGCTCACGCTCGATATCCACGTTGTCTTTGAGGTCTTCAGACACCCAGTGGCCCAGATACTTGAAAGCTGATGCCGAGCCCGACAGCGTCGGCGCGAATCTCGCCTGCCCGCACGTCACCCGGCGGACATCCCCCGCTTTGAACGACGGCCGCCACGACCTCCTCCGGGGTCGTTGAGTCGTCCAAGCCATCGACGCGCAATTCAGCGGTCTTCACGGGCCTGGACACTCGAACGTCCTCTCCATTGAGGACCTCCCTCAATTTGGCGGCCAGGACATCCGCCTTCTGGCTGCCATCAGGACCTGCCACCTCGAACAGCCGCGCCCCCGTAACCGCCGACTTCATTCTAAAGCCGGTCGGTATGCCCAAGTCGGGGAACGCGACATTAGCCCTCACCTCCGTGAGGACCTCCTAGTAAGTAGGGCCCCTCTCGATGGCTCCGGGCTGCAGTGTGATTACCACAGCCGCGGAGCGTGGGACCCTACCCTTCCGGGACCTCCGCTTCTTCTTCTTGGGCGCGGGCTTGGACTCACTGGAAGCCAGCGTCGATGCCTTCTTCTTGCGGCCCTTTTTGACGACCGTCGTCCAAGCCTCTGAGGTGGGGCCGGAAGCGGTCGCCGGGGTCGCATTTAAACTGGAAGGGGTTGCTGACGCAACCTCCGCGGTCTTCTTGGGCCCCTCCACGGGCTTTTTGCCCCCCTTTCCAGCTTTGGCCGCCACAGTCGATGACCCTGGCCTTGCGGCCTCCTCCATCCTCCTTTTGTCCGCCGCTAGCGGTGGCCGGAGGTTTTGAGCCGGGAGAAGCCTCGTTTCTAAGGCCTCCAGGTGGGCATTCATCATGCCCCCACACTGCTGCATGCAGATGCGGACGATCTTCTCGATGTCTGCATCGGTCGCAAGTGCAGGGGCAGGGTCCGACGCTGGAGCCGTAACCACCGGAGAGGCAGCTGCGGGAGCCGCATCCTTCTGCAGCCGGGCTTCTCTTTGCGCGGCAACCTCCGTTCTGAGGTCCTCCAGCTCAGCTCGGAGACGACCGTTCTCCTCCCAAAGCTTCGACGTCTCCTCAGAGCTTGTTCGAACAAGGAGGACCTCAACCGCTTCCTTGATACCCTCAGCTGCCTCTTTGAGGGCGCGCGTGAACGTGCCCTTCAAGCTGCCCGATTTTGTGGCAACTTTCAGGACAACGTCCACGCCGTCCAGAACTTGGCGACTGAGTGCCGCCGCCGTCAGGTTCTCCCCGGAACCTGCTTGAGCGGCCCGCACGAGCCGACCGACCGACCGACCTCCTCAGCCGCTACCGCATTCCGCTGAGCCCGCTTTGCTGCATTTGCTTCCGCTTTATTCCTGTCTAGCAGTAGAGGGGACGGAGACGCAGCGGAATCTCCACTAAAATCAGCGAGAGTGGTCTCATCGCTCTCTGCCTCTGGCGGCCGATCCAGGCAGACAGCCGGAATCGGCGTAGCAGGCCGTAAAAAGCGACCCCTCTGGTCCCGCTGTCGAGTGGATGCTCCACCCATCACTGCGCGACCTCTCTTTGCTGTCGGCACCTTTGCGGCCGACAGTTCCTCCTCACTTGAGGATGGGTTTATACCCTCCCCGCGCGAACGCTTCCCCCAAAATTTTGAGGGGGCGCGTGAGCCTCCTCGGCTCTCGCTGCCGCTTCCGGCAGACTGGTCTACTTTCTCCGCCATATCTGGCCCATCGATGGTTGTATTTTTGTGAAACTTTTCCATACAGTTCCCATGAGCAGTGGAGGAATTAAAAGTCCACCC